>CP139502.1:135056631-135674657 GCA_021014915.2 Artemisia tridentata subsp. tridentata | reverse complement strand
TTCACACGAAAGCGAATTCAAAAACATGATTAAATTCCGTTTTATTCCATGAAAAATATAACAATCGGTTTATTAATCGGTGTAAATAAGAGTGATAACAAAATAAGTGATGTCGACATACCACAAAAAAAGAACGAGAAAGAGGTAAGGAGATGGCGGAGGTGGTGGCTCACGGCAGTAAGGGGTGGTTAGCAGCGATATTACTCCAAAACATACCCATACGAGCTCATCTTGCTCCAATATTCTCCAGAAATGATGTAGGGACTTCGATCTATGCGTTGGTAACAAAAATGTGTGGCCGGAATTTTTGGCCAGAGGTGGGTAACGGCGTCGGAAGAGAAGGGAGGAGGGAGAGAGTGTTTTAGGGTTTAACTTATGATACCAAATGAAAATTTGAAAACCCTACTTGTTTTTTAATTAGTTATGGAAAGTTTTTAGAAAATGTGGCAACTGTTGGGAAGTAGAGGGGCGCGAGGGTAATATCACCATAGGGACCGATCTTGTAACTTTTCTGTTTTTGTGAGTCGGGACTCGTTTAGTGTACTAAAAATGCTCGTAGGACGTTCTAAGTTGCATTAATGTTTTTAGAATTGTTTTTCCATTAAAAATGACTATAAATATGTCCATGTTTGTTTAATGCGTCAGAAATCAACATTTCTCGTATTATTAAGTTTAGACTCGTGCTGATTCGCGTTGTGCTCTACTTTCACGTTTCATAAGAAATTCTCACATTCTCAGTTCAAATGATGTCTAAAAGCTCGAAAATGTATAATAGGCAATAATAAATGAAACTTATTATTAAAATAATTTTGGAAAAATCATCGTCTGCCACAACTGGTTTCGAGTCTTATAAATAAGTATTGCGTTAAAAATGCCGGTTGCTACAGTACATCCCCGTTACAGGAATTTTGTCCCCAAAATTCAGCTAGTACCACTGCCAAAAAGTGTGGGTACTAAATTCTCATCTGGCCCTTACGTTCCCAAGTAACTCATGTCCACAGTTTAAGTTCTAATGACTTATAATTAGAATCTTGTCTCATCTAAATTGCTCACTTCTCTATCGAGGGTTCTGGTTGGATCTTTCACAACATGAAATAGATCCCCAAGCTGACATCTTATGGAATGATAACTGGTTGGTCACCAGTTAGGTCTTACTTATGGTTCCTCACACATTAATCACTAAAATCCATGGGTTACTCGTAAATCCATATGACCAATTCTTGCTAATAAAACTGGTAGTCTGCTGTAAACAACCTAGTTCACTATGTTAGCATCAATAATTCTGCCTACTCTTACTGAAATAGGTTAGCGCATGTACGTAGAACCTAACGAAGGTCAAAGTTATGACAAGAGCACTAGAATTCGAATCAAGGATCCAATATCGCGGTCGTAACTTATGTGACAGAGGTAAATACTACTAAAAGTTGTAACCTATGTCGTCTTAGTCCAAATTCGTACTTCTGAATGAAATGTGACGGGCAGTCGATGGTAACTATCGGGTGACTAAATTCGATAGAATAAGCTTTTCCGTCTTCAAGCAAAAGCATCGAAACCTTAAACTAAGTAACAACTTGATATTGGCTTAATCTCGCAACTCATCAAACAAGAATTGTCGCGAGATTAGGCTACTAATCAAGTCATTAAGAAAGAGGAATTTAAACATCTTCGATGATTTGGCTCAGTTAAAGACTTGCTCAAAACAACGAATAGGTACTTACGGCTAAGATTAGTGGGATTAGCGAAGAAAATCAAAGGTACCGTTGAGGAAATTTTTGTCACTCAGAGAATATTGGTAGAGACGACAGGGAAAGAAACTTTTTTTATGAGACCACGTAGGTAGGCTTGAAGGAGGTTTCCCAAACTTGAAGAGACAGGCTGAAGTAACCATGGCGTATGTAAAGAATTATCGTCAAGTCACAACGCTTTGTAGAACGTCGAGTATCCACGAGGAAAGGGAAATCAGTCGTTATTTAACCAGCCTTCATTAAGATTCAAAATGGCTGTAGGATTTGTAATTCCAAAGGTTTCATACAAGTAGTAGAGATCTCTAACGTCGTAACAATGAAAACAAGTCAGTTGAAGTTTAAACCTACCGACGCGAAATGATGTATGAGGATGACACGTCATAGATTCGGCACGAACACTTGATACTAGTGTAGCCATCCAGGTTGCTTTACGTAAAGCTGCACCTACTTAGTTGAATTGTGAAAATCGCGATCTCTGTGGACTCAAAAGAGTCGATATATTCGTCAAAGGGGTGAACTGTGATATGAGTCGCTATCGGCAAGATCAACATGATAAGAAAATGGAGAATTTAAGGAAAAGGACGAGCTTTTAAAGCGACTGATGAGAAAGTAAGGGTAGCACCGGAGTTGTGTCTGGTATCTTCTTCGTCTATAACATACTTGCTTTCGTCCGACGCCTGGTGCCAAAAATGATTTGCAATTTCTTCTTCATGTCATCGCATGAGTCGTGGATTGAAGGGATTAAATGGAATGCTAGCTGAAAATTTTGTGGATGGAGAGAAATTTTATTGCTGGAGGAATCATTGATTGTATTCTTAGGGGCATTGATGGGGAGAAAATCTATTTAAATAAATTTATAGTGTAGTTAAGTGAATTTTTCGTAGCTATTTGGAGGGAGTTGTTGACCAACAGTGGATGGGGAGAAAATCATATGTGCTAGAAAAATCGTCAAGGCTGTGTCTCCGAATGAAGGAACGTCCGACGTCTACGAAGGTTGATAATGTAAAAATGAAGGCTTTCTAAAGTGAGGAAGGTTGTTCCAAGGCAATTGAAGGAAGTGGGGAGGAATATCCTAACTCGTGACAAGGAGTTGGCAGTCGTGGTTCCAAAGTAATATCATAAAAGGCGGTGTTTATATGGTACGCAGTGTCTTATCCGCACCGATCACAAGAGTCCTATGTACATGTTTCGTGAGGAGGTTATTGATTCGTGTCAATTATAGTCCAAGGAAACACACAGGAAATATGTGTAACCCGAGTCGTAGTCCCGATGAACATTGAATGGAATTTAGTGATTCGGGATTTGTGATTCGTGTAGTGAATGTGAATAAGAGTGATTGATTTTTTATTACACTACTAATATTAAAATAACAATTAAGATTAACAATTAAACTAAGCTAATAGAACAATTAAACTAAACATTTAAACGAAAATTGAATTTTAAAAACGAATGCGACGTAAAAAACGTAAATAAAAAGTGATTTTCTAAAATTTAAAACCTAAAAATATAAAAATAATTTTCCTATATTAAAACTGATAAAAGAAAATTTTTGGAAAAAGAAAAATATTTTTTTTGATTTTTTAATAATTTTTTATGAATTAAAAACTAATTAAAACTATTTAAATGATTTAAAAATAGTAAAACTAATTAATAAAATCTGAAAATTTTTGAGTAATTTTAATTTTTAATAAGAAATATAAGAAAAATAAAATCAGCACTCAGTTCAGCTTAAATAAGCTGAACAGTTGAAATAAGCACTTGGAAATAAGCTAAAAATAAGCAAAAGTGAACCAAAAATTATCAAAAGCTCAAGACTGATTATTCTTAATGCTGGAAACTCAAAACAACTGAGAATGATCAGAAAAGCACACAGAATAAGCACAATTTAAGCTGAACAAGTCACAACTTATGATTTAATCACTTGACTTAAGCACCTACTTTGGGCTGATTTTTAAGCAGTCTAATAAGCTGATAAGATGCAAGTGATGGGGGCAAAAGTTGCACAGGCCAGCTAAGAACTCAAAAAGCACAAAAGCCCTAAATCTAACACCTCAATTGAACTTCAATTAGCCCTTAGAAGATCTGCTATTGTGCACTAATTCAGAAAATCCAAGCCTGCACAGGTTTAAGGTGAACTTTTCAGGTCTGAATAAGCTATCAATTGAGCTTAGAAACTGAATACCAGATATTGCACTAACAGACTACTATTTGAACTTCTTGTAAACTAAAAATCAAGTCTAGAACTAAAATGGTTAAGCCACAAAGAAGCTGAGTTCAGCAGCTCAAAATACCAAATTCGTACTAGTTCTCTTTGACAGCAGAATGATATTTGACCAATTTGACACTATCTATTGTTGACTAATGTGAAATTCAACACCTTAAATCTATTAAACTAGTTGTAATTAAGCTGTTTACTTGATTATCTAACAAGCCTACACTAATTATCTAACATATTCATGCAAAACAGATCCAAAATAGCAGCAGATTACAGCAGAACATGAGATATAACCTACTGATGCTTAAGCTAATATGAGTTTTATATGATGAATATAGACCAACTAGATCAAGGTTCCACAGCTAAACAACCATAATACTCAACAAAGCTCATGATCCAAACACTCTATTATCATTCCTAATTAACAGCAAACTCAGTTTCAGGTTTATTTGCTCAGTAACAATCCTCAATTATCACTCCCTAACCTCAAATAACCTCAGAATAGAAATAAACAACAACATTAATTCATCAGATTCTCAGATGCTCAGAATGATCAAAACAGAAACTAAATTGAGGCAGATTCAAACTATCCTATCAACTAACTATTTAACAAGTTTAACTAGTATTAGATCTAACAAGTTAACATCAAATAACCAATAACAAACAGAAATTAAACTAGTAGCAGCAGTATTAAACTATGAAAATTGAGTGAAATGTAAATGAGCAAAAACTTACAATGTAACTCTCCCTCAGCAAGAACAGAGGGAGTTCACTGAGGTTGCCTATCTTTAGATAGGCTAGAGGCTTCCATTTCCCCTCCTAGACCATCACTCCAAACAGCCATCACCATGGATCCAAGAAACAGTTGACTTTATTTGAATTGTGGTGATTTTGAGACTAAACTGATTAAGTGCTAAAGTTAAGTCTCACAAAAGCTATGTAAAGCTTATATGAAACCTCAGAAACAAAAAAAAAAGCTTATTGAAGCTGGAGTTTTGGATTATTTTTTTTGATTACTTGGATTTTTTCAATGTTTTTGGATTTTCTGTAATAAGGTGAACAAATTACGAAATGAACAATGGAAATAAGCTAGATATGGTTTATATAAGCTACTGATAACACAAATAAGCTAAGATCAAACTGAGAATTTAAAGAGATTCGAATTTGTAAGAAACGGAAACTAGTATTTCATTAATAACTTGGAAAAATTACAACTGAAAATGAAAATTACAACTAGGAAAATGATTTTGCAGCCTAACACTACTCTAAACACTACTAAAAAAACTACCCCTCATTACAAGAAATTACATCTCTATTTATAGGCATGAAGAGAACCTTCCAGGAATTCCAAGCTGGCAATCCGCATGCACATGAGTCCTTCATCACCCTTAGATCAATCCTTGAGCACCAATCCTTCAATCTTCACCGTACGATCAAATTTGTGACGCGTTTGGACCAATAAGCAGCTGCCACATGCCCATTCGTGCGTGTTCTGACACCCTGGCATCCAATGATTTGACAATCATACCCTTAATTACGGTCAATTCGTACGGTAAATGATTAGGGCTTGGGTGAATAGTAACAAGTTCTGGGTAAAAGGGAATTGGGGAAGGCGTGTTTTTGGTGTGGGGTTTTCTATTTTATTTTATTTTGACTGTGTAATAATAGTTGACCGGGTTTATTGTTGGGCTCGGGTTTGGGCCTTTGGGTGGTGGGTTGGGTTATGGTTGATCCGAGTTTTTTAAGGGTTAAAAGGGTTTAGAGTTTTAAGTTAAATTTCAAGGACCAATGTGCATTTTCTGAAATTTAAGGGACTGAATTTGTAAATTTCCAAAAATTGATCTAAGGGTGATTCTTGACTTTTTGACCAAGTATGTCTTTCCTGGCATCGGCTATGAGTCCTTTCCATATCCCGTGCTCGTTTTCCTGATTTCCCGTGTCTTTTGTCATTTTTTCTCGATATCCGTCCCTGCATATACAAAACACAAAAAAACTATATCTTTTGGCATTATGGACGGGTTTTTGGTCATTTTGGTCCGGTTTTGGTCAAGAAAAAGTATGTGTTTCAGCACATACCAAATTCCCCCAGACTAAGCTATTGCAATGTCCTCATGCAATGTTATAAGAACATGTTTTCAAAACCAAAAATTTCCAATCTCTTTTTACTAACTTTGAGAAGTAGCAAAATTTTCAAAAGAGATCATGAAACCTTAAGTTCTAAAAACTCCTCATTTTCCTTTTATTCTATTTTTGTATTTTTCTTATTATTTAAGTGACGGTTTTGTCGACAATCATTATCTATTGATAATTTTTAGGATCATTGAGTAGGAAACACGACTCATAAAGAAGTGACCATACGGATAAAATTCGTCGTTCCTGATTTTTCACGAGTCCCCAAACTAAGCTTAAAAACGAAATCATTGCTATTTACAAGTTAGATTGCCAACACTACTCATAAAAGCTAATTGTGGACTCCTTGTTCCCAAATTCCTATTTTCCTCTATTTATTTTATTTTTGGTGAGAAATGAATTTCTTCATATTCTCGTTTCGATAATTTCTTAGTCCGATAAAGATACCTAGTTTAGACGCTAAGTAGTTTCCAAACCTTCCCTCGAAAACTGTTGCATACAAAAATGAGGTCCACATCAAGGTCTCTGATTTAACACGATTTTGAGGATATCCCTTTTATTTGCGACCGAAACAACTCATCTACGAGTCCAGAGACAGAAGCCTTTATTAGGATACCCCCGGAGTCGAAGTTTGGCATTTTTAATCATTATTAAGCACATTAACGTATTAAGTCCTTGGCCCTTTATAACAATCACAACATCGGCTGCGAATCGGCAAGATGTGATAGTCTATTATGACCTTGGAATTTTTCCTCTGCCTTTATTAGAAGTCTACAACATCGGCTGCGAACCGGCAAGATGTAGAAAACTTTTTATGGCTTTGGATTATTATTATTATTCATTATTCATTAATTATTTGTGTTGCCAAACCCCAAGTCCTACGGCTTTTATAACAATCCCAACATCGGTTGCGAGCCGGCAAGATGGAATAGTCTATTACACCGTAACACTGACAGTACCTTGATGTGTACCCAACTTTCATAAGCAAGAATTCTCTAAGGAAGAAATAAAAACTAATTATTGCCAAAACCAAAATACCTTTAATTATTCCTAAATTACTATTTTTGAGTGAAACAAGCTTATGGGAACAAAAAGCCACAAGTAAATTTGATGAGCTCTAAAGAGATCCAACTACTCCACGTTTAGCAATCTAACTTATAAACAACTCTATCATTTCTCGTTCTTCGCAAATTTAAAATCTTAAATAATAAGATCCGCGAATGCTTAGCCAAATAATCAAGCTATGCATATATAAAGTCGAATACGGGAACTTGCAAACTCTTAAAAAGAATTCGCATTTTATAGCTCCTTGTGTAAAAGACTAGCACGAGCTTATAGATTATAAATGGTTAAGGGAACAAGCTAGGGCTCAACATGCCCGATCAAGTCAGAATTTTATTCCTACTCTCTCCAACGGAAAGTCAACAAAATTGTCAAAATTTATTATATTTTTTTTTGCAAAAATTTTAAAATTTTTCTCATTTTTTTTTGGATTTTTTTTCAATTTTTGAGGAAAAACGGGGTTGCATGAAAAAATGGCAAAAATGCAAGGCAAAATCAAATCGCAAGATTACCCCCCCCCCCCCCCCCCGACTAAAACGAGACATTGTCCTCAATGTCTTAAAGGTAAGGGTTCTCCTACAAAAATCTAAGGCCGTTTATTAATTATGCCAAAAGATAGATGTAAAACGATAAGATTTTAGGATATCGATAAGCAGCGAATGATGAAACTCAAGTAGCGTGAAGGAAACTACGAGCACGAGAGTCTTCATCATCGGGCATTCCTGGACATACCATAGAAAACAACGAAACACAAGATATGGAGAAGGGAATCCTCCTCATGTTTTATTAGAAATAAGATAAGAGGATAGATGGATAAGCATGGGGTGCCTCCCACGAAGCGCTTGTTTTTGTTAACCGAGTCACATGAGCTTGACTCGACCCCGAATTCATTTGTCCTTGGGGGAGCAAGTGGAAGAGATAATCTCAATCGGACTTTCGTTCAAGATGTTTGGATAAACATTGAAGCATACGAAAGTTCCACTCCGATGAGATACCCATGGCTTTAGAAGATGAAAGCGGTGATGCCGGGGTCAAAAACTTTGTCTTCGTTTCCGGCTGGAAACGATAGTAAAGTTTCAAGCAGAGATGACTCCGGACAGAATGGGAGTTTTTGAACAGAAAGAGGTAGAGAGGAATCACTTTTCTCCAGAATTAAAAGTTCCTTAGATGAGGCAGGAAACTTTAAATTCTTAGCACGAGTCCATTTCATCAAAGGATGAATGTCACCATCAATGAGTAAGCCTGGCTTAAATACTTTGTCCTCACAAGGAAATTCAGCAGGGTACTCGATGGAGGACTCAAAAAAGAAATTATCCTCGGGAGAATGAGGAGCTAAGTCATGAGAAACTATTGAAGCATCCTCGGTTATGGTTTCAATTTTAGGGCCTTTTTCATAAGGTTTGCCATATAAAATATTTCTCCATTCGGTTTGATCGGCCCTAAAATCGAAGAGATCATCATCATCTTGTAAATCATTAAGCTCGGTGTAAGAATCAGATGATGGAGCATGGTATAAAAGTTTTTCAACTTCTTCAAGATTAGCATGAAAGTCAAAGAGATCATCATCATATGATGGAAGTGGATCGTCGTGAGCAAGTTCATCGGTGAACTCCTCGTGATAAGAATCACATTTAGACGGATCACTGTTCAGTAAAAATTCCAATTCTCTTAAGTCAGATTCAAAATCAAAGTCATCGTCCTCATCCCCCGGTGGGATTGGATCGATATGAGCGAGTTCATCGGCGAACTCCTCAAGAAGAGAATCAATATAAGAAGTGGTACTGCCACTACTTTGCTCTTTTGATTTTGAATCAACAATTTGAACGGATTTAGGCAGTTTTTCATTAACATCTTCTGGGGGAAGGGAAAATAGTGGTTCATCCAATTTCATTTTTAATAACGAGACATCTTCCCCGGGATCACTATCGGTCTCAACAATTTCCGGTGAAATTAGAGGAGGATCAGAGAACACTTCGAGCTCTTCCCTCGAGATTTCACTTCCCTTAATTGGAGGAGAAGGATGGGAAGAGTCGGAAAGGATAGAATCAACAATCTCTACACGATAAACCGTCTCCGGAGGTGGGACAAGTGGTGTGCTCTTAGAGCTAGCATTATCCACCACTTCCGTTGCGGTCTCCGAATCTGATTCATCATCATCAAGAATGCTCTTAACATCCGCGGAACAACTTTCAAACCATTTGGTTAAACCGGGTGCAATTTTCATAGATTTAAGTTCGGCACGTTTTTCAGACACACTCTTAACCGCAAATCTTGAGAGAATTGAATCACTTCTTTTGGAATCAATTACTGGATCAGATTTTTGATTAACCACAGCAATGTTGCTTTTGGTGGTTAGTGGTTTAGAGTTCTGATTGATTTGAAACGTGACTTTTTCATTATCAACTCGCAGAGTTATTTCTTCTCCGTACACGTCAATCAAAGCCCGCCCGGTCCTCAAAAATGATCTTCCGAGAATAAGAGGAACCCGGGGGTCAGCATCAAAATCAACTACCACGAAATCGGCAGGGAAATGGAACTTCCCCACCTTGAGAAAGACATCCTCGGCTACACCTTCAGGACGGGTGATGGAACGATCCGCAAGCTCGAGAGTCATGCAAGTGGGGGTAAGTTTGGGAAGAGAAAGCTTTTGCCATACTGACAATGACATTAGGTTGATGCTAGCACCGAGATCGGCCAAGGCGGAGCATTCAACCATTCCCGGAAATTCACATGGAATAAGGAATTTTCCGGGATCTCCAAGCTTTTCCGGAAGCTTTTTGAGAATTACCGCTGAGCAGTTTTCATTCAGATGAGTTTTTGCTAATTCAATTTATTTTTTCCTTGTTATTCAATAAACTCTGGATGGTGGAAACAAACTTAGGCATCAGAAGTAAAGCATCCGCGAAGCTTATATCGAAATGCAATTCTTGAAAGATTTGGAAGAATTTTTCCATTTGATTTGAAGCTTTATCGCGGAGCTTTTGATCATTCAATCTCGAAGGATACGGAAGGTTTGCTTTGACGGGAATTTCTTTTGGCTCAACATTCTTTGGTTCAGATGGATGGATGACCGGAGGTTGGACGTCTTTGGTTCCTCCGTTGTTAGTAGGAGGTTCCATGTCCTTGGTCGCCTCGGTCTCACGGACGGCTACCTTGGGAGGTAGAGAAGAAGAGGTAGCCGGAGCCGTGGGTCCATCATACGAAACACCGCTCCTGGTGGTGATTGCTTTCATATCACCCCTCGGGTTAGCAATTGTGTTGCTAGGAAGAGAAGATGTACCCGAGGGTGAGGGTTGGTTCATTTGGAAAAATCCACTCATCATGTGCTTAAGCTCATTAGTTTGTCGATTAATCGTCGTATCAATCTCCTTCCGAAAGTCAGTTCTCATATTGTTGATTTGTCCTTGCATGTTTCGTATGCTAGTATCGGTTGCTTTCATATAACTCACAAAGTCGGGAGGAAGTGCAACTTGGGGAAGAGGAGGTTGATAGACTTGTTGCGGTTGAGCTTGATAATTGTTTCCACGATTTTGGTTGTAGCTTTGATTTTGATTGTAACCTTGATTGGTTTGAGGTAAACGGTTTTGGTTGTTTTGAACGGATGTAAAACCTGGTGGTCCCATTTGGTTGCTAACTCGGTAGTTAACTTCACCTTGAGGACGGAATCCTTGATTTTGATTGTAGTTTGCAGCTGCTGCAGTAGCATTGCAAACTTGGCTATCGGTAGCTTGACAATCATAATAAGGATGGGGACCACCGCATATAACGCAATTCTCTTGCACCGCTTTAACTTGTGCGGGCGGAGAAGAGTGTTTCTTTTGTTCTGAGAGAATGAAAGCTTGGAACATATCTGCAAGCTTGTCGATCTTAGCATCACTGCTAGAAGCTTGGGTACTCACCTTAGAAACAACCGGTTTGTTCCTTGAGGTAGGTACCTTAGATTTGTTCTCAATAATTGAAAGAATTTCTCTCGGCATTCGACTCATGATATTGCCACCGGCGGCCGCGTTGAGTGAATCCTGATCTGATTGAGTTAAGGCATTGTAGAACGTATCGATTTGATGCAATTCCGAGAATCCGTGATGTGGGCATTTCCGTAGGAGATCTTTAAATCGGTCCCATGCCACACCGAAATTCTCATCAAATCGTTGCTGGAAATTTGTGATTTCATTCCTAGCATTGGTCATTTTAGATGGAGGAAAGAAATAGTTCACGAATTTATGGACGAGATCTTCCCAAGTATGGATTGATTGAGGAGGTTCTTTCTCGAGCCAAATTCGGGCCGCCCCCTCGATCGAAAATGGGAATAACATCAATTTGATTGTTTCGTGAGGGACATCCTTATGGTAGTGTGTTGAGGTTAATTTATTGAACCATCGGATGTGATTGTGAGGATCCTCCCGATCAAAACCATGAAATTGATTTCCCGTGACAAGTTGAATTAAACCGGTCTCGAGTTTAAAATTTGTATTTCGAATCGGGGGTATGACAATAGCATCTCCATATCCCACGGTGGGACATTGGAGTAACTCTTGCATCATGCGGAGATCGGGAGCTTGCCCTTGGTTGTGATTGTCAACATCCACCGACGGGTGTTGATCGTTTGGGTTGTTGGCCATTTCCTCAACGGTTGAGAAATGAACACGGTTGTTGTGACGAATGATTCTCTCGGGATTAGAGAGTGGTGAAAGAAGAGGTTGAGAAGAAGAAGAACGGGTGTGCATACACCAAAAAGAAATACAAAATTAAAAAGGAAAACCCAATTTGAAAATAAAATATTTTTGGATTTTTTTATTTTTTATGAAAAATTAGAATTGTTATCTTTTTGGTGATCGTTGATCAACCGTACTCGTTTCTTTCTAAACTACGCGCAGCGTGGCGGGAGAGAAGAATGGATCTCTCTTCGGTCTGCAATTTAATGGCAAGACCTCCTTAAACCCCGTGTATAGGTTGTAGTAAAGAAATATTCCGAGAAACGTTTAACTTCACGATCTCTTTTGTTGTTTATTCGGAATGGTTTACAACGCCCTCTCGAGAGCGAGGATTTATTTTATTTTTGTATTTTTGAAAACACTTTAGGAAAAGTGTTTTTGATTATTTTCTTTTTGTATTTTTATTTTTATAAAAACGATAACTCCCGAGGAAGGGTCTTCAAAACACGTATCGAAAAACAAAATCACAAATTCGCATCAACCTTCCCCGACAGCGGCGCCAAAAACTGATTCGTGTCAATTATAGTCCAAGGAAACACACAGGAAATATGTGTAACCCGAGTCGTAGTCCCGATGAAGATTGAATGGAATTTAGTGATTCGGGATTTGTGATTCGTGTAGTGAATGTGAATAAGAGTGATTGATTTTTTATTACACTACTAATATTAAAATAACAATTAAGATTAATAATTAAACTAAGCTAATAGAACAATTAAACTAAACATTTAAACGAAAATTGAATTTTAAAAACGAATGCGACGTAAAAAACGTAAATAAAAAGTGATTTTCTAAAATTTAAAACCTAAAAATATAAAAATAATTTTCCTATATTAAAACTGATAAAAGAAATTTTTTGGAAAAAGAAAAATATTTTTTTTGATTTTTTAATAATTTTTTATGAATTAAAAACTAATTAAAACTATTTAAATGATTTAAAAATAGTAAAACTAATTAATAAAATCTGAAAATTTTTGAGTAATTTTAATTTTTAATAAGAAATATAAGAAAAATAAAATCAGCACTCAGTTCAGCTTAAATAAGCTGAACAGTTGAAATAAGCACTTGGAAATAAGCTAAAAATAAGCAAAAGTGAACCAAAAATTATCAAAAGCTCAAGACTGATTATTCTTAATGCTGGAAACTCAAAACAACTGAGAATGATCAGAAAAGCACACAGAATAAGCACAATTTAAGATGAACAAGTCACAACTTATGATTTAATCACTTGACTTAAGCACCTACTTTGGGCTGTTTTTTAAGCAGTCTAATAAGCTGATAAGATGCAAGTGATGGGGGCAAAAGTTGCACAGGCCAGCTAAGAACTCAAAAAGCACAAAAGCCCTAAATCTAACACCTCAATTGAACTTCAATTAGACCTTAGAATATCTGCTATTGTGCACTAATTCAGAAAATCCAAGCCTGCACAGGTTTAAGGTGAACTTTTCAGGTCTGAATAAGCTATCAATTGAGCTTAGAAACTGAATACCAGATATTGCACTAACAGACTACTATTTGAACTTCTTGTAAACTAAAAATCAAGTCTAGAACTAAAATGGTTAAGCCACAAAGAAGCTGAGTTCAGCAGCTCAAAATACCAAATTCGTACTAGTTCTCTTTGACAGCAGAATGATATTTGACCAATTTGACACTATCTATTGTTGACTAATGTGAAATTCAACACCTTAAATCTATTAAACTAGTTGTAATTAAGCTGTTTACTTGATTATCTAACAAGCCTACACTAATTATCTAACATATTCATGCAAAACAGATCCAAAATAGCAGCAGATTACAGCAGAACATGAGATATAAACTGATTTTGACTTTTTAATGGAATAACCTACTGATGCTTAAGCTAATATGAGTTTTATATGATGAATATAGACCAACTAGATCAAAGTTCCACAGCTAAACAACCATAATACTCAACAAAGCTCATGATCCAAACACTCTATTATCATTCCTAATTAACAGCAAACTCAGTTTCAGGTTTATTTGCTCAGTAACAATCCTCAATTATCACTCCCTAACCTCAAATAACCTCAGAATAGAAATAAACAACAACATTAATTCATCAGATTCTCAGATACTCAGAATGATCAAAACAGAAACTAAATTGAGGCAGATTCAAACTATCCTATCAACTAACTATCAAACAAGTTTAACTAGTATTAGATCTAACAAGTTAACATCAAATAACCAATAACAAACAGAAATTAAACTAGTAGCAGCAGTATTAAACTATGAAAATTGAGTGAAATGTAAATGAGCAAAAACTTACAAAGTAACTCTCCCTCAGCAAGAACAGAGGGAGTTCACTGAGCTTGCCTATCTTTAGATAGGCTAGAGGCTTCCATTTCCCCTCCTAGACCATCACTCCAAACAGCCATCACCATGGATCCAAGAAACAGTTGACTTTATTTGACTTGTGGTGATTTTGAGACTAAACTGATTAAGTTCTAAAGTTAAGTCTCACAAAAGCTATGTAAAGCTTATATGAAACCTTAGAAACAAAAAAAAAAGCTTATTGAAGCTGGAGTTTTGGATTATTTTTTTTGATTACTTGGATTTTTTCAATGTTTTTGGATTTTCTGTAATAAGGTGAACAAATTACGAAATGAACAATGGAAATAAGCTAGATATGGTTTATATAAGCTACTGATAACACAAATAAGCTAAGATCAAACTGAGAATTTAAAGAGATTCGAATTTGTAAGAAACGGAAACTAGTATTTCATTAATAACTTGGAAAAATTACAACTGAAAATGAAAATTACAACTAGGAAAATGATTTTGCAGCCTAACACTACTCTAAACACTACTAAAAAAACTACCCCTCATTACAAGAAATTACATCTCTATTTATAGGCATGAAGAGAACCTTCCAGGAATTCCAAGCTGGCAATCCGCGTGCACATGAGTCCTTCATCACCCTTAGATCAATCCTTGAGCACCAATCCTTCAATCTTCACCGTACGATCAAATTTGTGACGCGTTTGGACCAATAAGCAGCTGCCATGTGCCCATTCGTGCGTGTTCTGACACCCTGGCATCCAATGATTTGACAATCATACCCTTAATTACGGTCAATTCGTACGGTAAATGATTAGGGCTTGGGTGAATAGTAACAAGTTCTGGGTAAAAGGGAATTGGGGAAGGCGTGTTTTTGGTGTGGGGTTTTCTATTTTATTTTTTTTTGACTGTGTAATAATAGTTGACCGGGTTTATTGTTGGGCTCGGGTTTGGGCCTTTGGGTGGTGGGTTGGGTTATGGTTGATCCGATTTTTTTAAGGGTTAAAAGGGTTTAGAGTTTTAAGTTAAATTTCAAGGACCAATGTGCATTTTCTGAAATTTAAGGGACTGAATTTGTAAATTTCCAAAAATTGATCTAAGGGTGATTCTTGACTTTTTGACCAAGTATGTCTTTCCTAGCATCGGCTATGAGTCCTTTCCATATCCCGTGCTCGTTTTCCTGATTTCCCGTGTCTTTTGTCATTTTTTCTCGATATCCGTCCCTGCATATACAAAACACAAAAACACTATATCTTTTGGCATTATGGACGGGTTTTTGGTCATTTTGGTCCGGTTTTGGTCAAGAAAAAGTATGTGTTTCAGCACATACTAGTTATCATACACAGGAAAAAGTGTAAACGGGGTTTGTGAAGAGTTCCGATGTTGGTGTCCTTATCATGTAGGAAAGGTTTGTTGACGTACTCATCAGAAAGGAAAGAGTAGAATCCAATAGAGTTCAACCGATGAGGACAGAGATCATTAATAGCCTCACAGCTGATAAAAGGCTTATAGGGGAAAAATCCTTGGTGTGAAAACATCAGGGAAGAATGTGTCGTCAAGTACGCACGAATAGTTGAAGACGATGATCTATGAATCAAAAGTTCTATGAATAAAACTTGATGTCAATGATTTGGAATGCTCGAAGGTCATTATTAGGCGAAACTCTTACGTCTAGGTGCTCAATCCCTCTAGGCATGACTAAAATCTATAATGACTCAAAATTGTTGCCAAGTAAGTACTACATCGAGAGATCTTGTTACAAGTGAAAGGAAAAGGTCTTATGGTCTGTGCAACTTATTGATATTCAAATGTAAGAGCGAAGTCATGTACCAATGTGACTAAGACTTCGATAGGCCACGTTGTCTCTTTAAGTAATTGCACACTGATTGTTTAGTCTAACTCGATTTGATCATCACGAGAGTCTTATCTTAGGGGATGAGTAGGAAAGTTGCGCTTCAAAAGAATAGTGTCAAGGCACGGCACACTGCTACTGACAGTCTTGGTCAGAGGTGTTCGATTCACTTCTAAGGTCACATACTATGTAGGCACTATGATTGTTCCCGAGGTTTTTCTTAGAGGCATGGTCTTTGAAGTTGTTAACATTTATTTGAGTAAAACATTATGAAATTTTAACCATGAATGTAATTTGGAGAAACTTTGTTTGATTTTTTTTCGATGGTTATAGTCATATGAAAAGATATGTTTGAAAAAAAATTGAAATTTTTATTAGCGATTCTTCATATATGGTTTGGATTTTTGATTTTCAAGAAAATTGATGTTTGGGCAAACACTTGAGACGATTTTTATACTAAAACAATCAAATCGTTTGGAATCACAAATTTATTTTAAAACATTTTTAAAACGATTTCGACTATCAACCAACTTTAGTTTTGAAGAAACATTATAACACATTCCAATCTATGAAAATTAACAGTTCATCATACTTTATAAAGTTCACAAGAAAATCTTTCATTTGCACAAAATTTTGGCCACTAGAATTTGAATTATCTAGATCAGTACCATCTCTGGAACACGATTACTAAGGAGAACATCGCTATCATGATCAACTCAAACAACTCAACTAACAAGATCACTGATTCTCATGAGTCCTATTATCTAACTTGTAGTCTCCAAGGTTCTAATCATACGACTAAACCATTAATGTGTCCATTTTGATTGGTGGGTTGCTTCCTAAGGCAACTAATGGTGTAAACCGACTCATCGGCTTATAATGTGGTGTATTCAGGCTTGCTAATAAGAGGAGTAGTGTGGGAAGACAAGGCATGTGACATATCGGCATAGGCCAATACCAGAAAATCTTGTATCCAAAATCGTTTTCAAATGGCACCAAATTATCAACCATCTATAACATTAAATCGAGTAACGATTTGAACTTAACTTAATTTCACAACTCATCAAACAAGAACTGTCATGAAATTAAGTTAAGTGTCGTTAAAAGGCTTAACGTCTTTGATGATAACAAATTCTCGAAATAGCATATCAATATAATACGTTTTCAAAATAGCGAAACCAATGTTGACCTTTCAAAATAGTATTCAAAATTGTATAGCGCATCCAAAATAACGTATCCAAAATAGTCTACCCAAGGTAACGTTTTCAAAATAACGTGTCGCTATATATATTTAGCAAAATATATAGTATGAGTTTTGTTTGCGTATAAGGATAAATAATATCAAACGCACAAGTATGGGGAATGGTACAAAAAATATTCTAGCTTGATTCAAATCAAACCATGTCACATCAACTCAACTCAAAACACATCATAACATATCGGATCTCGTCACACAATATCAAATCAAATCAAAGCACTTAGGTACGCAATTGCAAGCTCATATAATTGTCCTAGAAGCTAAAAGCTTCAGCACACAGAAGTCAAAGCAGCATAACCACAGATACACATAACACGTAAGGCAGATGCACACACATAAACCAATGCATTTTCAGGTGATCTAGACTCCGACTCCAACCAAACATGATCCAAGGTAACTACCCCCATTATCCCATAATCGCTCCTGAATTACACATAGTTGATCAGGTTATGCGTAATTTAGGAAAAATGATGGAATGCTCGTGCTAATCGACTCGTACCATGCTTGGGGTTTTATAAAAACTTTAATTTGGTTATAGTTGAGGTTTTATTTTTGAAAAACCGGTATTCTCTATAACCTGGCTCTGATACCAATCTGTCACACCCCGTCAAAGGCGGAAACACGGGATGTAACTGAGAAAGGTACATTGCATAACATCATAGATTCATACCTTACAATTATTTCTGTAATAGTTTACAAAATATTCTTCGACCAAATTTGAAAGGGAAACATGTCTCTTTTGAAATCTTGACATCTTGACAAACATAGTAGCAAGTATCAAATAGTCTAACTCCGATAAATGTGCCTTCAAATACTTTAGTAGTGATCCACCTGAAAATGGTACTAGAAAACGTCAACATAATGTTGGTGAGCTCGTAGGTTTGAAAGTTAAACCACGAAGTTGTGAATAATAGCGTAGGACAATAGTGCCAATGAATACAAATTATGAACAAGTTATCCAAACAAAATAGTGTCGCGCCAACTAAACCTATCACAATGTTACAACCATAAACAGTACACACAGTAGGGAGCTACCCCGATAGATCTATCATAATGTTTTGGCTCTTAAAGAGAGTTAACACTTGCGCATTCATGTACAGACAGTCAAATCATTTAGTAGCACATAATCGCATCATCACACATATATGTCCAAAAACATGAAAACGATGTATCATAGCATGAAAACAGTTCAAAATGTCATTTGAGTACCATTTTACCCCAAGAAAAAAAATAATAAAAAAGGGGCTTCGAGAACTCACCTCAGCAGATGATGAACAAAGTATCACAAATAGTATCCAAGAGTAAGGCACAACGGTACACGATCTGTACAACCTAAATTTATAGCTTATCTCAGAAAGTGTCCCACAAAAATAACATAACGCATATGAGTTTTCAAAATTTATCATGTTTTTGTTTTCGTAGAATGCTCGTATGATTATTTGTAAAAATTCCAGTATCAATGTCGAAAGGAAGTTTAGTAAAAATGTTTTGTGTTTTGGTATGAAAGCATTAACTCAAAATAACACGCACGCCAAAGTATAATATAATCAAAGAAATAAAAGAATAAACGGCGAGGAAAGAATAAAGGAAAATAAATGAAAGGTCAAGAAAAGAATAACTCGATGGTAATTTCGGTGTTTACCCAATAATCTCAATTAGTCTTTAGAAAAAGTCAATTTGATTTCATAAGAAAACACAAGTTGATGTTTCTAATAAAGGATTGTTATAATTTAAATAAACTATATATTCTGACATTTGTCGGATTTTATAATAATAGTGATTAAAAATCATAAATTTAGAAGATTTTATCAAATTTTGACATGACCCGCCCATTTATACAACGTTTCCAAGTCATATGACTTTAATAAAAACTAAATTTTCTCAAAACTATATTTTCCGACAAAATTCCAAGTTAACATTGTATCCGTGTTTGTTAATTCGAAAACGTCACAATATTAGATTTAAAACAACTTAATAAATCCAATTTATTATATTTATTGATTACCGGATTTATGATTTGTTATTAATTGGTTAAGTATTAGTTTAGGTTCGGTAAGAATATAAATATTAAATTCTTCATGAGTCCAATATATTTTATTCGTCGCGAGTCCCAAGCCGATACATGTCCAATTGTCCAATGTCCAATAATATATAATCTAATGTTAATAGTTTTTGTCCAACGCCTAATATATTTTGTCCGTTAAGCTTTATTGTAACCGAATATCGTAACCGAAACTTCCCAATGAGTACACTTGTCAAAATAAATAATTATGTTAGTCCGTTAATGAAATCAAACCGTAAGAGATTAAACAGGTTACTATTCATTGAAATTTACTCAAAACCAAAACAAAGCACAACCCGACAATTCTATAAATGGGCTTCGGTCCGATAGGATACTAAACCAAATGCGACCCTTGTTGACCGAAAACACAACCAAATATGACATTCCAAACCAACACAATGTCAACACCAACGCATCCATTTGGGTTATGACCGGCTCAAGACGAAGCGCAGATGAACACCATTTGGGTGTTGTCGTTTCCACCAAAATAGAACCAATCACCCTATGTGGGTGTGATCAAGCCAAGTGAAAAACCAAAACAAACATGTACACCCTTGTGGCGTTGCGTTAAACCAAGACGGAACGCCACTCTTTGTGGGTGGTTCCTGCTAAACCGAATCGAGAACAACAACCCTATCAGGTTTCTTATATTCCGAGAACCAAAAGAAAACAAAACAACACACCACTACATCAACATAATTAAAGAAAATAACCAAATCCAATCCAAGATCAAAACTAAACAAATCAACCCATCTAAACCCAAATCCGTGTACAAAACACCTAAATAAGCAGGCTCGAGACCGACCTGGACAAAGAAAGGACTCGACCCGACAAACCCTAGTCGGATTTTCATACCCGACCCGTGAACAATTAATAAATCCAAAAACCATTTTTAACCCTTTTATTTCACACGAAAGCGAATTCAAAAACATGATTAAATTCTGTTTTATTCCATGAAAAATATAACAATCGGTTTATTAATCGGTGTAAATAAGAGTGATAACAAAATAAGTGATGTCGAAATACCACAAAAAAAGAACGAGAAAGAGGTGAGGAGATGGCGGAGGTGGTGGCTCACGGCAGTAAGGGGTGGTTAGCAGCGATATTACTCCAAAACATAACCATACGAGCTCCTCTTGCTCCGATATTCTCCAGAAATGATGTAGGGACTTCGATCTATGCGTTGGTAACAATAGGTTGTGGCCGAAATTTTTGGCCGGAGGTGGGTGATGGCGCCGGAAGAGAAGGGGGGAGGGAGAGAGTGTTTTAGTGTTTGACTTATGATACAAAATGAAAAGTTGAAAACCCTACTCGTTTTATAATTACTTATGAAAAGTTTTTAGAAAATGTGGCAACTGTTGGGAAGTAGAGGGGCGCGAGGGTAATATCACCATAGGGACCGATCTTGTAACTTTTCTGTTTTTGTGAGTCGGGACTCGTTTAGTGTACTAAAAGTGCTCGTATGACGTTCTCAGTTGCGTCAATGTTTTTAGAAATCTTTTTCCGTTAAAAATGACTATAAATATGTCCATGTTTGTTTAACACGTCATAAATCAACATTTCTCGTATTATTAGGTTTAGACTCGTGCCGATTCGTTTTGTGCTCTACTTTCACATTTCATAAGAAATTCTCACATTCTCAGTTCAAATGATGTCCAAAAGCTCGAAAATATATAATAGGCAATAATAAATGAAACTTATTATTAAAATAATTTTGGAAAAATCATCGTCTGCCACAACTGGTTTCGAGTCTTATAAATAAGTATTGCCCTAAAAATGCCGGTTGCTACAAAGAGAGACACCGGGTTTCTCAATCAATTTTCAAAAAAAAAAAAAAAGATTTTCAAATCACCGTTGATTCCATGAGCTTTATTTCAAAACGAAACACCGGTTTTCAGCCCTTGTTGGAATTCAACTTCGTTGTATCGGATTGACACAACTTACAAATGGATTTCAAAATATGGTAAACCCGTTGGCGCCGTGCTTAAATGGGTTCCAAAGGTTGTTGTCTAATCTGATGTCATAATGACTTCTAAACACTCAGTTTAGGACTCGTCCTTCAATATAATGGCTTTTGAAGCACTCAGCTCAGAACCCGCGCTTAAAATTATGGCTTGTAAGTACTTCAGCTTACAACCCGTGCTTCAATGTGAAATCTTTCAAAATTTAAGTCCGGGTATATCAACTCGAAAAGATTTCAAATAAGGACTTAAACATTATGGCTTATGTACACATAACAGTGCATAACCCGATCTTTGTAAAGAAAGGACCTTGTTGTACGTTTCAGTGCGACAATCCTAACAAATAAGAAGTCTTCACGTAAAACTTTTCAAAAACTTCTTAATTTTGAGCAAAATCTATTCAAAATGTTTTAAAAGGTTATCAAAACTCTTCAAAATTTCGCTCAAGATTAAACTCCCTCAAATCCTTAAAAGCTTATATTTATTAAAAATGTTTTATTTTTGAGGGGGAGTAATAAAAAGATGTTCCAAAAAGTTCATGCTCAAAAGAAACTGATACGGAATTTAAAAAAAATTAAAAAAAAAAAAAAACATCCGTTTCTCCCCATAAACTATCCAAAAACAAAGGTTTTAATCAACCGGTATCAAAATATACCATGGATATGCTATTTTTTAGGGGGAGAAATGAGATTAAAAAGTGATCATGATGGAATCTCATGTGAGCTCGACTTAGATATAACCAACGAATTGACAAAGCTTAAATGTCAGTAATCGAAAATACTTGTCCTGGACGGGTAATAATTTCAAGCTGGTCTAACCAGTGATGTAAGCGTGTCTCGAATAGGACTTGTCTAAGTAGATTCTACTGTCTTGAGACACTTATCTTGAACTTGACCAGGACGGGTAATAATTTCAAGCTAGTCTAGCTAGTGATGTAAGCGTGTCTCGAATCGATCAAATTCACTGAAAATCGATCAATTCAAAAAGTGCAAACTCTACCCAACATGTGTAAATCTATCTTAAAAACTTATGAGTACATGTGAAGGGGGAGTATTTTCTAAAATGCAAAACTCTCGAAGTGTTAACAAAAATGTGTTTTATAATCATGAACACTTTGAGAGATTTTACAAAAGGTTTTATAGCATGTGATCAATGAACCTAGGATAATCATGGAGTTATAAGGTGATTATGGTTAGGTTTATGTCCTATGATCCGTCAGAGCCGGAGGGATCTACCCAAGGACAATTCGAATCGATTAGAATTAGAAGTCCTTAGGTATGATTGAAAAAAGGAGTAAAGTGATGAAAGGAGAAAGAAGGGGTTGAAGAATTAAAAAGAAAAGTTTATGAAAGGGTGAAAAGAATAGCCCTCCATGAAAACTTAGGACAGAAACCGGGTCAATACATCTGCTATCGGTTATCACAAAGATGATACCGGTATTGATGACAAGACGTCATGGCCCAGTGACACGCTGCACAACCCCTCCCAGCCACTCAGATATCTCTTAAAAGATATTTGTTTTATTTCTCACGGAGAACCTTGCATAATCTATCGACCTCTCACTCCGAGATGTGTTGATATTGAAAAGGAGGCCCTCTGCTCCATGCCTCCGGCGACTAAAACCAAAACACACGTAATCGAGTCTAGAGCCATGAGATTCATTAAAAGATCTCTTAGGATACACTTTCCAAAACATACACTTGTGTTCGCCAAAAAGAACACAAGTTGTAAGAGTCTTATATGAGATCTACGGATCTTGCCTTATCTATCGTGATGGTTACTTGTTTTAAATGGTCTACAGTCATGGAGTGATACTTTGGTATACTTCAGCAGCTCACCTGAATTATGGGTATACTTCGGTAGATCTATTGTAAGCCTTCTTGAGGGTATCCAATTCAGGAGCAACCTTTGTAAGGATTAGAGAGGGTTTTCACTCTATGATGTTAATTCTCTCGAAGTCTGAGCCTGTAAGTGCTGGAAATCCCGCCAAGGAGATTCCTTTCACAAATTGAGTCCTTAAGACGTAGGTCTTTACTTGGATTTTATCCATAGTATTGATAACTATCCCTCAACGGGATTTGGACGGCTGATGTGCCCGACCAAGGTGAATGGAATCAAGACATTCATCAGTAAAACAATCGTAGTGGTCTATTCTCTAAGAAAAGTTCACAATGATCGATTGGTGATTTAAACTAAAAAAATTATGCAGATACTGATGATAGTCCCTTTGAGGAAAGGCCACTTACCACCATCATATATTTCAACATCTACATCTCCTCATACTCATACTTATGAAGTTCATCCTCAACAAGATCAAATCAAGAATGTTCAAAGACATAAGGTCAAGTTAAAGACAATGAGTTACGTAAAAGACAAAGAGCTAATCAAGAATGTCAAGAACAAGTTCATATATTAAGTGAGGAAGACATAGGTATGAAGTTCAAAGTCTTTCCAAGAAAGTATGAGTATGATGGAGAAGACGACACAACAAATCATAAGAAGACGTTGATCGAAGGCAAGAAATATCAAAAGACTATAATCCAAGATCACAAAGCATGAAGGAACCAATGAATCAAGACTATTCTATGACATCACACAATGTTCAAGACCAAGAAGACAAAAGACCAAATCACGTGGAGCATCTTTTGAATGACCACCCCTTAGGGGGAGATTGTTAGCATTAAGAAAGTGTTGGTCATTCTACGTCTAGGAACTTTGTAAACGTGTTATAGATTATGTTTAGGTTAGTGAAATGGGCTCGTGGAACTTAGTAAGCTAGTATTAAGTTAGTTAAGTAAGCAAGCCTTATAACCAATGTAAACCAAGTCCACTAACAAAGGCCCATAGAAAGCCCATCCATTAGACATGTGATGGAATTATAAATACCCTAAAATGTTCTCATTTGAGGGTGTGCTTGAGTGTGTAAGTGTGTGTTTTTATTTATGAAATATATGTTCCATCTTTCTTCTCTCTCTCTCTAGAAGTCGACACATATACATATCTTTTACCACCATATTTGTGCTTAATAGTGTATGATAAGGTTATAGATCTAAGGTCCTACAGTTGACAAACATAAACTTCTTCTTCAATCTTCCCATAAAGAAAAGCACTCTTTACATCCAACTGATACACCACAAAGTCTTTAAATGAGGCATAAGCTAAGAATAGCCTAATTGCTTCAATTCTTGAAACAGGGGCAAAGACTTCATCATAGTCAATCCTTTCTTCTTGTGTGTACCCTTGAGCTACCAATCTTGCTTTATTTCTTACCACAATTCCTCTTTCATCTTTCTTGTTCCTGAAAACCCATTTTGTACCAATAGCCCTCTTTCCATTAGGTAACTCCACTAAAGTCCAAACTTCTTGCAACTTGAACTGTAGAAGTTCTTCTTGCATAGCCTCTATCCAGCTTTCATCCTGCAATGCTTGAGTTTGTTGGAGTATGCTCGTGTCATAATAAATAATTATATGGCTAGACATATGTAAGCCTATGGGGTCACACACTTATACACAGATACATCATTTTATAGATTGTAATTATCGTATTTACAATATATAAACGACTATGTAACTCGGGATCTATAACGGGCCATTAAATACTAAGTTAGACTTAGCGTTTTTGGATTGGACCAACAATGGGCAAGCCAATTGTGGGCCCTTATTATGGCCGGCCTATGGAGGGGGTTTGGAGGGGCTTATGGTGCTTTTACTAGGTGCTAAGTGTAACATGTAATTGATAAGATCAATCAATAATCAATGATATCAATTACACTTTAATACTTACCACATTAGAAGAGATAATCTCTCCCCTCTCCCCCTCTATAGTCACGGCAACATCACCCCCCCCTAGGGTTTTGTTTTTCCATCACACTTTGCATAATCATATTGTATGTGTTGCAAGGAAAAAGGTTACAAGTCAAGACTAGCATCTATTTGGTGATCAAGGACGTGTAGTGCGTAACACTCTTAGAAGAGATCAACCTTATTGATCTCTTGGTTTTCTCAATTCCATCTTTGTGATATTGGTGTTATTGGTGCATCCGTGATCACGCTTCAAAGGTATAATTGTTATATTAATTTATTTGATTGATCATTTGGCTATATGGATCCGTCTCTAGGTGATGTATCCGCTGTGTTTATTTGTTTAATATGTTTTCCTATATTCAACATCACCTATAGTGGTATCACGAGCCATCATATGTGCCATATGATTATCGGGTATGCATAAAAGTGGCTAAAACGGGTGTTTTTTTTGATGATTTATGAAACCACAATTAAAACAGCCCCTAGGGCTCCATTTTCTCACAAATTTCGACCCTTAATAGGTCTTAAGATCTGTGATTTTTTACCTCATAGCCATTTTTTATGCATATGCTAATTGGTTTACTTGTCGGGTACGTGTAAAATGGCCTAAAATGCATTATTTTGATCGATTTGTGAAACGATTTCAAAAAAGCCCATATGGCTTAATTTTCTGTGGTAAAATGATAATTAGAATGTCCTAATATCAATGGGTTTTGAACCTAAGGCCATTTGACACGAGTACCGTAGGGGGTTTTTAATTCTAGTTAATTAATTTCTTCGTTTCGTTGGCTAATTATTGAATTCTTGTTATTAATTTTGTATCCATGGCAAAGACATGCATGTTTGTCCATGGAGTTAGCCAACACCTTGTTTTTTTCATAATATTATGGTATTATTATGTGTATATGCAAAGCCGATGAAAACCTAGACCATTTATGCCATTTGTTGTTGTGATTTGTCGTTAATTTCTTGTTTTTTGGTTTGCCATTGTTTCGGCTCTTATGTAATGTATTTCATTTTGGTTTTTTCATTTTTTGGGCATTGTTACAGTAGATAGGAAGTAGATTAGTTGTATTTTACTTCATATATTATGTAACCAAAGCTTGGAATGGAATGGCAAAAGAATGAAAGACATAAAACCGAAGAATGGCTGCTGGACATGCTCCAGAAAAACGTGATTTCCAGGAGATTGGTAAGGATTTTTGGGCTAAATTTTTTTGTACAGGTTCACAAGACATGGGCCTACAACTTTTTAGTTTGGACCTAAGCAAGGGGAGGACTCCTTCTAGGCGTTTTGGGCCTCCAAAGACAGAAATTCTGGGCGGACAGAATCTCTATTTCATGTGCATAATGGGCTTTTACTTGCTCTTGATTGTCTTGGAGCAAGTGGAAGCCCTCCGTGTGGTTGTGTATCTTGTCCTTAGTTGACCATTGGTTCTCGTGATGGCTCACAAGACCTAACATAGGATTTTCATCGGTTGAAGCTTTGCATATTGTGGTTGTGTGTTTGTTTGTTTGCTTTTATATATGCTATGATTGTATGTAAAACGCAAATTGTTTTCTAAAAACTTGAAACGAAACACAAACCAATTTTTTAAGCTAAGTCTTAGATTTAGTTTAACTAAGTTTAAATATAGATTTGAAACTTAAAATCATTGTTTTCTAAATTACACTTAAACTAGTTAAGCTTGTTTATTTATTTATTGTATTGTCCAAACTTAATTATAATCCACTTAGGATTAATATTAGTCTTGAAAATGGACAACTCGACACACATAAATTAAAACAATGATTAGACTTAAGTTAAGAAAATTTTTTAACTTGTGCTACGAAGAATGAATGCATGCTTCTTTCGTACACTTTTTGATTCACATCAAATATTTTACCCGTCAAAATTTAAGTCATGCCGTCCAATCGTTGAGAACACTTGCAATTACCTTTTGCCTATGCGTGGGACCTAGGTTGAATTGTAACCCAAGGTGACTATTCTCTATGCGTGGGACCTAGATATATCCTCACACGTTCTCAAATTGGATGACTTAATCGAGTTAAGCGGTGAGACCTTGATACGAGGCAAAGATGGGACTAAACATGCCTACATGACACTAGTTGTTTGACACTAGATGCCATGAGTCCCATAAGGATCTAAGAGTTGTACATGTAATACAATTGGTGATCGTCGCCTACCAATTGAATCTACTATTGCTAGCAGATCAACTGATGTGATAGTAGAAGCACAATGTTGATCTTAGCCCTTTTGTAAAATTACTTGTTTTAAATTGTAAACATGGGGTAATTAAATTATAAAAGGATAATTATCGAAAATACTAAAAATGAACTTTGTAAATACAATTAATGAATTAATGCAACACAACCATAAACAAGAGTTTGTTCTTTTCATGTTAAAAGGACGAACTAAGTCGCTCTTTCCTTGTAAGAAATAGACTTATTCCTATCCTTTTTCTTTATGAGGAAAAGCCATAATAGGAATATTTGAATTTTCCTAATTCTAATCAAACCCAAAGAACACCTACTCTAGAAATCGTGATGTCTTGTAAAAGTCAAAACGGTTAAGTATGGTTACACATCTTATTCTTTCAAGGTTGTTTTATAACCCTAGTTTCGGTTTTGAGTCATTGAAGAAATATAAGATATTTGGATAACTAGAGAACACATTTTCTATAGCTACCAAACTAAAATGAGTTTAAATAATTAGAAGACGAAAATATCAATAAACCGCAAAGTGGTAAAGGCAATACTAGCATGATTACCTAGCAGTTTGTCTTAACCTAATAAACCCACCAAGGTCCTACATACCCTTGTGGTAAAGTAGACCAATTATGGAGGAAATGCATTACTATTTTCAAGTTAAAATAGCAGTGATGGCTAGCCCATCATCTATATGTTAGAACTTGATGCACTTCCTTGAATACCTAAGTACATGTTTACTAGTCAAAGTGACTCACATTAGCAATAATGTGTAGATATTCAAAGAAAGAATGAAAGTATCCAATAGCCACTCACTCTCCACTGGTGACGAAACACATGAAATGTTGTCTAACCCAGTGGGAGCTACGTGATTATATTACTGGTGACGAAACACATGTAATGTTGTCTAATCCAGTGGGAGCTGTAAGCTTTATTACCTTGCAAGTTACCCATCTTATTTCCAGATTGTCTTGAAATAATACATTACTTTCCACATGTTAAGCATCATAGTTTATATAAGAACCATTGCATAAATTTTATAAGATAACTTGTCGCGTTCCTGATGTTGCTTCCTGAAAAGTTATCTATAAAATTGTTATGCATGATTCATTATTAAAACGATAAAGTTCTACATATCTATATTTTAATTTTGACTAAAAATCATATGTTATCTTAGACATTGTCATATTGCTCATACAAACAAACGAGCGTAGTGTTGTCTGTATACTCTCATGACGTTGTGTCATGCACAAGTTAGAAAAATCTTAATTGTGTGCAAGGTACAACATATAACAATATGACTAATGGTTTTTCTTGACTGCAAGGTAAGAAACTAAGATTCTACTAGGACTTCTACACATAAAATGTATGTTGCCCTAATTAGAACAAATATCAAGATAACATGAAAAGATACTTCAACATATTCACTGAATTGTTTAGTAAATATGATTATGTTTTCTTGTAAAGTCATAATCATGAAGTATGAAATTAACTTGAATTTACTGTTGAGGCCATGTGTCGGCGCTCGTAATTACTTTAGTTGAATATGTTTAGGTCTCTTGTAAAGACGCAAACATCAATTCCGTTAATTTTTGAAAGACTTATAACGTAAAGTAAGATGTTAATTTGTTATGTCTTCTTGTTAAGACATGTACACTAACGACGTATAATATTAAATGTTTATGTTTTCTAGTTAAAACATACACATGAAGTAAAGTATGCAGTAGGCTAAAATTACTATTGATGTCATCTGATTTGACTTAGTTGGCAGATATGTAAGCCAAAAAGTATAAGTTCATCTAATGAGTTGTGTGATAGTCTCACAACATCAGTCCTCATGGAATACCACAACTTTATGGTATGTCCATCATGGAAAATCAAACTCTATTGACATTGTTTGATCTTTGATTACTTAAACTGTTTTACCTCCAAAGCTATCAAGGTTAGAAAATTGGATGTGTCATGTGTACACTCAATATGGTTCCAACCCAGAAGGAATTTAAGACACCATTGTATTATGGCATGGGATGAATCTAATTATGTCTTGATTGAAGTTCTGAATTTGTTAAGGAGTAAGTAAATAACAAACTAGAGCCAAGAACTAACGATGTATTTTGGATGTCCCACTTGAAAACAATTTATTGTCACTCAAGATGCTGAGTATCAAGAGATTAGTCTCTACTTACAAAAGCAAGTGGGAGCACCTTTAGATCTTAAAGTTATTCAAGAGTAACCTTCTGAGTACACTTGCTAATGTCATACTAAGGTTGAACATGCATATGTTAAACCATAGATTGATATCTCTCATTCATAAATCCGCAAGGATACCTCTTGCACCTGAATGATATAGTTTTTATATCAATGCAAAGGAATATAAGTTGGAGGATCATAGTGAACCTGCTAACTACAGAAATGCATTATTAGATATTGTATCTAATGAATAGCTCAAAACTATGAATGTTAAGATGCAGTCCTTGAAAGACAATCACTCATGGAGCTTGATTGATCTCTTACCAATCAGTTAGACTGTGAGGTTAAGAATGAGTTTCTTGATGAGAAGACTCAAAAGGACAAACTTGTACACACATTTAATGCACGCGTAGTAAAAGGAGTTTACTCGTACTCAAGAAATTGACTATGACTAAATCTTCCTACCTACAAACATTAAATGTATAAAGATGATTAATTGTCATACCTGTTTTCATGTAAATGAAATATGACAATAGGATATCAAAACACTTTTCTTGTTGATTACCTTTGCGAGGAAGATGAGTAATCAAAAGAGTTTATGAATCCATGTAATCTTTATTATGTATACAAGATAAACGAATCCATGTGTAGATTAGATCATGCATCTAGGAGCAGAGATCTTAAGTTAATTATAAAATCATTAATTTGATTTTCATTTTAAAGATTACTCCTAAGTACACTGAGAGCAAGTTGAAGCATTATATTTATTTTCTTAAATCTCATATGTCATTAACATATTAAAAACAATATTCCATCTAAGCTAGACTTTAATACTTAGCTTGGAATGAAGTTTCTCTTAAGGGATTTATAAAATAAGGCATACAACCTTGTTATGTTAAACATAAGCGGTTATTAAGTCTAAACACAATATGACACGTTATTGAGGGGAGTCTCAATGATCAATCTCACTTGATGAGATTGAACACATGAATAGAAATCTTAAGTTCGACTAAAGGATTCATCATGTAAGTCGTATTACCCACTGGAATATATATCATTTGCATGAATGCAAGATGAGTTGATAACAACAAATATCTAAGTGAAAGTCATTAGATAATTGTTAAACGAACATTATAATGGACCTACAAAGTACCAAATATATGTTCAAACGTTTACGGATATTTGAGGAGCTCTATTTTGTTTGCATACACTAATGCTTATTCAACAGAGATGATGCTCAACCCTAGTCGTGGTAGGATGTCACCATGAATGATGACATTGCTGACTAGATGTGCTCGACTGAGAGCATTAATGCGTTATACATTAAAAGAATAAGAATACTTTACAGTTTGAGAAACTGTTCAAATGACTGTCTAATGTAGGTGTTTTGCTGGCTTCAAACATCCTATGGAATGTATTGTTGCAATACTCATCTTGTACTTGAATGCACACATACAAAGGAAAATCATCATTCAAACCTTTCATGAGTTTTGAAACAAGTATTCTCAAAGTATACTCAGATAACTACTTGTTGTCTTGTACAACATGATTCGATCATGGTGGAAACATCGGATTCCGACCTATGAGTAGTCTTATGCATATCTGTTTTTAGTATTTGGATAATGGAACTGTAAGCAGTCGTATTATATAATGAATTGATATACCTGGTATGATCGTCTTCATTTATACTACTGTGTTCTATATTTGCATGTTTAATCCATGAATAATTTATTTATTCTAAAATTGTCCATTGTCGGTTGACGATACGGGAGTATCATCAAATTAAGGAAAATGTGAGCGTGTTGGTGATTATTTACCAAACTCACATATTGTTCATTGTGATGAACATTGGACTGACCCAACCAACGAGTATTCACTACATGGATCGTCGTCAATAGTGAATCTCGCAAATGGTTATTTCTCTTATCTTTAGACTTGAGATGCAAGTAGGTCTTGCATGCGTGGAATTTCGTTCCTTGATATGGTTAAATGCTGTCCTGAACAAGGTAGTTATAAAAACGAGTGATATGAAACACTTGAATGACACGTGCAGTCAAAATAGGATTTGTTCCTCCACATGTTATGGAGTTAGATACTATTGGGCCCCTCGATGAACTAGACAGATGTTTATATAGCCGTACCCAAATGAGATTAAGATGAATCTTGATCCACTTGGTAATCTTGTTCAATACATATATCGAGAAACATAATAGTTGAACAATTAGAATGACATTTGATCCATGTCTAATGTTCAACATGGTATCTGTAACAAAAGGATAGATGACATATAAACCATTTAAAATGAGACGTTTGAGAAACTATTCTCACATATCTCTAGGGGCATTGGCGTGTTGCTAGACGCTAACCTTTTCTTGTATAATTACATGACTATTATGATGTGGCAAGTGGGAGCTGTTGGAGTATGCTCGTGTCATAATAAATAATTATATGGGTAGACATATGTGAGCCTATGGGGTTACACACTTATACACAGAGACATCATTTTATAGATTGTAATTATCGTATTTACAATATATAAACGACTATGTAACTCGGGATCTATAACGGGCCATTAAATACTAAGTTAGACTTAGCGTTTTTGGATTGGACCAACAATGGGCAAGCCCATTGTGGGCCCTTATTATGGCCCGCCTATGGAGGGGGTTTGGAGGGGCTTATGGTGCTTTTACTAGGTGCTAAGTGTAATATGTAATTGATAAGATCAATCAATAATCAATTATATCAATTACACTTTAATACTTATCAAATTAGAAGAGATAATCTCTCCCTTCTCCCTCTCTATAGTCATGACAACATCACCCCCCCCCCCTCCTAGGGTTTTGTTTTTCCATCCCACTTTGCATAAACATATTGTATGTATTGCAAGGAAAAAGGTTACATGTTAAGACTAGCATCTATTTGGTGATCAAGGACGTGTAGTGTGTAACACTCTTAGAAGAGATCAACTTTTGTGACACATGAATATTTGCCAAGAATAGTGGTTATCCGTGCATTAATATCGCGACGTGTATATATTACCCGTTACCCGCCCACCACCCGCTGATGGGTTTATTTTTTCACCTACAACCCACTTGCGGGTAAATATTGACGTGGTTACCCACCCATCACGAGCGGGTACCCGCGGGTTATGGGTTTTTTTTCGCCCATTGCCACCCCTAATTGACAATGAAAGGTTTAAATGTGATTGTGCAAGAAGTAGTTCACATGGTGATTTTTAGTGGGGTTAAGATGGAGAATGGTGATGTAACAATATCTCATCTTCAATAAGCAGATGATAATGTTTTCTTTGCTGATTGGAGTAAACAAAATGCTTTAGCCTTGATGTGTATATTAAAAAACTTTGATAAGGTGTAAGGGTTAAAGGTTAACTTACGTAAAATCAGAGTGTATTGTCTTGGGGTGTCACATGAGGAAGTTGAGAAATGGCAAGGGGCAGGAAATGTAGCGTGGGGTGAAAACCCGTTGATGTACTTGGGATTACCGATTAGTGTCTTATTGATGAGGGATACTGCTTAGAAACCAATGATTGATAAATTCAAAAAATGTCTATTTGATTGGAAAACAAAAGTGATATCTTTTGGTGGTCGTTTGACATTGTTCAAATCAGTCTTTAGTAGTTTACTGTTGTATTACTTTTCTATTATTCGTGTTCCATCTTGTGTAATAAAACATCTTGAGAGAGTGAGAAAGGATTTCTTTTAGGGTGTTTGGTCGGGGGGGGGGGGGGAGGACTCGCTTAGGTCAAATGGGATTCTATTGTATCTTTGTACAGGAATGAGGGGTTAAATATAGGTTCGCTTAAAGCAAAAAATTAGGCTTTAGTGGGTAAATGTTAGTTGAGGTTTAGGGTGGAGATAGGTGCGTTATGGGGGAAAGTGGTAAGGAGTATCTATGGGGAAGATGGTGGCACGGGAGGTGTTAGAGCAAGAAAAGTGTAAATCACCTTTAGGGTCTTATTTGATAACATGTAATAGCTTATATAACAAATGTTGTCCCATAATTATTATGTATTAATCATAATCTTGAGAGATAGTGGGTGTGTACTCTTTTTAATCTAGAGAGAGACTTGAGAAGGTAAGAATGATCATAACTAGAACACACACCTCAAATGTGAGGCAGGGATGTGGTATTTATACCCATCATACAAGAAGTTCCAACCCTTGGAATCAAATGTTCCAAGTGTGGTAATATTGTTCTTTCCCCTCCTAATTATACAAGTGCTGGGAGGGTGTTAAACAACTAAACTTATTACATATTTAACTACCAACTATTACATGAAAGACCCTGCACTGATGATTTACACTTTTATGCTCTAACAATCGCGCTAGTTTGCGATCAGAATTAGAATGCGTAAATAACATATTCGTTGATATTCAAGTGATAGAAATAGACTAGTATGAATCATGATGCCAGAATTAGTCATAGAGAGGATCACTATAATTATGAATTCCATGATAATAGTATGTGATGTTAGATAAGGTGTTTTAGTTATGATTTGATAGAATATAATAGCAATAAGGGCATACTTATATGATGTAATTATTACGACGCCTGATCAACGTGATAATACTTACATCATATAACATGAATTTATTTGAGTCATAGAATGTCTCGTGAAATTTCTAGAACATGAATGGTAGATGAGACTGAATATGAGTAGTACGCACATATAGAAATTTATGAGTCTTATTAGTCGTAGTGCTCATATTCTAATAAATATCACTAAAATAAAATAGCAAGAGCAACTCAGATTTCAGTGAAGTACATCAAAGTATCAGTAAAGCAAGATAACAAACTTAGCATAACGATCATAATGGTCCTTAGAAAATGGACATTATGTGAACAAATAGACAGAAGTTATATTTATTAGCAAGAATAGAAAGCTTGAAAGGAATTATGATGCATTAGTAGCATTAGTAGCGATATAAGTTAGATACCTTTTTAATTCGTCTTGCCTTATCATTATCAGGGATAATTTTTTAACAATACTTTTGAATTCTGCTTTTTTGTGCTTTTATATAGCAATACTTTTGAATTATGTCTTTTATGTGTATTTTGTGACTATTTTACCATCTCGTTTCTCAGCCCTCCTATTTTCAAAGGAAGTGTAAAATGATCACTTATTATTATTTTATTTTATTTTTATTATAAAGGGGCACATATGGTCTAGCGGTATGTGAATGATCCATTTACTAAAAAGTCGTGAGTTCGAGTCTAGACATTTGCAAGATATTATATTTGAGATTTGTGGTACAGGTCTGTAAAAAATGGCCGATAGAAAAAAAATGAATGGTTACGTTGAACTCAAAAAAGAAAAAAAATACAAGTTACCTATATTTTCACTTAATTATTATTATTATTATTATTATTATTATTATTATTATTATTATTATTTTATTATTATTATTATTATTATTATTATTATTATTATTATTGTTATTGTTGTTGTTGTTGTTTAATTTATTCGGGTTTTAAGTGTGCTTAACTAAAAAAAAGGAGAAATGTTAAAACCACAAAAGTTTTACATAAAAATGTCCGCATAATATAATTATTGACATTCTCCCTCTTTATTTTAAGGGTAAATTGCAAAAATGGTCCCTAAAGTAGCCCAAATGCGCAAGGAATACACCGAGAGAAATTTTGTTGCAAAAACGACATTATTTTTTTTTTTTTTTTTCCAAAATAGCCACCGAGAACTACTTTTTGCTAACATTCGTTATTTTCCTCGTTAAGTGTCTCATCACTGAGGGTATTATTGTTATTTAGATCGTCTCAGTCTCTCCCGCCAATTATATTTCAAGGACAATATTTGCAAACATAACTTAACTTCATTAAATCAACTAGAGCAGGCTTTTGAAGAAAACATTAAGTGCATTTGGGCAACCCCATTTAACATACTATAAAAAGCGATAATCAACAGTCACACCCTAGCTTTAAAAAAACCAAAAAATGGGCACAATCAAACCCAGCTATGGCAAATAATGATAAGGGAAAGTCTTTGTTGATTGGCGGGGGGGGGGGGGGGAGGAGGAATCATTGGAAAAGTCGTGGGGGAAAGTTTTATTAAATGATGAAGTCATTGAGGAAATTATGGCTACATTTGGTGATCAAGTAATTGCCAAGTATGGTTCGTATGCAAACATAGGGAAGGAGATGATGGAAGTTATTCTTCAATGGCTATGGAACAAAACTTACAATGAACCAAATATGGGTGGTAGTGGTGCGATATCTATTCCTACCCTTGGAAGTGGTAGCGGAACCGACAATGAGGTAGTTGCAGAGAAAAAAAGAAGGAGGGGAAGGCCCAGAAAAAAGGTAACTTTTTCTGCACCAATTCATAATCCGAGTACAATGTCACCAAAAAGGAGGAGGGGAAGGCCTGTTGGGAGTGGGAGGAAGAGGGGAAGGCCTGTTGGGAGTGGGAGAAAGAGGGAGGGGAAGGAAGAGCATGCGGATCTTGGTATGTTAATGTATTATACTTCATTTATGTGTCATTTTTAATTTGCTTATGTTGGATGCTATGATCTTTTTAATAGATTGTTATATGCTGATATTGAGTGGCATGATTGAGTGCCCTGATTGCTAGGTTTAGGATAAACAGAGTATTATGGTTCTAAGTAGGCCGTTAGAATGGGAAATGTAGGAGTGTTTGGCATAGCAGGTATACTGCTATACTAACTAAGTTGTCACACTGACTTATTAACTAAACTACAACTATAAAGGATACATAATCAATAGCTATGCATCTTCAGTAAATAGGATTGATGTCTTGTACAATGTGGTGAGATATAGAACACTGCATTGCTCTGCTTCACTTGAGCCTGCATACTTCAGTCAGCACTTGTCTTCATAAATGTTTCATTGACTGCTGCTGCATTGACTTTAGTATGTATACCATTAGTTACATAGGTGCTGCTATGTTTTTTTGGTGATGTTTGATGTCTATATGAACTGTGTCTTCTCACTTTGAGAGCCGTTGAGTGAGAAGCTTGGACTTTTTTGTAGCAGTTGTAGTAGTGTGTTACTTTAATTGACTATTGACGTTTGGATTTAAACAGTGGTAGGTTTAATTGCTTATCAGGATGAAATTGTGTTCAACATGCACAATAATGGATTCTTTGAATTTGCTCCATTGAGGTATGTACAAGGGAATGTTTCTACACTTTGTGCCTTTGTCTCTGAAAGACATATCTTTAGTATTGGTCTAGATCATATGTTATCACGGATTAGGGGAGAAACATGGGCATTGTTCGTTTGTTTGCCTGGAAAATCATTAGAAGAAGGTTTGAAGTTGATTCACACAGACAATGATGTACATACAATGTTCGAACTAGGTTTTCAGAATGGTGTTGTAGATTTGTTTGTTGTTCACAAAAAACAGAGGTTATCTAAATACTATTTAAAAAACATTGATTTAGAGGGTGAAGGTGGGGAGGTTGTCGGATGGGTAGAAGAAGATGCTAGCTTGCGGTGTTCTAGTACTTCAATTCCTTTTAGGACTAGTACTTCAACTCCTTTTAGGACTAGTACTTCAGCTAGGGAGAGAACTATTCACTTGAAAAGAAAGGTTGTAGGTGATGTTGATGCTGAATTCGGGAAGAAAAAAAAAGATGGTGAAGAGGTTTGTGGATAAGGGAAAAGGAAAAATGGTTGATGAGGATGATATTTTTAACAGGAACAAACCGGTTGGTATTGTCATTAGAGAGGGTGGTTCTATGAAGCAGACACCAGGTGTTGGTTCAGTGAATGTGGGAGCTAGATAGGGGTGGCAATTTCTGACCCGACACGAAACCCAACCTGAAACCGACACGAAAATTAACAGGTTTCGGTTGAGTCTAAATAGATTTCGCGTCGGGTTTGGGTTGATCGATCTAACCCGTTTATTAAACAGGTCAGGTTCGGTTGGGAATAAATTAAGCGGGTCGAACCACTAACCCGTTTAAGTTTTTTTCTTAAATTAAAAATTATTTATATTTTATTATACGGGTTAAATGGGTTAAATGGGTCGACCCATAAACCCATTTAACATATTTAACCCGTTTAATGTGCCAACTTTAGTATATAAACGGGTTACATGGGTCAACTCGAAACCCGTGTAACCTATTTAACCCGCCAACCCAAGTATATATACGGGTTAAATGGGTCAAATTTGGGTTATGTGTTAACAGGTTATGGTTGACATAACTGACCCTATTATTTAAATGGGTCAGGTTCGGGTTGGGATTTTTTGACCCGCCAACCTGTCAACCCGAACCCACCAAACCGACCCGAATTGCCACCCTAGAGCTAGGGGTGCGGGTTTTTTGAGACCAAGAAGTGATGTTAAAATCACTAATTGCGTACTGGGTCTAAGGGCACCAAGATCAATGGGAAACAAAGTGGTGTTATTTTGACTAGGTGAGTCTAATGAATTGTTTAGCAAATTTATTTGATACATTGCATTGCATATTATAATAACCTCATTACATTGCATATTTTGATTGTGCGGGTATAGTTGATCACTTGTTGGTTCATCCAGTAGAAGCTTTTGAAGTTTGACAAATGGGTTCATCTTTTGGGATGATGTAATGTGTAGAAACAAAAATAGTTTTAATTTGGTTGTATATTACGTATGTAATTTTACTAATGTAACTTGAACTATATTACCTCTGTTTTGGATAGATCAATGGCTGTGTGGAGGTAGTGTGATGAGTTCATCTTTTTGGTACATGCCGAACGATATTATGTAACTTGAAGTATTACATATGGGTTAATCTTTAGTGCCGGTTCACTCGTATCAATACTCTGTTGTTGCATTCAATTTCTTATGCATAATATGTTTGTGTTTGTTTTTGTGTTTTATGGTTCGATTAATAACATTTACAAGTTTGTGTTTGTGTTTTATGGTTAGAATACTATCATTTTCATGTATGTGTTTGTGATACGAATCGAACACTGTATACAAATAAAATCAGGATCAAACGACCCCTTCCATTCATGAACCATACATTTACAAGCTTACGATAGGGGAAACCACAACCCCTATCTACATCTACATCTGCATTCAACAAGGGAAGCAAGAAGAACAAAAGAAACCACAAGTCCCCAACCCCCTACTACCTACATTCATCATAAACAACAAAAGAAACCATCCCAGCCTCCAGCAACCAACCCCTTCACATGTACGTTTGCCTCATAGCAAACTCAATCTTGGAAACAATGCTGTCGTTAGTTTGCCTAAGGATCCTCATCAACCCCCTCATATTTCGCAAATCAGCTATCTGAATCCTCCTAAGCTTGTTCACATTGGACCTTGCAACTCTCGAACCCCTTAAGTTTTGGAGCTCAGCAATCAGGTCCCCCCTAATACCGATCATATTAGAAAGCTTTCAGCACCTATTCATCAATTCTTGTGCATGATGAATGTCTTCCTCAACCTATCGCTGGTAATGGGATAGCATCATTTCCGATATGAAAAATAAGTTACAGGAAATCACGAGATCAAGAAAGCAAGACATGTTACTGGTTAAGGAAATGATAATTGTTTTGTTAAGGGTGTGTGTGTTTCTGTTTTTTTGTGTGTGTAATGACAAAAGACTTTGACAATTTTGTGGAAAACTAGAAGGGGGGGTTGAATAGTTTTACGTCTTTTTAATTTTATTATGAAAACTTTGTTTCCTTTTAAAACCTTAGATTTGAGTTTATATGAAAAATTATACTTGAACAATATTATTAATTATATGTGTATCCTTTTAGATTTGTTATAAAAGTTTTCTTTTCATGAATGGAGTTTTAAATTGATCTTTATGTGAAATCAACTTCTAATTAATAATAACAGTTATATATGCCTATATGTATGAAAGTAATGACGATATAAATAAATAAGTAAGAGATGGAAAGATCAAACCGAGACACGAGGGATTTATAGTGGTTCGGCTACAAGGACACCTTCCTTGCCCTACTCCACTCCCCGAGCACACCTTGCTCGAGAGTTTTCTTCACTACTTCAACAAGCTCCCTTATGGCGGAGAAAACCTTACACAACTTTGGCTTACATCGGTTTAACGACACAAAGCTAAATGTCGAGTTCTAATAGTAGCTAGAACCAATCTCACAACTTCACAACACAACTTCTTCACGACTTAATTCACAACGGCTTCACGACTTGAACTCCAGGACTCACGACTAGGACTTCACGACTTCAACACGACCGCTTCACAACTTCTATGCTACGGCTTCACGACTTCAACACTAGGACTTCACGACTAGGACTTCACAACTTCAACACGACCGCTTCACAACTTCTAAGCTACGACTTCACGACTTCTACATGATGACTTCACAACTTCCAAGCTATTGCTTCACGACTTCTACATGACGACTTCACAACTTCCAAGCTATGGCTTCACGACCTCTACATGAATTCTAGATGACGACTTCACAACTTCCAAGTACGGCTTCACGACTTCTACACCGCGACTTCACAACTTCTACACCATGGCTTTACAACTTCTACATGACTTTTTTACACCACAACTACTTATACACCTTCTTCACTACTTACACACTATACATATCTAGTCACTTATGTTTACACCTTATACACACACTTTACACAAATGAATGAATGATTTACAAGGTATACTTAACAAACAACTTAAGTAACAAGATGATACTAAGTTGTAATACTTCTAGTCTTGAGATAGAAGTATTCTTTTTTTGCACTTGGATGGTGGAAGCTTGGATCACTTGGAAACCAATGCTTAAGATTACATGATCAAAGGGTTTTTGAAGATATGAAATGAGATCTACAACAGAAAGTTTTTGGTGCAAAAGGTGAGTAAAAATCCAGGGGAAGGCTGGTATTTATAGGCAGAAAAACTGGACAGCTGTGAGCTACTGGAGCGTGGCCGGCCCCCTTAAATAGGGGGGCGGTCCCCTTAATTTTAAGGGGGGCGCCTAGCATAATTAAGGGGGCCGCCCTCCCTAGCCGTTGCCCAGTTTTGTCTTTTTGTGGGGAAGGTTTTTCTAGAACATTTTTACTGATTTTGGTTAAAAATTTGAATTCAAAAATTTATAATGAATTAAACCTTTTTATTTATTACCAAAAATGTTTTTCTAAAAGATATAAAATGTTTTTGACATTTTATAAAAAATCTAGTTATTAAGAAAATGTTCCTTTGATCATATAATGCATTAAGCATTAGTTCATTCATACCTTAAGTGATTTTAGTTGTAGAAGTGAATATTTACAACTAAGTACTTGTTTATTTTATAAGTTTATGTTTTAATGAGTTTACATTTTGTGATCATCAAAACATAGAGATATGAATAAATATTGATAATGTTTTAAGGCATTATTTATGTCAACAAATTTAATATGCAAACATGAAAAATGCCTTTGCAAATTTAGCCATTGAGGTCATGTTGCATTGATATCACAAGTTTGGCGGCAAAATGAACAATGAAATGACAATAATACCCTCAGTGATGAGGCACTTAATGAGGAAAATAACGAAAGTTAGCAAAAAGTAGCTCTCGGTGGCTATTTTGCAAAAAATAAAATAAAATAAACCTTAATGTCGTTTTTGCAACAAAATTTCTCTCGGTGTATTACTTGCGTATTTGGGCTACTTTAGGGACTATTTTTGCAATTTACCCTTATTTTAAATTCTTTTCCTAAAATACATCCACTAATAAACATGTCATCTAATTTAATTTTATGAAAATTCTTTTGTTAATATATACCCAAAACATGCTTGAACATCATTGTATATTATGCATTAAAAACTTGTATTTTGGGAAAATATGCAAATATTCATGTTTTAGTGGATATATATATATACAGATTTGCGTTCATGTGGTGTACAAGCTTAAAATAGATAAAGTAGGTACACATGTGGACTGTTGGATCAATCTTGATACATGAGATCAAAATAAATAATACTAATTAATTAGATGTTTAGTTTAAGGGTATTATAGTAATCTTTGTTTTCCCAATTATCTCATTTTTTTCCATTGTAATACCATCTTAAATGCTTCATCTCTTCTTTGGATCAATCTTGATTCAGTGGTTTCAGTGTTTCACAGAATGATTTGGCACATAATCAATTCTAAACTGTAATCAAACCACTTTCCTTCATTCATGGCTGAGACGTGTCTGGAATACACATATCTACCATTAGGTGAAGACTTTCTCTAGTTACAATGGAAAAGAAATGAAAGAACATGTGTAACTCATTATGGTGAGGAAACATAAAGATATCATATAGGTATCTGTGTACGAAACAAACAATTTACAGATATCTTGATACATGAGATCACATTGTCAAGATAGGATAACAAGCCACAAACAGAAATATATTTATTCATGTTCTCGTTACAACATCAGATGTAATACAATTATATTGTACCTGAACTGAAAATTACAACCAAGCCGGATTTTTCAACTTCGTAACAACAGCCTTAACCTGCAAATAGTTGTTAAGATTGTATATACCCTTTTCCCTTCCAATACCACTCATCTTGTACCCTCCAAAAGGAATTGCAGCATCAAAAACATCAAAACAATTCACCCAAACTGTCCCAGCCCTCAATGCTCGAGTCAGTGTGTTAGCTGTATCAATGTTTTTGGTGAACACACCAGCTGCAAGTCCATATTTTGTCGCATTAGCCCTCTTTATCACATCATTAACCTCCTTGTAATTAGTAAAAACCATACAAATTATGAGATTAATAATGCATTTTAAAGTTTGTAAACATTGTGTAAAATGTAATGATGATGCCGAGATTTACTTGAATTTCAGGATGGTTTGAACAGGACCAAAGATCTCATCTTGAGCTATTAGCATATCATCCTGTTTAACGATAAAATATCATATGTAAATTTTGGCCAGTTATAATATCATGTTAAACCAGTGTTTGTCGGTAAAATACCTTAACATTAGAGAAAACAGTCGGTTGTTTTGACCAATTGCCCACATTCCAGTGTAGCATCACTTTCAACGCCAGATTTAATGTATTTCAGAATCTTCTGAAATTGCTCTGAGTCAATCTGAAAATTTTCATGAGGTCCTTAATCATAGCACATTTACATAGGAAATAGAGGTGGAAAATTCAATCATTTTACAAATGAATCGGTCGATTTGGGTTTTCTTTAATCTCTAACGGCTTATATGGGTTGAGATAAAAAGATTTTACTAAAAAGGAAACAAGCCAAATGGGCAAAAACAAATGGAAATCGTGTGAAATGTATTCAAATGCAATAAAACATTCTAATTGTTTTATTAGAAAAACTACTTGTGGGTCGGCCCAAAGTGACCCGTATTAAAGCCTAACCTTTTCGACCCATTACCTAACACACCCATTTTGCTACCCATAACAGAAAATCATGATGCACATCTGTATATGCTTATGAAAACCGATAGTCTTGTACCTGAGGGCCCTGTTCAATGCCCTTTTGAAAAGGATCACCAACAGTGCGTCTTTGAGCACGTGCTCTTGCTTTCTCGATAAACTCATCATGTACACGCTCATGAACAAATGTACGAGAACCAGCACAACAACATTGACCCTGTATAAAGTTGAGCCAAGTACTTAATATTAGTTCTTGTTTCATACTATTTAAGAAATATAAGTTGCATTTAGATATAATACACACTTGATTGAAGAACAGGGCAAAGTATGCTAGTTCTACAGCCTGATCAACATCAACATCCTCACACACAATAAAGGGTGATTTGCCTCCAAGCTCTAAAGTCACGGGCTTTAAATTGCTTTTTGCAGCCAATTCTTGCACAATTTTACCGGTATCTGTTGATCCTGTGAAAGCAATCTGCAAACGCAAGCATTAAATCGTCATGTTTGATACTAATGAGTACACGGCAACATAGGTGGGTTGGGTTACGGGTCAAAACGGGTAATGTTGTACGATCTGGTTGACCCGAAACACTTTTATGCATTAAGGTATAGACTTTGGCTTTAGGCCGTTACTAAGCATGATAAAAAGATTTGCATATTATCTACTGAACTTATCAACATCCATGTGACTAGCAAGAGCTGCACCTGCTGTTGGACCGAAGCCTGAAACTATATTAAGAACACCAGGAGGGAGACCAGCCTAACTCACAAAACATGTACATAGAAAAGCCGGTTAGCCTTTATTCTAAATTAGTTTTTAAATAAACTTTAGCTCTTTTCAACATAACAAAAGTTTATATTACCTCAAGGAACAACTTTGAAACATAAAGAGCTATCAATGGAGTCTGCTCAGCTGTCTTTAGAACAATCGTACTGTAAATATACATCAAGACTGGAGATCTTCATGAAATCTACACTTAGTTAAGTATGTGTATTAGATGGAATAAACCTATGTGTGTGTAACGTATTAATGTATTAATACCAAAAGTACTTTCAAACCTGATCAAAGCATGGTTGCATCTTGCATGTTAAACTTGAGTGCACTAAGTGTAGTAGTATGATGCAAAACACTAGTGATTGCTCTTATAAAAGGCTGGATATAGAACACTTTACTGGATAAACGAATGTTTGGACAAAACTCCAAAAAATTGGTATTTTTTCTTCCAAAATCGCGTATATTTACCAAGAACAGTCATCTTGAAAAGGTCAATTGTGTATGGCAAACACAAGGCATTAAATATCCGAAAAGTCTTATCTCCTTTCTTTCAGACACTTAATACGGAAATAATTTGACTTCAGAAGTCAAACATATCATTTTTTGAATTGTTTGGCAAATGTTGTGTTTGTTGTTACGCAGATACTATTTGCCAAAAGAATGGAAGATGTACTTGAACATGCTTTCGAAGGCGGCTGCCCCTTGAAACATCATTCAAGGTTGTAAAAAATACGATCTAACAGACATCTACTTGAGAATCAAGCAACTAATACACATTCATGCCACTACTACACATGAATCATTACACACACATAGGTTTATTCCATCTAATACACATAATTAACTAGCACACATACTTACCTAATAGCTTATATTTAAAAACATCAATAGCTACAACACACAACAACTATATGTAGCTAATACACCATTATATCTAAGTAGCTACAACACACAACAACTATAAGTTGTTTATTTCAAAACACCTAATAACCAATACACAATGTATTACTTCAACTTCTACACATAATCAACCAATAGCTTATTTCAAAACCCAGCCATATACAAATAATACACATGCTCATCTAATGGCTTATTTTGAAACTTATAGTTAGCTAAGTCCCTTTCACAACTCATTTAACTCATACACATCAGTTAGGAAAGAAGCTTACACAACCAATTCAAGTCATACATAACAAGTGACTAATACACATAAATCAACTCACTCACAACCTAATAATTAAAAACGTATATTTTTAAGAAGAAATACACAATACCTTGTTCGTCTTCACTATCTCCATCAAGAGTTAGATCGATAGTTTCATATTCCTCATTATCTCTGTTTGGTCGTCTAAGATTTGACAACCTTCCACTTCGTCAGGCTGAAACCAAAAACCAACAATTTATTGTTGAAAAAAAAAAAAAAAAAAAAAAAATCTTTATTGACCGAATAAAAAAAAATAAAATAAGAAGAACAATGTATCAATTACCAAACATTATTTCTTCTTCATTCCCATTGTCGTTCATTCCCATTGACGATCGCTTGAGGTTCACAATTCACCATACTTGTTTCTTATGATTGCAACTACACCTTTGCTACCTGTATTTAAAGAAAAAATGTAGAACTAAGATTTGGGGATTTTTGATTGATTGATGGATTTTGGAGATTATGATTTTTTGCATAATATCCGGTTGAATTGTTGGGGTGATTAATTTTTCTTGTAACTGAGATATAATTGGTACACAAAAGCTATTTGTCTTTCACTTAATTACAATTGTGCCATCATGTTTTTAATATAATACAACAAAACCTCTAGTGTGGACTTTTACATTTCAAAAAAATCAAATCATACTATATTAAGTAATAATCAATATTATTATTATTATTATATTTAAATAATAAATAAGAAAAGCCTAAAATTTCTAAATTTATCCATATTCTATAAAAGAAGAATTTGATTTGTGATCATTCAAAAAAAACTTACAAAAATATATGTGTCAAAAACTAAAAAAATAAAACTTGAAAAAAGGTGGAGCAAGTTTTTCAAAGATTTGGGCTAAATATATGTGTCAAAAACTAAAAAAATAAAACTTGAAAACGGTGGAGCAAGTTTTTCAAAGATTTGGGGTGAAACTTAAAATTCAGTATCATTCCCACTAAAAATCCTGAAGTCCCAATATTCTCAAATTCCTCTTCCATCAATCAAACTCAATCTCTTATCAATCATCCACGCACAATCATTGACACAATAAATCTCATCCAAATCTAATTAATATTAAAACCCACTACATTCGTAAATAACCCTAATTCAATAACTCAATCAAATTACACTGGTTTTGAAGGTCCTGTTATAATAATTAAAACCCGAAATTAAAATAATAATTTATTTAAAAGTTTAGAAAAACCCCGCGCGTGCGCGGGTATTTAATATCTAATCTCATCTATCAAGTTTGATCTAACGGTCCACATGTGTATCTATTTTATCTATTTTAAGCTTGTACACCACATTAACGCCCCTTTTATATATATATATATATATATATATATATATATATATATATATATATATATATATATATATATATATATGCAATTCCCACCTTCCCCTAAATCAAACACCAAAATGGACCGAGTGAGTCACTCAATACAACCGTACTAAAAATAGTGGCATATTTTGTGCACACGTTTCTGCTGTCTATGCAACTTCTTTTTAGTGACCGAAATCAGAAACTCAACCTCATCAAAGTATCAATCAAACCATCTTCCTTAAAAAAATCGATAAACGTATATTCAAGCAAAAAAATGGCAGATTCTGGAAATCACAGGTACTGCTTTGTTCATTAAAAAAGAATTTAATCTATGGTTCAATCTTCATTGTTTGACATAACTATAATTCTGGTTTATTTTTCCCTAACATATGTAAATAAATTTTTGATTTTTACACTAGTGATAGGTCTCTTTAAGGTATGAACGTGCATACCCCTGCCTCAAGTATGTCTGCCCTTGGCCCAAAAATACGCTTAAAACAAACACCCCTTTATCATTTTGCTAAAGTGGGTGGGATACTTGGATTGCTTATAAAAAAAAAAAAAAAGCTTATTTAGTTTATTTTGATAAGCAGATAAGCACCTTTTAGGATGTTAGACATTGTTTATTGCATATCTGAATATTTGCAACAAAAGTAATTAGAAGCTATTAGTTTAGCGATAGACAATTCGGTGTTAGTCATTTGATTGGTCATACTATGCTTGTATATGGGTAAATGGATGAGGTTTTCTGTTTAGGTTACCTAGGGAGGGAAAGTCTTCGACTTAGATGTACGCGGCCTAACCGGGGTATACCTTCTCTTTTTAAATGAGTAAACGGAGAAGATCTATCTTCAGGCTACATGGGGAAGTCGAGCCTTTTTGGCAATGTTGTATGCGGCCTAACCGGTATATCCATGGCCGTTTCCTGACTTTTCCTTGGCCATCCCAAGTTGTCCACCTAGCGTGGTTTGATCCCAGGTCTCTTGTGAGACTTGGGGCCCGCCTTACAATTAGGCAACTTTGAAGATGGTTGTATCTATGTACAAGTTTATTGATTCAAAGAATAGACTTTCGATATGTAGTTTCTCACCCGTCAAGATCTTTGGTTTTATCATTATTGTTGCTAAGCTATTGCATATGTGTATGTGGTGTGAGTAGATATGCAGTTGTAACAGGGGCGAACAAAGGTATTGGGTTCGGAATTTGCAAACTGTTGGCTTCAAATGGAGTCACAGTAGTGTTGACCGCTAGAGATGAAAAAAGAGGGATTGATGCCCTTGAAAAGTTCAAAGGAACCGATTTTTGTGATCGTGTTATATTTCATCAGCTCGATGTGGTTGATCCTGCCAGTGTTGCTTCTTTAGCTCAATTTGTGAAAAGCCAATTTGGAAAGCTTGATATCTTGGTATGATTGAGGACCTTGATCTTTATAAATGCTGCAGTTTCGTATTTTTCTTGCTTGTTTTAGGGAAACTGCAACAATTTTATTGAAGACATACCTACATGTTTCAATGATTCACCTTAAAAAACTCTTTGATGGTAAAATGACTTAGCCATGGTCTCGTAATTGTTAAACATCACTGTTGTTTTTGGTCCACAGATTTACTGAAATCATGAAAGGCATGCCTGTTGAAATCTTGAAAGTTACAACTTAGAGCGTATTCTAAGAACATTTTGATGATAAAGTGACCTAAGTCGTGGTCATCTTTGTTGATATATATTAATCATAAATTACTAATGTATGGTTTATTTTTAGCAATATACCAAGTTTTAGCAAACGTGTGATTAGCTTTTACAAGTTCCTTTGATCAATATTGCTCTTTCTGATCAACTTACTGCATTTTGTGAGTCGATTTCCATTTCTTCTAACATCAAATGTAATAAACCCACAATCACTTCTTTATTTCTATTTTTTTGGACACAATCACATAATGAAAATGTAGAATACATAAAACGTGTATGGTCTTACTTTTCATGTGAATAAAATTGCGCCCAGGTGAACAATGCTGCCATTGGTGGAAGTACAGCAGATGAAGAAGCTTTAAGGGTAATGGTAAAGCTACTGTTAGTTCATTGATATCTGAGGGTAATAGCAGATAAACAATTCTTTTTTGCATTGGCATATAGGCTACGGGAAGTCAAATCGAATGGAAAAAGGTTTTGAATGAGTCTCACGAGTTGGCTGTACAATGTGTACAAACAAACTACTATGGAGCGAAAAGTATGGTTGAGCATTTCATTCCTCTTCTGGAATTATCCGAGTCGCCAAGGATCGTAAACGTTTCCTCCTCTATGGGAAAGTTAAAGGTACACGATCCATATGTATTGATAAAATTTTAAATTAATGCAATTAATGGAACCAAATGTGTAATCTTTAGGGGCCAAAAGGGCAGATTGAGTGGGTTGTGACGGGTGAAAACAGATTCGGGTTGAAAATGGGTCACTATTTAAGTAAATACAGGTGGGGCTGGGTTGGCTCATAATTTTTTTTTTTTTTTTTTTTTTGCTCAAATTTTGAATTTCACTATGAAATATTTAGTGTGCTGATTATGACGAAAAAACCAAGAGATTCATGTAAATCACCGTTTCTCATCCATGTGATTTTTTTCACTTGTGCGAGTTTCAGGGTTTGAAAAATGAATGGGCTAAAGGAATTTTGAGTGATGTTGAAAACCTAACAGAAGAGAGAATTGATGAAGTACTTGATGAATATTTGAATGACTTTAAAGAGGGAACGTTAGAAGCCAAAGGGTGGCCTACTTTGATGTCAGCATATATCATGTCAAAAGCAGCCATGAGTGCTTACACAAGGATTTTGGCCAAGAAATACACTCACATTTGCATTAATTGTGTGTGTCCAGGCTTTGTGAAAACAGACTTGAACTATAATAGAGGCATATTATCTGTCGAAGATGGTGCAGAAACTCCGGTTAAGGTTGCATTGTCTCCTCACGGTGGTCCTTCAGGGTGTTTCTTTGATAGAAATGGTGTCACATCCTTTGAATAAACGTATGATATGTTGCATACAGGATTTGAACAATGGATGTTTTATTCGACTATAATATTGTATAATTTGCTATGCTATTTTCAAGATATCTTATAAAAAAAGGTTTTGCAGCACACCCAAGTGTTTTTGGTTTGGATCCAATACTGCTTTTGATAGTCAATCGAATATAAAACTACGATTCTTTAGATGCCAGAGATCTGAGGTATCAAAACACAATGAGCATGTATGAAGTTTTAAAAAGCAATCCTGAGCACCTATTCAGGAAGAATATATTTGAGTGTTTTGATAAAAGCAGACTTGTGAGTATCTGTTTATTACAGGCTAAACAGTTTTAAATGTGAACATTTATATATTTACAGTCGGGAGTTGCTTATTCAAACTGTTTACGAATTAAGATTATAAATAAGCAGTATTTTGAAAGACTCAAAACAGCTTCTTATCTGATTACTGAATTTTGCTGTCAGCCGAAAATCCAAATATTATAGATTATTGTGGTTATTATTATTCAAGTGATTGGAAATGCTATATATATTCACAATAAGCCCTTTACATATTAAATTTTTTTAAATGTGTGTGTCTAGATATGTAGTGGTAACAGGGGCAAACACAGGGATAGGACATGAAATTTGCAAGCAATTAGCTTCAAATGGGATCAAAGTATTATTGACTGCTAGAGATGAAAACAGAGGAATTGATGCCCTTGACAAATTCAAAGGGACCAATCTTTGTGATCTTGTTATATTTCATCAGTTTGATGTGGCTGATCCTGTTAGAGTTGCTTCGTTGGCTCAATTTGTGAAGAATCATTTTGGAAAGCTTGATATCTTGGTATGATTTTCTTCAAATCTTGCAACAAATAAGATTGTAATTAAATTGTTGGATCAGTACTGGGCGTAGACGCTTTAAGAGTGTCCAGAACTGGTTACACTGAGGCACATCTTCTAATATTTACATTATCACAAATTAGTATCTTTCAAACGCAAATAATTTTTTTTCCCATTGAATATGTAATCTTTGATTGTCATATATTTTAGCTAATTGTTTAAAAAGGTAACTAATATATTTTAACATTGAAAATCATTTATCTTTCTCCTTTTTATTATAATTTACCTTTCGATATAAGTCGTTGGAATCCAAATCGAATGGGAAAAGATATTGACCGAGACTCATGAGCTGGCTGAAAAATGTGTGCAAACAAACTAGCTACTATGGTGTGAATTGTCAGACTCTCAGGATCGTAAATATTTCCGCCTCCGTGGAAAGTTTAATGGCTAGCTATTTCTGCATTTGTATGTTCATTACAAGTCTTAAGCCGTTTTTCTTGTGAATATGTATGTGATTAGTTTTTTGCGTGTTTCAAAATGAAAGGGCTAAAGGGATACTGAATGATGATAAAAATCTAACAGAAGAGAAAATAGATGTAGTTAATAAGTATTTGAGTAAATTGCATTTTTGGTCCCTGTGGTTTGGCCAAATTGCAGATTTGGTCCCCAACTTTTTGAAAGTGCACCAGACGTCCCCATTTTCAAGTTTTCGTTGCATTTTTGGTCCCTGGCCTCAGTCAAAAGACAGAAATACCCCTGTCCTTTTCTTTTAATATATTCCTTTTCAGTTTTTAACACAAATGGTCCTTGTGTTGCGCAAGGCTTTACAAATTTAGTCATTTTTTTTTCACAAATGGTCCTTCTTACACAAAATCGTCCTTGTGTTGCGCAAGACTTACACAAATGGTCCTTGAGTCCGTTTTTCTTCCGTTTTCGTCCGTTTTTCTTACGTTTTTTCCGTTTTGGTCCGTTTTTATCCGTTTTCGTCCGTTATTCTTACGTTTTTGCCGTTTTCATACGTTTTTGTCCGTTTTTCTTACGTTTTTTCTGTTTTTGTCAGTTTTTATCCGTTATTCTTACGTTTTTTCAGTTTTCATACGTTTTTGTCAGTTTTTCTTACGTTTTTTCCGTTTTTGTCCGTTTTTATCCGTTTTTGTCCGTTTTTTTATGTCGTTTTTTACGTTTTCGTCGCCGTTATTCTTACGTTTTTGTCTGTTTTTCTTACGTTTTTTCCATTTTTCTTACGTTTTTTACGTTTTCGTCCTTTATTCTTACCTGTAAAAATTAGAAAAGTTTATAAAAATTCGAAATTCTTTTTTAAAAATTCAAAAATTTTTTAAAAATATGAAAATTTTTTAAAAATTCGAAAAAATCATAAAAACTCGAAAAAATAAAAAAAAATTCGAAAAACTTTTAAAAATTCGAATTTTTTTTTAAAAAGTCTATAAGTTTCTTATTTTTATAAATTTTGAAGGGTTGCAATATTATTTTGTTAATTGAGATAACTGAAGTATTGATGTCCATATTATAAATTTTTAAAAATTCGAAAATTTCTAAAAAATTTTATAAGTTTTTCGAATTTTTATAATTTTTTCGAATTTTTAAAAAAATTTCATATTTTTCGAATTTTTTATTTTCTTTGAATTTTTATAATTTTTTTGAATTTTTATAATTTTTATAATTTTTTTGAGTTTTTCGAATTTTTAAAAAATTTTCATATTTTTCAAATTTTTAAAAAATTTTCGAATTTTTAAAAAAATTTTGAATTTTTATAAATTTTTCTAATTTTTACAGGTTTTTTCTAATTTTTATAAGTTTTTTCGAATTTTTATAAATTTTTTTGAATTATTATAAATTTTTTCGAATTTTTCAAAATTCAAGAAAAACGGATAAAAACGGACAAAAACGGACGAAAACGTAAAAAACGTAAGAAAAACGGACAAAAACGGATAAAAACGGACCAAAACGGAAAAAACGTAAGAAAAACGGACGAAAACGGAAGAAAAACGGACTCAAGGACCATTTGTGTAAGTCTTGCGCAACACAAGGACGATTTTGTGTAAGAAGGACCATTTGTGAAAAAAAAATGACTACATTTGTAAGGCCTTGCGCAACACAAGGACCATTTGTGTTAAAAACTGAAAAGGAATATATTAAAAGAAAAGAAGAGGGGCATTTGTGTCATTTGACTGAGGCCAGGGACCAAAAATGCAACGAAAACTTGAAAATGGGGACGTCTGGTGCACTTTCAAAAAGTTGGGGACCAAATCTGCAATTTGGCCAAACCACAGGGACCAAAAATGCAATTTACTCTAAGTATTTGAATGACTTCAAAAAGGAATGGGTTAATACATACAAATGTTACTGAAGTTTCCAAAAAATTTGAAAAAAGTTACTCAACTTTTTTTTTGTTGAATTAGGTTACTAAAGTTTCCAGTTCGAATAAGACAAAGTGATTTTCGAATAAGACAAAGTGACTTAATTCAAATTTTTTAGAAACTATAGTAACTTGGTTCAAATTTTGGGAAAACTATAGTAACTTGGTTCAAATTTTGGGAAACTATAGTAACCTAATTCAAAAAAAAAAAAGTTGAGTAACTTTTTTCAAATTTTTTGAAAACTTCATTAACATCTGTATTAGAATGACCAAAAAGGAATTATTAGAAGGTAAAGGGCGGCCTACTCCGATGTCAGCATATATCCTCTCAAAAGCATCCATTAATGCTTACACAAAGATTATGGCCAAGAAATACACAAGCTTTTGCATCAATTGTGTGTATCCTGGCTTTGTTAAAGCCGATATTAACTATAACAGTGGCGTATTACCTGTTGAAGATGGTGCTGAAGTTCCTGTTAAGTTAGCATTGTTTCCCGAGGGTGGTCCTCCTGGCTGTTTCTTTGATAGAAATGGCATCACCTCTTTCGACTAAACTGGGGGAGGTGCAAAATTAACTCTATACATAATTAGTACCATTTCATGTGCTCTGATCTTTTACATTATCTATTGAAAACTGCAACAAGTATGTAACTAGTTTTCAATCCTTAAGAGTGTATTTCGTGGTTTCATTTAATTCTTTTTCTTCAAGCCAACTGGTGTTAACATCTCCATAAACTATTGTATTTTCGTATGAAAGTTGATATCGAGTGTTAAACACATTGTCATTTTCGTTATGTCCACAGATAAAATCTTATATACTTTCACAAAAAGTGTGTTTAATATACTGATTAAATTTATAAAACTATTTTATTGTACTTAAAATGTGAGATAGTAAATCATATTTTAAAGCTATAACTATTGTATACCCACTCACTAGCCAAATACACTGACCATTTATTATATCTTTGTTTATTATTTCAATCTAGTACTGATTCTCTTTGTCTCAGAAAAAAACAAAATACACTGACCATTTTATACTTATTATGCAAGACAAAAATTCTAAAGTACTATTTGAAGTTCATTACATTCTCCTGGATAATCAACTGAAAAAGCTAAAAAGTTCCAAGTAAAGTATGGCAGAATCTGGGAAAAACAGGTACAACTACTGCTATGAAAGATTTATTTGACATATGAAAGTCAAAGTTTGTGCTAATTTTGACTTTTCAAGTCTTAGGATGTGTTCCTTATGGTAGATGTATAGAATTTTGATTTATAAACTAAAATTTAGCTGTTTTAGGTTTTACTTAACTCCAAACTTGTTTTATTAGTAATCTGATAGTAATAAGCTGCAACAGAAATAAATTTTCAGTTAGTTTATAACCAAAACACAAAATTTGATATTATAAAGTCAAATTTAAATCTTATTTTGGTGAATATGTGTTGTATCAAAACATAAAGAGCAATAAAGTATTTTTTAAGGCTGTTTAGTATTGCTTTTAGCAATTATCATATTTTTAAAACAATTTTGAGTGTTTAGATGAAACAATTTATATCCATAACAGACTTTAACGTAAGTTGCACGCTATTCCTTCATGATAAGAGCAATCCCAAACACCTCCTCAGATATTAGAAGGTGTTTGTGATTGCTTATTAGAAATGCTTTTATGCTTAGTGTGATGCTTATAGTGTATAGATACGGAAGATAAGTAATTTTAAGTGATTGGATAGAAGCCATCTGATGTTTATCTAATCTGCTTAGTTGAAGGTGAAATAAGCAGTTTTGAATAAACATTTTGGAAGTTTCTTATTCAAACTACTCATAATAGTTTCTGATCTATTAACATCTGAAATTCTTAAATAAGCAGAAATGTCAAATACTCAAAAAAAAAAAAACCCCTTTCATTGACGCAGACAAATTCAAACACTATCTCCTGCATTTTAGTTTTAATGCAGATAATAATCAAAGTGTTTATTCATCAAGTCACTGGTAATGTTATGTATTTTCACAAGAAGCCCATTTTTCATATTTATAAGTGGTTGTGAGTAGATATGCAGTGGTAACAGGGGCAAACAAAGGTATTGGATTTGAAATTTGCAAACAATTGGCTTCAAATGGTGTCAAAGTAGTGTTGACTGCTAGAGATGAAAAACGAGGTATTGATGCCCTTGACAAATTCAAAGGGACCAATCTCTGCGAACTTGTACTATTTCATCAGCTTGATGTGGTTGATCCTGCTAGTGTTGTTGCTTTAGCTCAATTTGTGAAAAATGAGTTCGGAAAGCTTGATATCTTGGTATGCTTCAAATCTTGCAATTTCATATCATCACTATTTATTTTATCCCTAGCTCCTGGTGTTGCGAAAAGTTAAGCTCTCGGTTTCATGAAAAGAGTGACAATTTCTATTATAGACGGATCCTGAAAGTTGCAACATTTCATTTTATCTATTTCTGCTTTTAAAGTCTTAGTTTCATAAACAAATTGAAATTTTGATCATTGAGGTCTGAGGATCTTGTGTTAATACATGTAACCATTTCTTGTTTGAGACATTTCATATCAGTTGCAAGTTGCAACATTTTCGTTTTGACTAATTGAGTAAGTGGCTATCTAAGATTTCTTCGTTGCCCACGAGTAAACATTACAAAATGTGGGTCAACTGATTCTGCTTTAACAAATTTATTTTGTATTTTCATTATTATTAGGTATTTCAAATATGTGAGTAATAGTCAAACGTCGTCTTTGTGTTAGTCAAAACTCATTATTAGCAGTATTCCAAGGTTTAGATACGTAAAACAGATAAGTTTATTCTTTTCACGTGAATCCAACTATGTAAAGGTGAATAACGCCGGGATTGGTGGAGTTGTAGTAGATGAGGAAGCTTTAAGGGCTTCAAGAACTAGTGGTGATCAGGTAAGTTTTTTAGTGTTTGCATTATTATGTATTATAATGTCTGGGGTCTGATACATTATTTAAGTACAATAAAATTTTATCTTTCTTTTCCCTATTTCCTCCTTTTCAATATAGGTTACTAATACAGAAATCCAGTGGGAAAATATATTAAGTGAGACACATGATTCGGTAATACAATGTCTGCAAACCAACTACTATGGTGCCAAGAGCATGGTTGAGCATTTTACTCCACTCCTTGAATTATCTGATTCCCCAAGGATCGTAAATGTTTCCTCCTCCATGGCTAAGTTGAAGGTATAGGATCCAAATTGATTGAGAAAATGGTAACTTAACATCTACGACTTACATCTCTGTCTCTCGATGCGTTTTATTGCTCATTTTTTTTCATAATTCAGGACTTAAAAAGTGAATGGGCTAGAGGGATACTGAGTGACGTTGAAAACCTAACAGAAGAGAGAGTAGATGAAGTTCTTAATGAATATTTGAATGATTTTAAAGAGGGATTATTAGAAGCCAAAGGCTGGCCTACTACATTATCAGCATATGTCCTTTCAAAAGCAGCCATGAATGCTCACGCAAGGATTTTGGCTAAGAAATACCCAAGTTTTTGTGTTAATTGTGTGTGTCCGGGGTTTGTTAAAACAGATATTAACCATAATACTGGCATATTAAGTGTGGAAGATGGTGCAGAAACTCCTGTTAAGGCAGCATTGTCTCCTAATGGTGGTCCTTCTGGGTGCTTCTTTGATAGAAATGGCGCCACATCTTTCTAATCAACACGGGTACATGATCTGAAGTTTGCGTTTATCTACAATTATTACTTGTGCTCTGGGGCGTTGGCCATTCTGTTTTCTTCAGTATGCTCTTTATGTTATCACTATTGTAAGTTTCTAACACTACCTCTTTTGATAGCATTATTGAAAGTTACGTAATATGCTGTCTCTTTGTTTGATCATTGCTTTATAGGCTCTGTATGATTATTTTCTCCTCTATGTCTTTGATTTAGGATCTTGAATGTGACAATTTAGTCACTACATTGTTCAAAACAAGTTAAAGATGAAAACCAGCTTTGGGAATGCTTTGTTTGATAATTCTCATCAAAGTTAATTGGCCGGGTTTTAGTTCCACATTAATTTAAGCTTGTTTACTTCTACCAAAAAAAGTCTTACACACCGAAGATAAAATATAAGAAAATTTTCATTGAAATGGGCTTTACAAGGCCGTTAAAGTCCCAAAAGACCCAAAATCTTAATACCTGATGATCGTAAATCTGATAAAGTGATATTGACGGTACATGCAACTACATACTAGAGATACTGTATAGATTTTTAAGAGAAACTATTTGAGATTTTACAAAATGCATTAAGTTCGCGTGACCACATACATGAATCACACTTAAAAATTTCCTCGTCCTCGTCAACATTCATCCTTCTAACGTTATTGACGTGGTTTCTTTTTTGGCACTTGAAGTTCACTTCTTCTACAGAAATCTTGTTATGAACCCACAGAAATCCTAAAACAGACACTACAAGAAAAAGAGCCTTTAGTGACCAAACTTCAGTGATGACATTTTATTTTGGTCACTATTTAGATGAAAATAGTGACGATATAATCTTTCGTCATTATTTTTGGTCATCGGTAGAAAGTCAGTGACGAAACTTATAAGTGGTCACTATTTAGTCACTAAATTACATGAATAGTGACGAGAAATTTCGTCATTAAGTATTAGTGACGAAATTTTGGTCACCATTTCACATATTGCTAATTCTATAAAATGATTAAGAATAAGGGCATTTAGATATGTACTTATTAAAACTTGCATATTCGTATATTAATCTAAAAATCGTAAACACTATCAAACGTTATGATAAAAAACTTGTATTGTAGAGAAATATGCAAAATTGTTACTCAAATAAAATAACACACAACATTTGTATACTTTAACTAATAAAATAACACATCTCTTTTGGACCCGACCCGATCTCATTTGGAATATATTAGATCTCACTATTTCATTATCCAAACACTCTCATCAGTCGGATCAAGCTCCAAGCTCTCATCAGTCGGTTCGGATCAAACTCCAAGCTCTCATCAGTCGGTTCGGATCAAGCTCTCATCATCTTCGTTCTCAGTGGTACGCTCTCATCATTGATGCTAATAAATTTGATTGTTAGGTTTAAATTAGGGCTTGTAACTGAATTAGGTGAATGTGAATTGATTTTTTAGTGTGAAATTAGTTGTGGCACAAGTGTTTGATGAAATGCCTCAATGAAAAATTTAGGGCTAAAATTTAGGGCTTGGTTGTTTAATTGTATGTTAGGGCTTGGTTGTTTAAAATTATGATTATTTGTTTAATTGTAACTTTAAATTGATTAAGCGAACGAAATGTAACTGAAAATTAAGTGATTGAACTATGTAAAACTTCGACTGGTTGATGTGATTGTGGTATTTGAAACTTAGTTGCATGTTCGGATGATTATGAATTCTGATGAAAGGTTACAAGCATTATTCACGTAGTTGGTTTTTGAACTTCTGTTGGGTCGAACCATGGTGTTTGTCACTTTGTCATTATCAAACTTGGTATATACTATTAATGAGTCTAGTGATTAATACTGAAAGTTGATCAAATTGAGTTTACTATTAAAATTGTCTAGATTTCAAAACCTTGTAAATCATTCTACACCTGACTTTGTAAAACTAATACTACTACGATAGTTTTTGAAACAATATGCGGGTCATCTGGAATCCAGAAAGTGAGTCTTGTAGAACGATAGGAGACACAGATTGATATACTCCGAAAACATTGGATATGATGCACGTATTGTGAATTAGGAGCTGCTTGCAAGCTTTTGGACTTTTGGTGGTCGGCTGCAAATGGCACTTATAGCGGTTCCTGTTAAACTGATCTTCTGATGTTATTGTAGTTAATGATAATTTGAAATGCAAAGAGTTCAGTTTTGTTATTGTAGTTAATGATATGCTTTTGGTGCTTAAAATCACTATTTGCCTTATGGATTTAGTATTGCCTTAGACCATCTAGTTTTCTTACTAGGACTAGGATTTAGTATTTTATCTTGTTAAAGGTTGTCTGATTGCAATAATATTTTCTGCGTTCTGTTTCATACTTAGCTAGGTAGCTTATTAGACCATCTAGTTTTCTTACCGGCACTTGTAATTGTCTAGCAAACTTGTTATCTCCCACTAGGACTAGGAGCAATGATCTCACAGTCTTGGATGCATATTTCAGGGTATTTTTTATTACTAGAGCACATGGATAAGTCTTGGATGCATATTTCAGATCGGAGAAACGACCCTAGATATAAATCGGGAGTGAACGAATTTCTTAAATATGCTTATCATCACAAACACGAGTCGATAAAACTTCCCTGCCCTTGTAAAACCTGCAACAATTTTCGTGACCATAATAAATGGACAATTTATTCACATCTGATGCAAAAGGGATTCTCTGCTAGTTATGATAAGTGGACATGTCATGGGGAGTCTTCTGATGATGAGTTATCATCAGAAGATGGGGAAGGGGATGAGGGTTATGATAATATGAATGACGAGGGTTATGATAATATGAGTGACGAGGGGTATGATAATATGAATGACTCTGACGATGACTTTGATGAGATGTTTGATAACATAGGTAAAAGTAAATGGGGGTGATAATTGGAAAACCAAAGGTGAATCTTCATCTACCCTAGACAAAGATTTAGAAAGTCTACGTAGATTGTTAGATGACTCACATCAAGACCTTTACAAAGGATGCAAAAATTATTCAAAATTTTCATTCATCGTCGCCATTTTACATGTGAAAACCACAAGTGGTTGGTCTAATAAGTCATTTGATTTAATACTTGACGTATTCAGAAAAGCACTTCCAACTCCATCCTTTGTTCCAAAAAATTATTACGAAGCAAAAACGTACATACGTGATTTGGGGTTTAGGAGAGAGAAAATTCATGCATGTGTTAATGATTGTATTCTTTATAGAAAAAAGTATAAATCATTGACACATTGTCCAAATTCTAAGTGCAATGAGCCTCGATTTGAAGGAAAATATAATAATGTACCACGAAAGGTGCTTCATTACTTCCCTTTGATACCTAGGCTTCAAAGATTATTTATAGATCCACAAGTAGCTTGTGACATGAGGTGGCATAAGGAGAAAAGAGTTAATGATGATAACATAATTAGACATCCCGCAGATAGTGAGGCTTGGAAACACCTCGACAAAGTAGATCCTCCTTTCGCCATTGATCCACGCAATGTACGCTTAGGGTTGGCTACAGATGGATTTAATCCGTTTGGTAACCTAAGTAGTTCACATAGCACATGGCCTGTCTTTGTTGTCCCGTATAACCTGCCTCCGTGGAAATGTATGAAAGATCCATACATGTTTATGTCAATGTTGATTCCTGGACCCAAAACACCTGGAAATAATATTGATGTTTACCTACAACCTCTCATTGATGAATTAAATGACTTGTGGGATGGTGTCAATGCTTATGATGCACATAAAAAAGAAACATTTTTACTGCGTGGAGCCCTTTTATGGACGATAAATGATTTTCCTGCATATGGTATGCTCTCCGGGTGGAAGGTTAAGGGTTACAATGCTTGTCCCACATGCATGAATGATACTTCATCTCATTACTTGACTCACAGTAGAAAAATGTGTTACATGGGTCATCGAAGGTTTTTTCCAATTTCAAACCAGTGGCGAAAAGATACCAAAAATTTTGATGGGACGATAGAGACTAGAGAACCGATCATACCCAAGTCCGGAGATGATGTTTTACATGATGTTGATTGTTTTATCAATGGTAATCAGAGAAAGCGTAAGTATTTACGCGAAAAAAATGGATGGAAGAAAAAGAGTGTGTTCTTCGAGCTTCCCTACTGGTCTAAGTTGAAACTGAGACATAACATAGATATTATGCATGTTGTTAAGAATGTGACAGAAAGTGTTATAGCCACACTATTCAACATTAGTGGCAAGACTAAAGACACGTGGAAATCTCGTAAGGATTTGATGGAGAAAGGTTTGAAGAAAAGTTTACATTTGCAGGAAGATGGTGACTCATTTATAATGCCGATGGCTTGCTACCACTTAACAAAGGATGAGAAACATAAAATATTAGATTTCTTAAAGTCACTTAAGTTTCCTGATGGTTTTGCCTCGAACATATCTAGATGCATAAAAGAGGAAGAATTCCAGTTGTCTCGTATGAAAAGTCATGACTTTTATGTCTTCATTCAACGAGTGTTGCCATTGTCAATTAGGGGTTCCTTAACAAGAGAAGTTCGACTTGTGTTATATGAACTAAGCGAGTTCATACAAATATTATGTGCACGAAACACGTACTTAGATGTTCTTGAGGAATAAGAGGCGAAGATTGTTGTCATTTTGTGTAAGCTTGAGAAGATATTTCCTGAATCGTTCTTTGACATAATGGTGCATCTTTTGCTCCATTTACCAAGTGAAGCAAAGATAGCAGGTCCACCCCAATATCGATGGATGTTCCCATTTGAAAGGTAATCATATCTTATAAATATTTGAAACACTTGCTAATTGTGATGAGACTTATTACTTATTATTATCTTTTCAGGAAAATGCGCATTCTAAAAGGATATGTTAAAAACAAAGCTCGTGCCGAAGGATGTATCGCTGAGAGATACATAGACAACGAATGTTTAACATTTTGCTCTATGTATCTAAATGATGTTGATACAATCTTCAACAAGGTTGAGCGTAATAATGAAATGGTAGAATGTGGTGGTGAAATTTCTATCTTTTCATGCAAAGGGCGTCCATTTGGTATTACTGAAGAACGTGTTATGAGTGGCCCTGAATTGGACAAGATTCATACATACATCTTAAATAATTGTCCAGAACTGAATGAACTAATAAAGTAAGTACTCTTTCATGTAATGACATTTTATTATTGGCTTTATGTATAGTAATAATGTTGCTTAATTTTCAATTTCTACAGTGAACACAAAGCTAAACTTGAGGCAGAAAACTATAGCAATGTAAATGAAATTCATGATAAACAATTCACATATTGGCTTCGACAACGTGTAAGAGTTACCTTTCTGATCTATTGCTTTAAAACTAAATATGAAAAGTTTTAACCTTGGTTAACATGTACTTTACATGTTTTCTATTTAGGTAAATGATTGTCAAGAATCCTCTGAAATTCGAGTCTTGTCACGTGGACCATTATCAATGAACCGATATAGTGGATGTATGGTGAATGGGTATAGGTTCCACACCGAAAGTCGTGAAATAGATAGGAAAACTCAAGATAGTGGCATTGTAGTGAAAGGCGAGCATGGCGAAGACATTATTGACTACTATGGGATATTACAGGAGGTATTAGAGGTGGAATACTTAGGAGAAAATAAAAGAGTCTTAGTATTCAAGTGTGATTGGTTTAAGGTCGATAATAAGAAAGGACTCCAAGTTGATAAAGAATCTGCTACTATTAGTATTAACATGTCTCGAAAATGGTTCACAGATCAGCCATATATTCTTGCATCTCAAGCCAAACAGGTTTTCTACGCACCAGACCTTAAATTAGGTAAGAATTGGTATGTGGTAGAAAGTAGCCCTCCTCGCAAATTGTTTGATGTTCCAATGCATGAAGTGTATCAGGAACACGAGGCACATTCAAGTGTAATTTCTAATTCCAATGTGGAACCATCATCACTAACAAGAGGTACCATTCCATTGGAGTTGGTGGATGCCTCAACCGTACGATCAAGTCAAAATCGTCATGTAACAGATGAATATAGTGATGATGATGAAGAAATCGACACAACAAATCTGGAATTTTCTGAAAACGAGGAATCATTACAAGAGGAATATTCTGATTCAGATTAGCTTATGTTCTTTGATGATTACAACGAAAAGTGCTCAGTTCTGTTCTTTGCTGATTGTAACTGAATTTTAGGCGGCTAGTCGTGAGCAATTTTGTGGTTATTTAAGTTAGTTAATAAGTCATATTATTTGTTCCATGGGTGCTTTTGTGATTTGAAACCCTTGTAGAGTAATTTGTTTTATCTTTTGGTCTATTACTGGATACTTATTATGAGTATGGTATGGCTGATTATAGGTGATGTGATTGTGTTCTGTTGCCTTTTAGGTCCTTCTAAGCTTTCACTTCTGGCTGTTATTCTGTCATAGGGAAAGAGACGTGAAAGTTTGATCAAGGCATTTGATGGATCGAAATAGATATCAGGGAGTGGAGAACCCGAGTCACAAAAGGCTGAAACAAATTTCTGGGAAAACGAAGGTGAGATTTGGATGACTGAATATTAAAAGTTGGGATTTTATGGGTAATTTGCAAGTTAGGACAGTTTTTTATATGTGGTAATTGGTGCTAAATGTGTGTGTATCGTTATTAACTATAGGTTGGGTGATTAGATATTTGAACTTATTGTTTATTGTGATAATCAGGGCAAGAATAATGATAGGCAGAGCTTGTAACTTAAGTAAGGTGATTAGATATTGCAAGAGGATGGGTGTGTACTCTAATCTGTTTGGGCTCAATTTCATTTTGCGTTTTTGATTAATTTATAAGATGTGTTAGGCGCCTTTGTGACTAGAGTGTTATTGTTTCAGATGGAGATGGGTGGGCCTGGAAAACGAGTGTATAGAAGAACCAGGAACCATGACGAGGAATATCTCCAAGAACACGATCATGAAAGTGAAACAAGGAATTCTTTCTCTCCACCTCAAAGTCATGGGAGACGGGTAAGATTTAGAAACCAATACGAGGAATATCAACAAGAAAAAGATTATGAAGGTGATTCTGTACAAACTGGGACTTACATGAGTGATGATGAAGAAGACAATATCGGTTCAACTTCACACGGTATGTTTGCTTAAATAAAACACGGTATGCTGCAACATATAGTATTTTTGTGATGTTGCTCTAGAATCAATTATTTATATCAGAAGTTATTGACAAATATCATTTTAGAGGCACATATAACATTCTAACCTGTAATTCCTCTTGTAATCCATCTAAAACAAACCTTCTGATATGCCTATTGAAAACAATAAACCCCCAGATCCACTTGTAGAAGAGTTCTGTGAGCTTACCGGGATGTCATCGGATAAGGTCCATCTTTCGAGATCTAGTGTTTCGTTATCCAAGATGAAGGAGGGTAAAGCTCGTAGGCACCGCCATGGTATTAAAATCAAGGTTGCTTCTCCTGGATCTGCATCTGTAGGTGCTGGTAAGTCTGGAAAACATTTACATTATATCAGCTGGTTCTTGTTGGTGCCTAACTTTGATAATATGCAGAGTTCTTCTTGACACGCACTTAAACTGCTTGACCTGATAATATGCTGATAAAAATGTAGCTTAATGTCTTTATGTTGACTAATGATGTTTAGGCACAACAGTTACTCGGAAAGAAACTAGAGCTTTAGGCGAAACTAGAAAAAGTCGATTAAACAAGGGAAAGTTAGTTTTTGAAGTCGATGAATGTTTTGGACGGATAGTTGGAAATGACAGTCAGCACTTTATAACGAAAGGCGGATGTGTGATGCGAAAGTATGCAAAATTGGATGGAACAACATGAGAAAGTGAATTTTTCACCATCAACTATGAGAAAGTGAATAAATACTTAACTTGCTTTTGGTATTTTGCTTATACGCTGAACAGTTTTTATTTTTATCTTTTTCAGGGAGAAATATGAAGAGACTTGCAAGGAATTTTTCACCATCAACTATGAGAAAGTGAATAGCTTCTGGATGATAGAAAGATTGTGGCCATGGGACATACTGCGTGCATGATTTTCGACAGAATTGTAGACAAAATATTGCTTATATTGGGTGCATGATTTTCTACAGAATTATTTTCACTCAGTTGTTTGTACTTCATCCTCTTTATAACTACATAGTTGGTTTAATCTTGGATCAATATTATGGATTTTCATTTCTAAACTATGTGCAGATGACCTTTAGTTGACATATCTTTCATTTTTGGTTTAATATTGTACCCACTTTCGTTTTAGTTGACATATCTTGTAAATGTGGCAACCTTTTAGGACTTTAGCAGGTAAATTTAGTGACCACTTATTTCGTCATTAACTGATACTCACTAGTGACCATTATCTCGTCACTAAAATGAAAAATAGTGACCAAATATTCGTCACTCATAGTTTTAAAGCTGTCGTCTCTCTTACCCATAAGTGACGACATTTTTGGTCACTAATCTGTGACGAATTCTATATTCGTCACTAAATGTATTAGTGACGGAGCTTTAGTGACGACTAGTGACGACTCCAGTTTTGGTCACTAACTGATTAGTGACGATTTTTTACATTGTTAGTGACGAAAGCTGTTTTGTCACTATAGGTGGTTTTTCTTGTAGTGAACCCACAGAAATCCTAAAACAGATTTGAATTTGTCTCTGCATTCACAAATTTTCGAACCCCCAGTCTTGAATATATGGAATTCAACAGACTCAACGTTTGTTGACCCGACTCACCTCCACGCGCAAGCATAATCATGCCATAAACATATGTGGCTTCAGGATGTCCCTTTTCAGCTGCCATCTTTAAGTACCTTAATCCGGATCCAACTTTAACAAGGTAGAAATACTCAACCTGTAAAACCAAACATCTCTATATTAATGAAGGTTAAATGCCATAAAATATATCTAGTTTGGTGGTGTAAAAAGACAATAATCACATAGAGGGCAGAAAAAATGTTGTCACCCGATATAAGGAACTACCAAATGTATCGTTTCAAAACTTATAAAAGCGTATCAAGAAAAAGTATAATTAAAACGTACCACTCCTTGTCTAAATAATGCTTCAGGGTTCCCTTTGTTGAGGCAGTTAGTTAGGAATGAAATCTCTTAATCATTTTGTTGTAACCAAGGAATAATTGGAAATTTGTCCATAGAAATATTTTGAAAGATATAATCATCTTCTACCGCGTCGAGAAAATCCTGGCAACTGTATGAATGACAAAACAAAATTTACCCATGCATCATATTAAAATTACATTTAAATTATATTGTATGCAACAGTTTTAATGCGATCATGCATAATCACGTTTTGTATGCTAATTTAACATTGTCCTTAAATCCTAATATTAGCTATAAACACTTTGTTTATTTTTCACATGATACTACATAATACAAATTTGGTATGATAAAAGTTGGATTATATGGCTTTTAGGACTTTCTATGGGAGAAAAGGTCAAGCTAACCATAAATATCATTATGTGAGTATCATCTAACATGTTCGAAAGATTCATACAGAAAGACATATAATACTTTCTAAATTTCATGGTCTTCTGGTGATCGAATTTTATATGTCTATGCATGGAGAATATATAAAATCTGTAATCTTATTATCCTGTATTTCCAAGCATGCGTATAGAGTAGAGCACACATATATTGAAAGAAGAAAAGATACGAGATTATAAAACTAACCTTAACTTAGCATTGAAAACATCTGTGAACGAAGAAGTTGCAACCCGACCAATAAATCTCTTGAAAGAGATTGGAGCTTGGTCTTTGACCGTCGACCGATTTTCTTAACTCTTTTTTTCTGCACAAATAGTGCTACCAATCCTACCATAACGCCTATGACCCTCGTGTTGGAAATTTAGTTCAATAATTGAGGGATATAATCATACTTGGAAATGGGTTTGGATGTACGGAGAGTACACCCATTAAGTCCCTGATTATCCTGACTCTAATAGTGGTTTTAAGTTTCTGATGTACTCATCAGAGAGTAACTCATCAGAAGGTTCAATCATTCAGCGAGTTACTACTGCTAGTACTAATGTTAAGACTGCCAGTGTAGAGTTACTACTGCTAGTACTAATGTTACCACTGTTGCCAGAGTTACTACTGCTAGTACTAATGTTACTACTATAGGCAGTATTACTACTGCCAGTACTACTGGAATTAGTTTGTAACTACTTTCACCTATTAATAGATAGTTTCAAACTCGTAATTAAGACCATAATAACTTGGTCTTATAACCACTATGACTATAATGGAGGAATATTATGAGAAGATTAATTAGCCAATTAATTCTCATAATTCATTGACTAAGAGTAAATCGATCCTAGAAATAGGATACACATCTGCATGGAAAAACACACGAAACATAAACACTTGAAAACAAACAGGTTCTTGATTATTTGTGCCTAAAACAAGAACACCACTTTGTCTTATCCCATAGAGATATTCGTGTAACCCAGGCATAGGGTCGAATAGTTTCTATTGGAAAATGATAACACGATTTCAAGTGATATCCGGTACTCATTGATTATCTATACCCAATTGGGAACACACCGACAAGAAACCAACAATCAATAGAAACTATTTAGTGATAATCAATGGCTGCTGCTATGAGGCAAATGACTGCTAACTTTTCCAAACTAGAAAAGTTTGAAGGTGTCGATTTCAGAAGATGACAAAAGAAGATGCACTTCTTGTTGTCAAGCATGAGTATGGTGTATGTGTTGAGCACACCTATTCTCGATGATGGGGATGATGCTACTGTGGAAGACATAAGGAAAAGGAGCAAGTGGGAGAATGACGACTACATTTGTAGAGGTCTAATCCTTAATGGTATGTCTGATTCTTTATTTGATATTTATCAAAATATTGAATCTGCTAAGGAACTATGGGATTCTTTGGAGGCTAAGTATATGGCTGAGGATGCCTCTAGCAAGAAGTTCCTTGTGAGTAATTTTACAAATTAATGGTCGATTTTAGACCTGTCATGGAACAGTACAATGAACTTATTAGTATACTTGGTCGGTTCACACAACACAAAATGCACATGGATGAGGCAATTTCAGTCTCTTGTTTCATTGATAAACTCCATCCTTCTTAGAAAGATTTCAAACATTCTTTAAAACATAAAAAAGAGGAATTAACTCTTGTTGAGTTGGGCAGTCATTTGCGCATTGAGGAATCACTCAAAGCGCAAGACAGTGACAAGCCCAAAAGTAGCAATGCTACCGGTGCATCTGTTGTCAATATGGTGGAGTATAACAACTCCACAAAGTACAATGACAACAAGGGCAAACGTAAGCATCAGGATAACACCAAATCTGATCTTAACAAGAAGCCAAAAGCAACTTGTTGGAAGTGTGGGAAACTTGGACACTTCAGGAAGAATTGTAAGGGTGTTAAAATTGGCAATAAAGCCAATGGATTAGGCACAAGTGGTTCAGGGACTGGTTCAACCAACACTCTGAAAGGTCAGATAGTGTTTAATAAGTCTTTTCAGATTTATTATGTTACATATATATCTGAGGCATACTGTGTGCAGGATGATGATGTTGCGTGGTGGGTTGACTCTTAAGTAACAATCCATGTGTGTAAAGATAGAAGCTGGTTTAAGACCTATGATTCACTAAATGATGGTTCTATTCTTCATATGGGAAATGAGTCAACAGACCTGGTGCATGGAAAAGGATGTGTGGATTTAAGATTTAGTTCTGGAAAAGTTATTTCTTTGTTAAATGTTTTACATGTTCCTAATATTAGAAAGAATTTGGTTTCTAGTAGTGTTTTGAATAATTGTGGTTATAAACAAGTGATTGAATCTGATAAGTTTGTTTTATCTAAACATGGTGTGTTTACTGGCTTTGGCTATTTGTGTAATCAAATGTTCAGACTTAACATTGTTAATGACATTGGTAATTCAGCCATTATGTCGACCTCTAAACTAAATGATTCAACCCTATGGCATGCTAGACTTGGCCATGTACACTTTAAGAGAATGCAAGATATGTCTAAGGATGGGTTAATCCCAACCTTTGATATGGACACTGAAAAGTGTAAAACTTGCATTATGACCAAAATAACTAACAAAACCTTTTCAAAGTGTAAAACGTGAAACCAAAGTTTTGGAGCTGATTCATAGTGACCTATGTGATTTACATGCTACTCCCTCTTTGGGGAATAAGAAATACTTTGTGACATTTATTGATGATGCTTCTAGGTTTTGTTATGTTTATTTGTTACATAATAAGGATGAAGCATTAGATAAATTTAAAGTGTTTAAAACTGAAGTTGAATTGCAACAAGGTTCCCTGATCAAGAGGTTAAGGACTGATAGGGGAGGTGAGTACATGGATACTTTGTTCTTTCATCCTGTTGGTATAATCCATGAAACGACTGCTCCCTTTACTCCTCAGCAAAATGGTATCTCTGAAAGGAAAAACAAGGTACTGAAGGAGATGGTTAATTCCATGTTATCCTATTCAGGACTGAGTCAAGGGTTCTGGGGTGAAGCTATGTTAACAGCTTGCTATTTATTGAATAAGGTTTCCAATAAAAGGAACAATGTTACCCCTTATGAACTCTGGACTAAAAGAAAACCCAACCTGAACTTTCTCAAGGTTTGGGGTTGTAGGGCTGTTGTAAGACTCCCTGATCCAAAGCAGAAAACTTTGGGTGAAAGAGGCATTGAATGCATCTTTGTTGGATATGCTGAGCATTCCAAGGCATATAGGTTCTATGTTATTGAACCTAATGAGTTTGTTTCAATTAACTCAATAATTGAATCAAGGGATGCAATCTTTGATGAGAATAGATTTTCATCAGTCCCTAGACCAAGTCAAAGGATTCCAAATGGAACTAATGACATTGGTGTTTCAGATGTCTCTGATGAGGTTGTGGTACAGCAACCTGAACCTGAGCTCAGAAGGAGAAATAGGGTCAGGATTCCAAAGTCATTTGGACCTGAGTTTCAATTATATCTAATTGAAGGAACAAGGGATGGGGTCTCTGACCAATACTCCTATTGCTTCATTGTTGAGGATGATCCCAAAACATTTGAAGAAGCAATGAAGTCCCAGGATGTTGCTTTCTTGAAAGATGCAATTAATGATGAAATAGATTCCATCATGGGCAACAACACTTGGGTGTTGGCTGATCTACCACCTGGTTGCAAACCTCTAGGTTGTAAATGGATTTTCAAAAGGAAAATGAAGGTAGATGGAACTATTGAAAAGTTCAAGGCTAGACTAGTTATTCATGGCTTTAAACAAAAGTCAGGGATATATTACTTTGATACTTATGCCCCTGTGGCACGTATTAGTACCATAAGATTGCTGATTGCTTTGGCATCAATTCACAATCTGATTATTCATCAAATAGATGTGAAGACAGCTTTCTTGAATGGTGAATTAGATGAGGAGGTTTATATGAATCAACCTAAGGGCTTCATTATGCCTAGCAATGAAAACAAGGTGTGTAAACTGATTAAGTCTCTCTATGGACTGAAGCAGGCACCTAAGCAATGGCATCAAAAATTTGATGAAGTGGTTTTGTCTAGTGGTTATTTTCTTAACTAGTCTGACAAATGTGTATATAGCAAATTTGATGAATCTGGTAAAGGAGTCATCATTTGCCTATATGTTGATGACATGCTGATCTTTGGCACTGACCAAAATCAGGTTGACCTGACAAAGGAATTTTTGTCATCAAAGTTCTCCATGAAGGACATGGAGGAGGCTGATGTTATCCTTAGTATAAGGATTAAACATGAAAGTAAAGGAATTTCTATCTCTCAATCTCATTATATTGAGAAAGTGTTGAGGAAATTTAATTACTTTGATTGTACTCCAGTGAGTACTCCTATGGATACAAGTGAGAAGCTGATGCCTAATACTGGTAAGGCTGTATCTCAACTTGAGCATTCTAGGGTGATTGGTTGTCTGATGTATGCCATGACTTGTACAAGACTTGATATTGCTTTTGCAGTAGGTAAACTGAGAAGGTATACTAGTAATCCTAGTGCTCATCACTGGAAAGCAGTTCAGAGGGTACTGAAGTATCTGAAAAAGACTATAGATTATAGTCTCTCATGTACTGGTTATCCTTCAGTATTAGAAGGATACACTGATGCAAGTTGGATCAGTAACTCTGAAGCCAATTCGTCTACCAGTGGCTGGGTATTCCTACTTGGTGGAGGTGCAATTTCTTGGGCATCCAAGAAGCAAACTTGCATCACCAGTTCAACAATAGAATCTGAATTTGTGGCTTTAGCAGCTGCTGGTAAAGAAGCTGAATGGTTGAAAAACTTGCTTCTTGAGATTCCATTGTGGCCTAAACTTATAGCACCTATTTCTATCCATTGTGATAGTGCTGCTACATTGGCTAAGGCTTATAGCCAGATGTACAATGGAAAGTCTAGACACTTAGGTGTCAGGCATAGCATGATTCGCGAGCTTATCATGAATAGGCTGGTATCTATAGAGTTTGTAAGATCTCAACAAAATTTAGCTAATCTCAACAAAATTTAGCTAATCACTTGACGAATGCTAAGATCTATTTACTTATAACTACGGATTTGGTTCCATTAATCCTAGTCCAAGTCTAAGGAGATTCAATGGTTCTCGTTTAAGAGGTTTGTCAAACACATGATATGTTTTTCACTTGACGAGGTATTGGTGCAAACATGTGATGTTGGGTTAAGAAGGTTTGAAGCACTTGTGATTTTGTGAACTGATTTTAACTGAATGGTGTGAACCTATGTGTTGGTATTTGAGGGTGTAAGAAACATGAGTAAGTGTTCTTTAATACAAATTGACAAAAGACAATTATGTGAATGAATTTCTCTCCGCCTTAATCAGTGGACATCCAACATAATGTGTAATGCATCGGATAAAGAATGACGATAAAGTGTTTAGGAGGTTGCAGGTTAATGAAAGCGATGAGCTTAGTAATGTTTTTGCGGATGTTGGTTAGCATACAAAGAACTTCATCCTTGAAGTTATGTAGCTCTTCTCTATCAATGCGAGATGATCGCATGACGAGGCATGTGGTTTTCTCATAGGAGGTGGAAAGGATTTAGAGATTTGTTATAGCTAAATAGTAATGGAGGTGATTTTTGGAAAGCGGAAGCAATAATGAGATTTGGAAAGAGGTCGTTTGAAAGATTCAAAAATGAAATGCCAAGTCTCTAAAACTTAATTCTATATGCGAGTGCAGGGGTCCCTAAAACATATTACTAATTTACGTAGCAATAAAGGGATTACAATTATGCGAAATGAGCATATAAAAGTTAGAACGAAGTGAGATAACAAAAGATTTGTTATCAACCTACAAAACAAGTGAATTAGTGACTAAAGATGTCAAAAAGATAGAGATCATAAGATAATATCTTATATAAACAACACATTAGACTGCTAGACATAAAGTTACCACATAGCAAGATAGCATCAAGACAAACAATCTTATTACGAGAGAGCATGACATTGTTTGAGATACTTCATTGTGAAATTGTTTTGTTGTTAGGCTTAGACACTTAAGCATACTTATCCATTAATTAACACAATGATCTATGTGATTAATTTGTAGAATAAAAAGACTTCTAAATGTTTATCATACCAAAATCACTTTGATAAATTATAGGTGCACAAATACCAAGCAAGTAGTGTGACAAAGTCACAAAGGAAGTAAGATGAAATATTCATGCAAACCATTATAACATTTTGGAGCATGTATCATTTAGACTATCCTACGAAAAGGTTTAATGAATGTCAACAAAAGACAAGAGCTTTCAAACATAGATATATCATATAAAAAACATCATGTATAACATGTTAATCTTGCGAAATATCATATAAAGAAAGAATGAAAATATCATACAAAATATGTTAACATTTAGTAGCACGAAACATATAAGCATGCAGACAAAACCTTTCCAAGGTTTACACATTTGACTATTAATCAAATAGTTATCATGATAACGTCAAGATACTTAATCATATCAAAAATTATGTAATCAACACATGTATGTGTAATGCAAGTGATTATAATAAACTAAAGAAAGAAGAGGCATATCTACTACTTGTTTGATTAATATTCCTAAGGCGAGGCAAAATATCTTATTTTAACACTTGCTTTAGGCAAGTATCGGAATAAAGATTTTTCAAGTTGGAGAATGAATATGAGACTATTACTAGCGGTGCTCAATTAAGGCTAAACACAACCACTTTTACTGGCGATACCCAACTTCTCTCTTGGAAGCAATTTAACCGTTAGGTTATATTGAGTTTCTAGTGCAATAGGTTCTCCAGTAGTCATTCTCATGTTAGAAAGATTAGAATTCCTATTTTTGCCTATTGAAGTATATAAAAGATGATAATTTACCAATACTTGGCTTAATGAGACTCAACTAAATTCATTATAACTAAGGTGATGAAGATGTCATGTTATACACGAGAATTTAACAAAGATGTGTCAATATTTAGAAAGTAAGCAATATATTTCAATCTTGTGTTTGGAATCTTAAGGTTGTTCGAATTACATAGCTTATTGCATGATCTAATGGATGACATCTTTTATGTTGAGTTGAAGTATGTGTTATAAATGTGATTTGATCATCTAAGACCAAGAAATGTGTGTGATAATGGAATATGTTAAAATAAGAACGTTCTCAAGAAAGCTCTTTGGAATTTTATTCAACAAGAATCTAAGTAAGGTTACCAACTTTAATAGATCTTGTGTATGCTCTAGAGATGTGTAGTTTTAACATTGGATGTACACAAGGTTTGAACTAGATTATGAGCAAGGTTTGGTTATGATGTACGCTTGAAAGGAAATAGATACACATAGTATCTTTCAACAAGTAAGATCATCCCATGGGATAAAGTTATCATGCTTATGAAAACAAGTATGACAAGATGAATGAGATACACTAGTTTATAGAACTTGTAGATGTTTGTTCAAGATCATTTAGCCAAAGAGGTGTAATAAAATCTCTTGTAACAAAACCGTTCATGTCGTAAGGAGAGAATGATGCATAGGATATTGATAACGCTCATTTCGTACATGTTTTAGTCGCGTTATTTCTATGTTTGTGCATTGTATTTGGTTGTGTTTGTGAACATATTATGCGAAAAAGGTACAAAAGATATATTAAGGTTCAAGTACAATCAAGTCCAAGGGAATAGCTAGAAAGATGGGAAAAATTCGCTAAATCAAGAGCTTATGCACAACGAAAGATTCTACCCATAATAAAGACCTCGGAAAGATCATCAAAGATAAAGAATCAAGTTACAAAGATTTTTGAGCTCAAGAAAAGATCAAGTGTTGATGAAATGAATGAGAAGTTACATGCAAAGTTTGCTATGAATTATGGTTTGCTTCCTTAACCAAAGGTTCAAGAAATACAACTAAGGCTTAAGTTCAACCCAAGGTTCAAAACTGCCATGCCAACCTTACTCCAAACCTTGGGCTGGAATCTGAACCTCAGGTTGAGACTTCAACCTTCGGTTGCTGCAACTCCTGGCACACTTAATGACTACTTTTAATGATCTAACTCTTCATGTGGGTTGTAATTATGCTTCATTTACTTCAAGTCCAGAATTTTATGACACTTGGTGCCCAAGAAACTTGCTTGTTGGCCAAGGAGTAGTTTTCTATTAATTAGAAGCATTGGCTAGAGAGAAAAGACACATACTCATATACCAAATTTCTCATACTCTCTCAAGAAGGCTACAAAGAAGAAAACGCAGGAAGAAGTTGACTTACATTCATTATCCATCATTGTAATCATCAAAGGAGTCATTGTTGATCACCTCATAATTGTTCCTAAGTCTTGTAATCATCATTACAACTTTTGTAAGACTCTTGAATTATATTTTCAAGTGATATAATTTCTGTGATTATTACTTTGTTTGCCATGAGCGGCTAAGTGCCTTGTACACTTGCCTAGATGATGTTTGTTACATGAATGTTGATTGATTATGACTATATGGTTCTAATTCAATGAAAAGCTAATACTAAGATCGAATTGTGCTTTCAAAGTTTTCATAAACAAAAGAGTTATTAAGTTTGGTTGATTATTAATGGTGTAATAGGTCGAAAGAGACATTGTTATTTAATCAATTGTAAACCTTTGTCTATGAAGGTGTTACCTTATGTATTGACCATTTCATATGTAACTTGGTTAAACTTAGAAAACTAAAAGTTTAGTTGTCAATTACTTGTGAAACGATAGCGAATCAAGTGATTGAATTGTGTTAGTCTTGTTTGATCAAAACTTAATATTGTTTTTGTCATCTTAAAATCTTGACGAGGATTGAAAGTGTTGAAAACAAGAGGATTAGTACACCAAGTAATCAAATTAGAGCACCATCTAATTTATTGATCATAATCGATTTGAACCATTGTCATAATCATATCAATGGAATTGTGCAAACTAGTCTAGGTAAGTGTAGTTTTTAATATATTGAATTTACATCATCATCATTATTTGCATGCATTAGAATCATTACTAAGTCTTTGTTATAATCAAACTCACGTTACATAAAAACTAAAAAAATCATTGTGAACGACCTCGGCTTACCATATCACCTCTTGCTACACACGGACGAGTATACTTGCTCGTATGTGTTTCGTTTGAATCATTGGTAGATCGTGTTTATTAATTTAAAACTTGCACTCTCGACACACATCAAGTTTTTGGCGCCGCTGCCGGGGATTTGATCATGTTTTTGTGAGTTTTTGTTTATAATTTTTGTGCTTTGTTCTTGTTCCTAAGCTTGTTCTTTAAAAGTTCTTTGAAATTTTCACCCAGGAAATCGCGGTTCAATCTTGAACCAAGCGATTCAAAAGTTTCTGTGACCCCGAAAATACTCAGCCGCCTGGTTCACATCTGAACCGACCGGTTCAGAGTCTTCTGACCTACCCCAACCGCCCGGTTCAAACCTAGCCGCTCGGTTCGTTTGTTCCTGACCTGTCTCAGCCGTCCGGTTCATTTTTAGCCGGCCCGGTTCATTTGTTTCTGTGACCCAGACCGTTCCCAACCGCCCGGTTCAGTTTTGAACAAGCAGTTACTGTTCAAAAAAAAAAAAAAAATCTTTTAATTTTCTTTTTAGTTGATAATCTTTTTCGATTGGCTCGTTTTTCTCGTGTATGACCACTCGCTCTTCTAACGAAGAATTAAGTACACCATTGTCTAACCCCGAAAGTTTATTTCGCAAAAAGAGAACCCCATTTGTTCCAAATAATCGAAGAAAACCAAGAACCGTTAACCCACCATTTGATAATCTTTCCGAAGTTCATCCAATCGTTGATCTTTTTCTTGAATTACCATTTCCAATGGCCGACGATCGACCTATGTGGGCCACCAATAGGGTTGTAGCTCCTACACCCGCGACCGCCATTGTTCCCGTTAATCTTGGAGATAAATTCACTATCAAAGGTCATCATCTTTCGATGATTAAAGACAATCAATTTGATGGTCGAGTTAGATCCGATCCACACAAACATATCGCCGATTTTCTTGAAATTTGTGACATGTTTCGTTATGGAACTACCGAAGCAAATGCAATCCGCCTCAAACTCTTTCCATCGTCTCTCACCGGAGAAGCGAAAATTTGGTATAACGAATTAAACCCCGGAGTGATCACAACTTGGGACCAAATGAGAGAAGCATTTGTTGGACATTTCTTTCCACCGGCCATGTTTGATCGTCTCTTAGGTGAAATTCGTAGTTTCACTCAAAAGGAAGGACAAAATCTTGTCGAAGCTTGGCTTCGAATGAAAAACATGCTCCGAAGTTGTCATGGGCATGGTTTTTCTCGTGGTAATATCATTCAAATCTTTTACCATGGTCTCGATGACACAACTCAAGGTATCCTTGATGCCGGAGGAATTTTCCTTTATAAGACCCCTAACAAAGCTTACACTTTACTAGAAGACCGTGTACTTCTTAAGCTCGATTGGTCTAAGGATGCCAAAACCAAACCTCAACGAAAAACCGTTGCATTCGCCGAAGGAACGAATGAAAATTCCAAAATCATGGACATGATGAAAGATCTCACCACCAAAATTGATTCTAAATTCCAAAGTATCCAAAAAGAGATCAAAGATATGCGCGATGGATGCAACTATTGTTGTGGAAACCATTCATCATCCGAGTGTGATGACAAACCCATGGGAGGTCCCGAAGCCGAAGCCAATTATGTTTATGTAGGATATCAAGGAGGAGGATATCGTAGAAACTACTACGGTAGAAATTCTAGAGATTGGCAAGATCGTCCACCGAGGGATGATAATCGTAGTTCCCAACCTCGTGACGACAACCGTCCGACATCGTCTCGTGATGATAACCGTTCATCATCACAAACACCTGAAAAGAAAAATGAAGAATCTGAATTCGAAAAAACCATGCGTGAATTCGTGCATGCTCAAAAGAAAACTAATAAATTTATCAAAAATCAGTTCTTTAGCCTCAAAACCAAAGTCGAACAAGGTGAAAAGAACCATCAAGCTTCTTATCCAAGACCTTGAAACCAAATTTGGTCGTCTTTCTGATCAATTTGCTGCTAGACCATCGGGTACTTTTCCAAGCAATACTCAATCCAACCCGAAACCATCATCATCTGGATCTTATCGTCCACCTTAAACGAGAAATGAGCATGTAAATGCTGTATTCACTCGTAGTGGTCTATCTTATGATCCACCACCAAACCCAAACCAAACAACCACTATCATTCATGATGATAGTGAGGATGAAGCAGAGGAGGAACCAAAAGATAACGAACCAATTCCTACACCAGTCGTTAAACCCACTCCACAGTTCAAAGCATATAAACCAAGAATTCCATATGCTCAACGTTTTAGGAAAGAAAAGATGGAAGAACAATATGACAAGTTCATTGACTTAATCAAAGAAGTTAGGATCAACGTTCCTCTTGTTGATGTCCTGGCTGGTATGCCCAATTATGGGAAGTTTTTGAAAGAACTTGTGAGCAACAAAAGCAAAATGGAAAAAATTTCCGCTACCTTCTTGAATGAAGATTGCTCAACCATTGTTGAAAACAAACTACCAAAAAAACTCAGTGATCTTGGAAGTTTTCTCATCCTGTGTACTTTGGGAAATTCAATCACTTGTGATGCTTTAGCCGATCTCGGTACGAGTATCAATCTTATGCCATACTCATTGATTATCGCAAATTAAATGACGCCACCAGGAAGGATCATTTTCCTTTACCGTTCATGGATCAAATGTTGGAAAGACTTGCGGGGAACAAATCCTTTTGTTTTCTCGATGGATTTTCCGGTTGTTTCCAAATTCCAATTGATCCAGCTGATCAAGAAAAGACCACATGCACATGTCCTTTTGGCACATATGCGTATAGGCGTATGGCTTTTGGTCTTTGTAACGCACCGGCAACATTTCAAAGGTGCATGATTGCTATTTTTCAAGATATGCTTGAAACCTCCATGAAAGTTTTCATGGATGAGTTCTCGGTATTTGGAGAATCATTCGAGTCATGCATTTCCAATCTTGACAAAATGCTTGAAAGATGCAAAACCGATCATCTCGTACTAAACTAGGAAAAATGTCACTTTATGGTGACAGAAGGCATTGTGCTTGGTCACATGATTTCTAGCAAGGGAATCGAAGTTGACAAAGCAAAAATAGATGCTATTGCTAAGTTACCACCCCCGACTAACGTCAAAGGCGTTAGGAGTTTCTTGGGGCATGCGGGATTCTACCGTAGATTCATCAAAGATTTTTCGAAAATATCTCGTCCTATGACGAAGCTTCTCGAGAAAGATTCAGTTTTTTATTTCAATGAAGAATGCATCAAGGCATTCGAAACGCTCAAAAATAAGTTAACAAATGCACCGATTATGGTTTCACCAAATTGGTCGCTGCCATTTGAACTTATGTGTGATGCAAGTGATTTTGCCGTTGGAGCAGTATTAGGACAACGCGATGGAAAACATTTTCGTCCTATTTACTTTGCTAGCAAAACCTTGAATAGTGCTCAACAAAACTACACGGTCACTGAAAAAGAACTTTTGGCTGTAGTTTTTGCGTTTGACAAATTTCGTTCTTATCTCGTTTTGTCAAAGACAATTGTATTCACCGATCATTCAGCTCTTAAATACCTGTTTGCCAAACAAGATGCCAAACCACGTCTTATCCGATGGATTTTATTGCTTCAAGAATTTGACATAGAAATCCAAAATAAGAAAGGCGCGGAAAATGTTGCAGCAGACCATTTGTCTCGATTAGAAAATCCTAATTTAGATGAATTCGGTGAAGATGAGATTGATGATAATTTTCCCGATGAAACTCTTATGGGAATTGAAAACGAAGAAGTTCCATGGTTTGCAGACTTTGCAAATTATTTAGTCGGAGGAGTGTTACAAAAAGGTCTAACTCACACTCAGCGTAGTAAATTTTTCGCAGACCTAAAACACTATTTTTGGGATGAACCGTATCTATTTAAAATGTGTCCCGATGGGATAATTAGAAGATGCGTGTACGGTTCAGAGACCCGAAAAATTCTTGATGAATGTCATCACGGCCCAACTGGAGGACATTACGGTCCGTCTACAACCGCAAAAAAAGTATTTGATGCGGGATTTTATTGGCCGATAATTTTTAAAGAAGCCCATACGCTTGTGCAGAATTGTGATGCTTGCCAAAAGTCTGGTAGTCTTTCTCGTAGAGACGAAATGCCACAAAAGAGCATACAAGTTTCTGAAATCTTTGGTATATGGGGAATTGACTTCATGGGTCCTTTTCCTAAATCTCATAAGTTCGAATACATCCTCGTTGCAATTGACTATGTTTCTAAATGGGCCAAAGCGGAAGCCTTACCCACAAATGATGCACGAGTGGTTGTAAATTTTCTGAAAAAACTTTTCTCTCGATTTGGAATTCCAAAAGCTTTGATAAGCGACAAAGGAACTCACTTCTGTAACCATCAAATGGAGAAAGCTATGAAACGATATGGAGTCCATCATTGTTTCGCAACAGCATACCACCCTCAAACCAGTGGTCAAGTTGAAAACACCAATAGAGCTTTAAAAAGAATACTTGAAAAAACGGTTAAGGATAATCCTTCCATTTGGTCAAGGAAACTCAATGATGCTCTATGGGCGTTTAGAAAGGCATATAAAACTCCAATTGGCACAACTCCGTATAGACTCATATATGGAAAAACTTGTCATTTGCCGTTTGAAATTGAACACCGCGCATACTAGGCGTTGAGGCAATGTAACCCCGATCTCAAAATCGCTGGAGAAAAACGATTCTTGCAATTGCATCAACTCGATGAGTTAAGACTCCAAGCATATGAGAATTCCAAGTTGTACAAAGCTCGAACAAAAGCGTACCATGATAAGAAACTCATAATCCGGAAAGAATTCAAAGCCGGAGACAAAGTACTTTTGTTCAATTCTAAGTACAAATTCAAAGCTCCTAAGCTAAGAACCAAATGGTATGGTCCATTCGTGGTAAAACATGGTTTTCTGTAGCAAACTGTAAATTTCCACTATAATTAACAACAGTTAATTAAATATTAACCTCTGTTAATGTTTTCTGATTTCCATTTTTATGGGAAAATTTGAAATTTTCTTTATTATATTATTTTAACACGAACACATTATCACGTAATTCACTAAATAACGGGACGAGCTCACACGCGAATCACGGAATCAAATTATACACAAATATTACCAAATGGGCTCAATTATTCCCAGCCCAACACCCTTTTCTCGTTTACTGTTCACCACAGCCCAATGTTGCAAAAATCGTGAATCGGTAGCCGGGCGGTCGACCACCCTGAAGCGAGTAATCGGACAAGGCGGGATTAATCGGTGATTAATCGGATTGGCATTTTTTGCATGTTTTGGGTATTTATGGAGACCAAACTAAAGATCATAACTGATTCCAAGCCTACTATGTTTTCGAGTCTCAATAAAAGGCTCCAATTCTGATTATGAGGCCGATTCGGCCGATTTTTGACCGATTTTTTTGCCTGACCGATTTTTTTGCCTGACCGATTTTTGAAATTCTACAAGGTATAGGGCCGATTACCTTGTAATCAGGGATTAATCGCCCGAGTTGACCGATTTTTGCAACATTGTTTACTGTTCACCACAGCCCACCAAAAGCCCAACTCCCATTTTTATTTCATTTCTTGTCGACCCACACCCTCTCCAATTGCACCCGATTTCTCCCAATATTAAAACACAACATATACGTATTTTCGCACCACTTATTTGTCCTCCCTGGGTACGGAAGTAGCATATCAAATCTCCTGGACCGAGTTGAAAAAGAAAATGTTGAAGAAATACTGTCCCCGTACGGAGATAAGAAAACTAGAGGATGAATTTCATCAACTAGTAGTGAAAGGCAATGATTTGAAAACCTACAACCGGAAGTTCCAGGATTTGTCAAAGGATGACACCAATGTTTAAACGGATGGAAGCTCTTTAGAACCTTAACAACGTCAAAGGATGACACCAATGTTTAAACGGAAGAAGAAATTCCTGTTGTAATAAATAAACCATAGTTCCAACCCTCTAGAGTTGTATTTTCATTTGTACTTTACCCTGGGTACGATGGAGTAGCCTAAGTGTAACAACTACCTTTCTACCTTATGAAATCTCTACCTTGTATTATTTCAGTAATAATCAAAACCTACGTCTCTTTCCAGTTTCCATTCCATAACAATACACTGATATTCCCTTAGAAAGTTGGTTAACATCATTCCTGACCGAACGGTAGACTATTACCATCCTGTAAGATTCTCACACGAACCCTAAGATTTAGTTCAAGGATATCCTATTATCACCCTAGAAATTCCCATCACAGTAGTGTGAACCAAAAATTTTTCTTATTCTTTTGAAAAATAATTATGTTGTTATTTTACAAAAACAACACGTTGAACACCATCTAAAACTTTTTGAAAAGCATAAATACCACTGTGACTGAGCCAAACATCACATCATTTGGTCCTCAATTATACATAGCCTGATCACCTATGTCTAATTTAGGAAGAATCATGTCATAAATGGAACAGTTATCTTTTCAGATTCCCTAATAACAATCTTCATTCAAAAGCAAAATCTTGAGACAAAATAAACTGTTCATAAACATCACTTTTGACCAACCACAATAGATGTCTACACCTATTACCCATCACCTCTATGATAGGAAACCAACAAAAGTACAAACATGAGAACCCTAAGAATTCACTGGAATTTATAGAAAACACAAACAACACAAATTTTATTAGAATCCACGAAAGTTAATACATAGCGATATAATTAGCATCGGAAGTGCTAATGTTACAAAGATTACAAGGAAAGGTATAGAATCGCCAATAGGTTGACCCGCCAACGCAACGAAAAACACCACCAACCCAACGAGAGCAAGAGCCACCACGGGATGTATCACCTTGATTATTCTGTACGATAAATACAAACAAACCATTAAACACGATAGCAAGACTAGGTCTGAGACATAAAGATAAACAAGTTTTATTTCACATTTATTAAAGATTACATAGAAACACAACAAGGACTCATTTTAACGATCCTAACTCGAGACTATTACCCCCATAGCTTGTCCACGCCAATAGCTAGGATCACAATTGGCAAAAGAAACGCTAGAACGCAAACAAAAAATACATAGTCTTCATCGGGAACGTACACCAAGTAGACAACCGCAAGAACGACATACACGATTGCGAGAATGGTGATAAGGTGCGGCATTTTGGAAGTATTAAATGAGAGGAATATGGTTGGTGGAAGAATGGAAATTAAAATGGAGTATATATAGGGGAAAAACTAGCCATTATTTTACTATTCCTGACCGTTATTTTTCACTATTCATAGCAGTTGGATTCATTAGGTGGCGATACATTCTAATTATCTCATCTAGTAGGAATAAATCTAACGAAGTTACGTTCTCTTGAATACCGAATGGAAATTCCTAGACGACCCTTTTTCCATAACCTCTTACCCTAACAACCACTTTAAACTTGAATTCCGGGACGGAATTCAGAATGACTAGTGGGTACTGTAGCAAACTGTAAATTTCTACTATAATTAACAACAGTTAATTAAATATTAACCTCTATTACTGTTTTTTGATTTCCATTTTTACGGGAAAATTTGAAATTTTCTTTATTATATTATTTTAACACGAACACATTATCACGTAATTCACCAAATAACGGGACGAGCTCACACGCGAATCACGGAATCAAATTATACACAAATATAACCAAATGGGCTCAATTATTCCCAGCCCAACACCCTTTTCTCGTTTACTGTTCACCATAGCCCACCAAAAGCCCAACTCCCATTTTTATTTCATTTCTAGTCAACTCACACCCTCTCCAATTGCACCCAATTTCTCCCGATATTAAAACAAAACATATACATATTTTAACACCACTTATTTGTCCTCCCACCAAAGAATTAGGGTGCCAAGTTTTAACCTCTAAAATGAACTTTTGATACGGTTAATTTGGGCAAAGTGAATTGCCATCAAGCAACCCATTCGATATACCACATTTCACAAACTTATCCGTTTCGACCCAAACTTGTTCCCACTTACTTCTAATATTTTTCTTAGCTTAAATATATGTTATTGAATATGTTTCTCACTCAAGATCTCAATGTAACACGTTAATAAGGATTTTTGTACACTTATGAAATTCTAGTCGACATATATATGTATACAAACCAGCTCTCACTTATCTTCCCCTCACTCACACAACTTCTTAAAGTCTTCTTAATGTCAGACATGATTTGCCTCCCTTGTGGAAGGCCTAGGAATCATGAAACACCCTCACTTCACGTTTATATTATTGCTACATACCTATTTCGACCTCAATTATATCTTACATCACACGTATAAAAATCATGAAACCCTTAAATTTTCTAAGTCTTTTACTACTAAAATCTGCTCCATGTCGCCACTTAAATGGCCACGTAAAACCAAATCCAACTTAACGACACGTCAATATTTTTACACGACCTATTTCTCCATGCTACAAACTAAAAGTCTCATGTTTATACTTTACAATGATAAGCTCGTTTAACCCTTTTAAATTGGCCAAAGTAAATCGACACACACGTATTGTAAAACAGTTAATAAAAATTCGAATTGGATCATAAGCCCATTAAGCTCTTTTTAAGCAAACTAAATAAGCTGGACTTAAAAGCTCTTTTGATATGAAATTAGGACATTAAAAATGGGCCTAAGGATAAGCCCAACTTGTCTTAAAGCCCACGGTTTGTAAAACGTTAACGGGCCTTTGTTTAGCTCGTTAAAAGCCCATTAAGTGAAAAATAAGCCATTCTAGCAAATAAGCAGTTGAAATAAGCTTTAATAATATTTAATAAGCTACAAAAAAATTCGGAATACTTTTTCCCCACATTTTTTGTATTTTTGGACTAAAATTGCAAACTAGTTTCACTCTTAAGGACCAAATCTGCCAACAGTTAGAAACATGGACTGAAACTGCCAAAACAGAAACTTTAAGGTAGAAATTAATATTATATAATATTCCAAGCTCATAATGTCATTTGGGACAATTAGTGGACTATAAATGGAAGTTATATTTAACTAAGGATTAACGGTGCAACGCTAACACCGTTAGGGTAAAAAGTGTAAAAACAGGAAAAGTACAAGGACCAACAGAATTTAATTGACATTTTCATTTCTATATTTCATTTTACTATTTCCCGTCACATCAAGTGCATTTTCCTATGTTTCAGTTACTTAATATTTAACGTTACGTTATTTATATATAACGAGTTTTAAACGATTTAACTTCACGATTCGTTTCACCACTTTTCGAGGAAACGATATTACTGAATTTCAAAGAAATAAAAACAAGATAATATTATGTATAATATTATTTTTCAAGTTTAAGCATTTTAAGCATATCGCACTCTCACTTCTGCGATCAAATCGCTATTCGTTACTCACTTTCACATCCACTAGTTGTATTAAGTCAGATTCTCAGACTTCCCTATTTATTCAGGTTCTGTGTTGAAGCCGTTACCATAATCTCACTCGAACTTACTTTACACCATACCCTAATCTTCGCACAATAGATTTTTACTCACTTGATGTTAATGATTACTTACTTTTACTATTTACGGGTTACTACTGTACCATGTCATCAGTCTCGCATTTTAGCATATCATCGGATTCAGAATCCGATAACTCCTTAGCATCAGTTACTTCACCACTAGTTCCTAACGCCTTAGCAGCCTTAGCACCAGATACTTCATCAGACGAGACGGAGCCCTGTGAGGAGGGTGAAGTCGCCGCTACACCTTTATCTGAGGACCCATATGTGCTAGCCTTACCAGCACATATCCCACCATCACATCATGATATCAATTCATATGCCCCTTTTTACATCCCACCTGTTGATGACGCATACATGGAGAGTCAGCAGTGGCTTCCTGCAGATGATACACCTTTGACTGTTCCACCCCCTCTTTCACCATCCTTCCGAGGCAAGGAAGTTAGGATGTTAGCACCTTACGAGCCTGAACCGTTTGTGCAGCTATACCGGAAATATCCCAATAGCCTAGTTAGGAAGCATACACCTCGTAATAGGGTACAGATACAATTAGTGCCAAATTTACCACCCTTTTCACCCTACTCTCCTACTTCTCATCTGGATATGATCGGATTTACACCACCGATATCACCAGAGTACCAGCATGCCTTACCACCCTTACGACCCGACCATCTATTCGACCTTTGCACCCAGACATATCCATTCACACCCCCATCAGCGGGAACCGACTCCCGAGGAGGATATACCTTCTCCGAGCCGGGCTCGTATATCAGATACTATTCATCCATCTTCACCATCATTACCATTCCCCTGGCTTCACCCCCCAGCTTGAGTCTTTGAGACTGGAGAAAGCTCCAGGGCAGAATAAATTTGATGAATGTAGAGAATGTTGCTGAACTTCAGCTTTTGTAGATGAATCAGTTTGTTCCTTAGCAATCCTATACCAAAAATTGATCACTTACTTACGATAGTACCCAAACATGTCGTAATTTTTGTGATTTTCAATTTAATCATAACTTCACATTGTGACAATATTGTTAGAACTCATATACTCGCTTCCCCTATTACTCAAATCGTTCTAACATGATCATCATGTAAATTCTAAATCTATGTTTCTTGTGGTATATATAAGAAATATAGTTCGTACAAGAAACAGAACTGCCAACCCCGCAGCAGCAATGATTCCTTCAGCTGTGCAGAAAATGATTGCCGATGCAACCCGCTCAAGTAACAACATAGGGGCAATGACTGAAGGCGAGACATCTACACCTCGTAAATGTACTTATAAGGACTTCATTAGTTGCCAGCCAACCACCTTCAAAGGTACTGAAGGGGTGACAGAATTAGCTTAGTGGTTCGAGTGTACCGAGACGGTATTTATGAGAAGCAACTGTGCAGAGAACAACAAAGTCACCTTTGCTACTGGAACCCTACGAGGAGATGCATTGTCTTGGTGGAATGCTACCGCCCAGACCCTGGGTACGGAAGTAGCATTTCAAATCTCCTGGACCGAGTTGAAAAAGAAAATGTTGAAGAAATACTGTCCCCGTACGAAGATAAGAAAACTAGAGGATGAATTTCATCAAATAGTAGTGAAAGGCAATGATCTGAAAACCTACAACCGGAAGTTCCAGGATTTGTCAGTGTTATGTCCAGCTATGGTGCCGGATATGGAGAAGACATTGGAACGGTACATGGAGGGACTATCCCAGAGCATTGAGGGGAACGTCACCTCACCAAACCCAAAAAATTTCAAGACGCAATCACACTTGCACAACGATTATTGGATCGAGAAATCAAACGGAGTTCTACCTCCAACAACAATGATCATAAGAGAAAGCTAAATGATCATGGAACCACCACTCATAACAACAACAACAAGAAGAACGACAACATCAACAACCACAAAAACTATCAGCAAAACCAAAATAACCACCGCCACCAGCAGAAACGCCGTCAGGAAACCGCCAGGGCTTATGTGGCTGTGCCCACCGAAGGAAAGGGCTATGCCGGGACACTACCCCAGTGTAACCGATGTAGGATGCATCACACTGGGCCTTGTCCTGACCGATGCGGAAAGTGCCAAAAAATGGGCCATAAAACTAACGACTGCAGAGCCACGGGTGCAAATTCATAGCCAGCGGAAATAGTGTGCTACGGGTGTGGCAAACAGGGGCACTACAAGAACCGATGCCCAAAACAGAATACCAATTAGAATGACAAGACCAATGGAAGAGAATGGAAGCTCTTTAGAACCTTAACAACGTCAAAGGATGACACCAATGTTTAAACGGAAGAAGAAATTCCTGTTGTAATAAATAAACCATAGTTCCAACCCTCTAGAGTTGTATTTTCATTTGTACTTTACCCTGGGTACGATGGAGTAGCCTAAGTGTAACAACTACCTTTCTACCTTATGAAATCTCTACCTTGTATTATTTCAGTAATAATCAAAACCTACGTCTATTTCCAGTTTCCATTCCATAACAATACACTGATATTCCCTTAGAAAGTTGGTTAACATCATTCCTGACCGAACGGTAGACTATTACCATCCTGTAAGATTCTCACACGAACCCTAAGATTTAGTTCAAGGATATCCTATTATCACCCTAGAAATTCCCATCACAGTAGTGTGAACCAAAAAATTTTCTTATTCTTTTGAAAAATAATTATGTTGTTATTTTACAAAAACAACACGTTGAACACCATCTAAAACTTTTTGAAAAGCATAAATACCACTGTGCCTGAGCCAAACATCACATCATTTGGTCCTCAATTATACATAGCCTGATCACCTATGTCTAATTTAGGAAGAATCATGTCATAAATGGAACAGTTATCTTTTCAAATTCCCTAATAACAATCTTCATTCAAAAGCAAAATCTTGAGACAAAATAAATTGTTCATAAACATCACTTTTGACCAACCACAATAGATGTCTACACCTATTACCCATCACCTCTATGATTGGAAACCAAGAAAAGTGTTGGGTTTAAAGATGCTGTTGCTTAAGGTTTGATTATGCTGCTCATGGTTCTAAAGGAAAATATGCTAAGTATCATTCTGCTGCCGGGCTAAATGATTCTGCTGCTAGTATATTTATTCTACTGCTGGATTTCTGAGAAGATTGAAGAAATAAGCTAAGTGTGATTCTACTGCTAGCCTACGAAGATTCTACTGCTAGAGTAATCATTCTGCTGCTTATTAGATAAACGTGTATAGTTTGTTAGATAATTATGGTAATGATACGAATAGATATTATCTTGTATAGAAAGTCTTTGTAACCGACTAGGACTCCTTAAGTCTATAAAAGGAGGATCTAGGGTTAGGGTTAGATACATATTGTTTTGTATTCGATTCACTTCAAGGTTCTTTGTAACCCTGTTACTTTTGAGTAACCGTATTCAATATATTGAGGTGATAGTTGAGAGAATTATTGTGTGTTCGATTCATAATTCTTCTTAAGATTAAGTACTAGTTTCCGCATAGTATTTAATAGATTATTCAAGAACAGTCTCTATACCTATTGTCTTAGATCTACATCTAGGATAATTAACAAGATCGTTAGCTCAACTGGGATCAACAAGTGGTATCAGAGCTTGTGATCTAGAGACTGCTATCAAGAAGAATTTCTTAAACTCATATCTGTTCATCATCTACATAAGCAATGGATTCAGATACTACTCATATGGTGACTGTTTCAAAGGTACCAATGCTGAAGGCTGATGAATATGAACTCTGGAAGACGAGGATTGAGCAGTACATGAAGATGCTTGACTACTCCATGTGGGAAGTCATTCAAAATGGAGATACTCTACCTCCTAAGGGTGCTGATGGGGGACCTTTACCCATTAAAACTAATGAGGAAAAGGCATAAAGGAAGCTGGAAATCAAAAATCATAATATGCTGTTGATGGGTATTCCGAATGAATATCAATTGAGTTTTGGTAACACTCAGTCTGCTAAAGAGTTGATGGATGTAGTTGAACTTAGATTTGGTGGGAATGAGGCCACCAAAAATTCTAGGAAGAATCTGCTCAAGCATCAATTTGAAACATTTACTGCTTCAAGTTCAGAAAACATTGATGCTACCTGTGATAGACTTCAGAGGTTGGTGAGTCAATTACAACTTATGAAGGTCTCAATGCTTCAAGAAGACATCAATCTCAAGTTTCTGAGGAGCTTACCATCTGAATGGAATACTCATACAGTGGTCTGGAGGAATAAGACTAACTTTGAAACAATGACTTTGGATGATTTGTACAACAATTTAAAGGTATATGAATCTGAAGTCAAAGGTACATCCAACTCATCTTCTGGTACAAGCAATCTTGCTTTTATGTCTTCTAACAACAAGGGATCTGGAAGTTCTCATGACAACCATTCTGCTGCTGCTCATGTTGTTTCTGCTGTTGGTGCACCTGTTTCTGCTGCTAGTTCAAATACTGATAACATCAGTGATGCAGCTATATGTGCATTTTTGGCTGATCTCACTACAAGCACAACTGTTACTGATCAGGATCTGGAGCAGATAGATCCTGATGATCTTGAGGAGATTGACTTAAAGTGGTAGATGGCTATGCTAACTATGAGGGCAAGAAGATTTTTAAAGAAGACTGGAAGAGCACTCAAGTACAGACAAACCAATGTGGGGTTTGATAAGTCAAAAATTGAGTGCTATAATTGTCAGAGAAAGGGACACTTTGCTAGGGAGTGCAGAGCACCAAAGAAGAACAAAGAGCCTGCAAGGATTGTTCCCATTGAAGAAACCAAGACTACTGTTGCTCTGGTTTCATGTGATGGATTGGGAGATTATGACTGGAGTGACCAAGCAGATGATGGACCAAATGCTGCTTTCATGGCTGAAGAAGAAAAGAAGGGACACAATTTTGCTCTAATGACCTATGCTTCTTCATCCTCTGGTTCAGACTCTGAGGTATCAAATGAGTCATCTTGTTCTTTTAAATCATGCCTAGATACTGTTGAAGAATTAAAGTCTAGGAATGAGAGTTTAAGAATGGAAGTAGAAAAGTTAAAACTTGATAATTTAGGTTATGAATATGGCCTAAAATCAGTAGAAGCAAAACTTGACTTTCTTAAACAGAATGAAGTAGAATATGTTGATAAGATTAATGGACTAGAAGTAGAAATTATTAAGAAAAATGCTGAAATTAGTGTTCTTAATAAAAGAGTTGAGGAGGCTGAAAAGGCTAGAAATGTAGCCTTATCTGAGAAAGAAAAACATGTCATTTTGGTAGAAAAACAACAGCTTGCAACTGATCTTATCAACAAGTCAATTGGAAGTTAAATACTGAGAAGAGGGAGTGGTTTAGGATTTGCTGAAGTACCACCCCCAGTCAAAAGTGCCTTTGCACCTCCCAAAAAGGAATTGTCATTCTTAACTGAGGTAGATGCAAAACCTGTAGGTGAATCAAGTGAATCAAATAATGTAAAACCTGATAGAACTTATGCACCTAAGGTAGAAAAGAAGTTGTCTGATACTGTAATCATTGAAGATTGGGTGTCAGATAGTGAGGATGATGAGACTGACTCAACACCTAAGGCTAAAAAGAGAGAAATTTTTAGGACTGTTGAACCAAAAGTCACTCAGGTTAACACAGCTGAAACTAAAGCTAAACATGTTGAATTTGTAAAACCTGTGTTAGGAAGCAGAATTTCTAGGAAAATTGTTACTACTCAATACCTGTTAGAACTAGTGCTCAAAAACCTGCTTGGAACCAACATACTAGGGTGAACCACAGGAATTTTGCTAGAAAGACTCACCCACACCCCAAAAGAAACATGGTTCCTAGGGAAGTTTTGTTAAGAGATGGTGCTTCTAGGACAATTACTGCTGCTGTACCATCAAGGCCCATTCCAAAGAAAACAGAGTTTTCTACTGCTAAGGCAAAAGCAGTTTCTGCTGCTAAGCCAAAAGTGGTTACAAACACTGTTGTGGGCAATCATTTCTATGCTGTTAAGACCTCAGCTTGCTGGGTCTGGAAACCTAAAATTAAAGTTTTAGATCATGTTCTCAGACACAGCAGTGCATCAATGGACTTTAAGAAATTTGATTACTTTGATGCACAAGGCAGATCCAAGTCAGTAATGGCTTGGGTCCCAAAGAGAAACTAATTCTCTTACTTTATGTGCAGGGCAATCTATAGGATGAGTTAAAGGATAAATGCATTTTTGATAGTGGATGCTCTTCACATATGACTGGAGACCAAAGCAACTTGGAAGATTTTGAAGCTTTGGATGGTGGCTATGTTGCCTTTGGAAATGACCCCAAAGGAGGTAAAATTGTTGGAAAAGGTACTATTAAAACAGGCAACCTGGATTTTGAAAAAGTGTATTTGGTAAATGGACTTAAGTTCAATCTTTTTAGTGTCTCACAAATGTGTGACAAAAAGAATTTTGTTCTTTTTACAGACACTGAGTGTCTTGTCTTATCTCCTGACTACAAGTTGCCTAATGATAAATTAGTACAACTTAGAGTCCCTAGAAAAGACAATATATACAGTGTGGACATAAAGAACATCCTTCCCAAAAGAGATTTAACTTGTTTGTTTGCCAAAGCCACAATTGATGAATCCAAACTTTCGCATAGAAGGCTTGGACACTTAAATTTCAAAACAATAAACAAATTGGTTAAGGGAAACCTTGTTAGAGGTTTACCTTCAAAAGTTTTTGAAAAACCTGAAACCTGTGTTGCTTGTCAGATGGGAAAGCAACACAGAGCTTCTTGTAAGTCCAAAGTGGTGAACTCTATTTCTGAGCGCTTATACATGTTGCATATGGATCTTTTTGGGCCAACTTTTATGAAAAGCTTGAATAAGAAAATGTATTGCCTAGTTGTCACAAATGACTATTGTAGGTTTACTTGGGTTTTCTTTCTAGCAACTAAGGATGAGACTTCTAGTATCCTTAAGGCTTTCATAACAAGAGTAGAAAATCTAGTTAATCACAAAGTTAAGATAATCAGATGTGACAATGGAACTGAATTTAAGAATAATGTGATGAACCAGTTCTGTGTTGAAAAAGGTATCTTAAGACAGTTTAGTGTGGCTAGAACTCCTCAGCAAAATGGTGTTGCTGAGAGGAGGAATAGGACATTAATTGAGGCTGCTAGGACAATGTTGTTAGAGTCAAAATTACCCACTACTTTTTAGGCTGAAGCAGTTAACACTGCTTGCTTTGTGCAAAATAGGAGTAAGGTAGTGAAACCTCATAACAAGACCCCTTATGAATTATTTCATGGTAGGAAACCTATGATAGATTTCTTGAAACCATTTGGGTGTCCTGTTACTATCTTAAATACCATTGATAACCTAGGCAAATTTGATGAGAAAGCAGACAAAGGTTTCTTTGTTGGATACTCCACTAATAGTAAGGCTTTTAGGGTATTCAATCAAATAACTAGGCATGTGGAAGAAAACTTACATGTTAGGTTTAGTGAAACCACACCTAGTGTAGCTGGAAGTGGACCTGAATGGCTGTTTGACATAGATTCATTAACCAAAAGTATGAATTATGTGCCAGTAAATGCATGTACAACTAACATATCTGTAGGAACACAAGAAAATTCTAATGCAGGTACACAAGCCAAGGCAAATGAATCTGCACAGGAATTTGTCATTCTTGAGAAGTGGAAGCTTGATCAACTTTTCACACCCAAAGAGAAGGGTGGCAAGAGTTCACAAGGTGATGCTGTTCAGAAGGATGTAGAAGGTGGAGCTGAACCTTCTAATGCTGAAAAGGTGGTTAATGAAGAACCACATGTTGCTGATAAAGTGGATCTTGGTGAAAATAGAGGAAATAACACAAGCAGTAGTATCCCTGATTCTACTGCTAGGCCAAAAGTTTCTGCTGCTCAGCCTAGCAGTTCTACTGCTATACCAAGATTTTCTACTGCTAATGAAGATGGAGGATCCTTTGATGATGTTAACTCTCCAAAAGACCCAAATATGCCTGGATTAGTTAATGTCTATGCTGACACTGATGATGAAGTTGTAGAAGGGTTTGGTGCAGAGGCTGATTTCAACAATATGGAGAATGCCATTCCAGTCAGTCCTATTCCAACCACTAGAATACACAAGGATCATCCAAAGGAGCAAATAATTGGAGATGTTCATTCTGCTGTTCAAACAAGAAGTAAAGTAAAAGGTTTTAGTAATTTGTATGATCAAGGCTTATTTGCTCAGTCTCTTCATCAAAGAAAGAGCGACAAGGATTTACAAAATTGTATGTTTGCCTGTTTCTTATCTCAAGAGGAACCCAAGAATGCTTACAAAGCATTAAAAGATGAAAGTTGGGTTGAAGCTATGCAAGAGGAGTTATTGCAGTTCAAGCTTCAAGAAGTCTAGACATTGGTTGATTTGCCATCTGGAAAAAGGGCAATTGGTACTAAATGGGTGTTCAGATGCAAGAGAGATGAAAGAGGAATTGTAATCAGAAACAAGGCAAGATTGGTGGCTAAGGGATACACATAAGAAGGGGCATTGACAATGATGAAGTATTTGCACCAGTAGCAAGAGTAGAGGCAATCAGACTATTCTTGGCATTTGCTTCATTCAAGAACTTCACTATATATCAGATGGATGTGAAAAGTTCTTTCTTGTATGGAAAGATTGATGAAGAAGTTTATGTGATGCAACCACCTGGATTTGAAGACCCTGATTATCCTAATAGGGTTTATAAGGTGGAGAAAGCACTATATGGACTACATCAAGCTCCTAGAGCTTGGTATGACACCTTATCCAAGTTTTTGTTAAACAATGGTTTCAGCAGGGGAACCATTGACAAAACTTTGTTCATCAAGAAAGACAAAAAGGATATCCTACTAGTACAAGTTTATGTAGATGATATCATTTTTGGGTCTACAAATAAGGTGTTATGTGAGGAATTTGAGAAGCTCATGCATAGTAGATTTGAGATGAGTTCTATGGGGGAACTCACTTTCTTTCTTGGGATTCAATTTAAACAGAAGAAAGATGGGATTTTCATCAGCCAAGACAAGTATGTGGCTGATATTTTGAAGAAATTTAGTTTTTCTGATGTGAAGCCAGCTAAGACAACAATGGAGACCAACAAGCCTTTGCTCAAGGATGAAGATGGGGAAGAGGTTGATGTGCATTTGTACAGATCTATGATTGGATCTTTGATGTACCTAACTGCTTCAAGACCAGACATCATGTTTGCTGTGTGTGCTTATGCCAGATTTCAAGTGAATCCCAAAGTTTCTCACTTGAATGCTGTCAAAAGGATTTTTAGGTACTTGAGGAGTCAACCTAGGTTGGGCCTTCGGTATCCTAAGGATTCACCTTTTGACTTGGTGGCATACTCAGATAGTGACTATGCTGGAGTAAGTTTGGATAGGAAGTCAACTTCTGGAGGCTGTCAATTTCTTGGACATAGGTTGATCTCTTGGCAATGCAAGAAACAGACTGTGGTGGCTAATTCAACAACTGAAGCTGAGTATGTGGCTGCTTCTAGTTGTTGTGGACAAGTGCTCTGGATTCAAAACCAACTACTGGATTATGGGTACAACTTTTTAAACACCAAAATTTACATTGATAATAACAGTACAATGTGTATTATTAAAAATCCTGTTTTTCATTAAAAAACAAAGCATATTGAGATAAGACATCATTTTATCAGAGATTCTTATGAGAAAAAGCTAATTCAAATAGTTAAAATCCATACTGACAACAATGTTGCAGATTTACTCACTAAAGGTTTTGATGTGAGTAGATTTCAATTTTTAATTGCCAGTATTGGATTGATTAATCTTTGAAAAACCTTATCTCTGTGTGTTTTTGTAATGTTTTGTAAGGATTTGTACTGTTATTAATCAAATAAGTTGTTTCTATTGCTTGCTCTGTTTGTATGTTGTCTGCTGCTAGTTGGTTATTCTGTTGCTAAGTATAGAAATTGCTTGTGATTATTGTGGAATATACTTTCTTGTGTTTTTGTGGTTTTGGACTAACCTTTTGCAGGATAAGTCAATGAGGATTGCTGATTTGATGAGAAAAAGATGTTTGGAATGCTCAGTGAACATTCTGCTGCTGGTTCTAAAATTTTCTGCTGCTAGGCAAAACATTCTACTGCTGAAGGTTCTGCTGCTCAACTTGAAACTATTGGGATTCTGCAGCTCGGTTTGAAAGTAAAGGGACTATTTTGTAAATTGGCGCGAATTAAACCCTAAGGAGATCCAAACGGCTTAAAAACCCAATTCGATCTCAAAATTAACTTTGTGCGCCCAAAATTAAACCCAATTCAAACCCTAACACATCTTCTTATCATCTGATCAAAAACCCCCAAAATCAAAACCCTAAATTCACAATGACGAAAAGAGAATACTCCGCTAATCACAATCAAGTGGCATTTCTTCAGAAGGTCCCAGAAGCTGAGGGTTTTACTGAGGTCATTGACTTTCTTAACGCTTCCCATATAAGGTATGCGTTAACAGTAAATCCCACAATATATAAATCCCACATGAAACAGTTTTGGTCCACTGTCAGGGTCAAAACTAATGAAAATGGGGGAGAATATTTGAAGGCTAAGGTAGACAATCAAAGGATAATTATTACTGAAAAAGTTGTAAGAGAAGTACTTCATTTTACAACTAATGAAGCAATAATTTGCCTTGATAATGCTACTATTTTTTAAGAACTTGAAAGAATTGGGTATGAGAAGAAAAATGACAATTTAAAGTTTTTCAAAGGTCTTCTCTGCCCACAATGGAAATTTCTTCTTCACACCCTTTTACATTGTCTTAGCCCTAAAACTACTGAGTGGAATGAGTTCAGTACAACTCAAGCATCTGCCTTGATTTGTCTGGCCACAGACCAACCATTTAATTTTTCGGCTATGATTTTTGAAGGGTTGAAAAAGCATATTTCTGGAAAAATTTATGTTTATACAAGGTTTTTGCAACTAATCATCAATAAACTATTAAAAGAACCTTTGGAACATCAAGGGACCCATGGCAGTCCTGAACTTATAAGCAAAATGTTTACATATTTGAGAAAAAATGGGACTGGTTTTTCTGGTACAATAACTCCTTTGTCCCAACATATTTTGCAATTGGCTGCCACTCAGGGTGAAGAAGCTGAAATCCCAACAGCTTCCCATCACACACCCACTCCTGAACAAACACATGATTCAACCCAAAGACCCAATCCCTAGGACTTCACAAAATGAGGACATTGTGCACCCTCAGGCCAATGTTAATATGGAAGCAGATGAGGCTGCCACAGGGGATGTAGGTAGCATGATGGGAGAGGCTGGCACTACTGTTTCCAGCTTAGTAGCTGAACAGGACAGTGCTAACATACCTAAGACCTCAAACATGACAACATCTAATGCTGAGGGTTCTTTTAAAACTGAAGCAGGTGATGGTAACCCCAGTTACTTGGCTAAAAAGGGGGGCTCAGATGATCAGCCTAGGGTTGATACTGAGTTTCCGTCCATTGATTCACCTCTCAGGTAAGGTAATACATCCTAAAGTGATGAGGACAGAGATGAAACAATTGAATTGATGGACACTTATGTACACAATGACAATGTCAATGAATCACCTCTCGGACCAGGTCACACAGGTCGAAGTAAGGAGGCTAGACTTGAAACTAATACTGATGAATTGACGGTCCCAAATGTACAAAATGCCAAATCTGATGATCCACCTCTCAGGTTAGGTAACACAGACCGAAGTGGTGAAGATAGTCTGAAACTTATAAAGAAATTGATGGTCAGATGTACAAAATTGTCAAAGGAAGTGCTTGGTCTCAAGAAGCAATTGGTTATGGTCAAATCTACTCAGGTTGCATAAATCAGAAAGCTCAAGAAGAGGGTTAGACATCTTGAGGGGTTAAAGAGATCAAGGGCTTCAGAATCAAAGACTTCCAAACTTGGTTTGTAGGAGGATGCTCCCAAACAGGGGAGGAATGAAGACCAAGGTTCAGGGGAGGAGAACAAGGGTCAAGGGGAGGTTGAGACAAAATTGGATGAAAATGTTGATGTAGACATGGATTCAGGAGAGAATGAAGAGTATGTGGTCAAGGACAAGTCTGGGAATGAGGTGGTTTTAGAATCAGAGAAGAAGGAGCAGATTTTAGGTGATAATGCTGCTGATGATGTTGAGAAATTGGCTAAGAAAGATTCTGCTGCTGGTGCAGAGCATAATGCTGCTAGTGTTCCTGATCCTGCTGCTGAGCAAGGAGATGAAGAGTCAGATGATGATACTATTAGTTTGGCTCAAGTTAAGCTTAATCTGAAGAATAAAGTCTCCACACTAACAAAATAGTCTGAACCAAAACCCCAATCAACTATAACAAAACCACTCACAAAACCTTCAAGAAAACCTGTTAAAGGAGTTGTTATTAGAGAGCCTGTACCAATACCAAAACCTGCACAACCAACTATTTCATCCATAGACAAAGGCAAAGGAATTCTTGTTGAAGAACCCAAGAAGAAGTTCAAGTTTCAATCACCAAGTCAACAAGAACAACAAAGTCTAACAAATGAAGAAGTTGCTAGACAGGTTCAAGCACAACTTGATGCAGAAGAAGAAGATGCAAGGAGAAAGCAAGAACAAGCTGATTGGGAAGTAGCTATGAAGATTCAAAAAGAAGAAAGAGAGAGATACACTCCTGAAGAGCAACAATGTGCTATAGATGATCTGCTGGGTGAATTTAGAAAGAAACAGAGTCAGAAAAAGGTTTCTAAGAGGAAGAAGCCTACAAGAGCTGAACAGATAAATTATATGAAGAATTATCTGAAGTATCAAGCCTACTGGAAAGCTAGCTCTTTCAAAGGGATGACTCATGCAGCTATTGAGAGAGCATATTTTGAGGCTTATGCAAGGTTAAACAAACCTATTGAATCCATGTCAGATGCTGATATTGCAAAACTTACAAGACAAAAGACACCTAAGGCTTATATGAATCCAGAATCTAATGTTGCAAAGCCTATGGAAGTATCTGAAAGTGTCAAAGACAAGGTGGATAGTAAGAAGGCAATAATGAATGATGAGAAAAATGAGGAGAAAGAGGTAAAGACTGAATCTACCATTGGTGTAAAGAGGCCTGGGAGAAGATTGAAAATGAGGGCCAGGAAGAAGAAAAGAACTAAGCCAGTGGTGATGAGTGATTCAGAGAGCAGTTCTAAAGTTGAGAAAGAACCATGTGTTGATGAGCATGAAACTAAAGAGGAAACTGAGGAGGATAGGGCAAGAGTAATGTCTCTCACAGTTCTAGCTCCACAAAAAGAACCTGAGGTATCTAATGCAGTTCCCCTTACAACCAAATACCCAATCATCTCCTATTCACACACAGTCAGGGATGGAAGTGAAGCATACTGGGAATTCAAGAGATCAAATGGCTTATGTTATGGATTTGTTAGATTTTCTCAGATGTTACATTATATGGATAGAGATGATGTGGTACAACTCTGGAAGCTGTATAAGGGAAACTATGGTGATAAAAGACCAGATGTGATATATGAGAGGATAAACTATTATTTTTTGAAGAACATGTTTGAGCCACAAGGTAGTGATCTTGAATGGAAGGAATTGTTAAATACCAAAATTCATATATGGTATTTGTATCAATCTTGTGGAGTACATGAACTGGTTGGTCAAGGTGTGATGGTTTACATGCTTGTGGAAAAAGATTATCCTTTGGATATAGCAGTTATCACTCAGATGTTAAAACCTGGTATGTTAAAGTTACAAAAAGGGTTCTTTTCAGATGATCAAGCCTATAAACTTTTGAAGAAGTATGAAAAAGTGCTTAAATCTAAGTCTTCAAAGCAGAGCTAAGTGTTTGGAAGCATCCTCTTGGTGTTGATCTGTGATTAGAAGTAACTTGCATATTTTGGGAGAAAATATCAAGTTGAGGGAAGGATTGTTGGGTTTGAAGATGCTGCTGCTTAAGGTTTGATTATGCTGCTCATGGTTCTAAAGGAAAATATACTAAGTATCATTCTGCTGCTGGGCTAAATGATTCTGCTGCTAGTATATTTATTCTACTACTGGATTTCTGAGAAGATTGAAGAAATAAGCTAAGTGTGATTCTACTGCTAGCCTACGAAGATTCTACTGCTAGAGTAATCATTGTGCTGCTTATTAGATAAACGTGTATAGTTTGTTAGATAATTATGGTAATGATACGAATAGATATTATCTTGTATAGAAAGTCTTTGTAACCGACTAGGACTCCTTAATTCTATAAAAGGAGGATCTAGGGTTAGGGTTAGATACGTATTGTTTTGTATACGATTCACTTCAAGGTTCTTTGTAACCCTGTTACTTTTGAGTAACCGTATTCAATATATTGAGGTGATAGTTGAGAGAATTATTGTGTGTTCGATTCATAATTCTTCTTAAGATTAAGTACTAGTTTCCGCATAGTATTTAATAGATTATTTAAGAACAGTCTCTATACCTATTATCTTAGATCTACATCTAGGATAATTAACAAGATCGTTAGCTCAACTAGGATCAACAAAATGTACAAACATGAGAACACTAAGAATTCACAGAAATTTATAGAAAACACAAAAAGCACAAATTTTATTAGAATCCACGAAAGTTAATACATAGTGATATAATTAGCATCAGAAGTGCTAATGTTACAAAGATTACAAGGAAAGGTATAGAATCGCCAATAGGTTGACCCGCCAAGGCAACGAAAAACACCACCAACCCAACGAGAGCAAGAGCCACCAAGGGATGTATCACCTTGATTATTCTGTACGATAAATACAAACAAACCATTAAACACGATAGCAAGACTAGGTTTGAGACATAAAGACAAACAAGTTTTATTTCACATTTAATAAGGATTACATAGAAACACAACAAGGACTCATTTTAACGATCCTAACTCAAGGCTATTACCCCCATAGCTTGTCCACGCCAATAGCTAGGATCACAATTGGCAAAAGAACCGCTAGAACGCAAACCAAAAATACATAGTCTTCATCGGGAACGTACACCAAGTAGACAACCGCAAGAACGACATACACGATTGCGAGAATGGTGATAAGGTGCGGCATTTTAGAAGTATTAAATGAGAGGAATATGGTTGGTGGAAGAATGGAAATTAAAATGGAGTATATATAGGGGAAAAACTAGCCGTTATTTTACTATTCACGACCGTTAGATTCCACTATTCATAGCCGTTAGATTTTTACTATTCCTGACCGTTATTTTTCACTATTCACAGCCGTTGGATTCATTAGGTGGCGAAACATTCTCTAGCTCACCACCTCTCACCCTCAACTCATTTACATGTTTCTAAAGTTCCTGTCAATCATGTAGTAAGCTCTAAACGACCAGAAGCTCTCCTTTCTCATTTGGAGTCAATTCGAAGGCCTAGAGTTTTATATATAAATCGTATACATTAGTTCTAGCAAGATTGTGGACTTCCCGTTCGTTCTAATCCTTCCTTACTCGTTCCCTCACCACCCTAGAAGTGTTGTAAGTCCTCCTTTATCATTACGAGTTCATTTCAATACATTTCAACTCACCATGCATAGTATAGAACTTTCATTCGAACGTATACACTTTATATTTATTTTTACGTTTTACACTTAATACTAGAACGCCAAACATGATTTGCCTCCCTTGTGGAAGGCCTAGGAATCATGAAACACCCTCACTTCACGTTTATATTATTGCTACATACCTATTTCGACCTCAATTATATCTTACATCACACGTATAAAAATCATGAAACCCTTAAATTTTCTAAGTCTTTTACTACTAAAAGCCCATTAAGCTCTTTTTAAGCAAACTAAATAAGCTGGACTTAAAAGCTCTTTTGATATGAAATTAGGACATTTAAAATGGGCCTAAGGATAAGCCCAACTTGTCTTAAAGCCCACGGTTTGTAAAACGTTAACGGGCCTTTGATTAGCTCGTTAAAAGCCCATTAAGTGAAAAATAAGCCATTCTAGCAAATAAGCAGTTGAAATAAGCTTTAATAATATTTAATAAGCTACAGAAAAATTGAGAATACTTTTTCCCCACATTTTTTTGTATTTTTGGACTAAAATTGCAAACTAGTTTCACTCTCAAGGACCAAATCTGCCAACAGTTAGAAACATGGACTGAAACTGCCAAAACAGAAACTTTAGGGTAGAAATTGATATTATATAATATTCCAAGCTCAGAATGTCATTTGGGACAATTAGTGGACTATAAATGCAAGTTATATTTAACTAAGGACTAACGGTGCAACGCTAACGCCGTTAGGGTAAAAAGTGTAAAAAAAAAAAAAAAAGTACAAGGACCAACATAATGTAATTGAATTTTTTCATTTCTATATTTCATTTTACGATTTCCCGTCACATCAAGTGCATTTTTCTACGTATAACGAGTTTTAAACGATTTAACTTCACGATTCGTTTCACCACTTTTCGAGGAAATGATATTACTGGATTTCAAAGACATAAAAACAAGATAATATTATGTATAATATTATTTTTGAACTTTAAGCATTTTAAGCATATCGCACTCTCACTTCAGCGATCAAATCGTTATTCGTTACTCACTTTCACATCCACTAGTTGTATTAAGTCAGATTCTCAGACTTCCCTATTTATTCAGGTTCTGTGTTGAAGCCGTTACCATAATCTCACCTGAACTTACTTTACACCATACCAGTATCACATAAGGTGAGTCATAGCCCCACTTTTACTTATTTAATAACTTTATTCTCCATGGGGGAGATACATGCTATAAACTGATCACATGTATTTTTCTGAATGCTATACCTGATTGATATTGCCTAAGTTACCATTACTATTGCCATTATTACAAGTTCCTCCCATCATCAACCGTTAATCGCTTGCGAGTGAACGCGAATATAGTGAATAGATCTATTGGCAGCTGACGCCCCATTTGTGTTAGCCAGTTAGGCGACCAAATGCACTTTATTTGAGAATTCAAAATAGGAAGACGGAAATCTCCTATAGAGGGCCATAACTCATGCCATTAATTTGGATTGTTCTGATCGTTTGTGCGGTACATTGTTAACGTTTGAGTGTCATGAGACTTAGGGCAATATATATATGACTGCGATATCACTTTTTCAACTGATTGTATTTCCAATACAATCTTACTTGTGTTTCGAACTGATTTCAATTTACAAACTCTATGATTTCACTCAACATTTTTGTTGACTTTTAAGCATGTTTATCTCAGGTAATTAGCGGAGCAGCAAGGGCATGGAGCGGGCAATAACTTATCTTTTATTATGGTGTAAAATAAAACGTGTAATTCAGTTTAAAATACTATTTCCTTTAAGGATTTCACCAACTCTGATATGAAACTTTTGTAACTGAATTAATATAAAGGACCTATATTTTCAAAACGTCTCTTTTGAGCCGTTTTCTATAATTATGACTTCTATCCTCACCGTAATACCCCGATTAGTCTTCCGCTGTTATCTCATAATATAGGGGGTGTTACATTTTCCATCCGGATATGTCGAGTTATATGACAAGCACGGTGGAAGTTTCATTGTTAATGGACATCGTATCAAGATTTATCATGATGAGGAGCAACTGAATGAAATGTCAAGTGAAGAAATTTCACTTGAACTGCTCGATAAAAAGAAATACACTGCTATTCCATTCATGGTACCTTTCCCAGCAGATTATAAAAAAGTAATACCATGGGCTGCAGATTCTGGATTTATGTATGATGTCCTTCCTAGATCTTGTGATACATCAAAGTTATATGACATCGATAAAATCGGAAAAGGAATAGTGAAAGTAAATGTGGTTTATATTCCCAAGAAGTCGGGAAAGAATCCCAAACATAAATCACGAAAGTGAGGAAGATCGAATCAGGCTGATGACTCGTTAATAAATTAAGCGCTTCTCGGGAGGCAACCAGTGTGTTTTTAATTATTTGTTTATTTTTATGCCCCAATGGTTTCACCATAAGTGTGGGGGCCTTGCAAAAAAAAAAAAAAAAAAAAAAAAAAAAAAAAAAATTCAAGAATATTTTGCATTTTTTGTGTTTGTTTGTTTTGTATTTGAAGATTACTGCAGGTTACGATGCTTGATCTCGAAGATGTGGAATTGTTCGATCTCAATATCTTATTTGGAGCTCGATCTAGATTCCAAGGCTCAGGCAGTATCATTTATTTTATGTTCCATTTTCCTATTTTTATAGTTCATCGTTCCTTACATTGAGGACAATGTCAAACTTAAGTGTGGGGGGGGGGGGGGGGGGGGGGGAGGAAATAGGAAACTAAAACTGTATTTTAAATTTTCTATTTTTTTTAGCCTAGTTTTAAATTGTTTGCCCTTATGATCTAGTTGTTTTCGCACATTTAGGATAATTTATATTAGAATAACTAGATCAATCCATTGATAAAACATGTAATTTTTGAAAATTCGAGATGTGTCCTGATTGACATTGCAATCCATTTTTGGGATCGATAACATTGCTAGCACAATTATAGCCCATTCCACCAAAAATTGTGAGGATTTGAGCCTATTCTTATATAGCATACATCTTTTATGCTTGATCTTTTTGCTATGAGTGTGCCAGTGATTTTATTTATTCTAGAACTTGTACTTGCAAATCATTACCAGACCGCAGTGAGATCATATTCGTGTGATGAAAATGTATTCGTGTGATAAGAGGCAACATTAGGATTCAGCTAAATGGCCATCCGTTTGCAAATCATACATTAGCTAATCACATCAGTTAGTTAAAACTCTCATCATTGACCCATTTGTTAGCACTTAATTTTAGTGCTAGATACCATTAGTACACCCTTTGATCCATTCTTTTCTTTTGTTACACCAGAAAAATACAAAAAATATTTTACACTTTTAGCCTTAACCTTACCCATAGTCAAGTCTTGGTTGGTTACTAGCTACTTGGAAAGATGGTTGTTATGTGGGAAATCCTTGAATTTTGGAGAAAGTTGCAAGCTCTATGATAATCTCATAGAAGATCTAATGGAATTATGATCGATGGCCGAAACATGTGGCCAAGAATATATATATATATGTTGGGAATTAAATATTCCATAGATTTGATGATCAAAAACAAGAAGAATGAAACATATAGAATACTGAATGATAAGCAAAATACATGGTACTGCCAGTTCAAGAAAGGTACTGTTAGTGTATTTTATGGTGCTGCTGGTCCAAGAGCAAGGTACTGCTGATTCACAAGCAAGGTACTGCCAGTGCAAACTCAAAGGTACTGCTAGTTCAACACAAAGGTACTGCTAGTACAACAAGGTACTGCTAGTACAAAATGAGACTGCTGCTAGTGTAACAACCTGCTGCTAGTTCAAACGAAGGTGCTGCTGAATCAATGAGTCACTCTGCCGCTATAAAGATAAGAACGAAGAAGATATTTATTTTGTATGAGTCATGTTTATACAAATATAATATCTAGATATTTTATCAAGTCATCAAGTTAAACACTCAAGATACAAGTTGTATCTTATTGACTTGACACATGTAAAAGCAAGTGGATGACTAAAGACTTATCAAGTTTGTAATGATCTCCTTATGTTATAAAAGGAAGATCATACCCCTTAGATAAAAGCGTGTCACTATGTGATTAGTGATCACCAAAGTGCTTAGTACTCTAAAATTACAACACAAAGTTGTGTTAAAATGTAAAGCACTTAAAGAGTGTGTGTGGGAACATCAGACGTGGGGTCTGATGAACATTGGACATGGGGTCTAATGTTGTTATTGTTGTTAGGAGCCTCAAGGATCTATGATCCCTGATTAGAGTGTAATCGTGTTATAATTGATCATGTAACATTGGGGCTAAGAGTAATAACAAACGGTGAATTCCACAAAACCTTGTTGTGATAACCAATATCCTAGATCAAAGGCTTAACAGCCTTGAGCCCATAAACGATCAGAAAACTTGTAAGTAGTTAGTTCTCTTGTTCTTTAAAAGTTTTCAACAAGTGGTATCAGAGCGGGGGGCTCTGGATTTAGGAAAAGAAAAGGTTTTAGCTAAAGAAAGAAGAAAAATTCGGATCTGGTTCGTATTTTCGTAACTCACTGCAGGGCTGTTTTCAAAGGGCGATAACTCCTTCGTTAACCGTTGGATCGGGCTGAAATTTTTGTTGAAGGTTCTTGGTATATCAAGGTAGATTCTCACCGAAGGGATCTTCAATCTGAGCCTTAGGTTGCAGGATATGCATCGTTGAAAACTGCTGCAGAAATAGTTGAGGTATGGTTGAATTTTTGGTTTTTCTTTCTTGGTTTTCACACACATAGGAGAAGAATCACACACAAGAGAAGAGTTGGTTCTTAAAAGATAAAAAGGCTTGTTTATCAAGGTATTATTGGTAAAGAAGATTAGTTGTTACTTATTTGAAGTTGAGGTGGAATTTTTCAAAATTGTGTTTTATCATATCTTTGGAAGAAAAGATAACTTGTTTGTGCTACAATTTCATATGACTACGACTTGTTAAATCTAGTTTTCATAGGTCAAGGGGAGGATGGACGAAGACCTAGTTAACTATCACTTAAAGGAGTTACTTTGTAGTGCTCAGTGTCTCATTGAAGATGAGGATTTTATCAAGAGATTTCCATCTACTTATATGGTGTTAGTGTAAGTTCAAAGTCAGTTTTAGTACAAGATATAGGACACAAGATTGGTTTATTTTACTTCATCAACGAATTGGTAATGGTTGGTTTTTCTTCATCAGTCATAAAAGCCTACAGATTTGAAGAATCAAGAAATGGTTAATATATTAGTTTCAGGGGAAGCTTCAATGTTCAAGTGTTTAACCATTTATTTATTGTATTTATGCAACACCACAAGGGAAAGTTATTGATTCTTATTATTGTTGATTAGTATTGCTACTGATGGTTTAAAATTTTGATGTCTCAAGTTCATTTTTAGTGCGGAAAGCTTAATGGAGGGTAATTTGAGATGTTAGAAGGATAGACTAGATTTGTCATATTAATTCATAGTTGTAAAAATCATATTTGTAAATTTTCTATTTGTTGATAACAAAAAGGGGAAGAGACGTGGTGGATAGCATAGATTAAGGGGAAGTCAGTATGGTTTCATTCATGGTGAGATTTAGTTATCTCAATTTCTCTACTTCGTCTAGGAAAATTCGTACAAGAATGTTTTTGTTTTGTAATCATCAAATAGGGGAAGATTGTTAGGAATTATATTTTCATAGATTTGATGTTACAAAAACAAGACGAATGAAACATGAAGTATACTGAAATGATAAGCAAAATACGCTAAAAGCAAGGTACTGCCAATACAAGAAAGGTACTGCTAGTGTATTTTAAAGGTACTGCCAGTTCAAGATAGAAGGTACTGCTAGTACAAAATGGTACTGCTAGTTCAGAAGCAAGGTACTGCTAGTGCAACAAAGGTACTGCTAGTGCAAAGAGTCTGCTGCTGAATCAGTGAGTCACTCTGCTGCTAAGAAGATAAGAACGAAGAAGATATTTATTTTGTATGAGTCATGTTTATACAAAATATAATATCTAGATATTTTATCAAGTCATCAAGTTGAACACTCAAGATACAAGTTGTATCTTATTGACTTGACACATGTAAGAGCAAGTGGATGACTAAAGCTTATCAAATTGTAATGTTCTTCCTTATGTTATAAAAGGAAGATCATACCCCTTAGATAAAAGCGTGTCTTGGTTGTAGATTAGACAATCAACACCATGATGCTTCACAGTGAAACAAAGTGAACATCAAAAGAGTGTGTGTGGGAACATCAGACGAGGGGTCTGATGTTGTTTATTTTTGTTAAGCCTCAAGGATCTTTGATCCCTGTTAGAGTGTAACCGTATTACTAATGATCAAGTAGTATTGGGGCTGAGTTTAATAACAAAGAGAAAGTTTGACAAAACCTTGTTGTGATAGTATTGTTTCTTTCATAGAATATTCCGTCAATATTATCATCATGCTTGTCCTAGTCAAAATCCTAGATCAAAGGCTTAACAGCCTTGAGCCCATAAACGATCAGAAAACTTATAAGTAGTTAGTTCTCTTGTTCTTTAAAAGTTTTCAACAAGTGGTATCAGAGCGGGGGGCTCTGGATCTAGGAAAAGAAAAGGTTTTAGCTAAAGAAAGAAGAAAAATTCTGATCTGGTTCGTATTTTCGTAACTCACTGCAGGGCTGTTTTCAAAAGGCTATAACTCCTTCGTTAACCGTTGGATCGGGCTGAAATTTTTGTTGAAGGTTCTTGATATAACAAGGTAGATTCTCACCGGAGGGATCTTCAATCTGAGCCTTAGGTTGCAAGATATGCATCTTTGAAAACTGCTGCAGAAACAGTTGAGGTATGGTCGAATTTTTGGTTTTTCTTTCTTGGTTTACACACACAAAGGGGAAGAATCACACACAGAAGAGAGTTGGTTCTTAAAAGATAAAAAGGCTTGTTTATCAAGGTATTATTGGTAAAGAAGATTAGTTGTTACTTATTTGAAGTTGAGGTGGAATTTTTCAAAATTGTGTTTTATCATATCTTTGGAAGAAAAGATAACTTGTTTGTGCTACAATTTCATATGACTACGACTTGTTAAATCTAGTTTTCATAGGTCAAGGGGAGGATGGACGAAGACCTAGTTAACTATCACTTAAAGGAGTTACTTTGTAGTGCTAAGTGTCTCATTGAAGATGAGGATTTTATCAAGAGATTTCGATCTACTTATATGGTGTTAGTGTAAGTTCAAAGTCAGTTTTAGTACAAGATATAGGACACAAGATTGGTTTATTTTACTTCATCAACGAATTGGTAATGGTTGGTTTTTCTTCATCAGTCATAAAAGCCTACAGATTTGAAGAATCAAGAAATGGTTAATATATTAGTTTCAGGGGAAGCTTCAATGTTCAAGATGTTTAACCATTTATTTATTGTATATGTGCATCACCACAAGGGAAAGTTATTGATTCTTACTACTATTGATTAAATTTTAGTTTGTAGTTGTAAAGATCATATTTGTAATATTTCCTATTTGTTGATAACAAAAAGGGGAAGAGATGTGGTGGATAGCATAGATTAAGGGGAAGACAGTATAGTTTCATTCATGGTGAGATTTAGTTATCTCAATTTCTCTACTTCGTCTAGGGAAATTCGTACAAGAATGTGTTTGTTTTGTAATCATCAAATAGGGGAAGATTGTTGGGAATTAAATATTCCATAGATTTGATGATCAAAAACAAGAAGAATGAAACATATAGAATACTGAATGATAAGCAAAATACATGGTACTGCCAGTTCAAGAAAGGTACTGTTAGTGTATTTTATGGTACTGCTGGTCCAAGAGCAAGGTACTGCTGATTCACAAGCAAGGTACTGCCAGTGCAAACTCAAAGGTACTGCTAGTTCAACACAAAGGTACTGCTAGTACAACAAGGTACTGCTAGTACAAAATGAGACTGCTGCTAGTGTAACAACCTGCTGCTAGTTCAAACGAAGGTGCTGCTGAATCAATGAGTCACTCTGCCGCTATAAAGATAAGAACGAAGAAGATATTTATTTTGTATGAGTCATGTTTATACAAATATAATATCTAGATATTTTATCAAGTCATCAAGTTAAACACTCAAGATACAAGTTGTATCTTATTGACTTGACACATGTAAAAGCAAGTGGATGACTAAAGACTTATCAAGTTTGTAATGATCTCCTTATGTTATAAAAGGAAGATCATACCCCTTAGATAAAAGCGTGTCACTATGTGATTAGTGATCACCAAAGTGCTTAGTACTCTAAAATTACAACAAAAAGTTGTGTTAAAATGTAAAGCACTTAAAGAGTGTGTGTGGGAACATCAGACGTGGGGTCTGATGAACATTGGACATGGGGTCTAATGTTGTTATTGTTGTTAGGAGCCTCAAGGATCTATGATCCCTGATTAGAGTGTAATCGTGTTATAATTGATCATGTAACATTGGGGCTAAGAGTAATAACAAACGGTGAATTCACAAAACCTAGTTGTGATAACCAATATCCTAGATCAAAGGCTTAACAGCCTTGAGCCCATAAACGATCAGAAAACTTATAAGTAGTTAGTTCTCTTGTTCTTTAAAAGTTTTCAACAATATATATATATATATATATATATATATATATATATATATATATATATAATAATAATAATAATAATAATAATAATAATAATAATAATAATAATAATAATAATAATAATAATAATAATAAGTCATCGCAATTGTATGGTGACAAGAATAGCCAATGAGCTATGAAAGTATGATATCGATCAAGGATGAATTCTCAAGTTCATGTGAAAGAGGTTGATGTAGCTAGTAGCAATTGGTTGTAGACTTTGACTATTTGTAAAGTTTTTTTTTACACCTCTCATAAGTATATCCCATGCCTTATCCCTACCTTTTTAATTTTGTGATGATATCAACTGTGCGAATATTCTAGTGACCATCCGGTTCTTGAGTGATCGAATAACGCGCCAGCGATCTAAGGTATTTTACTTTAGTGACCATCCGTTTTTTGAGTAAAGCAAGAATTCGCGCTAGCAATCTAGTATGTTTTTACAAGAGATATCTGAACATAAACCCCTTATTACCCTTTAACCCGAATAAAAGTCCTCTAGACGTTTACACTTGGTGCTCACGCCACGTCAGTGGAGTTTTGTTTCTTGTACAAGCTTATGGTAATATTTAGATCATGACTGAGCGATGAGTGTGATTTTCTTATATACTCACCCACTAAATAAATGCGTGTTGAGTGAATTATAGTTCATTCCTTTTTCGTGAGGTGTTTTAAATTGTTATCAAGCAAGAGAATCATTAAGGTATTGTCAAACATCTCGACTTTTCACTTATAAAGCTTAAAAAAATGGATCTTATCTCGTATTTGTACTTGATGGATTTGCATCTCATTTTTTAGAGTCATTCTCATTTATATCATGTGGATTTATTTTTATAAGCTAGATTTGCTTGAGGGCAAGCAAAGTGTAAGTGTGGGGGGATTTGATAACGCTCATTTCATACATGTTTTAGTCGCGTTATTTCTATGTTTGAGCATTGTATTTGGTTGTGTTTGTGAACATATTATGCGAAAAAGGTACAAAAGATATATTAAGGTTCAAGTACAATCAAGTCCAAGGGAATAGCTAGAAAGATGGGGAAAAGTCGCTAAATTAAGAGCTTATGCACAACGAAAGATTCTACCCATAATAAAGACCTCGGGAAGATCATCAAAGATACAAAATCAAGTTACAAAGATTTCCGAGCTCAAGAAATGATCAAGTGTGGATGAAATGAATGAGAAGTTACATGCAAAGTTTTCTATGAATTATGGCTTGCTTCCTCAACCAAAGGTTCAAGAAATACAACTAAGGCTTAAGTTCAACCCAAGGTTTAAAACTGCAAAGCCAACCTTACTCCAAACCTTGGGCTGGAATCTGAACCTCAGGTTGAGACTTCAACCTTGGGTTGCTCCAACTCCTGGCACACTTAATGACTACTTTTAATGATCTAACTCTTCATATGGGTTGTCATTATGCTTCATTTAGTTCAAGTCTAGAATTTTATGACACTTGGTGCCCAAGAAACTTGCTTGTTGGCCAAGGAGTAGTTTTCTATTAATTAGAAGCATTGGCTAGAGAGAAAAGACACATACTCATATACCAAATTTCTCATACTCTCTCAAGAAGGATACAAAGAAGAAAACGCATGAAGAAGTTGAGTTACATTCATTATCCATCATTGTAATCATCAAAGGAATCATTGTTGATCACCTCATAATTGTTTCTAAGTCTTGTAATCATCATTACAACTTTTGTAAGACTCTTTAATCATGTTTTCAAGTGATATAATTTCTGTGATTATTACTTTGTTTGCCATGAGCGGCTAAGTGCCTTGTGCACTTGCCTAGATGATGTTTGTTACATGAATGTTGATTGATTATGACTATATGGTTCTAATTCAATGAAAAGCTAATACTAAGATCGAATTGTGCTTTCAAAGTTTTCATAAACAAAAGAGTTATCAAGTTTGGTTGATTATTAATGGTGTAATAGGTCGAAAGAGACATTGTTATTTAATCAATTATAAACCTTTGTCTATGAAGGTGTTACCTTATGTATTGACCATTTCATATGTAACTTGGTTAAACTTAGAAAACTAAAAGTGTAGTTGTCAATTACTTGTGAAATGATAGCGAATCAAGTGATTGAATTGTGTTAGTCTTGTTTGATCAAAACTTAATATTGTTTTTGTCATCTTAAAATCTTGACGAGGATTGAAAGTGTTGAAAACAAGAGGATTAGTACACCAACTAATCAAATTAGAGCACCATCTAATTTATTGATCATAATCGATTTGAACCATTGTCATAATCATATCAAGGGAATTGTGCAAACTAGTCTAGGCAAGTGTAGTTTTTAATATATTGAATTTACATCATCATCATTATTTTCTTGCTTTAGAATCATTACTAAGTCTTTGTTATAATCAAACTCACGTTACATAAAAACTAAACAAATCTTTGTGAACAACCTCGGCTTACCATAGCACCTCTTGCTACACACGGACGAGTATACTTGCTCGTATGTGTTTCGTTTGAATTATTGGTAGATCATGTTTATAAATTTAAAACTTGCACTCTCGTCACACATCAAGTTTTTGGCGCCGCTGCCAGGGATATGATCACGTTTTTGTGAGTTTTTGTTTATAATTTTTGTGCTTTGTTCTTGTTCCTAAGCTTGTTCTTTAAAAGTTCTTTGAAATTTTCACCCAGGAAATCGTGGTTCAAACTTGAACCAAGCGGTTCAAAAGTTTCTGTGACCCCGAAAATACTCAGCCGCCCGGTTCACATCTGAACCGACCGTTTCAGAGTCTTCTGACCTACCCCAACCGCCCGGTTCAAACCCAGCCACCCGGTTCGTTTGTTCCTGACCTATTTTAGCCGCCCGATTCATTTTCAGCCGACCCGGTTCATTTGTTTCCGTGACCCAGACCGTTCCCAACCGCCCGGTTCATTTTTGAACCGGCAATTACTGTTCAAAAAAAAATATATATATTTTAATTTTCTTTTCAGTTGATAATCTTTTTCGATTGGCTCATTTTTCTCGTGTATGACCACTCGCCCTTCTAACGAAGAATTAAGTACACCATTGTCTAACCCCGAAAGTTTATTTCGCAAAAAGAGAACCCCATTTGTTCCAAATAATCGAAGAAAACCAAGAACCGTTAACCCACCATTTGATAATCTTCCGAAGTTCATCCAATCGTTGATCTTTTTCTTGAATTACCATTTCCAATGGCCGACGATCGACCTATGTGGGCCACCAATAGGGTTGTAGCTCCTACACTCACGCCGCCATTGTTCCCGTTAATCTTGGAGATAACTTCACTATCAAAGGTCATCATCTTTCGATGATTAAAGACAATCAATTTGATGGTCGAGTTAGATCCGATCCACACAAACATATCGCCAATTTTCTTGAAATTTGTGACATGTTTCGTTATGGAACTACTGAAGCAAATGCAATCCGCCTCAAACTCTTTCCATCGTCTCTCACCGGAGAAGCGAAAATTTGGTATAACGAATTAAGCCCCGGAGTGATCACAACATGGGACTAAATGAGAGAAGCATTTATTGGAAGTTTCTTTCCACCGGCCATGTTTGATCATCTCTTAGGTGAAATTCGTAGTTTCACTCAATAGGAAGGAGAAAATCTTGTCGAAGCTTGGCTTCGAATGAAAAACGTGGTCTGAAGTTGTCATGGGCATGGTTTGTCTCGCGGTAATATCATTCAAATCTTTTACCATGGTCTCGATGACACAACTAAAGGTATCCTTGATGCCGGAGGAATTTTCCTTTATAAGACCCCTAACGAAGCTTACACTTTACTAGAAGACCGTGTACTTCTTAAGCTCGATTGGTCTAAGGATTTCAAAGCCAAACCTCAATGAAAAACCGTTGCATTCGCCGAAGGAACGAATGAAAATTCTAAAATCATAGACATGATGAAAGATCTCACCACCGAAATTGATTCTAAATATCAAAGTATCCAAAAAGAGATCAAAGATATGCGCGATGGATGCAACTATTGTGGTGAAACCATTCATCATCCGAGTGTGATGACAAACCCATGGGAGGTCCTGAAGCCGAAGCCAATTATGTTTATGTAGGATATCGAGGAGGAGGATATCGTAGAAACTACTACGGTAGAAATTCTAGAGATTGGCATGATCGTCCACCGAGGGATGATAATCGTAGTTCCCAACCTCGTGACGACAACCGTCCGACATCGTCTCGTGATGATAACCGTTCATCATCACAAACACCTGAAAAGAAAAATGAAGAATCTGAATTCGAAAAAACCATGGGTGAATTCGTGCATGCTCAAAAGCAAACGAATGAATTTATCAAAAATCAGTTCTTTAGCCTCAAAACCAAAGTTGAACAAGGTCAAAAGAACCATCAAGCTTCTATCTAAGAACTTGAAACCAAATTTGGTCGTCTTTCTGATCAATTTGCTGCTAGACCATCGAGTACTTTGCCAATCAATACTCAATCCAACCCGAAACCATCATCATCTGGATCTTATCGTCCACCTCAAATGAGAAATGAGCATGTAAATGTTGTATTCACTCGCAGTGGTCTATCTTATGATCCACCACCAAACCCAAACCAAACAACCACTATCATTCATGATGATAGTGAGGATGAAGCAGAGGAGGAACCAAAAGATAACGAACCAATTCCTACACCAGTCGTTAAACCCACTCCACAGTTCAAAGAATATAAACCAAGAATTCCATATCCTCAACGTTTTAGGAAAGAAAAGATGGAAGAACAATATGGCAAGTTCATTGACTTAATCAAAGAAGTTAGGATCAACGTTCCTCTTGTTGATGTCCTGGCTGGTATGCCCAATTATGGGAAGTTTTTGAAAGAACTTGTGAGCAACAAAAGCAAAATGGAAAACATTTCCGCTACCTTCTTGAATCAAGATTGCTCAGCCATTGTTGAAAACAAACTACCAAAAAAACTCGGTGATCCTGGAAGTTTTCTCATCCCGTGTACTTTGGGAAATTCAATCACTTGTGATGCTTTAGCCAATCTCGGTGCGAGTATCAATCTTATGCCATATTCATTGTATGCGAAGCTTTCGAACGATACCTTGAAACCCACAAGACTGAGTATACATTTAGCGAATGATACTATCCAATATCCTGTTGGAGTAGCTGAAAACATGATTGTTCAAGTTGGGCAATTCGTTTTTCCCGTTGATTTTGTGATCCTCGAGATGGAGGAAGATAGCAAAGTTCCATTGATCTTAGGAAGACCTTTCCTAAACACCGCCGATGCTATCGTTCGAGTCAAAATCAAAGAACTCAATCTTGGAGTTGGAGATGAAAGAATATCTTTTCAAATTAATCAAGCCATGAAATATTCTCATGCGAATGATGACACTTGTTATAGCATTGATGTTATCGATGAAATTACAGAGGAAACATTCAATGAGTTGCTTGATGAAAGAATTAAGACTCATAAAACATCTGGATAAATAAGTGATGAAGATCTCAACAGAGAATTCGCTTAATTTATACAGATAAACACCGAAGAAATTTCTGAGGAAGAAATAACCAACTTTGAGGAGTTGGAATTCAATGATGAAATGAGAATCAAAACCTCAATTGAAGATCCGCCGGTGGATCTCGTCTTGAAACCTCTTCTCGATCATCTGGAATATGCATTCTTGGAAGAAAAATCTCTTCTTCCGGTTGTCATGTCTTCAGCACTCAAACCCGATGAAAAAGAACATCGTGTTTTTTTGCTCAAAAATCATAAAGAAGCTTTCGCTTGGAAAACTTCTGACATTCGTGGATTAAGTCCAAACTTTTGCAAACAACAAATCAATTTCGAAAATGATTCCAAACCCATTGTTCAAAGACAACGAAGACTTAACCCAAACATGAAGGAAGCTGTTAAGAAGGAAATAATCAAACTTTTTGATGCTGGTATTATTTACCCCATTGAGGATAGTTCATGGGTGAGTCCTGTTCACTGTGTTCCTAAGAAAGGAGGAACAACCGTTGTAACTAATGAACGTAATGAACTTGTTCCTACCAGAACCATAACTGGTTGGCGAGTATGCATTGATTATCGCAAATTAAATGACGCCACCAGGAAGGATCATTTTCCTTTACCGTTCATGGATCAAATTTTGGAAAGACTTGCGGGGAACAAATTCTTTTGTTTTCTCGATGGATTTTCCGGTTATTTCCAAATTCCAATAGATCCAGCTGATCAAGAAAAGACCTCATGCACGTGTCCTTTTGGCACATATGTGTATAGGCGTATGCCTTTTGGTCTTTGTAACGCACCGGCAACATTTCAAAGGTGCATGATTGCTATTTTTCAAGATACGCTTGAAACCTCCATGGAAGTTTTCAGGGATGATTTCTCGGTATTTGGAGACTCATTCGAGTCATGCCTTTCCAATCTTGACAAAATGCTTGAAAGATGCAAAACCGCTCATCTCGTACTAAACTGGGAAAAATGTCACTTTATGGTGACAGAAGGAATTGTGCTTGGTCACAAGATTTCTAGCAAGGGAATCGAAGTTGACAAAGCAAAAATAGATGCTATTGCTAAGTTACCACCCCGACTAACGTCAAAGGCGTTAGGAGTTTCTTGGGGCATGCGGGATTCTACCGCAGATTCATCAAAGATTTTTCAAAAATATCTCGTCCTATGACGAAGCTTCTTGAGAAAGATTCAGTTTTTGATTTCAATGAAGAATGCATCAAGGCATTCAAAACGCTCAAAAATAAGTTAACAACTGCACCGATTATGGTTTCACCAAATTGGTCGCTGCCATTTGAACTTATGTGTGATGCAAGTGATTTTGCCGTTGGAGCAGTATTAGGACAAAGCGATGGAAAACATTTTCGTCCTATTTACTTTGCTAGCAAAACCTTGAATAGTGCTCAACAAAACTACACGGTCACTGAAAAAGAACTTTTGGCTGTAGTTTTTGCGTTTGACAAATTTCGTTCTTATCTCGTTTTGTCAAAGACAATTGTATTCATCGATTATTCAGCTCTTAAATACCTGTTTACCAAACAAGATGCCAAACCACGTCTTGTCCGATGGATTTTATTGCTTCAAGAATTTGACATAGAAATCCAAAATAAGAAAGGCGCGGAAAATGTTGCAGCAGACCATTTGTCTCGATTAGAAAATCCTAATTTAGATGAATTCGGTGAAGATGAGATTGATGATGATTTTCCCGATGAAACTCTTATGGGAATTGAAAACGTAGAAGTTCCATGGTTTGCAGACTTTGCAAATTATTTAGTCGGAGGAGTGTTACAAAAAGGTCTAACTCACACTCAGCGTAGTAAATTTTTTGCAGACCTAAAACACTATTTTTGGGATGAATCGTATCTATTTAAAATGTGTCCCGATGGGATAATTAGAAGATGCGTGTACGGTTCAGAGACCCAAAAAATTCTCGATGAATGTCATCACGGCACAACTGGAGGACATTACGGTCCGTCTACAACCGCGAAAAAAGTCTTTGATGTGGGATTTTATTGCCCGACAATTTTTAAAGAAGCCCATACGCTTGTGCAGAATTATGATGCTTGCCAAAAGTCTGGTAGTCTTTCTCGTAGAGACGAAATGCCACAAAAGAGCATACAAGTTTCTGAAATCTTTGATATATGGGGAATTGACTTCATGGGTCCTTTTCCTAAATCTCATAAGTTCGAATACATCCTCATTGCAATTGACAATGTTTCTAAATGGGCCGAAGCAGAAGCCTTACCCACAAATGATGCACAAGTGGTTGTAAATTTTCTGAAAAAACTTTTCTCTCGATTCGGAATTCCAAAAGCTTTGATAAGCGACAGAGGAACTCACTTCTGTAACCATCAAATGGAGAAAGCTATGAAACGATATGGAGTCCATCATCATTTCGCAACAGCATACCACCCTGAAACCAGTGGTCAAGTTGAAAACACCAATAGAGCTTTAAAAAGAATGCTTGAAAAAACGGTTAAGGATAATCCTTCCATTTGGTCAAGGAAACTCGATGATGCTCTATGGGCGTTTAGAACGGCATATAAAACTCCAATTGGCACAACTCCGTATAGACTCATATATGGAAAAACTTGTCATTTGCCGTTTGAAATTGAACATCGCGCACACTGGGCGTTGAGGCAATGTAACCCCGATCTCAAAATCGCTGGAGAAAAACGATTCTTGCAATTGCATGAACTCGATGAGTTAAGACTCCAAGCGTATGAGAATTCCAAGTTGTAAAACAAAACATATACATATTTTCACACCACTTATTTGTCCTCCCACCAAAGAATTAGGGTGCCAAGTTTTAGCTTCTAAAATGAACTTTTGATACGGTTAATTTGGGCAAAGTGAATTGCCATCAAGCAACCCATTCGATATACCACATTTCACAAACTTATCCGTTTCGACCCAAACTTGTTCCCACTTACTTCTAATATTTTTCTTAGCTTAAATATATGTTATTGAATGTGTTTCTCACCCAAGATCTCAATGTAACACGTTAATAAGGATTTTTGTACACTTATGAAATTCTAGTCGACATATATATATATATACAAACCAGCTCTCACTTATCTTCCCCTCACTCACACAACTTCTTAAAGTCTTCTTAATGTCAAAAATCCTTCTCAAAGTCCTAACAATCCTGATAATCAATAGTTAGAACAAGTGGTAGGAAGGGAAATTCAATATGAACTCTATATGTGTTATATATACACGAAAACACATTCTCTAGCTCACCACCTCTCACCCTCAACTCATTTACATATTTCTAAAGTTCCTGTCAATCATTTAGTAAGCTCTAAACGACCAGAAGCTCTCCTTTCTCATTTGGAGTCAATTCGAAGGCCTAGGGTTTTATATATAAATCGTATACATTAGTTCTAGCAAGATTGTGGACTTCCCGTTCGTTCTAATCCTTCCTTACTCGTTTCCTCACCACCCTAGAGGTTTTGTAAGTCCTCCTTTATCATTACGATTTCATTTCAATACATTTCAACTCACCATGCATAGTATAGAACTTTCATTCGAACGTATACACTTTATATTTATTTTTACGTATTACACTTAATACTAGAACGCCAAACATGATTTGCCTCCCTTGTGGAAGGCCTAGGAATCATGAAACACCCTCACTTCACGTTTATATTATTGCTACATACCTATTTCGACCTAAATTATATCTTATATCGCACGTATAAAAATCATGAAACCCTTAAATTTTCCAAGTCTTTTACTACTAAAATCTGCTCCATGTCGCCACTTAAATGGCCACGTAAAACCAAATCCAACTTAACGGCACGTCAATATTTTTACACGACCTATTTCTCTATGCTAAAAACTAAAAGTCTCATGTTTATACTTTACAATGATAAGCTCGTTTAACCCTTTTAAATTGGCCAAAGTAAATCGACACACACGTATTGTAAAACAGTTAATAAAAATTCGAATTGGATCATAAGCCCATTAAGCTCTTTTTAAGAAAACTAAATAAGCTGGACTTAAAAGCTCTTTTGATATGAAATTAGGACATTAAAAATGGGCCTAAGGATATGCCCAACTTGTCTTAAAGCTCACGGTCTGTAAAACGTTAATGGCCCTTTGTTTAACTCGTTAAAAGCCCATTAAATGAAAAATAAGCCATTCTAGCAAATAAGCAGTTGAAATAAGCTTTAATAATCTTTAATAAGCTACAGAAAAATTCGGAATACTTTTTCCCCACATTTTTTGTATTTTTGGACTAAAATTGCAAACTAGTTTCACTCTCAAGGACCAAATCTGCCAACAGTTAGAAACATGGACTGAAACTGCCAAAACAGAAACTTTAGGGTAGAAATTGATATTATATAATATTCCAAGCTCAGAATGTCATTTGGGACAATTAGTGGACTATAAATGCAAGTTATATTTAACTAAGGACTAACGGTGCAACGCTAACGCCGTTAGGGTAAAAAGTGTAAAAACAGGAAAAGTACAAGGACCAACAGAATGTAATTGACATTTTCATTTCTATATTTCATTTTACGATTTCCCGTCACATCAAGTGCATTTTTCTACGTTTCAGTTACTTAATATTTAACGTTACGTTATTTATATATAACGAGTTTTAAACGATTTAACTTCACGATTCGTTTCACCACTTTTCGAGGAAACGATATTACTGGATTTCAAAGACATAAAAACAAGATAATATTATGTATAATATTATTTTTGAACTTTAAGCATTTTAAGCATATCGCACTCTCACTTCAGCGATCAAATCGTTATTCGTTACTCACTTTCACATCCACTAGTTGTATTAAGTCAGATTCTCAGACTTCCCTATTTATTCAGGTTCTGTGCTGAAGCCGTTACCATAATCTCACCCGAACTTACTTTACACCATACCAGTATCACATAAGGTGAGTCATAGCCCCACTTTTACTTATTTAATAACTTTATACTCCATGGGGGAGATACATGCTATAAACTGATCACAAGTATTTTTCTGAATGCTATACCTGATTGATATTGCCTAAGTTACCATTACTATTGCCATTATTACAAGTCCCTCCCATCATGAACCATTAATCGCTTGCGAGTGAACGCGAATATAGTGAATAGATCTATTAGCAGCTGACGCCCCATTTGTGTTAGCCGGTTAGGCGACCAAATGCACTTTATTTGAGAATTCAAAATAGGAAGACGACAATCTCTTATAGAGGGCCATAACTCATGCCATTAATTTGGATTGTTCTAATCGTTTGTGTGGTACATTGTTAACGTTTGAGTGTCATGAGACTTAGGGAAATATATATATGACTGCGATATCACTTTTTCAACTGATTGTATTTCCAATACAATCTTACTTGTGTTTCGAACTGATTTCAATTTACAAACTCTATGATTTCACTCAACATTTTTGTTGACTTTTAAGCATGTTTATCTCAGGTAATTAGCGGAGCAGCAAGGGCATGGAGCGGGCAATAACTTATCTTTTATTATGGTGTAAAATAAAACGTGTAATTCAGTTTAAAATACTATTTCCTTTAAGGATTTCACCAACTCTGATATGAAACTTTTGTAACTGAATTAATATAAAGGACCTATATTTTCAAAACGTCTCTTTTGAGCCATTTTCTATAATTATGACTTCGATCCTCACCGTAATACCCCGATTAGTCTTCCGCTGTTATCTCATAATTTAGGGGGTGTTACAGATTGGCATCAGAGCCATGGTTATAGAGAACCAAATGTTTTCAAACATTGGACTATAACTACACTTTCAAATTAATAAATTTTACACCATATTACCTTACGCCCTCTGTGCCTGCTTGCTACCGCGCTCAGTACATTACTTATTAAGATTATTTTACCCTAATCTTCGCACAATGGATTTTTACTCACTTGATGTTAATGATTACTTAACTTTACTATTTATGGGTTACTACTGTACCATGTCATCAGTCTAGCATTTTTGCATATCATCGGATTCAGAATCGGATAACTCCTTAGCATCAGTTACTTCACCACTAGTTCCTAACGCCTTAGCACCAGATACTTCATTAGACGAGATGGAGCCCTGTGAGGAGGGTGAAGTCGCCGCTACACCTTTATCTGAAGACCCATATGTGCTAGCCTTACCAGCACATATCCCACCATCACATCATGATATCAATTCATATGCCCTTTTTTACATCCCACCTATTGATGACGCATACATGGAGAGTCAGCAGTGGCTTCTTGCAGATGATACACCTTTGCCTGTTCCACCCCCTCTTTCACCATCCTTCCGAGGCAAGGAAGTTAGGACCTTAGCACCTTACGAGCCTGAACCGTTTGTGCAGCTATACTGGAAATACCCAAACAGCCTAGTTAGGAAGCATACACCTCGTAAGAGGGTACATATACAATTAGTTCCAAATTTACCACCCTTTCCACCCTACTCTCCTACTTCTCATCTGGATATGATCGGATTTACACCACCGATATCACCAGAGTACCAGCATGCCTTACCACCCTTACGACCCGACCATCTATTCGACCTTTGCACCCAGACATATCCATTCACACCACCATCAGCGGGAACCGACTCCGAGGAGGATATACCTTCTCCGAGCCGGGCTCGTATATCAGATACTATTCATCCATCTTCACCATCATTACCATTCCCCCTGGCTTCACCCCCCAGCTCGAGTCTTCGAAACTGGAGAAAGCTGCAGGGCAGAATAAACTTGATGAATGTAGAGAAAGTTGCAGAACTTCAGCTTTTGTAGATGAATCAGTTTGTTCCTTAGCAATCCTATACCAAAAATTGATCACTTACTTACGATAGTACCCAAACATGTCGTAATTTTTGTGATTTTCAATTTAATCATAACTTCACATTGTGACAATATTGTTAGAACTCATATACTCGCTTCCCCTATTACTCAAATCGTTCTAACATGATCATCATGTAAATTCTAAATCTATGTTTCTTGTGGTATATATAAGAAATATAGTTCGTACAAGAAACAGAACTGCTAACCCCGCAGCAGCAATGATTCCTTCAGCTGTGCAGAAAATGATTGCCGATGGCATTTCTGTGGCTTGTGAAACTAAAACTCCAACCTGCTCAAGTAACAACATAGGGGCAATGACTGAAGGCGAGACATCTACACCTCGTAAATGTACTTATAAGGACTTCATTAGTTGCCAGCCAACCACCTTCAAAGGTACTGAAGGGGTGACAGAATTAGCTTAGTGGTTCGAGTGTACCGAGACGGTATTTATGAGAAGCAACTGTGCAGAGAACAACAAAGTCACCTTTGCTACTGGAACCCTACGAGGAGATGCATTGTCTTGGTGGAATGCTACCGCCCAGACCCTGGGTACGGAAGTAACATTTCAAATCTCCTGGACCGAGTTGAAAAAGAAAATGTTGAAGAAATACTGTCCCCGTACGGAGGTAAGAAAACTAGAGGATGAATTTCATCAACTAGTAGTGAAAGGAAATGATCTGAAAACCTACAACCGGAAGTTCCAGGATTTGTCAGTGTTATGTCCAGCTATGGTGCCGGATATGAAGAAGAAATTGGAACGGTACGTGGAGGGACTACCCCAGAGCATTGAGGGGAACGTCACCTCATCAAACCCAAAAACTCTTGAAGACGCAATCACACTTGCACAGCGATTATTGGATCGAGAAATCAAATGGAGTTCTACCTCCGACCACAATGATCATAAGAGAAAGCTAAATGATCATGGAACCACCACTCACAACAACAACAACAAGAAGAATGACAACAACAACAACCACAAAAACTATCAGCAAAACCAAAATAACCACCGCCACCAGCAGAAACGCCGTCAGGAAACCGCCAGGGCTTATGTGGCTGTGCCCACCGAAGGAAAGGGCTATGCCGGGACACTACCCCAGTGTAACCAATGCAGGATGCATCACACTGGGCCTTGTCCTGACCGATGCGGAAAGTGCCGAAAAATAGGCCATAAAACTAATGACTGCAGAGCCACGGGTGCAAATTCACAGCCAGCAGAAATAGTGTGCTACGGGTGTGGCAAACAGGGGCACTACAAGAACCGATGCCCAAAACAGAATACCAATTAGAACGACAAGACCAGTGGAAGAGAATGGAAGCTCTTTAGAACCTTAACAACGGCAAAGGATGACACCAATGTTTAAACTGAAGAAGAAATTCCTGTTGTAATAAATAAACCGTAGTTCCAACCCTCTAGAGTTGTATTTTCATTTGTACTTTACCCTAGGTACGATGGAGTAGCCTAAGTGTAACAACTACCTTTCTACCTTATGAAATCTCTACCTTGTATTATTTCAGTAATAATCAAAACCTACGTCTATTTCCAGTTTCCATTCCATAACAATACACTGATATTCCCTTAGAAAGTTGGTTAACATCATTCCTGACCGAACGGTACACTATTAACATCCTGTAAGATTCTCACACGAACCCTAAGATTTAGTTCAAGGATATCCTATTATCACCCTAGAAATTCCCATCACAGTAGTGTGAACCAAAAAATTCTCTTATTCTTTTGAAAAAGAATTATGTTGTTATTTTACAAAAACAACACGTTGAACACAATCTAAAACTTTTTGAAAAGAATAAATACCACTGTTCCTTAGCCAAACATCACATCATTTGGTACTCAATTATACATAGCCTGATCACCTATGTCTAATTTAGGAAGAATCATGTCATAAATGGAACAGTTATCTTTTCAGATTCCCTAATAACAATCTTCATTTAAGAAGAATCTTGTCATAAACTGTTCATAAACATCACTTTTGACCAACCACAATAGATGTCTACACCTATTACCCATCACCTCTATGATAGGAAACCAACAAAAGTACAAACATGAGAACCCTAAGAATTCACAGAAATTTATAGAAAACACAAACAGCACAAATTTTATTAGAATCCACGAAAGTTAATACATAGCGATATAATTAGCATCGGAAGTGCTAATATTACAAAGATTACAAGGAAAGGTATAGAATCGCCAATAGGTTGACCCGCCAAGGCAACGAAAAACACCACCAACCCAACGAGAGCAAGAGCCACCACGGGATGTATCACCTTGATTATTCTGTACGATAAATACAAACAAACCATTAAACACGATAGCAAGACTAGGTCTGAGACATAAAGACAAACAAGTTTTATTTCACATTTATTAAGGATTACATAGAAACACAACAAGGACTCATTTTAACGATCCTAACTCGAGACTATTACCCCCATAGCTTGTCCACGCCAATAGCTAGGATCACAATTGGCACAAGAACCGCTAGAACGCAAACCAAAAATACATAGTCATCATCGGGAACGTACACCAAATAGACAAACGCAAGAACGACATACACGATTGCGAGAATGGTGATAAAGTGCGGCATTTTGGAAGTATTAAATGAGAGGAATATGGTTGGTGGAAGAATGGAAATTAAAATGGAGTATATATAGGGGAAAAACTAGTCGTTATTTTACTATTACGACCGTTAGATTCCACTATTCATAGCCGTTAGATTTTTACTATTCCTGACAGTACACCAAATCTAACGAAGTTACGTTTTCTTGAATACCGAATGGAAATTCCTAGACGACCCTTTTTCCATAACCTCTTACCCTAACAACCACTTTAAACTTGAATTCCGGGACGGAATTCAGAATGACTAGTGGGTACTGTAGCAAACTGTAAATTTCCACTATAATTAACAACAGTTAATTAAATATTAACCTCTGTTACTGTTTTCTGATTTCCATTTTTACGGGAAAATTTGAAATTTTCTTTATTATATTATTTTAACACGAACACATTATCACGTAATTCACCAAATAACGGGACGAGCTCACACGCGAATCACGGAATCAAATTATACACAAATATTACCAAATGGGCTCAATTATTCCCAGCCCAACACCCTTTTCTCATTTACTATTCACCACAGCCTACCAAAAGCCCAACTCCCATTTTTATTTCATTTCTAGTCGACCCACACCCTCTCCAATTGCACCTGATTTCTCCCAATATTAAAACACAACATATATGTATTTTCACACCACTTATTTCTCCTCCCACCAAAGAATTAGGGTGCCAAGTTTTAGCGTCTAAAATGAAATTTTGATACGTTTAATTTGGGCAAAGTGAATTGCTATGTTGGGTTTTAAGATGCTGCTGCTTAGTTTTGATAATGCTGCTCATTGAACTAAATGGAAAATACACTAAGTATGATTCTGCTGCTAGGCTAAATCATTCTACTGTTAGTGTATTCATTCTACTGCTGGAGTTACTGATAAGATCAAGGAAATAAGCTAAGTATGATACTACTGCTAGGCATCGAAGATTCTACTCCTAGAGTTAGTATACTGCTGCTTATTGGATAATGATGTATAATATGTTAGATAATTATGGAATAGATACGAATAGATATTATCTTGTATAGTAAGTCATTGTAACCGACTAGGACTCCTTAAGTCTATAAAAGGAGGATCTAGGGTTAGAGATTAGTACGTATTGTTAGGCGTATTCGAATCACTTCAAGGTTTCTTGTAACCCTGTTACTTTTGAGTAACCGTATTAATATATTGAAGTGTTTATTGTGAATTCGTTTGTGTTCAATAATAATTCTTCTTAAGATTAAGTATTAGATTCCGCATAATACTTAATAATCATTCAAGAACAGTTTCTATACCTATTGTCATAGATCTATATCTAAGATAATTAACAAGATCGTTAGCTCAACTGGGATCAACAAGTGGTATCAGAGCTTGTGATCTAGAGACTGATATCGAGAAGAATTTTTGCTTATTAAGATCTGTTCATCATTAACTGAATCAATGGAATCCGAAACTACTCATATGGTGACTGCTTCAAAGGTACCAATGCTCAAGGTTGGAGAATATGAACTCTGGAAGATGAGGATTCAGCAGTACATAAAGATGCTTGACTACTCCATGTGGGAAGTCATTCAGAATGGGGACACTTTACCTGCTAAGGCTGCTGATGGAACTCCTTTACCCATTAAAACTAATGAGGAGAAGGCTCAAAGGAGATTGGAAATCAAAACTCACAATATTCTTTTGATGGGGATACCGAATGAATATCAATTGAGTTTTAGTAATACTGAGACTGCTAAGGATTTGATGGCAGCTATTGAACTCAGATTTGGTGGGAATGAGGCCACTAAAAAGTCAAGGAAGAATCTGCTCAAGCATCAATTTGAGACATTTGTTGCCTCAAGTTCAGAAAACATTGATGCTACCTATGATAGACTTCAGAGGTTGGTGAGTCAATTACAACTTATGAAGGTCTCAGTGCCTCAAGAAGACATTAATCTCAAGTTTCTGAGGAGTTTACCATCTGAATGGAATACTCATACAGTGGTCTGGAGGAATAAGACTGATTTTGAAAAAATGACTTTGGATGATTTATACAATAATCTGAAGGTGTATGAATCAGAGGTCAAGGGATCATCAAGCTCATCTTCTAGTGCAAACAACCTAGCTTTTATGTCTTCAAACAACAAGGGATCTGGAAGCTCTCAAGAAAACCATTCTGCTGCTAATCATGTTGTTTCTGCTGTTGGCACATCTGGTTCTGCTGCTAGTTCAAATACTGATAACATCAGTGATGCAGCTATCTGTGCCTTTTTGGCTGATCTCACCACAAGTACTTCTGTTACTGATCAGGATTTGGAACAAATAGATCCTGATGATCTAGAGGAGATTGATTTGAAGTGGCAGATGGCCCTGCTTACTATGAGGGCTAGGAGATTTCTGAAGAAGACTGGTAGGGCACTCAAGTACAGAGGTCAAAACAATGTGGGGTTTGACAAGTCAATTGTTGAGTGCTACAATTGTCAGAGAAAGGGACATTTTGCAAGGGAGTGCAGAGCACCCAAGAAGAACAGAGAGACTAAAAGGAATGTTCCTATTGAAGAGGTCAAGCCTACAACTGCTCTGGTTTCTTATGATGGATTGGGAGAGTTTGACTAGAGTGATCAAGCTGAAGAAGGACCAAATGCTGCTTTTATGGCTGAAGAAGGAGAAAAGGGACACAACTTTGCTTTGATGGCCTATGCTTCTTCATCCTCTGGTTCAGACTCTAAGGTATCTAATGAGTCTACTTGTTCATTTAAATCATGCTTAGATACTGTTGAGGAACTCAAGTCTAGGAATGAGATTTTAAGAGTTGAAGTTGAAAAACTAAAACTTGATAACTTAGGGTATAAATATGGTTTAAAATCAGTAGAAGACAGACTTGAATTTCTTAAGCAAAATGAGATAGAGTATGCTGATAAAATTAATATGCTAGAAACTGAGCTTATTAAGAAAAATTGTGAAATTAATGTTCTTAATAAAAGAGTAGAGGAGGCTGAAAAGGCTAGAGATGTAGCCTTATCTGATAAAGAGAAACATGTTGTTAGGATAGAAAAACAACAATTTGCATCAAATAGTGTCAATAAGGCAATTGAAAGTCAATTAATGAGAAAAGGAAGTGGCTTAGGTTACAATGAAGTACCACCCCCAGTCAAAAGTGCCTTTGCACCTCCTAGGAAGGAATTGTCTTTCATAACTGAGATAGATGCAAAACCTGTAGGTGAAACAAGTGAATCAAAAATAGAAACACCTAAGGTTGAGAAGTTGTCTGATGCACCAATCATTGAAGATTGGGAGTCAGATAGTGAAGATGAACAGGTTGAGTCAACACAGTCAACACCTAAGGCTAAAAAGGTAGAAATTGCTAAAACAGTTGATACTAAAGCTAAACATGTTGAGTTTGTAAAACCTGTGCTAGGAAGTAGTATCTCTAGGAAAATGGCTGAATTTGATGAGAACCCTAGAGAATATCCTAGGAAAACTAATAACTTGCCTAGAGGAAACCAAAGAAATTGGAACAGCCTAATTTCACAAAAGTTAGGTAGTGACTTTCAATTACTTAAGAAGGCTTGTTATAATTGTGGTAGCTTTGAGCATCTTCAAGAAGATTGCTACTACCACAAAAGACCTGTATGGAACCAACACACTAGGGTGAACCATAAGAATTTTGCTAAAAAGACTCACCCACATCCTAAGAGAAACATGGTTCCTAGGGAAGTTTTACTAAGGAATGGTGCTACTAGGATAATTACTACTGCTGCACCATCAAGGCCCAATAAAATGAAAATAGAGGTTTCTACTGCTAAGGCACAAGTAGTTTCTACTGCTAAGCCTAAAGTAATTATTGATACTGTTGTGGGCAATCACTTTTATGTTGTTAAGGCCTCAGCTTGCTGGGTCTGGAAACCTAAATTCAAAGTTTTAGATCATGTTCTCAGACACAGCAGTGCACCAATGGAGTTGAAGAAATTTGACTATGTTGATGCACAAGGCAGATCCAAGTCAGTGATGGCTTGGGTCCCCAAGAGAAACTAACTCTCTTACTTTATGTGCAGGGCAATCTACAATTGGAGCTAAAGGATAAATGCATTTTTTATAGTGGATGCTCTAGCCATATGACTGGAAACCAAGGCAACCTTGATGATTTTGAAGCCATGGATGGTGGCTATGTTGCTTTTGGTAATGATCCCAAAGGTGGGAAAATTGTTGGTAAAGGTACTATTAGAACAGGCAATTTGGATTTTGAAAAAGTGTACTTGGTAAATGGACTTAAGTTTAATCTTTTTAGTGTCTCACAAATGTGTGACAAAAAGAATTTTGTTCCTTTTACAGACACTGAGTGTCTTGTCTTATCTCCTGACTATAAGTTGCCTGATGATAAATCAGTGTTACTTAGAGTCCTTAGAACAGACAATATATACAGTGTGGACATAAAGAATATAATTCCCAAAAGAGATTTAACTTGTCTGTTTGCCAATGCCACAATTGATGAATCCAAACTTTGGCATAGAAGGCTTGGCCATTTGAATTTCAAAACTATAAACAAATTGGTTAAGGGAAACCTTGTCAGAGGTTTACCTTCAAAAGTTTTTGAAAAACCTGAAACCTTTGTTGTTTGTCAGATGGGAAAGAAATATAGAGCTTCTTATAAGTCCAAAGTGGTGAACTCTATTTCTGAGCCCTTATATATGTTGCATATGGATCTGTTTGGGCCAACTTATGTGAAAATCTTGAATAAGAAAATGTATTTCCTAGTTGTCACTGATGACTATAGTAGGTTTACTTGGGTTTTCTTTCTAGCAACTAAGGATGAGACTTCTGGTATCCTTAAGGCTTTCATAACAAGAGTAGAAAACCTAGTTAATCACAAAGTTAAGGTAATCAGATGTGACAATGGAACTGAATTTAAGAAAAATGTGATGAATCAGTTCTCTGTTTAAAAGGGTATTTTAAGACAGTTTAGTGTTGCTAGAACTCCTCAAAAAAATGGTGTTGCTGAGAGGAGGAATAGGACATTAATTGAGGCTGCTAGGACTATGTTGTCTGAGTCAAAATTACCCACTACTTTTTGGGCTGAAGCAGTTAACACTGCTTGCTTTGTGCAAAATAGGAGTAAGGTAGTGAAGCCTCATAACAAGACCCCTTATGAATTGTTGCATGGTAGGAAACCTATGATAGATTTCTTGAAACCATTTGGGTGTCCTGTTACTATCTTAAATACCATTGATAACCTAGGCAAATTTGATGAGAAAGCAGACCAAGGTTTCTTTGTTGGATACTCCACTAATAGTAAAGCTTTTAGGGTATTTAACAAAAGAACTAGGCATGTGGAAGAAAACTTACATGTTAGGTTTAGTGAAACCACACCTAGTGTTGCTGGAAGTGGACCTGAATGGCTGTTTGACATAGATTCATTAACCAAAAGTATGAATTATGTGCCAGTAAATGCAGGTACAACTAACATGTCTGCAGGAACATAAGATAATTCCAATGTAGGTACACAAGTCAAGGCTAATGAATCTGCAAAGGAATTTGTCTTAATTAAGAAGTGGAAGCTTGATCAACTTTTCACACCCAAAGAGAAAGAGGGCAAGAGTTCACAAGATGATGTTGTTCACAAAGATGTAGAAGGTGTGGATAAACCTTCTAATGCTGAAAAGGTGGTTAATAAAGAACCACAAGTTGCTGATGAAGTGCAAAACAAGACTAGCAGTAGTAACTCTGATTTTGCTGCTAAGCCAAAAGAATCTACTACTAAGCCTTTTGATCCTACTGCTGCACCAAGATTTTCTACTGCTAACACAGATGGAATATCTTTTGATGATGTTAACTATCCAGATGATCCTAATATGCCTGGATTAGTTCATGTTTATGAAGACACTGATGATGAGGTTTTGGATGGGTTTGGTGCAGAGGCTGACTCAAACAACATGGCGAATGCAGTTCCAGTCAGTCCTATTCCAACCACCAGAATACACAAGAATCATCCAAAGGAGCAAATTATTGGAGATGTTCATTCTGCTGTTCAAACAAGGAGTAAAACAAAAGGTTTCAGAGATTTGTTTGATCAAGGGTTATTTGCTCAATCTCTTCATCAGAGAAATAGCCACAAGGATTTGCAGAATTGTATGTTTGCTTGTTTCTTGTCACAAGTGGAACCCAAGAATGCCTACACAGCATTAAAAGATGAAAGTCGGGTTGAAGCTATGCAAGAGGAGTTATTGCAGTTCAAGCTTCAAGAAGTCTGGACATTGGTTGATTTGCCTTCAGGGAAAAAGGCAATTGGTACTAAATGGGTGTTCAGATGCAAAAGAGATGAAAGAGGAATAGTGATCAGAAACAAAGCTAGATTGGTGGCTCAAGGATACACACAGGAAGAGGGCATTGACTATGATGAAGTATTTGCACCAGTAGCAAGGGTAGAGGCTATCAGACTATTCTTGGCATTTGCTTCATTCAGGAACTTTACTATGTCTCAGATGGATGTGAAAAGTGCTTTCTTGTATGGAAAGATTGATGAAGAAGTTTATGTGATGCAACCACCTGGTTTTGAAGACCCTAATTATCCTGATAGGGTTTATAAGGTGGATAAAGCACTGTATGATTTACATCAAGCTCCTAGAGCTTGGTATGACACCTTGTCTAAGTATTTAGTAACCAATGGTTTTAGTAGGGGAACCATTGACAAGACTCTGTTTATCAAGAAAGACAAAAAGGATATCCTACTTGTTCAAGTATATGTAGATGATATCATTTTTGGGTCTACAAACAAGGTGTTATGTGAGGAATTTGAGAAGCTCATGCATAGCAGATTTCAGATGAGTTCTATGGTGGAACTCACTTTCTTTCTAGGGCTTCAAGTTAAGCAGAAGAAAGATGGGATTTTCATCAGCCAAGACAAGTATGTGGCTGATATTTTGAATAAATTTGGTTTTTCTGATGTGAAGCCAGCTAAGACAACAATGGAGACCAACAAGCCTTTGCTCAAAGATGAAGATGGGGAAGAGGTTGATGTGCATTTGTACAGATCTATGATTGGATCTTTGATGTATCTAACTGCTTCAAGGCCAGACATTTTGTTTGATGTGTGTTCTTGTGCCAGATTTCAAGTGAACCCCAAAGTTTCTTACTTGAATGCTGTGAAGTGGATTTTTAGGTACTTAAGGAGTCAACCTAGGTTGGGCCTTTGGTATCCTAAGGATTCACCTTTTGATCTGGTGGCATACTCAGATAGTGATTATGCTGGAGCAAGTTTGGATAGGAAGTCAACTTCTGGAGGCTGTCAATTTCTTGGACATAGGTTGATCTCTTGGCAATGCAAGAAACAGACTGTGGTGCCTAATTCAACAACTGAAGCTGAGTATGTGGCTGCTTCTAGTTGCTGTGGACAAGTGCTCTGGATTCAGAATCAGTTGCTGGATTATGGGTATAACTTTATGAACACCAAAATTTACATTGATAATAACAGTACAATGTGTATTATTAAAAATCCTGTTTTTCATTCAAAAACAAAACATATTGAGATAAGACATCACTTTATCAGAGATTCTTATGAGAAAAAGCTAATTCAAATATTTAAAATCCATACTGACAACAATGTTGCAGATTTACTCACTAAAGGTTTTGATGTGAGTAGATTTCAATTTTTAATTGCTAGTATAGGAATGATCAATCTTTGACAAATCTTATCTCGGTGTGTTTTTGTGTTAGTTTGTAAGGATTTGTACTGTTATTAATCAAATAAGTTGTTTCTATTGCTTGCTCTGTTTGTATGTTGTCTGCTGCTAGTTGTTTATTCAACTGCTATTTATCACTATGACTTGGGATTATTGTGGTATCTTGTTTCTTGTGTTTTGTGTTTTTGGACTAATCTTTTGCAGGATAAGTCAATGAGGAATGATGATTTGATGAGAAAAAGGTGTTAGAAAAAGTCAGCAGACATTCTACTGCTAGCATCAAAAGTTTCTGCTGCTAGGCAAAACTTTCTACTGCTCAAGTTGAAACTATTGGGATTCTACTGCTTGGTTTGAAAGTAAAGGGACTATTTTGTTAGTTGGCGCGAATAAAACCCTAATTAGATTCAAACGGTATAAAAACCCAATTCGATCTTACAATTAACTTTGTGCGCCCAAAATTCACTTTAATTCAAACCCTAACACATCTTTTTAACATCTGATAAAAAATCCCCAAAATCAAAACCCTAATTTTACAATGGCAGCAAGAGACTTCTCCAATATTCACAATCAAGTGGCGTTTCTTCAAAAAGTCCCAGAAGCAGAGGGTTTTGCTGAAGTTATTGACTTTCTTAATGCTACTCATTTAAGGTATGCATTAACAGCAAATCCCACTATATACATTTCCCACATGAAACAGTTTTGGTCTACTGTTAAGATCAAAACTAAAAATGGGGAAGAATATTTGAGAGCTGTGGTAGATGAACAAAGGATAGTTATCTCTAAGTCATCTGTAAGAGAAGCACTTCATCTTTCAGATGATGAAGAAATAACTTGCCTTTCGAATTCTATCATTTTTCAAGAACTTGAAAATATGGGGTATGAGAAGAAGAATGATAGTTTAAAATTTTATAAAGGACTTCTCTGCCCTCAATGGAAATTTCTTCTTCACACCCTTCTCCATTGTTTAAGTCCTAAAACTACAGGGTGGAATGAGTTCAGCACAACGCAAGCATCTGCTTTGATTTGTCTGGCCACAGGACAACCCTTTAATTTTTCGGCTATGATACTGGATGGGTTGAAAAAGAATATTTCTGGAAAAAATTTTGTTTACCCAAGGTTTTTGCAATTAATCATAAATAATCAACTATCAGAACCTAAGGTACATAAAAGGACACATGATAGTCCTGAGCTTAAAAGGAAATTATTTTCTTATTTGAAAAAGAATGGAACTGGTTTTTCTGGGACAATTACTCCATTGTTCCCATATATGTTACAATTGGCTGCTACTCTGGGTGAAGGTGCTGACATCCCAACAGCTACCCATCACACACCCAATTCTGAACACTCATCTGAACAACCCCAAAAGAACCAATTCCCTAGGATTTCCCCAAACAAGGACACTGAGTTACCTCTGACCAGTGTTAGGATGGAAGCAGATGAGGCTGTCATAGGTGATGGAGATGACATGATGGGAGAGGCTAACACTACTGCTTCTGGTTTAGTAACTGGGTAGGAAAGTGTTAACATAGCTAAGACCTCAACCATGGTAACATCCACTATTGAAGTTTCTCATGAACCAGACATAGAGGATGGAAACCCCAGCCAAATGGCATACAAGGGGGGTTCAGCTGATCAGACTAGGTCTGATACTGAGTTTAGGCTCATTGATTCACCTCTCAGGGAAGGTAACACATCCCGAAGTGATGAGGGCAGAACTGAAACAAATGAATTGATGGATGAATTTGTACACAATGACAATGCCTATGATTCACCTCTCAGACCAGGTCACACAGGTCGAAGTGATGAGGCTAGAAATGAAACTGATGAATTGTTGGCATCTCAAAATGTACAAAATGTCAAATCCAGTGATCCACCTCTCGGGTCAGGTGACACAGACCGAAGTGGTGAGGATAGTATGAAACTCATAAAAGAATTGATGGAAAAATGTACAATATTGTCAAATGAAGTTCTTGATCTCAAGCAAGAGTTGAAAGTGATGAAAACTTCTCAAACATCTCAAGATGCAGAAATCAAGAGGTTAAAGCAAAGGATTAGGCATCTAGAGGGTGTTCAAATATCAAGGACTTCTTAGTTTAAAAGATCAAAGTTCAAGGTGGATGATTCCAAACCAAGTTTGGGAGAGGATGCTCCCAAATAGGGGAGGAATGAAGATAAGGGTTCAGGGGAGGTTGAAAAGATAAATGATGAAGGTGTTGCTGGAAATCAGGGTAATGAGAATATTGATATGGATATGGATTCTGGTGAGCATGATGATTTTGTGGTTAAGGATAAAGATGGTAATGAAGCTGTGATTGATAAGGGTAAAGATGCTGCTGGTGTTCAAGTTGAATCTGCTACTGATGGTGCTCAAAATGTGGCTAAAGGAGATTCTGCTGCTGGATCAGGGCATTCTGCTGCTAAGGATAATCAAGCTGCTGCTGAGCCAGAGCAAGAATTGGATGATGAGATAAGCTTAGCAGAAGCAATAATTCAGTTGAAACAATCACAACCATCAAGAACAAAATCACCCAAATCAAAACCAGAACAACAACAACAACCAAAATCACAACCTCAACCAACAACAAAACAAACAACTTCACCATCTCCACCTCCAAAAGTTCCTGTGAAAGGAGTTACAATCAGGGAACCCATTCCAAGTAAAAAGCCTATTCAATCTCATACATATACTGAAAAAGGAAAAAGGAAAGATGGTTGATGAACCTGAACCTTATCCTGAAGATATCCCTTTTGAATTTTGGCCAAAACATCTTCAAGAAAGGCATGATGCAGAAGCTGCAAGGAAAGTAGCTGCTGAGTATGAAGAAGAAAATAGAGCAGAGCTTGAAAGGCAAAAGAAACATGCTGAGGATGAAGCAAAGACTCAGGCTGTACTTGATGCTTGGGATGAGGAAAGAATCAGATGTAAAGCTGATATGGAATTGTTGAAACAAGTCAAGGAGGAGATACAAGATACTTTTACTGAAGAAGGAATGGATTCATGGTTCAATAAATTTAAAGCAGAAGAGAAGAAAAAGTATCTAGCTCAGAGAAAGAAGAAAAAGAAACTCAGACCACCAACTGTCAAGCAAGTAAGAAACTTTCAAGAACATTACTTGAAGAATATGAAGGGATGGAAGCTTGTGCAGTTGAAACATCATTCTGATGAGGAAATTCAAAAGATGTTTGAAAGTGCTAAAAGAGAGTTTGAAAATTTTGTGCCTATGGGATCTGAAGTTGACAAAGAAATGATTGAAAAGAGGTTTCAGAAGGGGAAGGAATCTGAACTTGAGACTGAGGTTGGAGTTGAGAAAGAAAAAGAAAATGTGCACAAAGTAGAAGAAGTGAAAGAAAAAGTTGTAAAAGAAGAAGAGAAAGAAGGTCTTAGTATTGGTAAAAAGAGAACTGGCATAGTTTTAAAGATGAAAGCTAGGAGGAAAAAGAGAAAAGTTGTCATGGAAAGTTCTGAATCTAAGAGTGAAGGAACAAAGAAGAAAAGGCAATCAGAGGAATTCTACAAGAAGACAATTGAGTTACAACTAATGACTCAAATTGTAGAGTCTGATGATGATACTTTTGTTGACATTGCTCCCTTAAGTTCTAAAACTCCCATTACTGGATGGAAGGCTGGATATGATAAGAAGATTCCTTGGTATGAGATCTACAGAGTTGGTGGAAGACTTCAAAGATTTAAGTCATTTTCTCAGATGCTTAGAAATATTGATAGAGAGGATTTGGTAAACTTGTGGGGCTTAGTCAAGAACAAATATGGTGAAAATAGACCACAAGATGAGATTGATAGAGTGCTCTGGGGAGATCTTAAAGTCATGTTTGAAGTTTGTGATGATGATAGAGTAAGGAAGGAACAGGGTAGAAGTACTAAGATTAATCTTTGGAGATTCTATGAATCATGTGGAGTTCATGAAGTAGTATTACCTAGAGGACTTCAGATGTACATGCTAGTTGAAAAGGATTACCCTCTGGCTATATCTACACTTAAGATGATGATTGAAGGAGATATTAAACTTCTTGTTAATATATGGAGTCAAATGGTAGTTGATCTGATCAGAATGATGCAAAGAAAACTCTCTGGGCAGAATTTTGGAAGAAAGAAGAAGAAGTAGTGTTTGGAAGCATCCTCTTGGTGTTTATCTATGCTTAAAAGAAACTTGATGATTTTGGAAGAAAATATCAAGTTTAGAGGAGGATTGTTGGGATTTAAGATGCTGCTGCTTAGTTTTGATAATGCTGCTCATTGAACTAAATGGAAAATACACTAAGTATGATTCTGCTGCTAGGCTAAATCATTCTACTGCTAGTGTATTCATTCTACTGCTGGAGTTAATGATAAGATCAAGGAAATAAGCTAAGTATGATACTACTGCTAGGCATCGAAGATTCTACTGCTAGAGTTAGTATACTGCTGCTTATTGGATAATGATGTATAGTATGTTAGATAATTATGGAATAGATACGAATAGATATTATTTTGTATAGAAAGTCATTGTAACCGACTAGGACTCCTTAAGTCTATAAAAGGAGGATCTAGGGTTAGAGATTAGTACGTATTGTTAGGCGTATTCGAATCACTTCAAGGTTTCTTGTAACCCTGTTACTTTTGAGTAACCGTATTAATATATTGAAGTGTTTATTGTGAATTCGTTTGTGTTCAATAATAATTCTTCTTAAGATTAAGTATTAGATTCCGCATAATACTTAATAATCATTCAAGAACAGTTTCTATAACTATTGTCTTAGATCTATATCTAAGATAATTAACAAGATCGTTAGCTCAGCTAGGATCATCATGCCATCAAGCAACCCATTCGATATACCATATTTCACAAACTTATCCGTTTCGACCCAAACTTGTTCCCACTTGTTTCTAATATTTTTCTAAGCTTAAATATATGTTATTGAATTTGTTTCTCACCCAAGTTCTCAATGTAACACGTTAATAAGGATTTTTTTACACTTATGAAATTCTAGTCGACATATATATATACAAACCAACTCTCACTTTTCTTCCCCTCACTCATACAACTTCTTAAAGTCTTCTTAATGTCAGAAATCCTTCTCAATGTCCTAACAATCCTGACATTCAATAGTTAGAACAAGTGGTAGGAAGGGAAATTCAATATGAACTCTATACGTGTTATATATACACGAAAACACATTCTCTAGCTCACCACCTCTCACCCTCAACTCATTTACATGTTTCTAAAGTTCCTCTCAATCATTTAGTAAGCTCTAAACGACCAGAAGCTCTCCTCTCTCATTTGGAGTCAATTCGAAGGCCTAGGGTTTTATATATAAATCGTATACATTAGTTCTAGCAAGATTGTGGACTTCCCGTTCGTTCTAATCCTTCCTTACTCGTTCCCTCACCACCCTAGAGGTGTTGTAAGTCCTCCTTTATCATTATGAGTTCATTTCAATACATTTCAACTCACCATGCTTAGTATAGAACTTTCATTCGAACGTATACACTTTATATTTATTTTTACGTATTACACTTAATACTAGAACGCCAAACATGATTTGCCTCCCTTGTGGAAGGCCTAGGAATCATGAAACACCCTCACTTCACGTTTATATTATTGCTACATACCTATTTCGACCTCAATTATATCTTACATCACAAGAGAAATGAAGCAACTAGCAGCAGCAGCTCTTTACTCAGTGGAGGAAGTTCTACAGTCCCCTTCTGCCTATCAGAAGAATATGAAGACCACCTGCGAAGAAGTCATGAAGATTTCCAACCACTTCCAAGAATCTTCACAAAGACTATCTTCTCTAATGAAGAACCAGGAGCCCTATACAAACGATATCAACTCAAAGCCAACCAGACCCCAATCAGAATGGATAAATCTGATGCATGGAGATCAGTCGACCAAGACATTGAGCTCTCAGCAGCAAAAGAAGCAGTCAAAACCATGCGAAACCTACAAGCAATCATACAATGCAAAACCCAGGTTTGCCTAAGATTATCTACCAGAGATAACCACTGGTCTGATCAGAAGGAAGACGTCCGCATCCAAAACAAGGAAGCCAGAAGAATACTCATTGAACTCGAAGCACTTGCACAACGATTGGGCCACAATAACATCTAAGCCCATACAAGTTCATAGCCCAAAAGGATAACTTCTAGAAGATGATGAAAGCAGTGACGATTCAATTTTAATTGTGGACCCCGGATGGGATGATTATTGTTTGAAAGAGTTAAAATTGAATCGTCCCATGAAAAAATGTCTTTATCCCACAGCTCGAAGGGCCCGCATGTGAAATTATTTTTCACGGGTTTGTTTAATAATTGTCCTTTATAATAATTAAAGTAAGAGTCGCTGTCGCATTATTAAAGTTTGTCGGCCAATTGTATCAAAATAATAATGGCCTGGAATATTCCTTGGAATTTGCCATGGTTTATTCTTTAGAATATGCTAGATGCTAAAGCATATTCTTAGTTTATTCCTTTCGCTTAGCCTATATAAGGCATTGTAATCCTTTGTTTTAGGCATCCGACAACCCACCAAAATTCCCTCACCATAACCATTGTAACAAAGCTTCCGCAGTATTTTAATAAAAAGGTGTGTTTAAGTAATACTTGTACCTAAAAGTTTTAGTTTTTGAGCTTTAGTACAAGATAAAAATTCCTGGCAGCGTAATTTTTATCTTGGTATCAAAGCTTTGAATCAAAACATTCTTAGCTCTATGGAAGGCTAAAACACTTAGGTTTATTCAGGGGAAGCAGTGAAGGTATTATTTTATCAATAACTTGTATTTCTACAGTAACATTTCTGTTAAAAACTTCATAAAACCACTTGTTTTCTGATAAAAGACAGCGCAATTGCTTCTTTATAAAAAGTACCGAAGGAGTCGGGAAAAGTTTGAAGTTAACCGTTTGGTGAATCTTAAAACAAGTTTGTAAATATAACCTTTGAAGTTTTTAATGTTATGTCTGAGCACTTTGAGCAAGAAATACAATATTGGTATGATAATTCACGAACTGTAGATCCTGAATATATCGTCTTTAACGAAAATAGTCCTAAACCTACAACTACAGATTTAGCCAATAATTTAGCCTGTGTTTATAATCGTTTAAATCTCTTTTCTAAAGTTGCACTTAAGAATTTCAAAAATATTTCCGAAAAACAAAAAGATTTAGAATTAAAAGTTCAAATTTTTTAAGAGAAGCTTGAATCTGTTGAAGAGTTATTAAGAAAAACCCAGAGTGAAACCAGAAAATGCCTTCAACAAATCTCAACTGAAGATCTTGAATCACCAGCAGTTGGATTTGCAAAAACAGATGGGCAGATATACGTCTTTGAAGATCCCAACAAAATCTTCAAGGAACAATTTGGTAAAGAGTCGAAGAAATGACTTCCAGAAGGCCCAGTGTACTTAGCAGAAGTTCTACTAAAAAACAAGCAGAACTTCCAACCCAAGAAGATCAAGTTCGTGGCTATCAACAAATGACACGAAGCAGATACCAAGCAACCAGAGCGGCTAGAAGAGTGTTTGGGAGAAACAATTACAATACAACTCTTGAAACAGCTGTAGACCCAGAAAGACAGCTTGAAATATCAAGAGAAAGACGAGCAAATCTTGTCCCAGCAGAAGTACTTTATTCAAATAATAGAAGTACTACAAGGCACAGAGTATATGAGCACTACTCTGAAAGAAGAATCTTCTGTGTCAGATGATATGTGTCTAAATACACATATATTTACCTTGTTTAAACCCACATAAACAGTCAAAAACACTCTGAAAAGTCTCAAAAAGACAGAAAAATATTTAGACTGTTCTTTATTCATAAATTGTCAAATCTAGTCCCTAGTTATTCAAAACATGGAAATTTTTCATAAAAGGCCCTCAGGGATTTTCAAGTTGTCAAAATTAGCCTTATAAAGTTCAGTTTTGCAAAATGGCAACTTTAGTCCCTAAAATTTCAATGATTGACAGAATTTACCCTGGACATTTTAAATTGGAAAATTAACATTTTTGGTCCTTTGGTAAATTAAAATTGTCAAAATTGGTCCTTATAACAAACTTTGGAAAGTTTTCATTTTCAGTCCCTAAAGAGAAGAAAAATTTGAGTGTTATTTAAGAAGAAAGAAGACCCAGTAGAAGGGTGTCACTCGTTTTTACTATTAATGTCTTAGTTAATTTCTTAAATTGTAATTTTCAGTTTCCATGTATTAAACTTAAGTTATTCAGTAACTTGTAATTCAATTCAAGCACCAATTCAGAGTTGATCCAAACTTCTTGTTTTTAAATTTTTATTTATTAATTCAGTCTACATGTTCTTAAATCCAGGCTTCAATAAGCCTTATTATAACTCAAATGAGCTAACTAAAGCTGTGTATAGCTTTGAGTAAGCTCAAGTCTCAGTTTTAAGCATTTTCAATCTCTGGTCAATGAAAGTCAAAGGAGAGGGAAATTTGATCCTGGACTAATGAAGCAAGCCTGGAAATGTTAGTAGGGAACCTTTGATCTGATTCTAACCTATTTCAGCTAAGAGTGCAAGGTTTTAAGTTGGATCCATTTAATTCTCAAGTTAAATTTTTAGTGTAAAAAAGTTTAATTAGAGTCTGCTGTTTGTTGTTGCTTGATGTTGTTCAATTATGTTAATTTATATTTAATGTAAGTTGTTTAATCTCTGTTCCATGTTTGCATGCTTAATTTTGTCCATTGTTTAGTTAAAATTCATTTTAGCTAGTTTAAGGAGTGTTTGGCACTGCATGATTTCTGGGTCTTGAGCATTGTTACTGTGCATTTGCACATTGGTGAAGTTTGATCATACATAATTGAAGCTATAGGAAGTGAACTCAGTTAGTATTAATATGTTTTAATGCCTAGTGTAGTATTTGATATGTATGAGCAGTTTTAGATCTAGATTTGCCATAACATGTTCCCTAGGGTTGGATCTGTTTTAGATGCATTTTTTGGTCATTTTAGAGATGTTTAGGAAGTGGAAGTAGTCTGTTGTTACTTGCTCTGTCTCATTCAATTATTTGTCCAAACTGCAACTGTGCAGAATCTGCAGATTCACACTAGTCTGCACTGCTGATCTAGGGACAAATTAGATTTCAATTGGTGTGTTTGTGATAGGGCTTTTAGGATTTTAGGATAGCCAGTAGTATCATCTACCTTTTGCCCCCATAATATTGCATCTCAGTGCTTATTTAGACTGCTTAATCTGCCTTGGAAGTTTGCCTTTTTCTGCATGTTTCTGTCTTAATTTTGCAACTGATATGGTGTTGAAATGGCTTATCTATGGGATTAGCTGTTTGAAATAAGTTGTTTTGTGCTTATTTAAGTTGGCTTAATCTGTTCTGAGCATTTGGTAATTTTTGGTCAAGTTTAGCTTATTTTGAAACTGCTTATTTAGCCCATTCTGCTTATTATGGGTTAGATAGTTCTAGTTTCATTTTTCCTAGCTTTTTAATATCATTTTAGATTTACTGGAATTTTTTCAGATTTTTCTGTTTTCAGTTTCTATTTTTAAATCATTTTAATAGTTTAAATTAGTTTTTAAATCATAATAAATAGAAAAATAATCAGAAAAATATAAATCCAATTTTCATAATTTTCTTTTATCATTTTTAATCTAGGAAAAATATAATTTCATTTTTAGTCCTTAAGAAAATCAAAAATAGAAAAATAGTGATAGCTTCTATTTAATAGAATTTATTTTTTTTAATTTTAATTAAGTAAATTTCAATTTTATAATTTTCTTAGCTTCTATTTACTTAATAATATTTTTAGAAAAAGTTTTAGATTTTTCTTAGCTCATTTAGTATTTTTTATAATTTAAATTAGTTTAATTAGTATTTAAATAATTAATAATTAGAAATAATTAAATAAAAAGTGTAAAAAAATATAATTTAAGTTTTAAAATAAGTTTTTAGTAATTTTACATTTTTAGGTTTTAAATTTCATAAATTTTACTTTTTAGTCCTTTTTAGATTTTTCGTTGCGCGTTTTTAAGTTAAGTCCTTAGCGTTTAATCTTGTTATGCATATCTGTTTTAAATTTGTTATTTAGAATTGTTAAACAAAGCAAAATCAAAAGCAATCTAAATCATCAATCACTCTAATCCAAAGCTTTCCACAATAGCCCATTCACATCTCGTTGGGACACGACCCGGGTGATCACTTGCCCGGTATCACACACATCACATTCACGGGTTTTGCAAGTTTGACTTTTCCTAAGGTTTGACTTGTCATTTCCCAAAGTATCACGTGTGCACGATACTATATTTATTTATATATACTCACACACGGATCAAATTTTGGCGCCGCTGCCGGGGAGGTGTGCTGCGACTTTTGTGTTAAGTTCAAGCGATTAGTGATTCGAGATCCTTCTTTCAAGAAGTTCTTATTTCTCAAAAAAAATATAAAAAACAAAAATATTTTTCTTTTCTTTTATATATATATTATCATATAAAAAATAAAAACCCAAAAACATTTTCCGTTTTCTTTGTTAATAATAAATAACAATAAAAAAATTACCATCGAAAATCAAGACAGAGTACTACCTAACTGGGGGTACGACCATAATAAGTTCCCAAACCAAAGATTAAAACTTGCCTTTGTGTCGCTTGCGAATTCGGCTCACCTTTGATTGATAAACAAACTATAACGGAGGTTTAAGGATAGTCTGACATTAAATTGTCGGACTGAAAGAAGCGGGTTTTTAAGGTGCATTAATTGCCCACCTTTGCTTCTCCGCCACTCTGTGCGTTTTTCAGTCAGAGAGCTACCGTACGCTGGTTGATTTAAGGTTTAAGTTCCTTGTGTTGTGCTTTGATCTTGTTTTAATTGAAAAAAAAAAAAAAAAAAAAAAAAACCAAAAAACCCAAAAATATTCATCTTTTCCTCTTACCTTTTTGATTCTTTATCCCTTTACCCCCTATTTGTTTAATTCTATCTTCTTAACCCTCGTTAATGTTTAATTCTCATGTCGTCACTGGGCTATACTTGTTTTGATTGTAAAAGCCCATTGATTGACAGTCTTCATTGTTCAAAGTGTGCTTGTGAGAGGTGTGGAAAGCATGCACCAAAAGGATCATGTTATTGGTGTGAAGTAGCCCTCAAAGAGCTTAATTCCACCAATGATTCTCAAAGTCCTTCCCACTACCCTCCACAGCCCGAGGTACGTGCTATTAATGACAAACCATCAAGAATCAATCCTGACCTTTTAGGATTTACGGTTACAAGATTGTCAAGCAAACGTACAGAACTTAGAACAGTGACTAAAAAGAACGACTTGCCCAATCTTCACGTTATTCAAAAACAAAAACCCGAGACTATAACGGAAGTGGTGGAAATTCCTAGCTCTCAGAGCACACTACTTGTCCCACCTCTGGATTTTATTCCTTGTGTCGGTTGTGGTGAGCCGCTTTTTGGTTTGCCATGTCGTTGGTGTACATGTGAACAATGTGGTAATGATATTCGAAACGGAAGTTGTTTGTTTTGTGGTTCGAGGAATTCATTTGCTTATGATCCTAATCCGAACTCATTCAACGACTCTTCCAACTACCCATCACATTCATACGAGCAAGAATCATATAATCCAAATTTTAATGATGCTTCGTATCAAAAAACACCAAGTTTTTGTTGTGAATTTTGTGGAGGTCCTCATCAAGGAATTGAGTGTCAAACCGGGAACACGTTTGTCTATGAACAGTTTTCTGGTAACACTCAGGACTTTGGAAATGACCAAATTCCACATTATTCACTAAATCAGTCACAACAATCATTTTGTTGTGAGTACTGTGGAGGTCCACACTGCAGTTACGATTGTCAAACAAGGATTCCATTTCCTTGTAACAATTATGACATTCCTGACCAACCTCCACAGTACCAAATGAATGAGGATGTCTATGAGTGTGTTCCTAATGACACTTCTAACAAAGATATTCCTCAAAACATTCTCCTTGGTCTTCTGGAAATATTAAAAAATCTAAAAGAAGATAAACGTGCCCAAGAAAATCCTCATGCTGATAATCAATGTCAACCTTTCGGTTTTCGCACGTCAGCCGAACTAAGAGCAGCTAGAGCACGTGCCAATTTCCGCAATGCTGTTCTTATCGATGACGATGATGACAGTGATGATGAAGATATCATTGATATTCTTCGAAAAGATTCATCAACTTCATCAGTTGAGATTCCTTTAGTGGAAATACAGGGAGAAAAATCTATGGAGGAACTGCTAGCAACAGAACATATGGAACTTGTAGAATCTATGACTGCTAGTACTTCTCAACTCCTTCAGTTTGTTATCACACCCGAGGTTCCCACTCACCCTCTAAACATGGGGGACGAGCATCTTAGCACTGTTCCTGAAAAGGAATCGGATGAATTCATAAAGTCTAGTGTTGAGAACCTTGTCCCAATCCCAAGAGAGTCACAGGGAATTCTTGATCATGTGTGTGATTTTCCTTCCCCTCCCGAGTGTTCAAAAGATCAATTTGAGACTTTCTCCGATTCTAGCGATGATTGCGCATCGTATGGAGACGTTGAATATGTTGAGGCATCACTCCCACAGATTGATGCTGATCATCTTCTTGAGGAGTTCGCCGATGAACTCACTCACATCAATCCACTTCCAACGGGAAGTGACGATGATCTCATTGACTTTGAAGCCGATCTAGGAGAGATTGAAAGTCTCCTTTATCATGATCCGTCACTCAATTCTTATCCCAGCAGTCCAATAGAGAATGATAATCACTTTGTTCCCGAAGCATTCAAAACAACTCTCACCAATCCTCTGTTTGAATTCGAATCCGAATTCACTTTGATTTCTGATAACCCAATCTTTGGTACTCAGATCGAGGATAGTGATGAGTCTACTTCGGAACATGAGTTCACGGATTTACATCTTGTGATCGATTCTCTTCACGAGGAGTTCTCCGGTGAACTCACTCATATCATATCTCCACCGGAGTATGATAACTTCCACTTTGATCCAGACACACCCAGGATATGTCTTGATCACATGAGCTTTAATAATGAGATTCATAATGCGGAAATTATGGATTCTCCTGTGGGTGAGGAAGAGTTAATCATGATTTTCATCATGGTTTTCTTCCTTTTCTTCACCTATTCCGTGACGTCCTCTCTTTTTCACTCATTCGGGAGTGAAGACACTATCTTTGACCCCGGCATTTTCATTTATCATTTGTGAGCCGGGTCTGTATATCTCATCGGAGTGGAACTTTCAAGTACTTCAGTGTTTATCCAAACATCTTGAACGAAAGTCCGGTGGAGATTTTTTGTTCCACGTGCTTCCCAAGAACCAATGAATGCGGGGTCGAGTCAAGCTAGTGACTCGGTGAACAAAAACATTAGCATAACATGGGTTTTCACCCGTGTCTCTGTTTTCTTTCTCTGTTCTACCACCTAGTGTGGGGGAGATGCCCCACATGTTGTATATATGTAAATTTTCAACAAAAAAAAAAAAAAAAAAAAAAAAAAAAAAAAAAAAAAAAAAAAGTGTGTGTATATAAAATAAATGGCTATTAATATTTCCTTTTTACGTTCTAAGTGTCGGCGTAATAGCCGGTACTTTGAATATTGAGGGCAATATTCAGTTCTAAGTGTGGGGGGGAATTCTAGCGAATTTAATCAAATGTACCATCTAGTACCCCCATTTTAGCCAAAATTTAAAAAAAAATTTCTCACTTAGAACGCAACAAAATGGTTATCAGTCCGCCATGTCTAACCCACAAAAGGATTGGCTAATCCAGGAGCAAACGGCTCTTGGTAAAGATAACTCAAATCCGTTTATGGCTTGCAATTTGCCGAAAATTGTATGGTATTCGACTCGCCATATCCTTAAAAGTGAAGAGTTGGCTAGCCCGCAAGGTTATGGCTTGTGGTAAAGGCAGTGGAAAAACCATAATTGGTAATCAGCTCACCAAAGATAATATTGATAATTTATCTAAGAGTTGGCTAGTCCAGAAGCAAACGGCTTCTGGTAAAGACAAATCAAAACCGTTGACAGCTGATGGTTTGCTCAAAATCATTTGGTTATCATTGTACCAAGGTTCTTACTTGAACTAAAACAATTGGCTACTCCAGAAGTAATGGCTTTTAGTAAAGAGATAAAATCCATTAAATTTTCAAAAATATTGCTAGGGACTAGCAATAGTTTAGTGTGGGGGATTTGATATGTGTCTAAATACACATATATTTACCTTGTTTAAACCCACATAAACAGTCAAAAACACTCTGAAAAGTCTCAAAAAGACAGAAAAATATTTAGACTGTTCTTTATTCATAAATTATCAAATCTAGTCCCTAGTTATTCAAAACATGGAAATTTTTCATAAAAGGCCCTCAGGGATTTTCAAGTTGTCAAAATTAGCTTATAAAGTTCAGTTTTGCAAAATGGCAACTTTAGTCCCTAAAATTTCAATGATTGACAGAATTTACCCTGGACATTTTAAATTGGAAAATTAACATTTTTGGTCCTTTGGTAAATTAAAATTGTCAAAATTGGTCCTTATAACAAACTTTGGAAAGTTTTCATTTTCAGTCCCTAAAAATCCAAAATTGCACAAATGGTCCTTGTGCTTATTTAAACCAATCCGGACCCAATATAAACAAACCAAACCCTTTTCCTAAATTAATCCAACCCACAATCCTACCCCTTTAAACCCCGGCCCAATCACAACAAGCCCACAAACACCTTACCCGTATGATTTTTAGTTAAAACCTCAAAAGTCAAAACCGGTCAAAATTACCACCATCTTCCCTAACCCGCCAATTCATAAACCAGGGATACCACCTCTGACAAAAACCACCAACGCCCCATCCTTTCTCTGATACACGCAAACTTTCCCCCTCCTACTATCCTTAGCTACCCACTATCCCACGCATGCAGCAGAAAAGTTAAACACCACTTGGTAGCTTTTTCCCGCCAAAACCAAAGTGAACGATCCAGATTGAATCAAGACTATCCAATGGTGGGAAAATGTTGAGAAGAAAGAGAAGAAACATTTGAGTGTTATTTAAGAAGAAAGAAGACCCAGTAGAAGGGTGTCACTCGTTTTTACTATTAATGTCTTAGTTAATTTCTTAAATTGTAATTTTCAGTTTCCATGTATTAAACTTAAGTTATTCAGTAACTTGTAATTCAATTCAAGCACCAATTCAGAGTTGATCCAAACTTCTTGTTTTTAAATTTTCATTTATTAATTCAGTCTACATGTTCTTAAATCCAGGCTTCAATAAGCCTTATTATAACTCAAATGAGCTAACTAAAGCTGTGTATAGCTTTGAGTAAGCTCAAGTCTCAGTTTTAAGCATTTTCCATCTCTGGTCAATGAAAGTCAAAGGAGAGGGAAATTTGATCCTGGACTAATGAAGCAAGCCTGGAAATGTTAGTAAGGAACCTTTGATCTGATTCTAACCTATTTCAGCTAAGAGTGTAAGGTTTTAAGTTGGATCCATTTAATTCTCAAGTTAAATTTTTAGTGTAAAAAAGTTTAATTAGAGTCTGCTGTTTGTTGTTGCTTGATGTTGTTCAATTATGTTAATTTATATTTAATGTAAGTTGTTTAATCTCTGTTCCATGTTTGCATGCTTAATTTTGTCCATTGTTTAGTTAAAATTCATTTTAGCTAGTTTAAGGAGTGTTTGGCACTGCATGATTTCTGGGTCTTGAGCATTGTTACTGTGCATTTGCACATTGGTGAAGTTTGATCATACATAATTGAAGCTATAGGAAGTGAACTCAGTTAGTATTAATATGTTTTAATGCCTAGTGTAGTATTTGATATGTATGAGCAGTTTTAGATCTAGATTTGCCATAACATGTTCCCTAGGGTTGGATCTGTTTTAGATGCATTTTTTGGTCATTTTAGAGATGTTTAGGAAGTGGAAGTAGTCTGTTGTTACTTGCTCTGTCTCATTCAATTATTTGTCCAAACTGCAACTGTGCAGAATCTGCAGATTCACACTAGTCTGCACTGCTGATCTAGGGACAAATTAGATTTCAATTGGTGTGTTTGTGATAGGGCTTTTAGGATTTTAGGATAGCCAGTAGTATCATCTACCTTTTGCCCCCATAATATTGCATCTCAGTGCTTATTTAGACTGCTTAATCTGCCTTGGAAGTTTGCCTTTTTCTGCATTTTTCTGTCTCAATTTTGCAACTGATTTGGTGTTGAAATGGCTTATCTATGGGATTAGTTGTTTGAAAGAAGTTGTTTTGTGCTTATTTAAGTTGGCTTAGTCTGTTCTGAGCATTTGGTAATTTTTGGTCAAGTTTAGCTTATTTTGAAACTGCTTATTTAGTCCATTCTGCTTATTATGGGTTAGACAGTTCTAGTTTCATTTTTCCTAGCTTTTTAATATCATTTTAGATTTACTGGAATTTTTTCAGATTTTTCTGTTATCAGTTTCTATTTTTAAATCATTTTAATAGTTTAAATTAGTTTTTAAATCATAATAAATAGAAAAATAATCAGAAAAATATAAATCCAATTTTCATAATTTTCTTTTATCATTTTTAATCTAGGAAAAATATAATTTCATTTTTAGTCCTTAATAAAATCAAAAATAGAAAAATAATGATAGCTTCTATTTAATAGAATTTATTTTTTTTAATTTTAATTAAGTAAATTTCAATTTTATAATTTTCTTAGCTTCTATTTACTTAATAATATTTTTAGAAAAAGTTTTAGATTTTTCTTAGCTCATTTAGTATTTTTTATAATTTAAATTAGTTTAATTAGTATTTAAATAATTAATAATTAGAAATAATTAAATAAAAAGTGTAAAAAAATATAATTTAAGTTTTAAAATAAGTTTTTAGTAATTTTACATTTTTAGGTTTTAAATTTCATAAATTTTACTTTTTAGTCCTTTTTAGATTTTTCGTTGCGCGTTTTTAAGTTAAGTCCTTAGCGTTTAATCTTGTTATGCATATCTGTTTTAAATTTGTTATTTAGAATTGTTAAACAAAGCAAAATCAAAAGCGATCTAAATCATCAATCACTCTAATCCAAAGCTTTCCACAATAGCCCATTCACATCTCGTTGGGACACGACCCGGGTGATCACTTGCCCGGTATCACACACATCACATTCACGGGTTTTGCAAGTTTGACTTTTCCTAAGGTTTGACTTGTCATTTCCCAAAGTATCACGTGTGCACGATACTATATTTATTTATATATACTCACACACAGATCATCAGAGAAGATCAAACAAATCTCCCACTGTGTAACCAAGAGAGTTACCAAAGCTTGAGGACCTCAGGTCTTCAGCACATCCATTTGGGAATATTCATGATAAGGCTTCATGCACTTCATCGAAGAAGTGCTGGAACGAATGCTCTAGTTGTCCTTAGAGACACTAGATGGGAAGACAGCCGACAAATCATTGGAACCATGGAAGTAGATCTCTCTGTTGGAACACAGTTAATCTACATGTTTCCTGACATGGTTCTAAGTATTGATGACTTCCATAATCATATAGAAGTAGCAATACAGACCCATGGATATGAAACTTGGCAAGGAGGAGAAAGTAATCTGTTCATCACAATGGCTATGATAGGCAGATTATCCAACACTAGCTACATGGGATTCCAATACAGCGTAGAAAATGTTGTGGATCACCTCACAACAACCGGCATCACAGCAATACCAAGCGAAAGAAGAAGTATAGAAGAACTTGAAGGTATGAGCTGGAATCTAAAGCCATCAGAACAAACCACTGTACGTGTCCCATCAAGAGTGGCTGTCAGCGAAAGGCTTAACAGATCTGTAAGCCTTAGATTTGAAAGGTATTGCCAAACACCTCAACCACCAAGATACTCAGTAGACCTAAATGATCGAGAAATACTAAAGAGCGACCGTCTAGATGAAGATGAAGAACACTTAATAGGATTTGCTTACAAGAACCTCATACCAAGCATATCTTTCATGATGTATGTTTCTGTAAAGAATGCTTAGTGGAGGCCAGGATTCTAGAAGAAGAACCACTCAATAAACCCAGACGATCCAATAAACCTAAACGATCAAAACGAAACTGGTCAACACTTGGTGAACCATCAGGAAAGTGGGACTATTATGTCAGCTATGACGCACCACTCAATACCATCCCAATTGAAGAAGTAGCAGCAACTGGCTGGGAAGATGAGTTCTCAGATAGCGAAACTACCCCAAGAAAAGTAGTGATCAAATCAAGTGATGATGAAGACTTGAATGATGGTGAAGAAAGAAGTGAAAAAATTCTTGCTATACAAGAACAACTTTCACAAAACCAGCAAGCCTTCCTTGATAAATACTTACCACAATGGGATGAACAACTGGCAAATCAGAAACAAAGATCAGAGTTAGAATGGGAAAACCCATTCGCAGCAAAGCGTGGTGAGGACCATACAATTTTCCATCTTTCCAAGGAAGACAGTAATAATGATGATGATCTGCCATACCCAAAATTCCGAAAATTGGCAGCACAAATCATCAGTAAGCATGAAGAACACGCGTTTCCTGGCACAGATGCAGAGTCAACCAGTACTTATCAACCTCCAAATGATGCAGTCTTGGGGCCAGCAACCTATCCACCGGCACGAGAAAACCCACAACCATTCTACAAACCAGACTATCAGTTTGGTTATCCTCAAGGCAGAAGCAATACATTCTATGGAGGATATGGCGAATACCATAACTCACAATGGACTCTGCCACCAACATGGACGGAATCAGGAGTAATGCTTGTCTTACCAGCAGACCCAGGCTTATGGTCAGAACCAATATCTAGATGGGAGTCTATTACTATTAATAGGCTCAACAATCAAACATGGTCTGACAACAAAGCAAAGTTAGCCTTTGTGGAAAATCTCCTTGGAGAAAGTGAGAAGTTGATGTGGCAACAATGGCGGACTATGTACCCAGAAGCCTACTCTGCTCTTGAAGCAATTGCAGATGAGCCACAAAATATAACGTCACAAGTACGGCAGCTAATTCTGTTGGAAGATCCATATCGAGGTTCAACTGATGAACAAGACAGGGCGTACAGAGACCTTGACAGAATAACTTGTGAAGAAACCAAGAACTTATGGTCATTCTTGGAAGACTTCAGGTAGCTAGCAATCAAATCAGGGAAATTATATTTCCCCTCAACAACAGAGAAGCTTTTTGCTAAGCTACCACCTTCTTTATCCAAGAAAATAGAAGAGTCATTTAAGGCCAAATATCCTGGTCTTAATGCAGGAGTCTTACCCGCAATCAAGTTTACTCACACCTTTGTCTCAGAAATGTGCAAAGATGCGGCGCTTGCAAAAGAATTAAGAACTTGTCTCTTTGTTCTGTCATACCAATTCCTGGTTACTACAAAAATAACAGGAAAAGATATGGAATAAGGAAATCAAGGACATATAAAGGAAAGCCGCATAATTCTCATGTGAAGCCATTTAAAAGAAAATATAAAGATGACAGGGGACGAGTCAAAAAGTGTAAGTGTTTCATTTGCGGAAAAGAAGGGCATTTTGCAAACGATTGCAGAAGCAAACAAGGTAATATTGCAAGATCAGCTGTTTATCAAGAATTAGATCTTGATGACAACTGGGATATTGTCTCAGCAGACTTTGATGACAGCAGTGTCTATAGTATATCAGAAGGAGAAGGTGACACTCATCAGAATATCAGTATGATGATACAAGACACTCCACTTGAAGAAACAGCTTTCATGGCAATAGGAGAAATTGATGAGTATGATAGCGAAGAAGAAGAAGATGATAACCAATACAGTTATCATACTTTTAATCATGCTTTTATGTTCCACCCTAGGCCACCAACAAAAATAGCAGACATGGTCCAATCTGCAGGATCATGGAGACCAACAAAGGAATTACCAGCAAAGAGTAAAGAATGTGATCATGATTGGAAGGAGAATGCTGTCACCAATTACACAATCTGCTATTACTGTGGAATACTAACCACAGACATGTCAAGACTTAACTGTCCCAAATGCCAACTCACAACATGCGCTCTATGTGCAAAAAATTACCTTGGCAAAACAGTTAATGTCAAAGGAAAGCAAATACACCAGCCTGAAGAAGAAAAGGATTTTGGAAACAGAGAAGTAAAACTTCTCAAAGAGCTTCTAAAAGAAAAGACGAATCAGGTGCAACAGATGATCAGAGATCAAGCCAAAGAGTATTATGAAAGCAAAATTGAAATACAAAAGAAGGAGGAATCATGGTAGCTTGAAAGAAGTCTACTGATGAAGGATCTCACTGATGCTCTTAAAATCATTGATTAGCTTAAGGCTGAACAAATAAGGCTTGAAGAACAGAAGGATGAAGAAATAATGAAGCTAAAGGCACAATTACAAGAGAAAAGGGAGAAAGATGCAGAGGTTCAATTCTCAAGAGAAGAATTCCCACCATTAGGAGAAACCCATACAGCAAGACCTTGTATTGAGGCAGAAATTCACTATACTGGAAATTCTGCAGAAGTTCCAAAAGTCAGGAGAGTGACAAACCAACTTTACAATGTAAAAGTTGAGTTTAACATTCCTAACTGCCCAGCATTCAGAATCACTGCAATAATAGATACAGGAGCATCAGCATGCTGCATAAATAAGTAGGTTATCCTAGAAGAAGCACTTGAAGATCTAACTCAAGTCATTTTCTTCAATGGCCTGAACTCCAGACAATAAGCTACTTATAGAATAAAGCAAGGCCATTTCTTTATTGAAGGGAATAAATTCAAGATACCTCTTATATATGCATTTGACATGCATGATAGTGGCGGAATCGAAATGTTAATAGGAGCCAACTTCATCAGATCCATGAAAGGAGGAATTAGTATAGAAGGAGATGAGGTAACCTTTTACAAAAGATTACCAAGATCAAGACTTCGGATCAAACGGAGATCGCCGAGCTAGCCATTACTGAGTTAGAAGTTGATGAAGAAGAATTCCTGGAGATAAATGAATCCATTTATTTCAATCTGGAAGGAAACAAGGGATTCTTAGAGCAATTCAAGCCCACCATAGACAGGCTAAGGGAACAAGGATACATTGGAGAAGAACCCTTGAAGCACTGGAAGAAAAATGGCGAACTTTGTAAGCTGGATATCATTAATCCAGATATTACAATTGAAGATAAGCCATTAAAACATGTGACGCCAGCAATGGAAGATTCATTCAAGAAACATGTTGATAGTCTTCTCAAAATTGGTGCTATTCGTCCAAGCAAAAGCAGGCATAGGACTATGGCGATGATCGTGAATTCAGGAACAACAATTGATCCAGTGACAGGAAAGGAAGTCAAAGGGAAAGAAAGAATGGTTTTCAATTATAAGTCCTTAAACGACAACACGTATAAGGATCAGTACTCCCTACCAGGCATAAATACGATCATTAAGAGAATAGGAGGTGCAAAGTTATTCTCAAAGTTCGATCTCAAATCAGGATTCCATCAAGTCGCCATGGATGAAGAATCAATCCCATGAACAGCTTTCCTAGTACCAGGAGGACTCTATGAATGGCTTGTCATGCCATTTGGCCTGAAGAACGCCCTAGCAGTATTCCAAAGGAAGATGGATAAATGCTTCAAAGGAACAGAATCATTCATCGCAGTATGTATTGACGATATACTGGTTTTCTCAAAAAATGAAAAGCAGCATGCAAGACATTTGGAGAGAATGTTGAAAATCTGTGAAGATAACGGTCTAGTCTTATCTCCAACAAAGATGAAGATAGCAGTCCCAACAATAGATTTTCTGGGAGCAGTCATAGGAGAAGGAACCATAAAGCTTCAACCGCACATCATAAAGAAGATTGTGAGCTTTAATGAAGAGGAATTGAAGACAAAGAAAGGATTAAGGTCATTCTTAGGAATCCTTAATTATGCACGCAGTTATATTCCAAAGTTGGGAATACTCCTCAGACCGCTGTATGAAAAGACCAATGCGCATGGAGATAAAAGATTGAAGCCTTCTGATTATGAATTAATCAGAAAAATTAAAGCACAAGTTCAGAACCTTCCAGACCTGGAAATTCCACCTGAAGGTGCTCATATCATCCTGGAAACAGATGGATGCATGGAAGGATGGGGAGGAATAGTTAAGTGGAAGAACAGCAAAGAAGGACCAAGAAGTTCAGAAAGGATTTGCGCATATGCAAGTGGCAAATTCTCAACAACTCAATCCACAATTGATGCAGAAATCAACGCCTGTATCAACACTCTGGAAAAGTTAAAGATATATTATCTTGACAAACCAGAAATCACTCTAAGGACAGATTGTCAAGCTATCATTAGCTAATAGTAACAAATCCTCTAGAGTAAGATAGATCAAATTTGCTGATGCAATCACAGGAACAGGCGTCAAAATTAACATAGAACACATAGACGGAAGACATAACACCCTCGCTGATTCTCTCTCAAGACTTGTTAACCTTTGTTTTGCAGAATGCACAGGAGAAATGAAGCAATTAGCAGCAGCAGCTCTTTACTCAGTGGAGGAAGTTCTACAGTCCCCTTCTGCCTATCAGAAGAATATGAAGACCACCTGCGAAGAAGTCATGAAGATTTCCAACCACTTCCAAGAATCTTCACAAAGACTATTTTCTCTAATGAAGAACCAGGAGCGCTATACAAACGATATCAGCTCAAAGCCAACCAGACCCCAATCAGAATGGATAAATCTGATGCATGGAGATCAGTCGCCCAAGACATTGAGCTCTCAGCAGCAAAAGAAGCAGTCAAAGCCATGCGAAACCTACAAGCAATCATACAATACAAAACCCAAGTTTGCCTCGTATTATCTACCAGAGATAACCACTGGTCTGATTAGAAGGAAGAAGTCCGTATCCAAAACAAAGAAGCCAGAAGAATACTCATTGAACTCGAAGCGCTTGCACAACAGTTGGGCCACAATAACATCTAAGCCCATACAAGTTCATAGCCCAAAAGGAGGACTTCTAGAAGATGATGTAAGCAGTGACGATTCAATTTTAATTGTGGACCCTGGATGGGATGATTATTGTATGTAAGAGTTAAAATTGAATCGTCCCATGGAAAAAAGTCTTTATCCCACAGCTCGAAGGGCCCGCATGTGAAATTATTTTTCACGGGTTTGTTTAATAATTGTCCTTTGTAATAATTAAAGTAAGAGTCGTTGTCGCATTATTAAATTTTGTCGGCCAATTGTATCAAAATAATAATGGCCTGGAATATTCCTTGGCATATGCCATGGTTTATTCTTTAGAATATGCTAGATGCTAAAGCATATTCTTAGTTTATTCCTTTCGCTTAGCCTATATAAGGCATTATAATCCTTTGCTTTAGGCATCCGAAAACCCACCAAAATTCCCTCACCATAACCATTGTAACAAAGCTTCCGCAGTATTTTAATAAAAAAGTGTGTTTAAGTAATACTTGTACTTTAAAGTTTTAGTTTTTGAGCTTTAGTACAAGATAAAAATTCCTGGCAGCGTAATTTTTAAGTAACTTCACGATTCGTTTCACCACTTTTCGTGGAAATGATATTACTGGATTTCAAAGACATAAAAACAAGATAATATTATGTATAATATTATTTTTGAACTTTAAGCATTTTAAGCATATCGCACTCTCACTTCAGCGATCAAATCGTTATTCGTTACTCACTTTCACATCCACTAGTTGTATTAAGTCAGATTCTCAGACTTCCCTATTTATTCAGGTTCTGTGTTGAAGCCGTTACCATAATCTCACCCGAACTTACTTTACACCATACCAGTATCACATAAGGTGAGTCATAGCCCCACTTTTACTTATTTAATAACTTTATACTCCATGGGAGAGATACATGCTATAAACTGTTCACAAGTATTTTTCTGAATGCTATACCTTATTGATATTACCTAAGTTACCATTACTATTGCCATTATTACAAGTCCCTCCCATCATGAACCATTAATCGCTTGCGAGTGAACGCGAATATAGTGAATAGATCTATTGGCAGCTAACGCCCCATTTGTGTTAGCCGGTTAGGCGACCAAATGCACTTTATTTGAGAATTCAAAATAGGAAGACGGCAATCTCCTATAGAGGCTATAACTCATGCCATTAATTTGGATTGTTCTGATCGTTTGTGCTGTACATTGTTAACGTTTGAGTGTCATGAGACTTAGGGCAATATATATATGACTGCGATATCACTTTTTCAACTGATTGTATTTCCAATACAATCTTACTTGTGTTTCGAACTGATTTTAATTTACAAACTCTATGATTTCACTCAACATTTTTGTTGACTTTTAAGCATGTTTATCTCAGGTAATTAGCGGAGCAGCAAGGGCATGGAGCGGGCAATAACTTATCTTTTATTATGGTGTAAAATAAAACGTGTAATTCAGTTTAAAATACTATTTCCTTTAAGGATTTCACCAACTCTGATATGAAACTTTTGTAACTGAATTAATATAAAGGACCTATATTTTCAAAACGTCTCTTTTGAGCCATTTTCTATAATTATGACTTCGATCCTCACCGTAATACCCCGGTTAGTCTTCCGCTGTTATCTCATAATTTAAGGGGTGTTGCATTTTCCATCCGGATATGTCGAGTTATATGACAAGCACGGTGGAAGATTCATTGTTAATGGACATCGTATCAAGATTTATCATGATGAGGAGCAACTGAATGAAATGTCAAGTGAGGAAATTCCACTTGAACTGCTCGATAAAAAGAAATACACTACTATTTCATTCATGGCACCTTTCCTAGCAGATTATAAAAAAGTAATACCATGGGATGCAGATTCTGGATTTATGTATGATGTCCTTCCTAGATCTTGTGATACAGCAAAGTTATATGACATCGATAAAACCGAAAAATGAATAGTGAAAGTAAATGTGGTTTACATTCCCAAGAAGTCGGGAAAGAATCCCACACATAAACCACGAAAGTGAGGAAGATCGAGGCAGGCTAATGACTCGTTAATAAATTAAGCGCTTCTCGGGAGGCAACCCATGTGTTTTTAATTATTTGTTTATTTTTATGCCCCAATGGTTTCACCATAAGTGAGGGGGCCTTGCAAAAAAAAAAAAAAAAAAAAAAAAAAAAAAAATCCAAAATCTAAAAATATTTTGCATTTTGTGTGTTTGTTTGTTTTGTATATGAAGATTACTGTAGGTTATGATGCTTGATCTCAAAGATGTGGAATCGTTCGATCTCAATATCTCATTTGGAGCTCGATCTAGATTCCAAGGCTCAGGCAGTATCATTTCTTTTATGTTCCATTTTCCTATTTTTATGGTTCATCATTCTTTACATTGAGGACAATGTCAAACTTAAGTGTGGGGGGAGGAAATAGGAAAATGAAAATGGATTTTAAATTTTCTATATTTTTGAGCCTAGTTTTAAATTGTTTGCCCTTATGATCTAGTTGTTTTCGCACATTTAGGATAATTTATATTAGAATAACTAGATCAATCCACTGATAAAACATGTAATTTTTGAAAATTCGAGATATGTCCTAATTGACATTGCAATCCATTTTTGGGATCGATAACATTGCTAGCACAATTATAGCCCATTCCACCAAAAATTGTGAGGATTTGAGCCTATTCTTATATAGCATACATCTTTTATGCTTGATCTTTTTGCTATGAGTGTGCCGGTGATTTTATTTATTCTAGAACTTGTACTTGCAAATCATTACCAGACCGCAGTGAGATCACATTCGTGTAATGAAATTGTATTCGTGTGATAAGAGGCAACATTAGGATTCAACTAAATGGCCATCCATTTGCAAATCATACATTAGCTAATCACATCGGTTAGTTAAAACTCTCATCATTGACCCATTTGTTAGCACCCAATTTTAGTGCTAGATACCATTAATACACCCTTTGAGCCATTCTTTTCTTTTGTTACACCAGAAAAATAAAAAAATATTTTACACTTTTAGCCTTAACCTTATCCATAGTCAAGTCTTGGTTGGTTACTAGCTATTTGGAAAGATGGTTGTTATGTGGGAAATCCTTGAATTTTGGAGAAAGGTGCAAACTCTATGATAATCTCATAGAAGATCTATTGGAATTATGATCGATGGCCGAAACATGTGGCCAAGAAAAGAAAAAAAAAAAAAAAATATATATATATATATATATATATATATATATATATATATATATATATATATATATATATATATATATATAATAATAATAATAATAATAATAATAATAATAATAAGTCATCGCAATTATATGGTGACAAGAATAGCAAATGAGCTATGAAAGTATGATATTGATCAAGGATGAATTCTCAAGTTCTTGTGAAAGAGGTTGATGTAGCTAGTAGCAATTGGTTGTAGACTTTGACTATTTGTAAAGTTTTTTTTACACCTCTCATAAGTATATCCCATGCCTTATCCCTACCTTTTTAATCTTGTGAAATATCAATTGTGCGAATATTCTAGTGACCATCCGGTTCTTGAGTGATCGAATAACGCGCCAGCGATCTAAGGTATTTTAATTTAGTGACCATCCGTTGTTTGAGTAAAGCAAGAATTTGCGCTAGCGATCTAGTATGTTTTTACAAGAGATATCTGAACATAAACCCCATATTACCCTTTAACCCGAATAAAAGTCCTCTTAGAAGTTTACACTTGGTGCTCACGCCATGTCGGTAGAGTTTTGTTTCTTGTACAAGCTTATGGTAATATTTAGATCATGACTGAGCGATGAGTGTGATTTTCTTATATACTCACCCACAAAATAAATGAGTGTTGAGTGAATTATACTTCATTCCTTTTTCGTGAGGTGTTTTAACTTGTTATCAAGCAAGAGAATCATTAAGGTATTGTCAAACATCTCGACTTTTCACTTATAAAGCTTAAAAAATGGATCTTATCTCGTACTTGTACTTGATGGATTTGCATCTCATTTTTTAGAATCATTCTCATTTATATCATGTGGATTTATTTTTAAAACCTAGATTTGCTTGAGGACAAGCAAAGTGTAAGTGTGGGGGGATTTGATAACGCTCATTTCGTACATGTTTTAGTCGCGTTATTTCTATGTTTGTGCATTGTATTTGGTTGTGTTTGTGAACATATTATGCGAAAAAGGTACAAAAGATATATTAAGGTTCAGGTACAATCAAGTCCAAGGGAATAGCTAGAAAGATGGGGAAAAGTCGCTAAATCAAGAGCTTATGCACAACGAAAGATTCTATCCATAATAAAGACCTCGGGAAGATCATCAAAGATAAAGAATCAAGTTACAAAGATTTCTGAGCTCAAGAAAAGATCAAGTGTTGATGAAATGAATGAGAAGTTACATGAAAAGTTTGCTATGAATTATGGCTTGCTTCCTCAACCAAAGGTTCAAGAAATACAACTAAGGGTTAAGTTCAACCCAAGGTTCAAACTGCCATGCTAACCTTACTCCAAACCTTGGGCTGGAATCTGAACCTCAGGTTGAGACTTCAACCTTGGGTTGCTGCAACTCCTGGCACACTTAATGACTACTTTTAATGATCTAACTCTTCATGTGGGTTGTCATTATGCTTTATTTACTTCAAGTCTAGAATTTTATGACACTTGGTGCCCAAGAAACTTGCTTGTTGGCCAAGGAGTAGTTTTCTATTAATTAGTAGCATTGGCTAGAGAGAAAAGACACATACTCATATACCAAATTTCTTATACTCTCTCAAGAAAGCTACAAAGAAGAAAACGCAGGAAGAAGTTGACTTACATTCATTATCCATCATTGTAATCATCAAAGGAATCATTGTTGATCACCTCATAATTGTTCCTAAGTCTTGTAATCATCATTACAACTTTTGTAGGACTCTTTAATCATGTTTTCAAGTGATATAATTTCTGTGATTATTACTTTGTTTGCCATGAGCGGCTAAGTTCGTTGTGCACTTGCCTAGATGATGCTTGTTACATGAATGTTGATTGATTATGACTATATGGTTCTAATTCAATGAAAAGCTAATACTAAGATCGAATTGTGCTTTCAAAGTTTTCATAAACAAAAGAGTTATCAAGTTTGGTTGATTATTAATGGTGTAATAGGTCGAAAGAGACATTGTAATTTAATCAATTGTAAACCTTTGTCTATGAAGGTGTTACCTTATGTATTGACCATTTCATATGTAACTTGGTTAAACTTAGAAAACTAAAAGTGTAGTTGTCAATTACTTGTGAAATGATAGCGAATCAAGTGACTGAATTGTGTTAGTCTTGTTTGATCAAAACTTAATATTGTTTTTGTCATCTTAAAATCTTGAAGAGGATTGAAAGTGTTGAAAACAAGAGGATTAGTACACCAACTAATCAAATTACTGCACCATCTAATTTATTGATCATAATCGATTTGAACCATTGTCATAATCATATCAAGGGAATTGTGCAAACTAGTCTAGGCAAGTGTAGTTTTTAATATATTGAATTTACATCATCATCATTATTTGCTTGCTTTAGAATCATTACTAAGTCTTTGTTATAATCAAACTCACGTTACATAAAAACTAAACAAATCCTTGTGAACGACCTCGGCTTACCATATCACCTCTTGCTACACACGGACAAGTATACTTGCTCGTATGTGTTTCATTTGAATCATTGGTAGATCGTGTTTATAAATTTAAAACTTGCACTCTCGACACACATCAGATATACATTATCCTTTTAACAAGATGAAAGCTTAATGCATGTTTTCATAGGCATAATGTTTTCCAAAACATCATGTTTACCTAAATGAAGATATGAAGCCAAAGTGTTTGAATCGGATATTCCTATCCTAAATATACTTGATCTCAAGATTATATTTACTAGATGATGACAAGAGGAATTCACTCGAGTTTCTTATTTATAATCATCAAGAGTCACTGTCGCTCGGGGTGCATGAGGTTGGCTTTGAGATTGCATTTTAACATATGTTGTTAAAATGTGGATTTAAGGTTTAACGAAACTTATGCAGAAGTTTAGGGACAAAGTATTACTAATACTTTGATAACTTGTGAAAGTAGTACTACTTATACCTAGTGGAAATTGATAAAATGAACGTGAGCATCATGCTCATTTTATAGTGGAGATTCTAGCCATAATGAATCATCTAAGTCCCTATAGGTGGCAAAGAATGTTTGAGTTGGTTCAACGTGCATTTGATTTGGTATGAGTGTTAGACAAAGGGCTTTTTGAGCAATGCACTCAACGGATTCAAATGATGGTAGGGATTGTGGATTGGTTGATTTAGATGGTAGGCCTTCTAGTGTGTCTAAATAAGGATGTGGTGATGTAGAGGTTTGTTGTACTACGGGAGTACTTACGTTTGAAGACAACAAGGATAGATACGAATTCTTGTGGTCCATTGGTTGGTACAGCTAGTGGGTGAAGTTCTTTGAAGTTTTGGTCATGTTTGTGAAGCTTAGGGGCTGAGATATATCATAGAGGTGAATGTGATGAGATGATGGTGAAAGAACAAGTGAACTTAAGTGCTAAATGTTCAAGGATGAAGACCTATTGACATTTGTTTTATTTCTATTGATTGGGAGAGTGTTAGGATAAGTGTTTTAACATATGTTGTTAAAATACTTTGATTTTTCGGATATGACTTTTAATGACTACAATCGTAAGTCAATTTTACTTGAATATTTTGGACAAAATACTTAAGTTGTCAATCCTACTTTGTTGAGATTAGATCGCACTTAAGGATAGCAAGACTTGATAATACATCTTTAACTTGAGTGTGAGTTATGACTCGATGTAAATCCTTATCGTCTTGAAGGATGACACATTATTTTCATGTTAACATATGTGGATACAAGAAAATATCTACAGTCATAAGTTAGACTTGTGATGTATGATATCTTTACAAACAATGAGTCTGGATTTGTTAGGAAGTTGTCAATTCATAAAACAAATCAAGCTAATGGATAAAGGATGAGTAAAGGACGGAAGAATGCAGTGAATGTGTGTAATGATTACAAAATCTCAGTGGTCCACGGATTGCAAGGAACCAATTTCAGGGTTCCTTCCTTTATAGAGAAAGGTACCTTGGAGCATTTTCATGAAATTTGAAAGTATGATCAGAGATGGTTATCCTATTGGTGCAAGTGAGATGACATGATCCTAATATGAGTGAATATCAGTGAAAAGTATCATAGTAACAAAAGTGAGTGATCTAGAGTGCGGGATTAAACGAAAATTAAAAAGTTATACCTGCAGGTCGGCGGAACCAATCGACATAACAGGCGGAACCCATAATTTGGTTCCGCCTCATCCGTTGGTAAAATTTTGGCGATACCAAATTTGGTTCCGTCCTATCCTCCAGGCCAAAAAAGTTAACAGAGGGCATTTTTCGACCCCCGAACCCCGTTCAAATCCCGTAATTTTTCCTAAAACATGTGTAATTAATTTGTTGTGATAAGGAAACAACAATGAAATAGGTATAAACACATGTATGGGTATAGATCATGCAAGGGCTAGAAATTTCACTAAAACGTGAAAAATGAAGATTGATAACATAACTATGTTATCTTCCTGCAAGATAAACCGTTAGTTAACATGGTAGATTAGTAGCAAACTTATCATCCCATAAGGCACATAATAGTTCATAAATCATTGTTAGTTCTTGTACCAAACACCTTTTTCAAAGATACTATATGTTTAGATAATCATTGAAGGTAGTGACACATTTTAACACTTGAACTATTAGGTGGGAGTTTGTGTAAAACAACATTTTTCAAAGTACTTGACTAGTTTTACTTAGTTCTCATTTCTAAAAGAATTATGCAAGATTTTAATATAACATATGCAGAGAAAATTATCTAAGTCCATAAGTAATGCAAAAGCAATTTTCCAACATAGTGCACAAAATTAAGCAAATGTCCTATTGTGCATAAACAAGAAATCGACGAGCAAGAGAATAAATAACATGTCAAGATTGATACTTATGTTACACAAACAATCAAGTGTAAACAAAAATTTGCAATAAGTAAATAACATATATGCAACCAACATAAACTAAAACAAGTAGTCATTTAGCTTAACATAAAAAGAAATATATTTTTCGTCACTTTGCGTTTAAATATGACGATGTATACCAAGCTTGATTAGTTTCCTTTATATATATAAATATCACAAAATTCTTTAGTTTCAAAAGAAATTATATCAATGTTCAAAGGATACTAACTTAAATTGCCCGACTCAAAAGTTTGAGTTTCTATGTCAAAACGAAGCACACTGTAGAATTTTCGCATAGCGAGAATGTGTAGGACTTACTAGATTTGGTAGTAAACATATAATACACCTATTTTAACATCATTTCTACTTATGTGACTTATCTAAACATTTACGGAGGTGATTTTTCAACTAAATTTATAGTTATCCCAAACGCTACTTTCAAAACCGTATTTTTCGTAAATTTGCTTTAAGCACATAATTTGACACTTACAAATTCTTTTAAGAAATCTTTTCTTTTATTTTTCAAGGACACCTTCAAGCTTGTATACAAAGTAACATTTAACAACAAAACACTTAGCGAAACATTTTTCATATTATATTCCGCTTCAATGGTAATTTGATACATGGATCGTACTCCATTTTAAAAACCATTTGTTTTGAAAATAAGAGCCACGAGGCTCTGATACCAATTGTGAAAACATAGAGGGGGTGAATACGTTACCGTTTTAAAATCTTTATACTTGTTGTATCAAATATCCGATCAAGCTTGTTGTAATATGAAAAATGCCAATTATAGTCTATGACTAATATAAGCATACACTAACACAAGTTGTCACACAAGCATAACTATCAAGTCACAACACAAGCAATAATATAATGCAAGTATAAAATTAAAGAAGTAAGTAAAAGAAAGTGCAAACCGCACACGAGTATTTATAGTGGTACGGATCTCCTCTCCGCCCTACTCCAGTCCTCGAGTACCCAACTCGAGAGTTACATCAGTAAATCAACAAGCTCCCTTCTCGGCGGAGAAAACCTTCACAAACGTCGCTTACACTTTTTCCGGTACAAAGCCAAATACCGGGTTCTAGTTCGAGGTATAACCAACCTAACGTCGCCTATACAATATTTCCGACACTAAGCTAGATGTCGAGTTCTTTTACAAGGGTACAACCACTCCCGTTATGTTTTATGGCCCAACATAAAAACTTTGTGTTTTATGGCACAAACACATAAACCATCTAATCTAGTTTGGCGAATAGATTATGATGATACAATAATGTTTACAATGACGATCCATGACACAAATGTCTAATGGATATGAATGACTAATCTAAATGAACTTCCATTGATAGAAAGCCTTCAATGGATGAAGATCACAAGTTCCCTAAGCTTGTTGTGATAGATCTTCATATATGTATGCTTGTGGTGGATGATGAATCAAGATCTCTGAGCTTGCTTCACAGGATCATTTCGGGAGTATGCTTACAACATAATGAAAGTTAGAAGCATTATGATCATGATGATAATCGTGATTAATGTATGTTACTACATTGTTATCTACTGATCTAAATGTATGCAAAAGGGTAGAGAAAATGTATGTTCAAGTGGTATTGAAATGAGTAAACAATTGGCTGCTATTTATAGCCAACAAGCTCAGCAACCCACGGATCAGACGGAACCAAAACAAGGGTTCCGTCCGTGTATGCATTTGGTTCCGTGGGGACCTGACAAAAAATCTTCAAAATCTTTTATCAAATCTAACCAAAATATATACATGATCTTACTAGTATCATACAAAGATATTTTCTAAGATTTCCAAAATCTTTGCAAATCTTGTTTTAAATTTTTCCAAAATATTTACAGAATCTTTCCAAGATATCATTTGTGATCTTTCAAGATTTTGATGACACTATGCATGAGGTAATAAAACCATTTTCATTTTGATTAAATGTAAACAAAAGTTTGTTTGTAAAATGTATTACTTAACTAGTTAATATATGTTTAACAAGTTGTACCATGTTAGTTTATGTGTTACTAAAAATGTTAAACTACTTATGCTATTATAGGACTTAAGTTATTATGTCATTAACATCATTTTTAGAAGTATGTAAACACATTTGACTTTGTTTGACACCTAAAGTGCACTTATCCTATTTTGACACCTAAAGTGCACTTTTACACCTAATGTGACACTTATTCTATTTTGACATGAATACAACTTACGAAGCATGATGTACAAGTAAAAATACTTGTATATGCAAAATGTAAAATGTGGTTCAAAATAGAATGGTTAACCTTTTAAAATACTTAATGACTCTAAACGTATTTTAAACATTCTAAATGATTTGTTAAGGGGTTTGATCATAATGTCACATAACAAACATGTACAAACCTGTGTTGTAGCATACGAGGACTTGAGACGTCGAGAGGTGTTGAATGTATGTTGAGACAAAATATGATTACGAGTAACTTGTATATTTTACGTTATGTATCAAGTTACATGTTTTGCATCAATCAAAACAGAAAAGACTGTATAGATTAAATATCGTAATATTTGCACTAACAAAAAACATTATCTATAGATTCATCTTCCGGAATGGAAAATTGTTCATATTGTTGTACAAGAAGATCGATCTTGTTTTCTTTGACTTGACTATTACCTTGATGAGTGACTAACAAAGTTTTTCAAATTTCTTTTGCCGTGTTGCACATAAAAATTCTTTCAAATTCTTTTTTAGGCAAAGCATTATAAATCATCATTTTAGCCTCATTGTTTTTGGCTACTTTTCTTTTAAGATTATCACTTTATTGATCATAAGGAATAATTTCATCCTTTTTAGTTACCGGATTCTTTTCAACAGGTTTAAAGTCACCCTTGGTAATAACATGCCAAAGATCAATATCTTTTGATTTCACATATGTTTCGAATCTTGTTTTCCATTAGATAAAACAATCGGTTTCAAAAAGTGGTGGTTTTTGCATAGATTGCCCTTCTTGACATTTGTCGAAATCCATTGATCGATTCAAGTTTTAAAATACAATATATTTTAAAAATCTTGATTGACGTAGCTCTGATACCAATTGTGAAAAACTAGAAGGGGGGTTGAATAGTGTTACCGGTTTTTCGTTAATTATTAAAGTTTACTTGTGAAAAACTTTGATTCGATTGTTTGTGATACCAATAAACAACAATATGAATACTATGAATACTAAACTACACAACTAAGCATAAACAATAAAAGTAAAGTGTAAGAGATGGAAAGATCAAACTGAGGCAAATAGATTTATAGTGGTTCGGTAACGAAGCTCTTCTTCACCCTACTCCACTCCCCGAGTACCCAACTCGAGAGTTCTAAGCACTATGTCAACAAACTCCCTCAGGCGGAGAAAATCGTACAACGTCGCTTATCCCTATTTTCGACACTAAGCTAAATGTCGAGTACTAATCTAGCTAGTACCAATCTAACTCACGATCCACAAGATCCTTACTTCTCACACGATCTACACGATCGTCACTTATCACACAATCTACTCTTGATCCACTTGATCAACACACTAACACACTAGCTATAAGAGATCTCCAAGATCTCAACAAGATCACAATGATCCACTCACACACGCTAAAAAAAAGATAAACCACTTGATGTATGCCTAGATACAACAAGTATGTAACAAGTGTTACAAGTGCACTACTCTAACACTACAACACCTTGTATCTTCTTAATACTTTGTGTTCTTCTCTTGCACTAGTAGAGGAATGAAGGTGATCACTTGGTTGGATGAAAGGATCACTCTTAAACAAAAGAAAACTAACTAAATGATCAAAGGTAAGTGTAAGTGATAGAGAGTTTGAACTCAGAAAATTTTGTGTGAAAAAGGATGCCCAAAAACTGTTAAATGGACTGGTATTTATAGGAAGAGAAAATTTGAACGTTACAGGTTGACGGTACCACTAAATGGTCGACGGTACCACTAAATTTAGTGGTACCGTCCCAGACAAGGACGCTCCAAATTTTGTTTTCAGTGGTGAAAATTTATTTGGGGAAGTTTGGAGCAGATTTGGGGGGGGGGAATAGCTGTTGGTGATTTTAAACTTATTTTCTCAAATTAAAATATTTCTTTTTAATTCAAAAATAATTTGTAAAATGTATTTTTGAAAAAATATTTTTTCACATTCAAAATGTGAAGTTTGAAACACAAATTCACTTCTTTGATCATTTGTCAAGTTGTAATTTGTTTGTTCTTACCTAGAGTGATTTACGTAGAAACGGGATATTTCGACTAAAAACTTGTTTACGTTAATTTTGACGTAAAGTGTTTTTACATTTTGTTATCAGCAAAACGTAAGGATATCGAAAAATAGAAATAACGTTTTTAGACCTTATTTGTATCAACGAAAATTATCTCTTTTTATAATCTCCATCTCTAGCACAATCAGTTACAACAACAGTTACTTTTGGCAAACATACCCTTAATATATCATGTCAAATCATAAACATTTAAACCTCTTTAACTTTGAATACTTATTTGCATTATATATAAACCTTTTATTACACAAAATGTTCCAATATTACACAGGAATTAAAATATAAAGAAGTACGCATAAGATTTAGGAGATTTCTTGTTAATCAGACATGAAATATAAGTTCGATGTGATTGCAATATATGTATATGTAAAAAAATAAATAAATAAATAAATAACTTCTTAATGGGTTATAGACTTATTCTTGAATATTTCATTATAGACTTATTACTAAACCTTCAATAAAAGTTGGCTAAATTTTTTGCAAAAGCTATCCCTGCACGTAAATTAATGATGATACTTGCCAATGATTTTTGACAAAAACGAGAATGGCGACAATCGTCGCGTTGCGGGCGTGCCTGTTTTCGGCCGAGGTTTTGAACGGGTCAAAAGTAATGAAAATAAACCTTATTGGTTTTAGAACCAAAAGACGTTTGTGTTTTCCTCATACTCATAGTCAAATACAAATGAAATTGAAAACTGCAAAGATGACATGTGCCTCTTTCCTCTTGAGCAACTGCCTCTATCCTTTACAGCATGTACTTTCACTCCTAATGGTTCTGAAATGAAATGCATGTTCATTAGTAAGTTTGACATAAAAACTTTTGCACACATTTGTAAAATAACTTGTTGCTTGATAAACCTTAAACCGTATCAAAATGCTAGCACCATTTTACAAAATCTAGAGATTGCATTAAACCATCATAACCATTGACCAACATCAATTCTAATTTCAACCTTGGTCTTAAACTAATTCACTGCTTTGCGTATCACAAATGACAACATAGCAATTTTCTATAGCGATGTATTGAGTTGGTCTCATATATCTCCTCTTTAACAGGTTTATCCTAGTTCTAACTACTAATAAGAACACAATGAATCTATAAAAAGGCTGTTATCCCACATTACTTTTGAATTGTAGGTTTATCCTAAATTCCTAATTACAGGTTTACCATAACAGCAAATTTCCTATATCTAAGAAATTAAAACAACATAAGATCATACCTTAAATAGAAAGTACGGTCAGACATGCGCATAAGACATAATGTACTGGAAGCAACTTTTAGGACAATGTGATCCCAATTCACGAAGCGTGCAAAAGGTCTTGAACTTGAATTTGTATTGAAAAACTCTATCATCCAACTCAATCAACATGAATGACTCCTCTTCCCATTCTCCCAAAACAATAGACATCACGCTCGGACGTATCCTCCACTGCATTACGTCAAAGGCTCCTAAAACATCCCTAAGATCTACAAAGTACTTGAACCGCCAATCTGAACACCCATTCCTCATCACATAATCGCCTAAGTGTTTCTCCCAATGCTCATAATCCCAACACATAAGCACCAAAGACTCACCAGACTCAAACATCTTGATATCACAATACAACTTCAAATGCAACTGTGGAAGCTCTATCTTAGTTAAAACTGGACGCTCGTTCACAAAATCCAACTTATAATGCGTAGGCTGCTTCCCAAGCATAACGTTCACCCAATGAATCTCACCATTCCAATACACCCCAAACCCAAAACCCACAAATACTTCAGCAGGATACACGACACCACAATCACTCCAATCCTCTGTCTCGGAACAATAAACCGGTAACCGAGTAGTATGCAAATCCTCAGACTTCTGAGCATGAAAAACCTTAAACCCTAACGACTTCCTAGGATCAAAAACCATCCTTAAAATCCCAAACTGACATTTATACAGCCTCTTAAACACACCAATAGTCGGATTACCCACAAATATCTTCCTATGCGGCTTTTCGCCAACTGAACAAACCACCAACCCATTAATAGATTGCAGAATTTCAAACCAATTACTACCCTTACCCTCCCCTATTGCACGAAAACAACCTAAGTCAATCAGAATACACATACAAAAGCAAACACACTATACCTTTAAATCAATTTCAGTCGCTGTCTGCACAAAAGCGTAGATCTCAGCAGCAGCTTCTGCAGCCACATCAGCAGGCGTTTTGATGACGGGAGTAATCTCATAATAATAAGAACCGATAATTGGTGCCAGTTTCCCATTCACCACATATGTATATCATTAAAATATATAATAATCATTCAAATGAACCTATTAACAATAATAATCAAAGAATACCTACTTAAGGAATGTTTGGATTACCTTATTTTTTGGGCTTATGAGCACATACCTGATATTTCTTATATCCAAGGCCAAATATTCGTTGAACCTAAATCATCAGTTAGAAGGTTGCAGCCTGCAAGAGAGCACAAATATTACACAAACGCTAAAATGGACCTGTTATTGCTAAATATGGCCATAAGCCAGGCAAATAAGTTAAACCAAACACCCTTGTAATGTTAACTATGGTGTAATCCTAGATACCCACGTTACAGGTATAAGCCAAAAAAAATATACAGAGAAAAATTATCAAACCCACATTTATAAGCGTATGAGAACTGAGCATCCTGCGCAGTGATACTCAACAGAATGTTGCTCGGAACATCACTTTGAGCTGTAACAATAACGGACAAATGCAAATTACCGTCGTGAACTACAACCGGTGTTTCAAAGAGACAAAAGATAGATAGACTATAACACACGCGTGAAAAATACTAATTTAAAAACAATGACGCACAAAAGATCAGATGCAACACAGCACTCACCATAAGCTACGTTAACCTATACCGGTGTTGGTTCGTAAGTCTTGTATACCACATACAGGCGAATGGGAACGAAAAAAGTAGAAATATCAGTCGCCAACACACCTGTATCAGCATTGTATAAGCTGCAAACACTGCACCTTCTGCTGCTGCAGCTGCCTTGGTTAGTGATTGGTTTGGTCAAACACGTCACAAGTCAAACCTCTCACGAAGAAAAGTCAACTCGCGACAATTTAACGCAACAATCAATTGTAATAAACCGGATAAGCGAATACCCGGGTCGTAGTCCCAACGAGGTGTGAAATTGAGGATATCGTTTGAGGTTTGGAATTAAAATGCTTGAAATAACGAGGTTCACTTTGGTTACTAATATCTAATAAAACGGAAATTAATAAACGTGAATGGTAAACTAAAAACGAGCATAAACGTAACAATCTATGAAAATTAACCCTACGGATGCAAATATAATTTTCCTACGTCCTAAATGACAAAATAAAATTTTGGAAAAAAAAGAATTATATTTTTTTGACATTTAAATAATTAAATACGAATTAAATACTATTTAAAAGAAAATAAATGATAAAAAAATACTTAAACTATTGAGAAAAAGCTGGAAATTTTTGTGAAAGACCTAAATAATCTACTGAGTCTAGGAAAAATAAAGGCAAAGGGGCAGCTTATCCAGATAAGCTGGAAATAAGCTTTTAAGGGAAATAAGCAAATGAAACTAGAAACTGCATAAAGGAATTAATGTGCATTGTTTTAACAAGAAAATCCCAAGGGTGCAGTTGGATGTGTTGTGTTGTGTTGAGTCCAGAAACCCAGGTTCGAATCCCAGCATATGCACTTTTTGATACTTAATTTTTTGTTGTTTTTCTTTTTGCAAACTTAAAAAATACTTAAAAATAAGCAACTTTTACAAAAACAACTTTTTAGAAATAAAAAAAATAAGCCGGATAATAATCTAGCTTAACTGATCAGTGGACTAGGCACAAAAACAAGAACAAGTAAATAGGAACAAGGGCTGATAAGCTAATAAAGGGGCCTAATAAGCTATCAGGAACTGTGATAAGCTGAATAACCATAAAAAAATATAAAAGTAACACTGAATGAGCTTTAAATGATAAGCAATAAGCAATACAGATCACACAATAAGCCAAAAAACTACTGAAGTCTGCTGATCTCATGGTGCAGGGCAAAGCAGTTTCAAATGGGCAACTTTGAGGCAATGAAAAGTGGTGAAAGAAAATTCACAAAAATCAACAAAAATAGGCAACAAGTAGAATAGCAAGCAAATAATCTGTGTACCAAATTATAGCTAATAAGGACTAAAAACCAAAAAATTAAAAATGGACAAAAACAGGCTGGAAAGGTGAAAATAGGGGCTGCATCAGATTTAGACTCAAAATGGGGTTTGTGATCTCAGCTTGTGCAAGACCAAAGGGATTCTAAGCCAAATCTTATAACAAGTAAATTGAACAAAAAAAGGAAGTGCAAGGAGTAGAAAAACAAGCTCAGCTTAACATGAGCTTATTGAGACAGCTTAAGGGTCCCAAATTTTCACCATTCTTTCAAAACTACAAAAGGCTTCAAAACAACTTAAATATTACTAAGGACATCTTATATATGCTACATTAAAGAGAATTAAACTTGGTAAAATGGCACAGGAACAGTAACTAGTTAAATTGGTCGACCAAGATATAAAAACAAGAAATCTTAAATTTGCATTAACTGAAATTAAATTACATTGCTGGAAATTAAATAAAAGATAAATAAAAATAAAAAGAAAAATACCTAAATTGAGCTAAATTAAAACCTAACTATGCTACAGTACTCTACTCCTATTTATACTAAAAAACTAGGGTTTTACTCTTCTGGGATTGTGCTTGTCTTGTGAGGGAAATCCCAAACGTGCCCTTGTGCTTTCTTCTTGGCCATTGATTTTGCTTGATGCCCACAACATAGATTCTTGGCCGTTAGATGAAAATAGTGGTCCTCGGATTGATGAGGTGGAGGGGGTGAGGGAAACACACCCATGTGATGGTCTTTGGCTGGTAGTGTGAGGTGGAAGAGATGAAAGTGATTGGGAGAGGGTTAAGGTGGATTAGGCGGGCAAGCTTGGGTTAGAAGATGATGAACAGTTGATAAATGACGGGGTTTGACTGTTTTGGTGTAATGTTTGACCCAATTTTGGTTTAGCAAAGAGGATGTAGGCCTTTTGGGTTAAGTAGGCTATAAGGGTTAATGGGTTATGTTTTGATCCGGTTGTACATATGGTATGGATAAAAGGGATTTAATACAAGGACCAAAGATGTAAATCATGGAACTTCAAGGACCAAACTTGCCATGTTTGCAAAGTTCTTCTAGGGGCCAATTTTGCCAAGTAAGAATAATCTAAGGGCCATTTTGGGATTTTCGAGCTTGAATTAAATCCGAATTAATAATTGTCTTTTCCGGCTTCGGTTTTCGGCTCTTTTCCATTCCACGCTCGGTTTTGTCCATATTTGCCCCATTTTCAATCCTTTTGTACCTGAAACACATAAAACACAATCCAAGGATATTTGTAACAATATTGGGTCCATTTGGGTGTTTTTGGTCATTTTTGTGGGGTTTTTCGGGTATAAAATGATGAGTAGAAGGCCACTCATCAGTTAGCTTCCTCGCTAGCTCTTTAATTGTTCAGTCCCTAGTAGAGGAAAAAAAACACAAAAACATAGTTAACGAGATGATATTGTATTTCATTAAACTATTAGCATTTTTAGCATGATTAGCTTGTTTCTAGATCGGTTAAACATTTCATTAGAGAACTTGGTCGTGACTTTTGACAGATAATATATCCTCGTGGGCTATACCTTTTGATAAAACCATCTGCATATCTTAGGATCCGTATATCATCTTGTCGATACATAATCCTGCAAAATAAAGAAACAGAAACACAATGTTCAGAAACAGTTTAGATTTGCACAAATTGTGTATCTATTATACTAATTTCTACGGTCATTGACCAATAATTTTACAATTGAGCAAAGATAATTCATGTTGTAAACAACTGTGGTCTGATTTATAACATAAGAATTCGATTTTTAAAGTAAGTTGAGTTGGGTACAAATATATCTTCATCATCATTCAGCATCAAATTTCCAGAAATCAGAGAACTATGAGGAAACGCAACAGGGGGATCAAGACGACATGTCATTTCCTGTCTCGTAAATTTCGTAGCCTGTCCAAGCTGACGAACCTGTGAAGTCATCAAAACATGAATAATACTCTATAAGAATCACTCGTGTACCATGAATAAACCATAAGCAAAATGAAATAAGCTCATAAGGTGATCCTGATTCAAACAATAATAACTCCAAATTAAATAAAAATTAACAAAAGCAATAAGCAAAATCAAATAAACTGATAACTTGAGAAAATAAATTCATCCGAACACCCCTAACAAAACAACAAAACAACCCTAAGCCATAAGCAAAATCAAATAAAAACTAACAAAAGCAATAAGCAAAATCAAATAAACTGATAACCTGAGAAAATAAATTCATCTGAACACCCCCTAACAAAACAACAAAACAACCCTAAGCCATAAGCAAAATCAAATAAGCTCATAAGCTGGGATAATAAGTTCATTCGAACAAAATCAAATAAGTTGATAAACAAAAAATCGAATTAAATAATTATAATTAAAAGCCTGTACATACCTTTTTTTGATTCTCCCAGTTAAGTATAACGAAACATGAACCAAGAATGAAAAAAATAATCTTTCCGCAGCAAAAACTCTGAAAATTGAAACCATAACTCTTCGGTTTTGATTAAATTCCGCCACCCAAAAAAAACCCCCAAAATTGAAACCCTAGTTCTTGTGTTTTCATTAACTGCAACCGAACATGAATTGCATAACCGGCAACCCAAAACCCAAAAATTGGAACCCTAACTCTCGTGGTCCAATGATCTGGTGTGTGAGAGTTCTGTAAGTTTTCAGAGTGTCAGTAATTTTTGTGTGTGAGAAAGCTAACAAACACTGCATCCGAATGTTCTGGATTTCTGTAGTAAAACAAATGTTTATCATTGACATAAGCGTATCATAACGGGAATTAATGAATAAGCCGTGGTGGATCAGTTTTGGCCCAAAAAAATGGCGGGAAGAGCCCGGAGGAAAACGGCACCGTATTGTTTGTGGTGGGAAAAAGGCAGCCAAAACGGCGCCGTATTGAACGGAAATTAATATGAACTATAATAATTGACGCCAGATTAAAACCACATGAGTGAATTCTTTAGGGCCCGTTTGGTTTGTAAACGGGATTGGTATCGGATTTAGATCTGGGAAAGGTGTGATAAAAAATGAGAAGAGAGAAAATATATTATTATATGTATATGTATTATTTTATAAGTTAATAAAAATATTTTAAAATATCAAAATTAGTTTTAAATTAAAAAAAAAGTATAAAAGTAGAGGAGAGATGTAGACACATTATAGTTTGGGCCCACTGGAATCCTTCAAATCCCACCCCTCTTGAGTGTATTCAGAACAATGGCTATTTATTGGAATCATTTTCACTTTTCAATCTAAAACTTGAACCACACAAAATTAATGATCTTGGATTTCTAAAACCCAATGTTGCAAAAATCGTGAATCGGTAGCCGGGCGGTCGACCACCCTGCAGCGAGTAATCGGCCGAGGCGGGATTAATCGGTGATTAATCGGATTGGCATTTTTTGCATGTTTTGGGTATTTCTGGAGACCAAACTAAAGATCGTAACTGATTCCAAGCCTACTATGTTTCCAAACCTCAATAAAAGGCTCCAATTCTGATTATGAGGCTCATTGTGCGTTATAAGTGAAATAAACGATCCCCAAATTAAGTAGAATGCCTAAATTTTTATTTTTTCAAAGCTGACCGATTTGGCCGATTCGGCCGATTTTGGCTGATTCGGCCGATTTTTTTGCCTGACCGATTTTTTGGCCGATTTTTGAAATTCTACAAGGTATAGGGCCGATTACCTTGTAATCGGCGATTAATCGGCCGAGTTGACCGATTTTTGCAACATTGCTAAAACCCATAGCCAAATCCTGAAACAAACGCACCCTTAGTTTATTTATAATATAAGGATTTCCTATTTATGAGACAAAGGAATATGCTAAGAACGGTGTGTTTTAACACCAATCATACAAAGTGGTTAATGATAACCCCTAGCATGGTCGTCCTCGAGAATTACGAGGCCCAGGGGAAACTAAAAATGAGGCCCCAAAAGTTGTGGATAAAAGATAATTTGAGGACAAAACATTGCTTACATACAAAGGGACCGATCCCTACCTTCCATTCATTTTGATCTAAAGGCTGAGATTAAATTCATTATTTACACTACAGGGGTATTTTTGGACTACATAAATATAATTTTTTACACCCATCTCAAATAATTTGTCATTTTTTTACACACACAAAGTGTGTGTTTCTTTCTTCTCTCTCATCAATTCATCAATCGATCTCCTTCTTCATCCCGTACATCAATAAACCCTAATTTTTGTTGCTTAATTCATCGGTTGATCACCTTCTTCATGATGTACATCACCTAACCCCTAATTTTTTATCGTTTAATTTATGTAATCTGAATTCTAAGCTTAATTATAAGCTATCTGAGTCAATAAGCTCAATTATAAGCTAACTGATTCAATTTTTTCATCTTATATTCAGGTTTTATGGATTCGATTCAAAGTTCTGTTTCTACTACTTCTGAAGAGATCGTTGTTAATGATTCTTCTACTATTTCTGAAGAGATTGTTGTTAATGATGATGTTTCAGCTAAGTATGTTGAGGAGATTGTTGCTTATGAACACGGTGATGAATCCGAAGCTATTAAGAGTAAGCTTTTTGATTATTTTAATTTTTACTGTAATTCGTGTGTCAGTGTGAATCAGCTATGTTGTTAAGCTGTTATAAGCTCTGAATAAGCTATTAGTTAGGTTTTGATTGAATCAAGCAGTTTTTAATCTCTGAATAAGTAGGTTTAAGCTTTGAATAAGCTATCTTAGTAGCTGATAATAATAAGCAGTTTTTGGTTTATCACATGTGATATATCATATCTTAGTAGTGGTTTTTTTCAATTTTTGGTAGTATATCACCTGTGATAAAACATCTGTGATGATGAGCTCTTTTACTGATAAGTAGTATATCACCTGTGATATAAGACAGGTCATATGTATCACAGGTGATATAACACACATAAAAAGCGCATTTGCTTGAGGACAAGCAAATCTCAAGTGTAAGGGTATTTGATGAAGCGAAAAGTGTACCGCTTTTAGGGGTCATTTAAGCCCTAAATCGTATTTATTTGATCAAATATTGCCCTAAATCGTTCCTTTTGTCATTTTAGGTACTTTTGAGAAGAAATCTGGAAAAGGGGGCATTTTGGACGTTTTTGGAGCATAAAAGTGAAGAAAACGGCAAAGTCTCAAAATTATGCTGGAAAGTACCTTTGACGGCGTCAGGGATTGCCCTTGACGGCGTCATGGCTTGGCAAAAGAGGTGGATATGAAAATTACTCATGATAAGCCAGAGAATTTTGCATGAAAAATCTGACGGCGTCACCCTTTGAAGTGATCAAGGCCATCACAGTTTAACTTAAAGAGGGACGGCGTCAAGCCCATTTCTGACGGTGTCAAGCCTTGATAAGCCAGAGTGGATTTTGGAGCACTAAAGAGGGACGGCGTCAGGAAGGCCATCCGGGAACCCTAAAAGCGGCGAGGTGACGGCGTCAGGATTTATAACGTGACGCCGTCAGCCCTTAAACTCTATATATAGTTTTGCAATTTTTTGTCATAAGTGTGGAACTTATTGTGTGTAACTTTGGAGGAGAAACCCTAAGACGAATTTCTGCCATTTTCAAGGGTTTTCATACCCTTGGATCTCCGATGTTTAATTAAAGATATGTGTTCATTTAATCAATCAATATGTCTATGTGTTGTTTGATTATATCTTGTTCTTGTCTTTTGATTAACATGCTAGGCTAGATTTATCTTGTGTTTGCTTAGATCTAATGAAACCTAGCTATTGATTATTGGTTATTAGTGTGTTATTAATTGTATTGGATGATTGTTCATCGATGTTAGGCTTAAGAAAACTGGCTAACTTCCTATTCGGTAACTTGCTTGAACGTCTTAAGAAACATGAACCAATGTGTACTAAGGTTTTTATGGTTGTATTTAATGCATGAGCGAATTCTAGTGATCCCATGTTAGGAGCTTCTTAGCCGGCTCGACATAGGAGTGAAGTAGGAGCTTATAGAGTTGGGGAAGTACGTACGCCACCCCACGATTGGTATTAAGGAATACACCTGTCATCCACGCGATTAATACACACTAATCAACCGGTAAAAGATAGTTAGGGAGTAAGGAAATCTAAGTAAACACATTTCTCTCCACATAAGTTTCCCAACCTTTTCATTTTCAGTTATTTTATTTTATTTGCATTCGTAGTTACTTGGGTTAGTTGACTAGCAACTAATTCCGCCCACTCTTTCAACCCCGAGATTTTACTTGCTTTCATAAAATTATAAAAACACAAAAAGAATCTTCTCTCACCCTTAGACCTATTAGAGTAGTTTTTCAATCCTAACGACACTATTCCTTGTGGAGAACGATCAATCCCCCGTACTTACCACTACACTATACTACATCGGTCAGGTACACTGCCTGGTGGGGTTGTAAGCCTCTTGAGATCCCTCGAGAGGTAAAACCTGTTGTAAGGTCGCAAAACCACGCATCAAGTTTTTGGCGCCGCTGCCGGGGAATAGTTATTGTTTAGGTTGAATTTTTATTTTATAGGTCTACTCACTAGATTCCTTTCTAGTGAGATTTTTATTTTTCTAGGTTTTCTTTAGTCTATCTTATTTCTTTGTACTTTTGTTTGTGATACCTTCCACTTACCTCATGAGTAATAGTGATCGCTTGGTCCCTGTTATTCGTATTTTCCGCCGTGCAAACTTTCAACTACCCGTTCCCGCCCCCATCGTAGAAAACAACAACCTTTCACCCGACCACCACTTTGGTAACAATTCTGAGATAGAGGAGTCTGACCATGAGAATGACTATGTTAGTCCATTTTACTACTCAGACTCCGATGAGGATGCTGGTAATGGAGAAGTAGTTAACGAGGAATGGGGAAAAGAGGAAATTGATCCCTTTAAGTATGTTGACCCTAGGACTAAGATCGAAAAGGATAGCCTCTTTAACATGCAATTTCCATGTAAGATTGGTTATCATAGTTTTCATGCTTATCTTAACTCATCTTTGCCTATGAACATTATCTCTCGCGCTAATTATAATAAAATCATGGTAAATGAGCTAGAATATCATGGAGATAACATTGTTGCTAGGAATAAGCCACTACACGTATTCGTGGGAAGTTTTGTATATTTGGTGGATTTTATGGTTATGGAGAACTTAGGAGAATTTATTGATAACAAATTAACCCAAGTCATTTTTGGAGAACCCTTCAAAAGGTTGACCAACCTTGACGAGAAACTTGTGGACGGGTTAATTACATTCTCGGATGGGGATGAAGATTTTGTTTACCAAATGCCCCGAGCACACCCTAGGTTTAAGAACTTCTCCATTGAATCTTGCAATAGACTTGTGCCTCTTGATTTGTTAAGTGAGAATGATAAGAGGAAGGGGCTCAAATATCCACATGAGAAAAATAAGAGATATTATCACGGATGTTTGGAGTTGAATGATGAATACAAGAAAGATGAGGCAACAATTAGATGGCTCACACTCGGATACGTGAGCATAAGCGACACTAGATAGGTGACTTTGAGTCTAGCTACAAGACTCGTTAATAAAGAAAAGCGCTTCTTGGGAGGCAACCCAAGCTTTATTTGCGTTGTGTGTTTATTTGTTTGTTTGATTGATTTTATTTGTTTCCGTATGTGTGTTTAATTTTTATTATTGTTGATTCATGTTCAAAACTAAATTGTGAAAATGCTTTATTTTGTTTTTAACTTCGTCTTAACTACATATAAAGGTATTTTGCAAAAGTTAAGTGTAAGGGAAATCTAAATCGGTTTATTAGAACAAATGAACATGAATCATAATAATAATAAATTAACATACATATTAGTATTTGTTTGAGTCAAATGCTTGTATCGAGTCATGATGATGTTTTGCAGGATTTCCAGGAAGTAAGGTATAGGTTTTTCCAAAAATTTTCTGGAAACTTAACATGAGAATTCTGTCAGATTATTTCTGACGGCGTCAGGCTTTACAACCTGACGGCGTCAGGTTTTAATTTTCTAAAAATTTTGAAAGTTTTGTTTTCATAAAAAGTTTTTATTAAATCTCTAACTTATAATCTCCAGGAATCTGCAAAATTATCATTCCACAAGCATTATATCCTTTTATATAGAGTTTATCCCGCCGATGTTATGCAGGTTTTCGTGTTTGTTTTCTCAGGTTTAACAGGTTATTTTGGACAAGGAAATGTATTTGGAATCAAGCTTTTGGCGATGCATTAGTCTTGGAGCTTCAACATTACCTTGGAAGAAGATCTAACCATGTTACACCTTTATCCACCGAACGAATCAGGGGAGTATTTGATTTCATTCTTTTACTTTATACTTTTACATTTTGTTATTTGAACATTGGGGACAATGTTCATCTTAAGTGTAAGGGGGGGGGGGGGGTAAAAGTACGATACTTTAGAGAATGCTTTTACGCTTGATTTTTGTTTGTTTAATAGTAGATGTGTAATAAAACTGAGATAAATACCTGTTAGGGCAATTTTAGTGCCAAATTTAAAATTTTTTACAACATTTAGGAGTGAAACTTTGATTTTAATGAGCGTCTCACGGATAGGAGTTATATGACTAGCACAAAACCGTACCACTAAAAAATTTTCCACCCCCAAATATGTGAGGTTCGCCCCTAGAATTGGTAGGAAAAGCATTTATGCTATGATGTGTGTACCGGTAGCACTTAGATTCTAGAACTTGCGTTAGGACCATTCCGAGGCCACAAGTGAGACTACATTCGTGTAGTTAGATTTACTACATGATAAGAGGCATTATGATTAACCCATTGTTTTACACCTGTGTTTTTGTTATAATTACTATGGCTACATTGGTCAAGTAATTCCCCCACACCCTTTGCGTTGTACTCATTTTTAGTACACGATACCCCTAGTACACCCCTCAGAGCCTATCTTTTCGTTTCGACCTTTAAGCATTTTACTTAAAGGAAGAATTTGTTTACACCCCACTTAAATGTACACCCAAATCGCCTTAGCCTACCTTGTGTGCACTCATCTTTAGTTCATTATTGTGAAAACATTTGTTTAAACCCTTAGTTAATTATCTAATTGATTACATGGTTGCTAAGTCGAGTCATATCCTTGTACATATTGTTTTGGGACGATTGGGACTCATGGGTAAAGTACTAGTGTAATGGAGTAATGGGGAAGAACATCATTTATTACCCCCATGTGTGTTAAATATTTTAAAAGTACTCCAAGTTTTTCAATTATCTTAATTCGAGTCATTAGAATAGTTATTTGTAAAGTTATGTAAAAGTTCAAGTGTAAGGGGAATGCAACGCCCCTATGATGTATTATTTTGGATGATAGGGCAAAAGTGTATGCAAAAAAAAAAAAAAAAAAAAAAAAAAAAAAAAAAAAAAAAAAATCAAGAAAAATACAAAAAAAATGAGAAAAAGAAAAGTAGAAAAAACATACGGACTACCATCCCGTTTTATTTTATGTTTATTTTATATTTTTGTTATTTTGTTTTTAGCTTAAGATTGAGTCGAGTCTTGGCTTAGCAACATTGTATAGTACATGTAATTAATCAAGATCTTTAACTCGCCACCAGTAAAATATCCCTTATCCAACAAAACCATGTTTATCATATCCCTACACCTCATGTTATAACCCATGTAAAAGCCCTCTTTGATAGTTTATCTTAGGTGCTTACGCCTAGTGGAGAAGGTTTTCGATCCTTGCCCAAGCCTATAGTAATCTATTTGCTATGACAGGTAGTGAGAGATATTATCCGTTTTCATTTATGAGATTTATTTTGATGACACTTGAGAGATGTGAGTATCTAAACACTACTTTTGAGGTGCTAGTTTGTAATCTCCGTGCTTATTATGATTAAAGTGGAACGACTATTTGTTGTAATTACTTTTATATTAGTGTTAAATGACCCCTAACTTGTATTTTGATTAGAATAAAAGCGCATTTGCTTGAGGACAAGCAAATCTCAAGTGTAAGGGTATTTGATGAAGCGAAAAGTGTACCGCTTTTAGGGGTCATTTAAGCCCTAAATCGTATTTATTTGATCAAATATTGCCCTAAATCGTTCCTTTTGTCATTTTAGGTACTTTTGAGAAGAAATCTGGAAAAGGGAGCATTTTGGACATTTTTGGAGCATAAAAGTGAAGAAAACGGCAAAGTCTCAAAATTATGCTGGAAAGTACCTTTGACGGCGTCAGGGATTGCCCTTGACGGCGTCATGGCTTAGCAAAAGAGGTGGATATGAAAATTACTCATGATAAGCCAGAGAATTTTGCATGAAAAATCTGACGACGTCACCCTTTGAAGTGATCAAGGCCATCACGGTTTAACTTAAAGAGGGACGGCGTCAAGCCCATTTCTGACGGCGTCAAGCCTTGATAAGCCAGAGCGGATTTTGGAGCACTAAAGAGGGACGGCGTCAGGAAGGCCATCCGGGAACCCTAAAAGCGGCGAGGTGACGGCGTCAGGATTTATAACGTGACGCCGTCAGCCCTTAAACTCTATATATAGTTTTGCAATTTTTTGTCATAAGTGTGGAACTTATTGTGTGTAACTTTGGAGGAGAAACCCTAAGACGAATTTCTGCCATTTTTAAGGGTTTTCATACCCTTGGATCTCCCATGTTTAATTAAAGATAAGTGTTCATTTAATCAATCAATATGTCTATGTGTTGTTTGATTATATCTTGTTCTTGTCTTTTGATTAACATGCTAGGCTAGATTTATCTTGTGTTTGCTTAGATCTAATGAAACCTAGCTATTGATTATTGGTTATTAGTGTGTTATTAATTGTATTGGATGATTGTTCATCGATGTTAGGCTTAAGAAAACTGGCTAACTTCCTATTCGGTAACTTGCTTGAATGTCTTAAGAAACATGAACCAATGCGTACTATGGTTTTTATGGTTGTATTTAATGCATGAGCGAATTCTAGTGATCCCATGTTAGGAGCTTCTTAGCCGGCTCGACATAGGAGTGAAGTAGGAGCTTATAGAGTTGGGGAAGTACGTACGCCACCCCACGATTGGTATTAAGGAATACACCCGTCATCCACGCGATTAATACACACTAATCAACCGGTAAAATATAGTTAGGGAGTAAGGAAATCTAAGTAAACACATTTCTCTCCACATAAGTTTCCCAACCTTTTCATTTTCAGTTATTTTATTTTATTTGCATTCGTAGTTACTTGGGTTAGTTGACTAGCAACTAATTCCGCCCACTCTTTCAACCCTGAGATTTTACTTGCTTTCATAAAATTATAAAAACACAAAAAGAATCTTCTCTCACCCTTAGACCTATTAGAGTAGTTTTTCAATCCTAACGACACTATTCCCTGTGGAGAACGATCAATCCCCCGTACTTACCACTACACTATAATACATCGGTCAGGTACACTGCCTGGTGGGGTTGTAAGCCTCTTGAGATCCCTCGAGAGGTAAAACCTGTTGTAAGGTCGCAAAACCACGCATCATTTTACTAGTTAAGGGCAAAGTTTATAATTCGATTGATGAGTGTATTACTGCCTATATGAAATATGCTGCTAAAGCAGGGATTGTGGTTAGGAAATCATGCCAGAAAAGATTGAGGAATGGTATTCTGAAATGAAAGTATTTAGTGTGTAATAAGGAAGGTTGTCCTAAGGGAATACATGTGGACACGTTAGACTTAGAGAATAGTGACAAGCAGATTAGAAGTTCGAACTTGCATATCACAGGCTGCAAAGCAGGTGTTATTTTTTATTTGATTCCTGGTACTTCTAAGTACAAGTTGAGTATTTTTTATAGTATTCATAATCACGAGCTTGAACGTGAAGAGTATAAGCATTTGTCAAAGACTGAGAGGCAGTTAACCTATGCTGAGCAGTTGTTTATTGTTAAAGCTGTTAGTGTAAATATAGGTGCAACGAGAGCTCATCACATCTTAACCGGTTTGAAGGGTTCTTATTTTCTTGTTCATGGTACAACTGTTGATTTCAAGAACTTTTTTAGGGGTGTGAACTATTATATAGGCGATAGTGATGCACAGATGCTTATATCTAAGATGGAAAATAGGAAGAAGCATGTGGCAGATTTTTCATTTGATTATATGGTTGAAAATGCTGAGCTTTCTGCAATTTTTTGGGCTGATGAAGTTTCTAAGTACAATTACAGAGAGTTTTGTGATGTTGTTTCGTTTGATGCTACTTTAAGAACAAACAAGTAAGTATTTCTATGTTAAATATGAGATTTTGATGATATGATTTTGCGTTTTATTGTTTAATCTGTTATTTTAAATGTTTTTTTTTTATTATTTTTTTCAGGTACAAAATGGTGTTTGTTCCCTTTACAGGCATAGATAATCATCGAAGGTGTGTTACAGTTGCTGCAGGCTTGCTGAAAAATGAAACTACAGCTTCATATATATGGTTGCTGAAAGCATTCATAAAAGCGTTTGGTAAGGCTCCAAATATTGTTGTTACTGATCAGGATGGGGCTATGAGAAAGGCTATTGAATCTGAATTTGCTGGTTCGAAACACAGACTATGCATGTGGCATATTACACAAAAGCTTCCTGGAAAGGTATTTTTCTGCCTTCTTGTATTTTTCATTTGATTATTACTGAGTTTTCGTTACTACTGAGTTTTTATCATATGTGATACATACAAAATAACTTATAATGTTGGTGCTTGTTGAAAAGAGTTTGTAGTGCTATTGATCAGTTATTAGGAATACTTTGACATTTATCACTTGTGATAAAGCATTAAACTGTTTTGGCTAAGTTATTAGGTATCACTTGTGATACAAAATAATATATTAGGTATCACCTGTGATACAAAATAACATGTTGTTATTTATTTATCATATATGATAATGCATATCTTTTTTCAAATCATTTGTTAAATCACATGTGATATATTGTTTTCAGATATGTTCAAAAATCTATGATTACACTGACTTTAAAAAGAAGTTCAATCAAATTGTATGGAATATGTATATCGGTCCCGAGGAATTTGAGGATAAATGGGCTAAGTTATTGGAGGAGTTTAATTTGCAGAATCATAAGTGGTTAACAAAGATGTTTCGTATACGTTCATCTTGGATTCCTGCTTATTTTATTGATTCCCCATTGTGTGGTTTGATGAGGACGACATCTAGGTCTGAAAGTGAGAACGCCTTTTTCTCTCATTTTACGAATTCAGGTTCTACTCTTATGAATTTTATGAATTGTTTTGAGACGGCTATGGAAAAGCAGAGGCATATACAAGAGAGGTTAGATCATAAGACTATTGATTCTGTTCCGAAGTTTAGAACCTATCTTAAGATTGAACATCATGCATCGAATGTTTATACTCGTCCTTTGTTCGAGTTGGTTCAAGCAGAGATATTTGCAGGCACATGGTTTTGTCAAATAGATGCCAAAAGTTTGGTTGAAGGATCTGAGGTGTCTATTATTAAAGAGTCGAAATTTGTTGATGAATTTATGGAGAGGAAGAAAGCTAAGAAGAAAGTTAAGGATAATGCTAAGGATAAGGATAAAGATGAAGAAGAAGAGCCAATTAACCTGTTTCATAGAGTAGATGGACTGTATAAGGTATGTTAGTTTCTTAAAAATATTGTTCTGTTTTTTCCTTTGTTTTATCACATGTGATTTTTACCTATCTTATTACTTTTTGTCCCTGAAGGTGTTGCGTAACCAAGAAGATGGATCAGTTGTATGTTCCTGTCAACTTTTTGTTCGAGTTGGAATATTATGCAGACACATTTTCTGTGTCTTTAAGAACGCTAACATTGAAGTGATCCCAAATTAATACATATTGAGGCGTTGGACAAAGAACCTTATACCTGCTGCTTTGAGGAACAAAAGGAACAGATATGGTGAGAAGAATGAGATTGTTGAGAATTATGCAAACGAGGCAAGTTCTATTGTTGATCACTGTGTCCATTTGTTGAGTAAGGACGAGGCAAGGTTGTCTGCTTTTGTTGAGAAATTGAGGTTGCTAAAGATTGATGTCAAGGATGATTGTCCAAATCCTCCATCTAAGAACAAGCTTGATAATTTGGAGGAACTTGTTGGAGTCCCGAAGCCGGCTGTAAAAACCGTTAACAATCCATCTCTTTGTAACCCAAAAGGCCGTAAAAAGAGGCGTATAAAAGGATGTAAAGAGCAAGCTATTGATAAGAATTCGAAGAACAAGAATGCATGTTCACTATGTGGAGCTACAGATGGTCACAACAAGAGGACGTGCCTAAAAAAGTATAGAGAGAGGGTGACTTGGATCAACCAGAGATTACAAGAGAAGAGGGTGACTTGGATCAACCAGAGATTACAAGAGAAGAGGGTGACTTGGATCAACCAGAGATTACAATAGAAGAGGACGAGGACCACTTGGATCAATCAAAAATTACAACATAAGTCGTCCGCTTCTTTTTTTAGTTTCTTCGTTAATTTTAAAATTTCCAGATTGTGTTGATGATATTTGAATAACACTCATAGATGATTGTTTGATTATAAGTGAGTTTTGATTATTACTGAGTTTTTATCACCTGTGATACAAAATAATTTATTAGATATCACCTGTGATACAAAATAACTTATAAGGTATCACTTGTGATTCATACAAAATCACACAATGGTTATTACTGCTAGTTGGTTTTAATGCTTTTCAATGTCATCATCATCTTTTTCTACGTCTACTTTATCTTCTTCTTCTTCTTTGCAAAAATAAAAAGTAAAAATACACCAATGAGTAGAAATCATAATTTAAATCAGTAAAAAAAATAAAAGCTTTTAACCTTTTAAGAACAAACAAACCAAAAAATAAAAAATAAAAAAAAATATTCTTGTCTGTGTCTTCCGATATCACAAACTAATCAATAGCAGTACTAACTGTTTTCAACAAGCAGTACTACTAATCATGTAAGTAGGAGCAGTTACCAATATAACCAGCTGTACTAATTTCCATTGAACAGCACTAAAACCAATTAGCAGTACCAATGAATGTGTGATTTTGTATGTATCACAGGTGATACCTAATAAGTTATTTTGTATCACAGGAGATACCTAGTATGTTATTTTGTATCACAGGTGATACCCCATAATGTAAGTAGGAAACTACAGTTTACACTAACTCTTTGGGCTTGTCATTAAGCCCTTTTTTTTTTTCTTTTTTGGGCTAGCTTAAAAGTCTATACATAAACCAATTAAAATATTAATTTCACAAGTGATATAAAAAGATTAAAACAATTAATAAAAAAAGAAAAAATAATAATAATAATAATAATAACACATGCAAGGGTATAACCGTCAATAATACTGACACCATCTACTCTTTAAACTCCCGCTACTCACACAACTTCAATTAATTCTCTCACCAATAACACACACTCAAAAAACACACAACTCACAAAAACCGATCAAAATTATAGTTAACCGTGCCCTAGATCTCAAAAACACTAGAAAAGCCATAAAAATGAAGGATAAAGAAGCCGAGGACATTGAAATGAGTCAATACATGACGGATATGGAGACAGAGGAACATGATGACGAAACTCCGACCAAAAAACCGACTAAAAAAAGGACAAAAAAATCGTTTTCAGGTATAATAGTCAACTTTTTTTCCATTTACATCTTTTTTTAGTTGCCATTACTGTTTATAGAGTTTATGATGAAGATATTGTGATAAATACTTAGATCTCAATATTTAATGAGTTTTTGTTCATGTTGTTTTTGATTTTATTGAAAAAACTGTGATTAGAAGTTAGGTTTTCATTGTTCATAGACATTTTGTTGATGTTATTGTGATTTTAGTGAAGAAAAATGTAATAGAAAGTTATATTTAAGATATAGACAGTTTAGGTTGATATTATGCCTTCGGCTATGTAACTGTAGTATTCTAGTGAAATATCACATGTGATATGTTATGTATCACATGTGATATGTTTAGTCTACAGCTTAGATTTCGTCTATGTGACTGTAGTATTCTAGTGAAATATCACATGTGATATGTTAAGTATCACATGTGATATGTTTGGGAATGCAGATAAATATAATAATATCACATGTGATATGTTAAGTATCACATGTGATATGTTAAGTATCATATGTGATACATATAATAATTCAAAATTTATATGTGTAAATGCAGATAAAAAAAAGGTCAATGATAGTGATGTTGATGATGTTATGAAGAATATTTCATCAATGCCGTTCCTAATAGAAACTTCAAAAACAAAATCAACTAAGAGTAAAGGTAAATACTATGTTATCATATATCACATGTGACATTACATATGAAACTTGATTATTACATATGATTTATAATTGAGTATACAAATTTCAATACAGAAAAGAAGAAGAAGAAATCAGTAACCGAAATAATTGCTGAGTTACTAGAGAAAGAAAGGAAGTTGCAAAAGAAGTTAGAAAGGAAAGCAAAGAGAGCTGCTAGAAAAGAAGAAAAAAGAAAAACAGCGGAAGCTGAAGAGGCAAGGAAAGTAGCGGAAGCTGAGGAAGAAAGGAAAGCCGCGGAAGTCGAAAAAGCTAGGAAAGCGGCAGAAGAATCTAAAAAAGCCGAAAAAGAAGCAAAGAAAGTTGCTGAAGAAGAACAAAAACCAGACATCAAAAGGAAAAGAAAACTTGGAACCGTAAGGAAGATGCAAGCAAGAAGAAAAAAGATGCCAAAGTTAACAGTTGATGAATCACAAAAAAGAGTAACAAGAAGTGTTACTCTGAAATCAAATCAAGATGAAGATGAAGAAGAAAATGAGAAAGAAAAATCGAAAGATGACAAGGAGAATGAGATGACAGATTCCCCCAAAAAATCACAAAAACAAGTCAAGAAAACCACCTTTCCTACATTCAGAACAAGGTCTTCCCCAAAGCCATTGTTTGATGCAATGAGAAACTTGTCTAATGAAAGAAAGAGGTGTTTAAAGGAAATGGGGTTTGAAACAATGATAAACTTCCCATTGAACGGACTTCCAGGTACTTTAGGATTTTATGTGGGTGAACATTTCCATCCAAACAGCATGGATTTAAGAATGGAAAGAGGTTCAGTAAAGATAACAAGACAAAAAATTCATGACATGCTTGGAGTTCCAATGGGAAGGAGAAAGTTGGATGAAATGGAACCAAGAGAATGGGATGATGACTTTATTAGGATATGGGAACAACAGTATGCTTATCTCGGAGGAAAGGCCACACCAGCTGCTATAGCAAAGGAAATTAACAGCACAGAAAATGCAGATTTTATGTTCAAAATAAATTTTCTTATGCTATTTGCAAGCACAATGGGCACACTTGAGAGTGGTGGAAAGTGCCCTTATATCGTGCTAAGAAATGTGAAAGAGGAAGATGATATAGCCGACATTGACTGGTGTGGCTACATATTTGATCGCTTGCAGGGAAGTAAGCATAATTGGGACGAAGTGAAGAAAGGAACCAACTACTATTATGGTCCACTGACGTTCCTCTATGTAAGTTATTTTCCATGTTTCTAAAGATTTATTTAGTTTATGACATGTGATTATTACAAACAAGAAATAAAGGCTTACACAATTTCTTATTGTTATGTACAAAAGCTGTTGTACTTGGATTCTACACTCTTCCCAGCATTAAAAGTGATGCGACATAGACCAGCACTCAGAAGCTGGAACACAGCAGTGATGAGAAAGAGAATCGATCTTGAAATGAATCAAGGATGTTTGGGAAAGCTTGAGCTTCATGATGAATTTAATCCAGATAAAGACCAAACTGGATGTCTAAATCTATACAAAGGGGCTGATATATACTTTGAAGAAGAGAATGAGAAAGAGACAAGACCAGTGACAAAGCGGGTAAATAAATTAATCTTGCATAACTGAATTCAAAGGTTTTTAAACATTTACTCAATATCACATGTGATATTTAATATATCACATGTGATACTTAACATATCACATGTGATACATAACATATCACATGTGATATTTCACTAAAATATTAAAAATGTTTTAATTTGTTATAGTTGTTTTGCAGGATTTTTATCCGTCGATTGAAGCATCATTGATAAAAATTTCGAAAGAAAGAAAAAATTTGGTTGAAAATCTGAATGAGGGTTGTAGCAAGTACAATGATGACCAAATCATGTACAAGTTATCTAAACGATACATGAACATGTTCAATGTTAAAGACTTGCTTCTAACAATTTCAGTCTCAGATGACAACAATGATGATGAAAATGAGAATGAAGAGTCAAAAGTTGAGAAGGGTAGGAACGAAGATATAATTATTGAAACAGATTTTGAGATGGATGGCGAGATGGAAAGAGAAAATTCTGAGAAAGAAATAAATGATGATAAGATGGATGATGAGATAATTGAAGAGAATTATGAGAATGTTGATGTGAGTGTTGAGAAAGAAAAAGAAGCAGCGAAAAAGGAGCCTGCAGTGGAGAAGATTGGGGTAGATAAGGCTGCATTGGTTGAGGTGGCTAAAGTGCATGGGCCTGCATTGGTTGATCAGCCTGCAGTGGAGGAGCCTGCAGTTGAAGAGCCTGCAATGGATTACACTAAGCTTAAGACCCCTTCACTAAAGAAGGCATCAGAAGAAGAAGCTTATTTTTGGGATACATTTGAGACCCCTCAAGTGAAGAAGGCACCACAAGAAAAAGATGTTATCAGGGAAACCTACATGACTAGCAATCAAGAGTATGATGATATAATTCATGAAGCAATACAAAGAAGTTCGCAACTGAAGGGTATGGATCCTGGTTCAAGCATTGAAAAAGACATAAAATCAGACACATCACCAAAGACACAAAAGACGACAAAGGAAACAGCAAGAAAAAAAGTCGCAACACCAACAATGGAAAAAATAACAAGGCAATCAGCAAGAAGTTCATACACAACACCAATAATGGAAAAGATAACAAAGCAATCGGACACGAACCCAGTTGCTGAGATCGAAAAATAATCCACAAAGGAAAACAAACAATCATCAGAAGAAAATAAGGAAGTGCAGGAAGATATTCTTGAAAAAAGAGTTCGAAAGCCTTCAAGAATTCTTGTTTCACCATATATGAACAGGAGAACTGATGTAAGAAAGCCAACACATCCTGATGAAATGATGGTGACAGATGAACTATTTTTGATGCTCGGAGACCCGATGTAAGTATCTTTTAGTTTATTAGATAATCATATGACATTAGAAAAAAAGGGTAATTGTGCTTATAATTTCAAAATATATATTGTATAGGGAATTCGTGTTTGAAACGAGCTCAAGAGTTGTTACGATTAGAGATAATATGCAGACCTTAGCTCCAACTCTTAAGATCGAAGCGAATGTCATCGACAGCTTTGCTGCAGTTCTAAACTATGAAGAAAATCTGAATAACAAAGGAGTGAGAATGAAGCACTATTTCCACACAGCAATGATTGTAAGTATATAATAACATATTAGATGTAATTCCCAAACATATCACATGTGATACTTAACATATCACATGTGATATTTCACTAGAATATTAAGTATCACCTGTGATACAAAATAACATATTAGGTATCACCTGTGATACATATTAGTTATCACCTATAATATATTTGTTAACAATATTGTTTGTTCATTTTTTAAAAATAGTCGAAAGATATGATTGAAGGGAAGATGAAAGACGAAAAGAAGCAAATTCAAGCATTCCATGAAAGCATGGAAAGTATTTTTAAAAAGAATGAAACTGATATGGCAATGCAACACATTGAATGGGTAATATATTATTTCAAATATTATTGATAATTGATTTGTTATCTTTCCTATAGAACTAAAATTCAGTTTTTTTTTTTTTTTTTTTTTTTTTTTTTTTTTTTTTAAATAGGCATTCTTTCCAATCATTGCTCATCAGCACTACTACCTGGTAGTATTCAATCTCTTTAAAGGAACATCAGTCGTCATTGACAACTCAAACTCTGGCCAAACTTATGATTCAAAGTACAAGAATGTCTATGATCTTTTGGTAAGTAATGAAATTTGAAACATGACATTTGATAACGTCAGTTATATTTCATTTAATAAGAAGTAATTGTAAAACCCGAAAATCTAAAACATATTAATAGACCAAAATGCCCTCATACTTGGAAAATTAATTAAAACACATATAACTTTCAAATAAATCACAAAACGTATGAAAACGAAACAAATGCGACATGAAATGATTACGAGACACCATAATATAATTTTACGAGCTACCAATAACATTTGTAACACATTACTTAGTCGCTTGAACCGAAAACTCAACAAGGATATATTTATTTCGTTCTAAAAATAGTTACGTGTTAGTCGTATGTAAGAAACGAGGGAAATATTGAAACTTGGACATGGATACTTTGAGTTGGGCTTAGAGGCCGATCCAAGCCCTCCCCTCATCCAAACCCACGACCCAAACCTCCCAAAACAGCCCAAGCCCTTTTTGGTTCCCCCTTATACACCGAACTTCACATATCACTCAAAAGAAAACCCTAAAATCAAATTCTGCTACTGTCTTTTGGTTCTGCTGCTGTCGAGACTTATAGGAGACCAAGAAGGCTTGAATTTTGTTCCATTTGTGTGTCAAACATCTTAAGGTAACATGTTTCTTCATGCCTCAAACCCCTATGAATTAATTCTTAACCAAAAACCCTAATCTTCCTTTGTTTTGTCTTGATCGATCGGCCAAAAAAAAGAAAAGGGAGGAGAAAGAAGCTTGTGTGTGGTGTTTTAATCCTTTGTGTTCGTGTTCTTCGTGATCTACGAGGGTATTGTATCACTTTTTCGTCATTTGTTCATATATTCATGCCCTAGTTTAATCATGGAATGGAAATCATGACACATAAAATGTCACATAAAATAATAAGATAAGAAACCCTAAAAACTGTTATGATGAATCGAACCAGAAGTTTTGTGGTGAAATTATTCGAATTTGATTGTGTTAAGACCTGTTTTGAATGACCTAAATATGTATGGACTCACATAAAAATGTTGGTGTCAAGAAACAAATGATTTGCATGACGAAAACCCTAAGATAATCATGGTTCTGTGATAACTGATTCTGAGCTGAATTTTTAGTCGACTTTAACCGGCTGTGGATTGATGATATGAACGTATATTTTTATGTTTCTGGAGTCTAGATTGTAGTTCAATGAAATAGCTACCTGGAAAAATTTAGTTTGTAATTTTTAGAGGCTTGTAAGGTCACTTTTTGATTTTTTGGAAAATCATGTGTCCAGTTGTGTTTAAAAGTCTGGAAAATCCGTTCGGGTTTTTGAATTTTAATTTCCAAACCGTGTCGAGTTAGAAAGAGCCCTTTGACCTGGGTAAACTTTGGGATGTGTATTAGTAGCTGGAATTTTTTTATATGTTTGTGAATTTTTCTGAAGTGGTAATGAAGTGATAACTTATCGGGTGTTCCATCAGACATGTTTCTGGGACCGGTTGTAAAAATGTATTTTTCATTCGTACCAAACCAAATCAATAAAATCTGGAAAAATTATGATAAATACTAGGAATATTGAGGAAGCTCTGTGAATTTTTGTAGATTTTAATTCGGAGTTCTACTATGATTCTATAATTATATAAAACAGGTCCAGAACATGATTAAAACCTGAAAAAGTGCATTTTGTTGTTTTAAAAGTGTTAAGTGTTTACATTCAAACATTTGAGGGTCTATATGGTTATTTTGATTATACTAGAGGACTAAACTTGTAAGAACCTGTAACTTGACAATAATTACACTTTGTACCCTAACCTTATGATAATTACACAATTGGTCCTTCAACTTATCCTAAATACTTAATAAACCCTTAAAGGATTAAAACTACCATAATAACCTTATGAACCTTGAACTACCTAAAATGAAAAGACAAACTAAACATGAAGTTAAGAATCATTTTTAATTCTCTTCTAATCCTTTAGGTGTGAAGAAGGAGAGACCTTGAGCCGTTCCTTGTTTCTGTGCTTTGTTCTATTTGTGCTTTCGTCATAAGGTACAGATACTCTGCCCTTTTTCAGTAAGGGTTCTTATACATTGATTTTGAGTTATGATTCAGTTAAGATTTCCCAAGCCATTGCTATGTTCCCTTTGAATGAACCTTTGATATTACCTTTGATATGACTTTGAGATGCACCTTTTGATATATGACCTTGTGCTATGATTTTGAGATATGACTCTTAGTTTGATACCCGAGCCATTTTTGTACTTTCCTAGCCAGGAAGGTAACCTGGCCATGTCTGTGATGCACCACTGGCATGACTCCTGTGTGGGGGAGTGATTTCTCACACCGTCCCTTTTATATTATCTGCCATGGCTACTTGACTTTGAGATTGACTTTGAGTTTGGGGGCGTATGGATTGCAATCCTAGGCATGTTTTGTTTAGTGGATTTAACTATGAATTTGAGTATGACTTTGAGTATGACTTTGAGGTGACTGGTGCTGTGTGCAATACACGCCTTTCACATTTATGGGAGCTAGCTACTCCACCCTGTTGATACATGAGGACACCCCTCATATTATCTGGTTGCCTGAGAGGTATCCCCTCTGATTGTGAGACTATGATTTTGAGATGTTGACTTTGAGATTATGACTTTGAGTTATGGGCTCGTGGTGGATGACTATCCTTAACCTTTACTCTTGTATCTTATTTATATTTCATCCATTATGCTACATTCTGGTTATTTCCGTTTACTTTCGTTTCCGTTTATCATGTATCTGTTCACTGGGCTTTTTAAGCTCAGCCGCACGTTTTCTTTTCGTGTGCGGCAGGTTTTAGTTGGAAGATGGGTACGAGTGAAGAGACTTTTGGACTTAGAAGACTTGATAGTTCGGCCTAGAGATGATTAGAAAGTATTCTATTGTTAGAAATTGTATTCGCTTTTGTAACCTTGTAATTCCAGTATTTCATTTGTAACCTTTGAGAATCTTTGTATTACTTTTGAAGGTATGCTTTGTTATATCTGATATGAAACCATTTGCGTGACATCTGTACCCTTGTCGGGTTAGGGTGTTACAATTATGGTATCAGAGCGACAGGCTGCGATTCGTAATACATTTACCCTTGGCCTGTGTAAGTTAGGACCACTAAGTTTCCCTGTAAGCGCTCATAAGATAACCTGTAAGATTTGCTTTAGGATCTCCCTATAGGAACCTAAATTTGACCAGGGAGGAATGGGTAGACTAAGACATATATGTGATTATCATTTGCTTCCGCATCACTCTGATTCGTGCCTCTGCCTTTAGAAGTTTTGCAACTTAAAGCTTAGAAACCAAGCAAGTTTGGAATACCTCGGAAACCTCACCTGGATACCTTACACCATTTAAGTTTCATTTTCAGATTTTGACACCCACCTCCGATTTGTTTGACGAGCTGTTTGACACCTTTCCGACCACATCGTAGGTCATTCAACCATAATGTGTTCGACACATTTTGTGAATTCATTGCTTATGCTGAATGTAAATGTATCATCCGATACTACTTAACTTTGCATGAATCCATTACTACTCCTATGAGAATTCTGGTAACTATTAACCATGGATATAGGAAGTTGTGTTCCTTTCCTTTGAATGACAAACCTTGTTCTGCCAACCAGTTCCTTTGGAAGGATATGAAGTTATACTATCTCTGGATGGGTTTGTTAACTGAGCATGATGATGCTGATGACTGATATTCCGTACATCTCACTTTCGACAATTATACGATGTTCGTATTACTGATAATACACACCCTGCTTACTGCTTATGCTAAGAAGCTGAACAAATTCCCACACTTGAACTGTTCGTTGATCCATCTCAACTCTTTTATTAAACTATCCGTCTGATTTGATGACTGTATTCGTTCTATGAATCTTTTGATCTTGACATGTCTTATTGTGTGGTCTTTGGTTTGGACTGGATGACTATTTGTAAAGCTACCCTAAGACTACCGTATCTGAAATGTAATTTTGCCAATCTATCTCACCCTATTTCGTTATGATAAATCTCTACACCTGAACCTGCTAAAGTTTTGCCGCTATGGAAGCACCAACCCTGAACTCATATGATTATCAAGTTTTCCTGACAACCATTACTATCTACCCTTGGAAAGTTCTGTCATCGTAAGAAATTCGTTGTACGAAGATTTTTCGGTCTTTTCGATGTAATATGATTTTGTTCACCTCAGCGATTCTCTTGTATGCTCTTGTTGATTTATGAAGAAAGGAAGAAGGATGTGTCGACGTATCGACTGTTGTAAACCGAACCGTACCGCTATCAGTAATCATTATCCGTTTCCAAGTACCAATAATTGAGTTGGTCTTTCTTTTGAAACTCCGTATCTGATTTCATCGTTTTAGATTTGAAGGGCTGAAGCAGCAACCACAAGAACTTCTAAGAAGGGGGTTAACTAACCGAGAGTAACCTCTGTGAAGTAGTCCAGTTTTATTTTTGAAGAAGGAGGAAGGCGGCATGAAGTGTATGTGAAAGTTTTCCCTAAATGATTTCAGAGACTGTCCTTACACTCGTTAAAACCTTATGAGTTTGAGTGATGCCAATGGTATTGGCTAAAAATGGTCATGTCTTTGCGTATTTTGGACAAATTGTCATAGTATGACATTGTGTTATGTTCAGAAAACGAAAGAAGAACATAGGGATTAATGATGAGACGACCACTTGATCTGGAAGAGAAACTTGATTGACATTTAGAAACCATTGTAGACGACGCTACCCTGTATGTTGTGAAGACAGAGTTTTTCCCAGGAAGAACCGAGATCGAAGACAGTTATCAGAGTGAGAAACTTGGTGGAAGAGTAGTAGAAGACGGTGGCGACGAGCATTACCAGAGAAGAAGCATATAGGAAGAAGAGAGAAACTGGGATAATACTCAACCATATATTATGCAAACCGTGAAGATTACAGCTCGGGCATCAAGACAACCAGACCGTAGGAGACGAAGCATTCAACACATAACCTGGAGTCGACGACGGCGGTGTTACCTTAAAACCTGGAGCTGTGTTAGAAGACCTGTTGAAGAAACGCAATCTTGTTTCTCTATTCATTTTGGTTGTACTAAGATGAATTGATAGCTGAAGCAGGCTTGCGGATGGAGGGATGCACAGTGATCGTGCCAGAGACTACCGTTACGACGCCGCAGTATCGAGAAGTGTTGCTGAAGGCTTGAGGAATCAGACTCAAGTTTGTAATTCCTGTTCACCGTGGAATAAGATAGACAAGCGTCAAACTACTCCAACTTGGAAGAACTTTAAAATTTTGTATAAGAATGGACGAATTTTGAAGCAGATATTTGTGTGTAGACGAGGTGATTCTGTGGAGAATGAAGCTATCGACGACGTATTCGTTTCCTCTCAACCTACTTAAATTCCGTTACCCGATAATGAGATCCTTTGATCGATTTGATTCTCTGCTAGTAGTTTCCGTTCTGTGTTTATTATGCGTTTGTTGAATAACGAGTTGTATGAGAATTTCGACGAGCTATGGAAGGAATTTTGATATATACGAATAGACAGATGATGAAGTAACCACTTATTTTGGCTGAATTGATTTCGGTAAGTTATGAAGTATTGGCGCTATTAATGACGTACCTGAATTTTGATGGACACTTTCGGATTTCCGTTACTCTTCGAGTGATTTCGTATTCTTAGTTATGATATTTGACTTTGGTGACCCTGAGACTGTAGATGGATTAGGTGGATTTAGATAAGTTGTGTTGTTCACGACTTGAGATAAAGTATGACCATCATGAGGGCATATTTATATGATGCTAGTATTATGACGCCTGATCAACGTGATAATACTTACATCATATAACGTGCACTTGTTGTGGGCATAGGATATTTCGAGAACTGTCTTAGAACCTTGGAAATTCTGATATCTGAATGAGATCATCCGCGATTAGTGAGACTTTGGATTCATTCTACCTATCCAGTTGATCTACTGTCTTTGATATTCGACTTGATACGTTTGGATGCTCGACGAGCGTTTTGCTGATCTCTGCACTTCCGATAATGATCTTAGATTCTATTACAGGGCTTTCTGCCATTTGAGGATGTCTGACGATATGCTTCCTGTCCGTATGGATTCAATCTGTTCTGCTATGTATACGTTCCGCATTCATTAAATCTGTTCATTTTGATCTTCTATGAGTTAAGATATGAGATTTTGGATTCTGAGAAAACAAGACCTGTTTGTTTATGAAAACACCTTTGGTAGGCTCTTTGAGGCCGAGACTATTTGAAAAGCTGAAGAGTTATTTTTGCACCACCTCATGGTTGCTACAATTCGATGTATTCTCGTTTAATTCGCCTAATTAATTCGATGTAAACCCTACGTACTGTTTGTACCTTTTCCCGGGGAATTCGATTATCATCCGTATATTGGTGAGTTGTCAATTGGATTCAACCTCAGCCTAGTGTGTCTCTGTTTTGTTTCCGATCCTCTCATTTCTGATGCCTTGCAAATTTCGGGGACGAAATTTTTTCGTTAGAGTGGAAGAGTTGTAAAACCCGAAAATCTAAAACATATTAATAGACCAAAATGCCCTCATACTTGGAAAATTAATTAAAACACATATAACTTTCAAATAAATCACAAAACGTATGAAAACGAAACAAATGCGACATGAAATGATTACGATGCACCATAATATAATTTTACGAGCTACCAATAACATTTGTAACACATTACTTAGTCGCTTGAACCGAAAACTCAACAAGGATATATTTATTTCGTTCTAAAAATAGTTACGTGTTAGTCGTATGTAAGAAACGAGGGAAATATTGAAACTTGGACATGGATACTTTGAGTTGGGCTTAGAGGCCGATCCAAGCCCTCCCCTCATCCAAACCCACGACCCAAACCTCCCAAAACAGCCCAAGCCCTTTTTGGTTCCCCCTTATACACCGAACTTCACATATCACTCAAAAGAAAACCCTAAAATCAAATTCTGCTACTGTCTTTTGGTTCTGCTGCTGTCGAGACTTATAGGAGACCAAGAAGGCTTGAATTTTGTTCCATTTGTGTGTCAAACATCTTAAGGTAACATGTTTATTCATGCCTCAAACCCCTATGAATTAATTCTTAACCAAAAACCCTAATCTTCCTTTGTTTTGTCTTGATCGATCGGCCAAAAAAAAAGAAAAGGGAGGAGAAAGAAGCTTGTGTGTGGTGTTTTAATCCTTTGTGTTCGTGTTCTTCGTGATCTACGGGGGTATTGTATCACTTTTTCGTCATTTGTTCATATATTCATGCCCTAGTTTAATCATGGAATGGAAATCATGACACATAAAATGTCACATAAAATAATAAGATAAGAAACCCTAAAAACTGTTATGATGAATCGAACCAGAAGTTTTGTGGTGAAATTATTCGAATTTGATTGTGTTAAGACCTGTTTTGAATGACCTAAATATGTATGGACTCACATAAAAACGTTGGTGTCAAGAACAAATGATTTGCATGACGAAAACCCTAAGATAATCATGGTTCTGTGATAACTGATTCTGAGCTGAATTTTTAGTCGACTTTAACCGGCTGTGGATTGATGATATGAACGTATATTTTTATGTTTCTGGAGTCTAGATTGTAGTTCAATGAAATAGCTACCTGGAAAAATTTAGTTTGTAATTTTTAGAGGCTTGTAAGGTCACTTTTTGATTTTTTGGAAAATCATGTGTCCTGTTGTGTTTAAAAGTCTGGAAAATCCGTTCGGGTTTTTGAATTTTAATTTCCAAACCGTGTCGAGTTAGAAAGAGCCCTTTGACCTGGGTAAACTTTGGGATGTGTATTAGTAGCTGGAATTTTTTTATATAGTTTGTGAATTTTTCTGAAGTGGTAATGAAGTGATAACTTATCGGGTGTTCCATCAGACATGTTTCTGGGACAGGTTGTAAAAATGGATTTTTCATTCGTACCAAACCAAAACAATAAAATCTGGAAAAATTATGATAAATACTAGGAATATTGAGGAAGCTCTGTGAATTTTTGTAGATTTTAATTCGGAGTTCTACTATGATTCTATAATTATATAAAACAGGTCCAGAACATGATTAAAACCTGAAAAAGTGCATTTTGTTGTTTTAAAAGTGTTAAGTGTTTACATTCAAACATTTGAGGGTCTATATGGTTATTTTGATTATACTAGAGGACTAAACTTGTAAGAACCTGTAACTTGACAATAATTACACTTTGTACCCTAACCTTATGATAATTACACAATTGGTCCTTCAACTTATCCTAAATACTTAATAAACCCTTAAAGGATTAAAACTACCATAATAACCTTATGAACCTTGAACTACCTAAAATGAAAAGACAAACTAAACATGAAGTTAAGAATCATTTGTAATTCTCTTCTAATCCTTTAGGTGTGAAGAAGGAGAGACCTTGAGCCGTTCCTTGTTTCTGTGCTTTGTTCTATTTGTGCTTTCGTCATAAGGTACAGATACTCTGCCCTTTTTCAGTAAGGGTTCTTATACATTGATTTTGAGTTATGATTCAGTTAAGATTTCCCAAGCCATTGCTATGTTCCCTTTGAATGAACCTTTGATATTACCTTTGATATGACTTTGAGATGCACCTTTTGATATATGACCTTGTGCTATGATTTTGAGATATGACTCTTAGTTTGATACCCGAGCCATTTTTGTACTTTCCTAGCCAGGAAGGTAACCTGGCCATGTCTGTGATGCACCACTGGCATGACTCCTGTGTGGGGGAGTGATTTCTCACACCATCCCTTTTATATTATCTGCCATGGCTACTTGACTTTGAGATTGACTTTGAGTTTGGGGGCGTATGGATTGCAATCCTAGGCATGTTTTGTTTAGTGGATTTAACTATGAATTTGAGTATGACTTTGAGTATGACTTTGAGGTGACTGGTGCTGTGTGCAATACACGCCTTTCACATTTATGGGAGCTAGCTACTCCACCCCTGTTGATACATGAGGACACCCCTCATATTATCTGGTTGCCTGAGAGGTATCCCCTCTGATTGTGAGACTATGATTTTGAGATGTTGACTTTGAGATTATGACTTTGAGTTATGGGCTCGTGGTGGATGACTATCCTTAACCTTTACTCTTGTATCTTATTTATATTTCATCCATTATGCTACATTCTGGTTATTTCCTTTTACTTTCGTTTCCGTTTATCATGTATCTGTTCACTGGGCTTTTTAAGCTCAGCCGCACGTTTTCTTTTCGTGTGCGGCAGGTTTTAGTTGGAAGATGGGTACGAGTGAAGAGACTTTTGGACTTAGAAGACTTGATAGTTCGGCCTAGAGATGATTAGAAAGTATTCTATTGTTAGAAATTGTATTCGCTTTTGTAACCTTGTAATTCCAGTATTTCATTTGTAACCTTTGAGAATCTTTGTATTACTTTTGAAGGTATGCTTTGTTATATCTGATATGAAACCATTTGCGTGACATCTGTACCCTTGTCGGGTTAGGGTGTTACAGTAATAACATCACTTTCAAAATTTTGTTTATACAGAAAAAGCTATTTTCAAAACACTTGGAAAGATACAAGCATCCTAGAGCGTCAGATGTGATGAAAAAAAAGACTACCATCATGAAACTAAAGTGGGGAACTAAGAATAACGTAGTTGATTGTGGTGTTTTCGTGATGATGCATATGGAAAATGACAATGGAGAATCAGCCTCAAAATGGAACTTGGGTTTCCCAACTGAAGCAGAAGGTCAAACAATGGAGCTGATCAAGATGAGAGTCAAATATGCAACAAAGATGTTGATGCATGACATAAACGTGCATAGAGAAATGATGAGTGAACACGCACACCAATTTGCAAGAGAAAACACAGACAAGGAAAAAAAACAACAGATGATAAAAGACAACATCAAGAAGAAGAAAGTTGAACAAGATGCAATTCATGTTCCAAGTGCAGTTTAGAAACTGATGCAGTTTACGGTGGAGCGTAGTCAAGTAGTTCCCTAAAGCAGTTTAAAAACAATGTTGGTTCTATTTTACTATGTTTAGACTATTTGCTACATTTTCGTATGTAAGGTCGGTTATGTCGTATGTTGGTACTATTTGGGTAAACTGAATATAAGCTTCTTTTATATATGACCAGTCTGTGATTTTGTATGTATCACAGGTGATAACTAATATGTTATTTTGTAACCAAGATAACCAACAGTACTAAGCTCCATTGAACAGCATTAAAACCAACTAACAGTACTAACGAATGTGCGATTTTGTATGTATCACAGGTGATACCTAATAAGTTATTTTGTATCACAGGTGATACCTAATATATTATTTTGTATCACAGGTGATACCTCATAATGTATGTAGGTAACTACATTTAATGCAAATTATTTTTCTTTATTGGGCTAGTGTACAACAAGTATTTAGCCAAAAAAACAAGCTTAAAAGTCTATACATCAACCAATTAAAAGAATAATATCACAAGTGATATAAAAAAATAAAAAAGTCTATAGATAAACCAGTTAAACTAATAATATCACAAGTATTAGTAGTCTGTTTAAGTCTGTGTCAAAAAAATTTCAAAAAAGCCAAGGGACCACTTTTAAGATTAAAAAAAACACCTTTTAAGATTAAAAAAAAATGGAGGGACCACTTTTGCCAATTCAGCAAACTTACCCCACCAACCCCACCCTCGACCTTTCACTTTCAAAAAATTCTCGGTAACCAAAAACTCATTTTCTCTCTCTAACCACCATTAAAAAAACTACCGTAAAACAATCAAAACTAACCGTTTTTAACCGTTAAAATCATAAAAATAACACAAAAATGCAAGAATCATCGAGTGCACAAGCAGATCCACAAAAAAAAGGATTCAAAATGAAACTATTGATTCTGGAGATGAAGGTACGATGCTTCCGACTAATTAATTAGTTGTTTTATTAGTATTTATAGTGATTTTTTACTTATTTATGAATTTTATTGCTACATATGAATATTTTTGTGTATTTTTTTGTTGATTTTTGATGTGATACTGTGATGCATGTGATGATTATGTACTTATTTGAGTTTTATTTGTTAATTGAGAGATTGTGATGAATGTTGTGATTTTGTTCAGTTTTTGGTAGAATATCACTTTTGATAAAACAGTTGTAGTTATCTTATTCTATTTTTGGTAGTATAACATCTGTTATTATGAACAGTTGTAGTGGTTTTTTACCATTTTTTGTAGTATATCACCAGTGGTAAATCTTATATATATAATTTTTTTGAGTTTTTGGTAGTATATCACCTGTGATAAAACATCTGTGATGATGAGCACTTGAACTGATAAGTAGTATATCACCTGTGATATAACACAGGTCATATGTATCACCTGTGATAAGTAGTATATCACATGTGATATAACTCACATAAAAACAGCTGTAGTAGTTTTATTCAATTTTTAGTAGTATATCACTTGAGATAATGAGCACTTGCACTGATAACTTGTATATGTGATGTGATTTTTAGTTGAAAATAAAGGAGAAGCTGATAGCCATGAGGAACTGGATACAATAAAAGATTTAAACGGTTAGTTTATGTTAATAAAGCTTTACATATAAAAATTGCATACATTGTGTAACTATCTAAAAAAAAATTGTATATGCAGTTCTGAAGACAAGTGAATTTTTGAAATCATCTCCAGAGATTGATAAAATTAAAGGTATATTGTAACATATACGTTTGACTCCTTTAGAAGAATTAACTGTGATGAAAAAAACATGCAGTAGAATGTGTTATATCACCAGTGATACATACACATGCAGTAGAATGTGTATGTATATTTGCAGTAGAATGTTTTAAATTATATGACGCATACAAAATCAGAGTTTATTTATCACAATTCATATTCATAAAACTTAATTGGGATTTGTTTTGTGCAGGTAGAAGAACAAAAAAACAAGGCCAAGAAATTAAAAGTAAAAAGTTCATCATAAAAAAGAAAAAAAACATATACAACCGAAACATCAACACCCTCATCAAAACCAACAAGGGTGAACCCATCAACATCGTCAACATAAACATCACCCACAAAATATACAAAGACAAATGTAAAAAGATTATCTCTCGAGACAACACCAGAAAAAACAACACCTGAGATATTCTCTTTGAATCCACCAAGATACATTAAACCATTAAATCAAGCTTCACCTGCGCAAACAACATCTGAAGACACACCAACAACAGTTGATGGCATACCTGTTATATCACCAGAAACAGCGATAGTTGTTGCACAGGATGACACAAATATGAATGAACCATCACTTGTGCAACAAAGAAAAAAGATTGTTGCAAAAAAGAAGAAGGTTGTTAAAGATGGAAAAGGAAGGAATGAAGAAGTGGCTGCAGAAAAGAAGATAAAAGGATGTGTGGAGAAGGATGAAAAGAAGAAAAGAACAGCTAAAGAATCGCCAAGTACTATAACAAGAAGTGCAGCCAAGAAGCAACGATTAGAAGAGAATGAAAAAGAGACAAAGAAAATCAATAAGGAAAAGGAAAAGAAAAAGGAACAGACGGAAGCAGCGGTTGTCGGAAAAAGAAAAAGGGTTGAAAAAGAGAAAAAACAAGTTGAAAAAAAGAAGAAGGTTGTTAAGAAGAAAGTTGAAAAAAAGAAGAAGGAGGATGAAACGGATGATGATGAAACGGTTGTTGAAGAAAAGAAGTTTAAGGATAAGGGGAAAAATTGAAGATGAAGAAGATGAAGAAAGAGGAAAATGGTTCAAGTCGTTGAAAGCCAAGACGACTGTACAACCATTTTATGATGTTTCGCATAAACTTAGCCCAGAGAGAAGGGAAAGAGTAAGACAAATGGGCTTTGGAACATTGCTTGATTTCCCATTCACAAGAGTCCCTTCAAAACTACCATACTTCATTTTAACGCATTTGGATGTGAATACAATGGAGATCACATTGCCAAATGGCGGGGTTATCAAAATAACTCCAAAAAGGATTAGAGAAGTATTGGGAATACCAATGGGGCCTAAACCATTCTATGTTGAGAGACAAAGGTTGAAACAAGACACAGTCTACTGCAAATTTATGGCACAGCTTCCAACCAACAGAAGGAGAAGAACATTGTCTGGTATAATTTAATCGACAGAAGGAACAGACTTCTTGTTTGGAAACTGTTTGGGGATTTGTGATAATTCTTCTATGTTGAAGTATCATGTGCTACAAAACGTAAAGTCAGCAGAAGAAATACCCAACATAGATTGGTGCACATTCATTTGGAAATGCATAAAAGATAGCAAGGATCACTGGGATGACAGAACAAATGAAAATTGGTACTATGGACCTCATTTGACATTCACTGTAAGTAACAATTTACTTTAAAAATATCCTTTCTATGAAATGTGATGTAGAGTATCACCAGTGATAATTCAGTTTTTGGTATAAAATCACTTTTGATAAAACAGTTGTGGTTATCTTATTTGATTTTTGGTAGTATAACGTCGTTTATTATGAACAGTTGTAGTTGTTTTTTTCAAATTTTTGTAGTATATCACCTGTGATATAACACAGGTCATATGTATCACAGGTGATATAACACACATAAAAATAGTTGTAGTGGTTTTATTCAATTTTAGGTAGTATATCTCTTGTGATAATGAGTACTTATACTGATAACTAGTATATCTAATGTGATTTTTATTCATTTAATAAAAGTTTCTTTTGATTGAAAACAGCTCATTTACTTGCATTACACAAAATTTGAACAAATGAATGTGCCACGCAAATGGCCAGCCATTAAGAACTGGAACACAAAGCTGTTGGAGGAAAGGCAGGACATGGAAATGAGTGGAGAAGAGTTTGGGTCAGTGATAGTCATCGAAGAAGATGATGACGATCAAGAAAAAGAAATTCAAAAGCAGAGACAGGTTAGATATCACTATTGATAAATTAAAAGATTAATTGATATCAGTAGTTTTAAATGCTTATTTTTTTTATTTTAAAAAACAGGTGGTATATGATACAATAGAAGAAAACTTTGATAGAGTTTTAAGACAGAAAAAAGAATTAGAAACTACTATCAAAGTTAGCATGGAGATATACCCAGGGGATGAAACAATAAGGATGTTTTTAGAAAGATACAATACGGAATTCAGATTAGGAATGAAAACCGATGAATTTGGGAGAGTGGTGGATGATGAGACAGGAACTAGTAAAAGAAGTAATGGAAGTGATGATGATAGAGCAGATGGTGGGGGTGATCAAAATGTAGGAGGAGATGATGAAGAGGTTAGTGATGGAGAAGATGATGATGATGATGGAAATGATGATGATGGAGGAAATGATGATGGAGGAGATGAAGGTAAAAAAGAAGCAAGCAACAAAGAAGGAGAAAAGTTGGATGAAGAACAAGAAAACGAAGAACTAAAGGAGAAACAGCATGCCAAAAAGGTAAGATATTAGTGATTTTAAAATAGTTATATCACAAGTGATAAAATGCTTATATAATATGTGATAAAGTGCTTATATGTATTTAATTTTTTTATTTTTTTAATTGAAAAAACAGGCTAAAGAAGCATAATCTGCGAAAGAGCAAAATGAAAAAGAAACATACGAGGAAGCAAAAGAGGTAGCAACTGAAGTTGCCGAAAAAGAAAAGGAACAAAATGAAAAAGATAAAGAAGCAGAATCTGCTGCAGAAGCTGCTGCAAAAGAAAATGCAGCAAAAGAAAAAAAAAATTACAAGTTATCAAACAACAAAAAGAAGCTGCTGAAAAAAGAAGACAAGATGAAATAACAGCAAAATTGAAGGAACAAAAGGTAATAAAACAAAAATAGTAATATGACAAATGGTAATATCTCAAATGATACAATCTAATAGTTTTTAATTCTTTAATAAAATAGGCTACGGAAGAAGCTACTGAGAAAGAGGCTGCAAAACAAAAAGAAGCTGCTAAGCAAGAGGCTGAAAAGAAAGCAGCTGAGAAAAGAAAAGCAGCTGCAAAGGAGCTTAATGAAAAAAGAGCAAAAGAAAAGGTTAGTTACTTTTGAATTTAAATTATCATTTTAAAGTAATATAACATATCACATGTGACACTTAACATATCACATGTGATACGTAATATTTTATTTTGTATCACAGGTGATATTTCATTAGAATATTAAGTATCACCTGTGATACAAAATAACATATTAGGTATCACCTTTGATACATATCAGTTATCGTCTGTAATATATTTGTTAACATGAATTGTAATATATTTATCAACTTATTTCTCTTTATTTCCATTTTAATTTGCTTTCAATACAGGCTGAAAAAGAAGGTTCTGCCAAAAAACAAAGAGATGAAAAACAAGCAATAGGAAAGGATAAAATTGCAGAATTTCAAAGCGCAAAAATACAACAAAAACCATTCGGAACTGGGAAGGATGTTGCTGAAGGGAAAAGGAAAATGAAACCATCAATATACTTGAAGTCACCATATAATAACAAGATGGATAGTACGATGGAACCCTTAACAGAACATGAAACCCTGTTGGCAAATAGCTTATTGTCAATGGAAGGAGACATCATATAAGTTTAAATATTTGTTGTTTCTCTTAAATTTATGATATTTATCACCAGTGACATATTATGCATACTTAAGAAACTGATTTTTATCACCTGTGATACTAAACACAGAGAGGAGGTATTCAATGATGGGATGGAAACAATTGTACCAAGAATATCAATGCAGTCACTTGCACCTGGATTGGAAATAGAAAATCACGTAATTGACGCATTTGTATCAGTTTTGAATCAAGAAGAAAGTAACAATAAAGATGGGAAAGGGAAGAGAAGATACTACTTCAGAACAGGTGCAATGGTAGGTATATTTAAATTTCAAAAATAGGTGTATATTTAGAGTATCTATGAATTGATTTTAAATTATCTCTTGTGATAAAACAGCTACCAGAGGTTATGAATCAGAGCAAAGACATACAAGTGTAGTATAAGAAGTTTGATAAAATGATGAAAAAGGACGAAGCCAATAAGAAATTGAGAAATGTAAACCTTGCATTCTTCCTGATAATTGCTCATGATCATTACTATGTCATTGTTTTCAACCTTGAGAAAGGTAATGCTGCTATACTGGACAACAGTATATATGATGTAGATTATGAAGGCAAATACAAAGCTGTCTTCGAATTTGTGGTAAGAAATTCTTTAACTAAAGTCTATTTGTATACTTATATTTTATATGCATACTAATATCATTATATATAGATTGTAGTAAGTAATATCTCTTTAATTTTATGTCAATTTGCAGAAAGCAGTGTTTCTACAATATTTGATGAGTGTTGGCCACCCATGTGTTAACCAACTAATGAAAGAGGCTCCAGCAAAAGTTCCAAATATGAAATGGAGAACTAAAGATAACAAGATTGACTGTGGCTTATACACGATGATGCATATGGAGACGTTTCAAGGTGAGATAGGACTGAAATGGAAGATTAACATCATGGATGAAAAAAATGCAAGATATAAGGAACAGATGAAAAAAATGAGGATGAGGTATGCTGCCAAGATCCTTTTGCATGAAGTGAATGTGAAACGTGTACTCATGTCAGAGAAAGCTATGGAGTTTGCTGAGAGATACCAAGACAAAGAAAAGATGAAAATCATGGTTGAAGAAGCTATTGAGAGAAAGATAGCTGAAAAAACAAGTTGCATTAGATGAATATAATGCTTCTCCATGACAATTTATGTTTATGTTCAAGTATTCTATATTTTATGAAACAGTGTAGATGGTTAAACTAGTTTTGAGAATTAGATATTGCAAAAGCCGTTTGGTAGTACTGCTGGGCCACGGAATGTGACGGACAGTGTCCAAGTTTGGGTTTACCTAAGAATGATGGTGCTCTATTAGGTCCTGAACCACATTCCCTGGTGCCGGAGATTGTACTCTGTCTTGTTATGGCTTTATGCTTAAACTAATTATTAGGTATTACACTGATGAATGTAATCTGAATTTGAAAATACTTTTTGGGTAAACTGAATCTAAGCTTCTTTTATATAATTCCAGTGTGTGATTTTGTATGTATCACAGGTGATAACAAATAAGTTTTTTTGTATCACAGGTGATAACTTATATGTTACTTTGTATCACAGGTGATACTTAATAACTTAGCCAAAATGGGTTAATGCTCTATCACAAGAGATAAATGTCAAAATATTCCATAAAATCACAAAAATAAAAAATAGAAAATACACCAATCAGTAAAAATCATAATTTAATCAGTAAAAAAACAAGCCTTTAACCTTTTAAGACCAAATAAACCAAAAAAAAACTTAAAAATATTCTTGTGTGTGATATCACAAACTCTTTTCAATAAGCAACACTACTAATAATGTAAGTAGGAGCAGTAACCAAGATAACCAACAATACTAAGTTCCATTGAACATCTTTAAAATCAACTAGCAGTACTAATGAATGTGTGATTTTTAATGTATCACAGGTGATACCTAATAAGTTATTTTGTATCACAGGTGATACCTAATATATTATTTTGTATCACAGGTGATACCTTATAATGTATGTAGGTAACTACAGTTTATGTAAACTTTTTGGGCTGCTCATTAAGTTCAAATTATTTTTCTTTATTGGGTTAGTGTAACAACATGTATTTAGCCAAAAAAAAAAAAAAAAAAAAAAAACAAGCTTAAAAGTCTGTACATAAACCAATGATATAAAAAAATAAAAAAGTCAACATGTATTAGTAGTCAGTTTATCAGCTTAATTTTTAGGCTCATTTTTAATTAAGTGTCAAATTGATTGGAGTCCTAGGTTTCCTTTTACAAGTCTTTGTCAAAAAAAGTTTCATAAAAGCCAATGGATTAAAAAAGTTACCTTTTAATATTAAAAAAAACGGATGGACCACTTTTGCCAATTCAGCAAACTTACCCCACCAACCCCACCAACTCCACCCTCGACCTTTCACTATCAACAAATTCTCTTTATCCAAAAAATCATTTTCTCTCTCTAACAACCATTAAAAAAGCTACTATAAAACAATCAAAACTACCCATTTTTAACCGTTAAAATCATAAAAATAACACAAAAATGCAAGAATCATCAAGTGTACAAGCATATCCACAAAAAAAAAAACGATTCAAAATGAACCTATTGACTCTCGAAATGAAGGTATGATGCTTTCGACTAATTAATTAGTTGTTTCTGTATTTTTTAAGTGTTTTTGATACAATTTATGAAGATTTTTTAAAGTTTTTGTGAAGCAATGATAGATTATAGATTATATTTAAAAAGTCTAGATATAATTAGCTGATTATTGAATGTGTTGTAGACAATAGGTTATGTTGTTTATTAGAGGTTTGTTGAAGAACTGACTGTTTGGGATTTTAGATTTTGTGATATAAGGCCTTATGTTGTACATTTTAGAAAGATAAGTTATCAAGTTGCTTCATGTGCATTGTAGTTTAATGAAAATGTGATGAAAATGCAGCGCATAAAATAGAGGAAACAAATCCAAAAAGAAGAAAACAGTTATCAAGATTAGGATGTAAGAAAAGACCTTTTCGTCATTTGCATCCACTATTAGCAGCATACAAAAAAAAAGTTGGAAGGAAAAAAGAAAATAAAAATGCTGATGAAGGAGCAACGGTTAGAGGCGGCAAAATTAGAAAAAGCTGAAAAGGAAGCAACAAACAAGAAAGAATCAGGTGAAAAACGTAAAGAACAGGTTAGTTAAATGTAAAAATGAATTATTATTAATAAATATCACTGGTGATACAATAAATATCACTGGTGATAAACTAACTGGTAATGTTCTATAACCTTCTTTACATTATGGCACAGGCTGAAAAAGAAGCTGAAAAAGAAGCTAATGCAAAGACAGAAGAAGCTGGAAAATCTAAAGAGAAAGAAGTTGAAGACAAGAAGCGTGAAACAGCAAAAGGAAAAAGAAAAATAGATGAAACTGGGATTGATGAAAAAGAATTTGAAATGGGTGAAAAAGATGGTGAGCGTAATTCAGATGACGAAGAAAAGGAAGGGATTCATAAAAATGTAAAAAAGAAACAAAAGTTGTATACGACGTTGAGGTCAAGGGCAACTGTTAGGCCCTTTTTTGATGCAATGCATGGATTAAGCAAAGAAAGAAAGAAAGTTATTAGACAAATGGGGTTTGGAGAGTTGATTGATATTCTGATTAATGAAGTACCAACAAGGCTGGCGTTTTTTGTAGTAGACAGTCTGGACGTAGAAACAATGAACCTTCGGCTTCCAAATGGTAATTTACAAATATCTCCACAGACGGTGAAGGAAGTTCTTGGGTTACCAAAGGGATCAAGGAGGTTAGAAAGAAATGAAGGACAAAGAGAAAAGAATGATCTATTTGAGGAAGAATGGAAAAATCAATTCAAAGATGAAAGCAAGTTGACAATAAATGCAATATCAAAACAGATAACAAAAACAATAAACACAGATTTCATGTTCATAATGAACTTCTTGATGCTAGTTGCAAATACCTTTGGAGCATGTGATAGCAACTGTGTTGTAAAAACGACGGTATTGAAAAATGTTCTTGAAGAAGATGATGTTAGAGAGATAGATTGGTGCAGATATGTATATGAATGTGCAAGATTGTCAAAAAATGATTGGGTAACCAGAAAGAGGAATATGACAGAGGTTGTCTATTACGGCCCAGTAACATTCTTGATGGTATCTCCTGATTTTATTTATTTATTTTTTTTTTAGCATTACAAGTTTATGATTGTGAAAATATACATACATTAAAAAAAAGACCTTATGAAGTATCACCTGTGATATATGAAGTATCACCTGTGATATATGAAGTATCACCTGTGATATATGAAGTATCACAGGTGATACTATTCATTATTTTCATTTTTGTTAAAAAGACAATATGAAGTATCACCTGTGATATATTTTTAAATGTTAAAAAAAGACCATATGAAGTATCACCCGTGATATATGAATTATCACCTGTGATATATGAAGTATCACAGGTGATACTATTTATTGTTTTCATTTGTTAAAAAGACCATATGAAGTATCACCTGTGATATATGAAGTATCACCTGTGATATATGAAGTATCACAGGTGATACTATTCATTATTTTCATTTGTTAAAAAGACTATATGAAGTATCACCTGTGATATATTTTTTAAATGTTAAAAAAAGACCATATGAAGTATCACCTGTGATATATGAAGTATCACATGTGATACTATTCATTGTTTTCACCTGTGATATATACATACTTGATAATTTTTTTTTAATATAATCTGATAAATGGTTGTTGAAACAGCTTGCATATTTACAATATACAAAGTTTGATGGAATGAGTGTTCCGAGAAGATTACCAGCTTTCAAAAGTTGGAACGCAAACTTGTTGAAAAGTAGAGAGACTCTGGAACTAGATTACATAAATTTTTTTGGGATGGTCAACATTATAGGAGCTCTAAATGAACAAGAAAAAACTGCTCAAAAGGAGGTGAGTGTATGATATCTCTAGTGATATTAGATTATAATATCCAGAAAATTATTTTTGTGTTTAGAGTGTAACTGATGATTTCTTCAAATTTAAATTCAATTACAGGAAATTTATCAAATGTTAGAAGATAAAATAGAAGGTATTTTGAGTGAGAAAGAATTGTTTGAAGAAACAATCAAAGAAAGTCTAGTAAAGTTTGGAAATGATCAAAGGCTTATTCAATATAGAGAAAGATTGAAGCAGATTTTCAGAAACGCTAATGATAATTTCCAACGAAGAAGTCCATTGTATTATTCATCAACAGAATCAAGCTCTATCAAATTTGGAACAAGTGATGATGAAGATGATAACAGTGGAGATGAAAAGACGAAATGTGGACATCAAAATAGAGAACATGGAGATGAAAATGGAGAATCTATGATAGTTGATGATGATGAAGTTGACAAACAAGATGCCGCAAATGACAATAATGCAGAATCAAACTCTGATAAAGATGAAGGTGCACAAGGGATGGGAAATGATGAAACTGCATCAAACAATGAGGGGAGTAGTACCAAAAATGATGTAGCTGCGGAAAACAATGAGGTCAGCAGTAGAAACAAGGATGAAGGTGCAGGAAATGATAAAGGAAAAAAGTTGAAACAAAAAAGGTAACAAGTCAAAAAAATGAAGATGAAAAAATGAATGAAGATGAAAAAATTCAAGATCAAATAAAACTTGATGATGATGTATCTATCTTTGAGGAATTACTGGATAAAACCGATGATGAATTTAAGAAAGAATTTTAGAGAGAAATTCAACAAAAACAAGCCAAAATGGCTTCAAACCGCTTGAAGATTTAACTGATGAAGAATTTCTTGAAGTTTTAGCTGAAACGCAGACGTTTGGGAATCATGAAAATGTAGAAGAAAAAAAAAAGGAACAAGCAGGTGCATCTTGTCAACAAGAAAAATAAAAGGAACAAGCAAGTTCATCTTGTTGTAAAAGTAGGGAGCACAATTTTGAGTTCACACCAGGATCACATCCAACCTTTGATCGAGGATTTGATAGCCCAGTAGTAGAGTCAAAACCATGCAAAAAAACAAAATCAAATAATGAAGAAAAAGAATCTCGGTGCCTGAAATCACCCTATATAAACCAAAAGGTCAGCACAACAGAAAAGCTAACAAAAGATGAAATACTCTTGGCAAGAAGCATCTTCTGTATGCAAGGAAACGAAGCGTAAGATTAACTTTTAAATTTTTATGAACTTTACTTGAATATATCACAGGTGATACCTCAAATGTTCTTTTTAACAAACGAAAGAAATGAGTAGTATCACCTTTGATATATAAAAGAATAAATAATATCAGAAGTTTCTTATACTTATCACCTGTGATATTGTCAAAAACAGAGAGCAAGTTTTCAACGACCAACGTGTAGGATTTATGAGAATGAATGTCCAATCACTAGCACCAGGATTGAAAATTGAAACTCCTGTGATCGACACATTTGCTTCAATCCTAAATTACGAAGAATGGGAATCAGAGAAAGAGATCAAAAGGCATTACTTTTATACATCAATGATGGTGAGATAAATTTAATTTAAAAATAATGTATTATAATTGAATTTGTTTATGTATTAACTTAATTTAACTTGTTTTCAATTATCAAGCAGCTTCCGGGAATAATACAAGATAATCGAGAACGCATTCTTTCCAAAGAAGATATAATAGATAAACAATATGATGAGTTTGCAAAGATGATTGCAATTCAAATGGAAGATGATATAAGGAAGCTACAATTTGAAGATGTTAACTTGGTATATCGTATGACTTTTATAAATTAATCAATGAACTTAGTCTATTATTTTAAAACTTACATCATTTTTATAATTTCATGACAACAGGTTTTCTTCCCAATTATAGCACATGGACATTACTATCTAATAGTTTTCAACATCCTCAAAGGAACATCTGTGATAATAGATAACAGTGATTCAGATGGGACGTATGAAGGAAAGTACAAAGAAAACTATGATCTTGTGGTAAGAAAAACTATACTGAATACTTCATGTATAATTTATTTAGATCAAATATAATTACAGTATCACTTGTGATATTCAGAATATCACTTGTGATACAAGTCTATAATTGACACTTTGTAATTTCATTTTCAGAGGGCTGTTTTTGCAAGGCATTTGTCTACATATCTACATCCAAAAGGAGATGAGTTTATGAATCAAAAATATAAATAAATAAATAAATAAAAACCCAACAATCTTAAACATGAGTTGGAAAACAAAAAAAGAAAAGATAGATTGTGGTTTGTACATGATGTTGCATATGGAGCATTATGAAGGAAGAAGTGGAGCAAAATAGGAAACAGGCATGCTCAAAGAAATGAACAAAAGCCATTGAATGCGGATAAACAGCCTGAGAACAAAGTATGCAGCAAAGATGATGCTCCATGAAGTAAATGAAAAGCAAAAGATGATGTCTGACTATGCCTTGAAGTTTGCAGCTGAAAATCCAGATGAAGAAGAAATAAAGAAATTGGTTCAGGAGGCTATAAATAGAAAGATTGCAGAAGAAGAAGAAGCCTAGAAGCCTGGATCAAGTTGTTATTAGTTTGACATTTAATTTTTGTATAGAAACTTGGTACTGTCGTATTTTATATTTCTGAAATACTGTAGGTATTTAAGCTAGATTTAAGAATTAGATATTGCCAAAGCCATTTGGATGTACTGCCGGGCCACGGAATGTGACGGACATTGTCCAAGTTTGGGGTTACCTAAGAATGATGGTGCTCTATTAGGTCCCGAACCACATTCCCGGGTGCTGGAGATTGTACTCTATTTTGTTATGGCTTTTACTTATGCTTAAACTGGGAGTTAGGCATTACACAGATGAATGTAATAAGAATTTGAAAATACTTTTGGGTGAACTAAATATAAGCTTCTTTTATATATTACGAGTGTGTGATTTTTTGTGTATCACAGGTGATACATAATAAGTTATTTTTGTATCACATGTGATACCTAATAAGTTATTTTGTATATTAAATACTAACCAGTCATTTTATTATATTATCCGTAAATTTGTTGGAAAACTGTAGATTCCTTCCTTACATTATGAGGAATCATCTCTGAAACAAAATAACATATTAGGTATCACCTGTGATACAAAATAACTTATTAGGTATCACTTGTGATACATTCAAAATTATACATTCGTCCGTACTGCTGTTCAATGGAACTTTGAAGTGCTGCTTGTTGAAAGTACTTAGTACTGTTATTCATCAATTTGTGATATCGGAAGACACACAAGAAGATTTTTTTTGTTTTTGTTTATTTGAAATTATGAGTTTTACTAATTGGTGTATTTTTTATTTTTAATTTTTTTGATTTTATGGAATACTTTGATATTTATCATCTGTGATACATTAAACTGTGATAGAGCATTAAACTGTTTTGGCTAAGGTATTAGGTATCACCTGTGATACAAAATAACATATTAGTTATCACCTGTGATACATACAAAATAACACACTGGTAATATACAAAAGAAGCTTATATTCAGTTTACCCAAATTCTGTTTACATTCATCTATGTAATGCCTAACACCTAGTTTAAGCATAAAGCCATAACAAAAAAGAGTACAATCTCCGGCACCCGGGAATGTGGTTCGGGACCTAATAGAGCACCATCATTCTTAGGTAACCCTAAACTTGAACAATGTCCATCACATTCCGTGACCCAGCAGTACTTCCAAATGGCTTTTGCAATCTCTAATTCCTAAACCTACTTTAACCATAAAGCCATAACAGAATAGAGTACAATCTCCAGTACCTGGGAATGTGGTTCAGGACCTAATAGAGCACCATCATTCTTAGGTAACCCCAAACTTGGACACTGTCCGTCACATTCCGTGGTCCGGCAGTACTACCAAATGGCTTTTGCAAAATCTACCAAACATAATAGAGTCTACATTACTTAATATACAATACTTGAACATAATAGTCTTGAAACTTCCATCATATTGCACTTAGAACATGATATGCATCCTGTTCAGCCTTCCTCTTCTTTATCCCTTCCTTTATCATCTTCGCCTTCAATTCATCATCTGAGTATGTCTCTGCAAACTCATGTGTTTCGTTACTGATCTTTTCTCTGTGAATGTTCATCTCATGAGTAAGCATCTTGGTGGCATACTTGATTCTCATTTTTATTATTGCATTGTCCTGTTCTTTTCCTTCTGATGGAAACTCCAGTTTCCAGTTTTTCTCAGTTTCTCCTTTGTATTGGTCCATATGCATCATTACAAAAACTCCACAATCAATGACATTCTTTTTGGTCCCCCACTTTAGCTTCATCACTCTTGTCTGTGATTTTGCTATCTGAGAAGCCTTTTTGTGTTTGTGGGATTTCAAATATCTTGAAAATAGTTTTTTCTACACAAAATAGAAAATTGAATTTATTAAAGACAATTTATTTAAGCAGCATGCATAAATATTTTGGAGTATCATATATGATTTTCAAAAATATTTTACAAAAACACAAATTAGAAAATTGCCTTTGGCTAAAGCTGAAGGCTTAGCCGCAGGCATAGCCTTCTAATCTATAATTATTTAAGTAGCACGCATCATAATTTAAGCATAGTCTTTAATTACTTACAAGAATATCACATTCCTTCGAGTATTTGCTTTCATATGTCTGCCCTGAGTTGGAGTTGTCGATGATGACAGAAGTGCCTTTCAAGAGATTGAAAACAACCAGATAAAAATGTTCATGTGCAATTATTGGAAAGAATGCCTGTATTAATTGTAAACAAAAATTAGATTCATTTTAATATAAATAAAACATATCACATGTGATACTTAACATATCACATGTGATACATAACATATCACATGTGATATTTCACTAGAATATTAAGTATCACCTGTGATACTTAACATATCAACTGTGATTCATAACATATCACATGTGATACAAAAAAAAATTAGATTCATAATAATTGAAATAAGTTGTTACCAATTCTACTTGATGCATTGATTCGTCATCTGGATTGCCTTTAAACACAGGTTTCAAGTTTGAACAAAAATGATTATACTGTTTGTCATCATCTTCCTTTTTTGCTTCCACTATTTGTCTTGTCTGTTTTTATAAATCAACATATGTTATAAGAAACAAATTAAGTATGGAAAACTAGAAGGGGGGTTGAATAGTTTTACGTCTTTTTAATTTATGAAAACTTTTGTTTACTTTTTAAAACTTCGATTCGATCTTATGTGAATTCAACTCTTGATCAATATGAAAATATATAAACAAATATAGATAAGTAATGCAAGTAAGGTAAATATAATGAAATAAGAGAGAGATGGAAAGATCAAACCACAACACGGAGATTTATAGTGGTTCGGCTACAAGGACACCTTCCTTGCCCTACTCCACTCCTCGAGTCACCTACTCGAGAATTTTCTTCACTATGTCAACAAACTCCCTTATGGCGGAGAAACCTTACACAACTTTAGCTTACACCGGCTTAATGACACAAAGCTAGATGTCGAGTCCTAATCGTAGCTAGAACCAATCTCACAACTTATACACAACTTCTACACGACTTAATCACGACTTCTTCACGACAGCTTCACAACGGCTTCACGACTTCTTCACGACTTCTTCTTCACGACTACTTCACGACTTCTTCACGACTACTTCACAACTACTTCACAACTACTTCTACACTACTTCTTTACAACACAACTAGTTACTTACACTAGGATCTACTTATCACAACTATACAACACTTTACACAACAACACAATTTAATGAGGTAAGTAATAACACTTCTTCACTAGTTGAAGTAGAGTTCTTCTTTTGCACTTTTGGTGGTGGAAGCTTGGATCACTTAGAAACCAATGCTTAAGAAAATATGATCAAAGGATTTACAATGTTTAGAAAGGATTTAGAACAGAAAGTTTTAGTGTGCAAAAGGTGAGTAAAAATCCAGGAGAAGGCTGGTATTTATAGGAGAAAAACTGGACAGCTGGAGGCCTACTGGAGCGGGGGCGGTCCCCTTAATTATAAGGGGGCCGCCTAGCAAAATTAAGGGGGCCGCCCCTACTGAACGTTGGCCAATTTTGTCCTTTTGTGGGGAAGGTTTTTCTGGAACATTTTAACTGATTTTGGTTAAAAATTTGAATTCATATTTTTATAAAAGATTAAACATTTTTATTTAATGCCAAAAATGTTTTTCAAAAATATATAAAATGTTTTTGATGTTTTATAAAAAATCTAATTATTAAGAAAATGTTCCTTTGATCATATAATGCATTAAGCATTAGTTCATTCATACCTTAAGTGATTTGAGTTGTAGAAATAGATATTTACAACTAAATACTTGTTTACGTCATAATTTTCCGATTAATGATTTTACATTTTGTGATTATCAAAACGTAGAGATATCGAAAAATATTAATAACGTGTTTAGGCATTATTTATATCAACAATCTCCCCCTTTTTGATGATTACAAAATCTAAACTCATTAAGTCTAAAAATTAGTTTTTAGATAAGTATTTAGTGAGTTTACATCTATTTCTCCCCCTTTTTGTAGAATCAAAAAGGTTAAGCCGACAAGTTTTAGAATCTAAATTATCGGGACGAGAACTCCCCCTTCATGTGTACTCCCCCTCGTTTGGGGGCACCAAGGAAACGAGCTATGGAACGCTTGCAAAAAAAATGTTAGAAGCACAAGTATATGTAATAACAATAAGCAAGCATATAGAATAAGATCATTCATTTAATAAAAGTGTTGTGTATAAATACCCAACCAAGAAGATTACAACATGAAGCATGCAAACATACAAACAAAAATAACTAATGAGACTACATAATCGTCCTAGAAGTACATGGTCTTCCATGGAGCTTGCTTACAAGAAGGTTTTGAAAAATTATTTTTAAGCATTGCATATGCTTAATTGGGTGAAAATAGAGGTGGGGGTGGTGTAGTGGGTGAAGGAGGTGGAGGAGGTGGTGGTGGTGGGTTGGAAATCATGTTTTCAAGAGATGAAAACATGTAGTGTATCTCATCTCTAAGACCAAAGATTAAGGTCCGGTTATGGATGCAACAAAGACAATTATCACCATGGGCTTCAAGCATTGCCCAAGGTATAGGAAAGAATGGTTGTGGGGTTGGTGATGGTGAAAAGTGAGCATCAAGAGGTGTGATGGGTGATAGGGAAATGGCAAGTTGGGTGTATGAAGGTTCTTGAGTGGATGGTGGTGATGATGCTCTTGGTGATGATGTTAGGTGAGTGTGGATGTAGTCATTGATGGATGAAGTGGATGGAATGGAGGAAGATGAAGCTCCATGGGTAGAGGGTATTTTTGATGGTGCATTTGGTGCACTTGGGGATGAATTTTAAGGTGGTGGTGATGGAGTTTTGATGTCATCTTGGGTTAGGTCTATGAAAGGTTGTTTTGGTGGTATGATAACAAGTCTTTGCTTCCTTGGAGTCTTAGAGATGGAGGATTTTGGTGATAACATGGTGGTTTTGGATGATGAAGGATGATGGAATGAGAGGTGATTGTATGGAGGGAATTTATAGTATGAAAATGTGGTTGGTTTAGGTTGATTTTTGAGGTTTTGTAGGAAGATTCCAATACCAGTTCGTCCATAAGGAGAAATGGTAGCTGGGGCTAGGTAAAAGTGGTCACAAGATGCAAAAGAAAACAGTAAATTTTACTGTCCAGATGGCCGGTCCCCTTAATTGTTGGGCGGCCCCCTTAAAATTAAGGGGGCCGCCCATCTGGTGTTTTTCCAGGCGACCAAATTTGAAAATTTTCCAGAAAAGGTCATTTTTAGGGTGTATTTGCAGCAAGTTCCATTTGGATCATGTACATCAAGAATGATTAAATATTATCAATAGCATATTAAACAAATAATATACATATTAAGACTAGAAAAAAAATCATATTAGAAGCATAGGCATATAATTTCAAATAAACTAGTAGCTTAGTTCTAATAAGTTTATCATCTAACATAATAAAAGTCATAGCAAACAAATGTTAAGATAATAATACTACATATAAATGTCTAATCACAACATCAATAAAAATCAACTAAACACTCATCAAACATGTCTATTTCTTCTTCTTTCCAAACATCCTTCCAAGTGTCTTTCCAATAGACTTGAAACCGCCTCGTACTTCTTGGTGCATCTGCTGTGTGGTGTTGAGTAGTTCGGTTTGTCTTTCAAACAGTAGTTCGTCTGTTCGTTCGGAAGGAGAAGGAACTTGATACTTGGTGTAATCAAGATCCGGAAGATTTTCAACGAAGGTCCTAGGTGATGGGGTACTAGCACGTGTTGTGCCCTCCTCCTCATCATCATCATCATCGTCTCCTTGATGTGACGTGGAACCACAAGGTGGAAGTGAGACAGATTTACGAGATTTTCCCTTGTCGCTTCGAGGGCGACGTTCACGGACACGAACAAGTGGATTAAGGACCGGTTGAACAGACTCATAAATTGGACTCTGAAGATGTGGATAATGCATCATGACATGATTATAGAGGCGAGTGAGAAACATGCCATACGGAAGATTTGCATTATGAGTGTTTTTGGCGGACATGATACGGAAGACAAAGAGATATGCCAAATTGTACGGCTGTTCAGCGACAATACAATACAACATATGAGCTATGCTCGCCGTGACATGATCACGGTGACCACCGGTACCGAACGCATTCTCACGAATGAGTTCTTCCCAACGCTTCATGTCAGAGCGTAACTCCTTGAGGAGGATTTGGTTAGCATAGATGTCAACATCTTTTGACTTGATTCTCCGGCTAGTCGTACCACGAGCTAGCCCAAGATATTGATGAATTTCTTCTGAGGATGGAATCTCAGAGTAGTAAGGACCCTGTTGAGGTTGATATTGCTCAAGAGATGAGAGATCCCACTCATTAGAAAAGACAGCTTGACCGGAGTAGGGGATTCCTAGAATTTGACCGAATTGAGCGAGAGTAAGAGTAATGAATTCGTGTTGAATCATAAAGGATATGAGGATACAGCCATTGGGATTGGTTTGCACCGTCACTTGGATATAGAAGTCAAGAACAAAGCGGGGAATGATAAGCTCATTGATTTTGTAGAGACAATCAAGACGAACGTTGGAAAACATTCGTTCGATATAGTCGAATTCATAGAACGATGGATAGACAACTCTCCCTTCATGAATATTTCTATCTTCAATGGGACGATAGAAACAAGCAACAGCGGGAGAAATGCCTGGAGTGGCAGAGACTTTAGGAATGTATTCTTTTGTTTTTGAGACATCACCGACTGTAGTTTTGGGCATTTTCACCTATACAAGAAAGCAACAAAGAAAAATAAGAAAATGACATGCATATATTATATATGCTACTTATGTGGAATGTAAACATACTTCGACTCTAAAACTTAAATCCTAAGAAGTAGTTTACAATGTTCCTTAGTTTTAATTTTTAACTCGCTTAAAATGTATTTTATGATGTTAAAGAATAGTTATAGGGACATTATGATAAGAAATCAAAAATATCCGAACATTCTTTTATACGTCATAAGCTACTTTGAAATGTGGCTAGACAAACATTGGATTGTATATCTAGCTATTTCTTACGAGTGTTTATGTTAAGTAACTTAGATTTTGACTCAAAAATTTCTTTCAAAATGTTGTGCCAAACGCTCCTTTAAATAAGAAAATAACTAGTAAAATTTCAATATACATATGAATTATGTATCTTGATGACTTAAAACAACTAATTGCGTGTTTATAAACATGACAAGTAGTTATGAACTTAATTATGATCAAATTTCGATGATTCTAGCTCCTAATTCAAACACTCTCTTATATTTAACAAAAACATTTTTTATGATTCGAAAAATATATTTTTAGGATTTGTGAGTTGTAATAAACCAATGTGATTAGTTTTAACAAGTGTTTATGGCATAATTCAACAATGTGATTAGTTTTGAAAAGGAGTGATTAGTTTGACATAATGGTTTTTTGTTTTTTTTTTTTAATTACTTAGTTTCTAGGTTGATTAAGCATTCTAATCCTATGGGGAGCATTTGGTTATAAGATTTCTAGACTTAATTTTAACAAAATATGGATTAAAAGAAAATTGAGTAAAAGACATAATTATGATTAGACTCAAAATTGAATGGAATTAGATGAAATGAGAATTAGAAAACTTACAAAATGTGTTGCTAATCTAAATATAGGTGTTTGCCCCTTGTGAAATTAGTCAGGAATAATGATTTGGTGAATGGTTTTGGGTTTTGGTTCGTTCACAGCAGCAGCAAGTATGGGTGTGTTTGAAAAGTGGGGTGTTTGGCAAAATAAATTGGAAGAAAAACGTTTTTGGAAGCTACAGTAGGCCGGTCCCCTTAATTAATAAGGGGCCGCCCCCGTTTACTAGCCGGTCCCCTTAAACATTAAGGGGGCCGCCTACCAAACTTGGAATTAGTTCGGGTTTAGTTTCTGATAGCAAAATAATTTTATGTATATATATAGATTTATTATATATCAAAAATACGTTGGGATTTAATGGCACGAGGAAGGAATACTTGACATTTTATTAACATTTCGTTAAGAAAACATTTCTTGAAAATTTTGGATAAAATGATCAAGATGTCAAGTCGACAAAGGTTTTAGGGAGTGAGAGTAAATGTGCATATTTATATATTTATATTGTGTGTAAATGTGGGATGTTGAATGGAGTCGAGAAATGATGAGGTAATGACGGAGATAGGTGCTGACGGCGACGGGAGTTTGTTTCATCCATAGTTTTCTTGACACGACGGTCGAAGTGCTACTTCTACGTTAATCCACTTAACTCACTTCTCTTCATCACCATGAGTTATGTGATAGTGGACACGGAAGATTTTCGTGTTGAACGTTAAAGTTCAAAAGAGGCAAAGGGGGAAGAAAAGATTCGAGGACGAACAATTTCTTTTAGTTCTAGATAGTCAACAAATGACGTATCTAGGTTATGTGCGGATATATTAATATATTGTATATAGTATATATAATAATATGGATACATATATATGTATATATTTATATTATGTATATGTATAAGTGATTATCTACTAACTACCATACAAGTACTAACTAAACTAGACATCAAAAACTTATGGGGGCATGCAATTGGCTAGTTCATTACTCTACGCACATAATGATGAGCATGAAAGAGGAGCGTACCTTTTAGTCTTCAACATGTGGTCTTCAAGCGCTTCAAAGCGTTTATGTTTGACTTGTAGAAGTCAATCAAGGAAGAGATGCCAATAATCCAATGAGATAGCAATTTAGCCACTTGGTCCCCATTGTCTCATTGATCCAAAGTTGTTTGAACCAAAAATGGGTTGTAGTTGACTAGGATGCATGTATGGTGGAAGTATTCCCCAAGGATTGAAGCTTGGTGGATTCGGGTAATTCCACATTGGGTAACTATTATTATGACGGTTTGGTCTATTTTGGTTTCTTTTAGGTTGAGGTGTTTTAGGCCGAGGGTGAGGACTAGGTGGTCTTCTAGGAGGAGGTGTTTTTGACCTAAGCTTTGGTTTAGAGTTTTAAGCTTTTATTTCCTCATTATTGGCTATGGGTATTTTTCTATCTTTTATAAGTATATATTTAGGCTTTGACTCTAATATTTTTTGATTACTAGTTTCACTTTCAAACTTTACATTTTTAGTTTCACTAGTTGTAGCCTTAGTTGAGTTAAATCCTAATCCGGTTTTATCTCCTGATATTCTTTGAATGCTTATTATATCCCTAAGTGAATTACTACTATTTTCAAATTTGTTAAGTCTACAAATTTCTTCCTTAAGTATTTCGTTTTCATTTTTAGTTTCTTGACATGTTTTACATTCAAAGACTTCTTTGCCTTTTTCTAAGTTATGTAGTTTAATTTTTAATTCTAGTATTTCTTTTTCTAATTGGTTATTTATGTGTTTTAGTGATTTATTTTTAGTCATTACTTTTTGACCTAATATACATAACCTATTATATTCGTTATCTAGGTCTTTTTCATCTAATGATAAATTTTCATCACTAAGGTATTCGGTTTCGGAACGTACCTCACTTGATGTCTTAGCCATAAGACACTTCTCCGCTTTTGTGGTTTCTTTTTCGTCTTCTTCACTATCACTCCATGCTCCTCCAATGAACGCCTTTTGGTTTTTCTCCTTTGACATCATAGGACATCTTCCAATGAGATGATTTGGATCACCGCATTTGAAGCACTTCCTCTCGCTCTTGCTACCTTTGTCGTCTTTGTTTCTTTGGAGTGTTTTCCTTTCGTCATGTGGTTGTCTAACGAATCTTCCTCGTCTTTTGAAAAACTTCTTGAAGTCTCTTACGGCTATGGCATATTCTTCATCATCACTTTCGGAGGTTGAGCTATCCTCGTCACTTGATGCTTTCCTAGCTTTCAACGCGATTGACTTGCTTTGCTCTTTCTTTCCTTTGACCATCTCGAAGTCTTTCTTGATTATTGCTTCGTAGACTTTTAAGTTGCCAATCAACTCGTCAAGTTGAAGAGTTGACAAGTTTTTCGATTCTTCAATCGCCGTAACTTTAGCTCGCCATTTTGGATGAAGAGCCCTAAGAAATTTCCTGACAAAATTCTTACTAGAAAAACTCTCATCAAGTGCCTTTAAACTTGTGATGATTGTGTTAAACCTAGCAAATGCATTATCAATTGATTCCTCTTCCAGAATCGTGAATTGTTCATATTGTTGAACAAGAAGATCTATTTTATTATTTTTGACTTGACTATTACCTTGGTGAGTAATTAGTAAAGAATTCCAAATTTCTTTTGCGGTTTCGCACATAAAGATTCTTTCGTATTCTTTACGTGGTAACGCATTATAAATAACCATTTTAGCCTCATTATTTTTAGAAAGTTTTCTTTTTAAATCATCACTTTGTTTTTCAAAAGATACAGTTTCATCCTTTTTAGTTTCAAGATTATGTTGAATAGGTAAAAAATCGACATTAGTAATAACATGCCAAAGATCAAGATCTTTTGATTTCACATAAGTTTCGAATCGATTTTTCCAATATAAAAATCCATCACTTTCAAATAGTGGTGGTCATTGCATAGATTGCCCTTCTAAATATTTTTCAGATTCCATAGATCGTTTCAAGTTTTAAAATACAGTTTATTTTAAAAATCTTGTTTGACGTGGCTCTTGATACCAATTGTGAAAAACTAGAAAGGGGGTTGAATAGTTTTACGTCTTTTTAATTTATGAAAACTTTTGTTTACTTTTTAAAACTTCGATTCTATCTTATGTGAATTCAACTCTTGATCAATATGAACATATATAAACAAATATAGATAAGTAATGCAAGTAAGGTAAATATAATGAAATAAGAGAGAGATGGAAAGATCAAACCACAACACGGAGATTTATAGTGGTTCGGCTACAAGGACACCTTCCTTGCCCTACTCCACTCCTCGAGTCACCTACTCGAGAGTTTTCTTCACTATGTCAACAAACTCCCTTATGGCGGTGAAACCTTACACAACTTTAGCTTACACCGGCTTAACGACACAAAGCTAGATGTCGAGTCCTAATCGTAGCTAGAACCAATCTCACAACTTATACACAACTTCTACACGACTTAATCACGACTTCTTCACGACAGCTTCACAACGGCTTCACGACTTCTTCTTCACGACTACTTCACGACTTCTTCACGACTTCTTCTTCACGACTACTTCACAACAACTTCACAACTACTTCTACACTACTTCTTTACAACACAACTAGTTACTTACACTAGGATCTACTTATCACAACTATACAACACTTTACACAACAACACAATTTAATGAGGTAAGTAATAACACTTCTTCACTAGTTGAAGTAGAGTTCTTCTTTTGCACTTTTGGTGGTGGAAGCTTGGATCACTTAGAAACCAATGCTTAAGAAAATATGATCAAAGGATTTACAATGTTTAGAAAGGATTTAGAACAGAAAGTTTTAGTGTGCAAAAGGTAAGTAAAAATCCAGGAGAAGGCTGGTATTTATAGGAGAAAAACTGGACAGCTGGAGGCCTACTGGAGCGGGGGCGGTCCCCTTAAATAGGGGGCGGTCCCCTTAATTATAAGGGGGCCGCCTAGCAAAATTAAGGGGGCCGCCCCTACTGAACGTTGGCCAATTTTGTCCTTTTGTGGGGAAGGTTTTTCTGGAACATTTTAACTGATTTTGGTTAAAAATTTGAATTCATATTTTTATAAAAGATTAAACATTTTTATTTAATGCCAAAAATGTTTTTCAAAAATATATAAAATGTTTTTGATGTTTTATAAAAAATCTAATTATTAAGAAAATGTTCCTTTGATCATATAATGCATTAAGCATTAGTTCATTCATACCTTAAGTGATTTGAGTTGTAGAAATAGATATTTACAACTAAATACTTGTTTACGTCATAATTTTCCGATTAATGATTTTACATTTTGTGATTATCAAAACGTAGAGATATCGAAAAATATTAATAACGTGTTTAGTCATTATTTATATCAACATTAAGATTTTAGTAATTAAGTTTTAATTTTTTTAGGTACTTACCAGTATTCCTGTATGAAAAAATTGTTTCATCCTTGTTCCATAGTTGTTAATTGTTTCTTCATAGTTTAAAATTGCAGCAAAGATGTCAATGACATTAGCTTCCACTTTTAATTGTGGTGCTAGTGTTTGCATGTTGTCTCTGATAGTTGCTGCCTCCCATGACCATTCTGTTTCAAACACAAAATCGCTACACAAAAAGATAAAGCATATTTAGATATATATATATATATATATATATATATATATATATATATATATATATATATATATATATATATATATATATATGTATATATATTTCATATGATTGTTTAATAAGATAAAGCAGACTTACTATCGATCTCCTTCCACTGAAAATAAAGCATCTGTTACCATCACTTCATCCATAGTTATTGGATTTTTTATGTCAGTTTTCTGGTTCATATATGGTGAAACCAGAATTCTTTTTGGAACCACGTCTATCTCCTCAATCTCATCATCAGTATCACTTTTATTTTCTTCTTCCCTTGCACTTTTTTCTTCATTCACAACTTCTTCGCTTCCAGTTTCTGTATCCTTTTCGTCACCATTGCCATCATCATTTTCTGTTTCTATTTCACGTTCATTTTCTTCTTCGCTTCCAGTTTTTGTATCCTTTTCGTCACCATTGCCATCATCATTTTCTGTTTCTATTTCACTTTCATTTTCTTCTTCGCTTGCACTTTCTTCTTCATTCTCAGTTTCTTCGCTGCTAGTTTCCGTATCCTTTTCATCACCATTTCCATCATCATCTTTCTCATCTTCAGAGTCTCCTCCCCTGATATCATTTTTGCCAACATCATTACCATCATTGCTTTTGTCATCCTCACTCTCTTTTTCTTCATCTAGATCAAAATCTTCAACATTGAACATTGTCTTGTATTTCTTACATAATGTGTTCATCATTTTGTCTCCCTTGAACTTCTGCATACCATCTTTGATCGTCTCATCTAACTCTCCTTTTTCTTTTGAAATTATTTCAAATTTCTCTTTAATTTTTGCATAAAACTCCTATAAAACGAGTAAGTTGGATTAGTTTTTTTAATCTATATTCAAAATTATATGTGATACTAGTTATCAGTATAAGTTATATCACCTGTGATACATATGACCTGTGTTATATCACAGGTTATATACTGCTTATGTACAAGTTCTCATCATTACAGATGTTTTATCACAGGTGATATACTACCAAAAACTCAAAAAAAATTATAATATTTATCACTGCTGATATACTACCAAAAATTGAAAAAAATTAAAAGTAACCTCTTTTGTTTCTGGTTTTTTTGGAGGCAATGGTTCATTGTAAACATCAGCTCCTTTGTATAAATCCAGACCAACTTGATCTTCTTCTGGATCATACTCTCCATGGTGTTCCAGCTTCCCCAAGGATTTGTCTTTTGTTTCCATCACAATCCTCTTCTTCATTGCTTGAGCGTTCCAACTTCTTATTGCTGGACGGTGACGAATTACTGGAAAGCTTGGGAAGTAGGTTGAGTCCAAGTAGAGCAGCTTTTTTATACAAAAAATAAATTCGTGTTAGAATATAATATTTGTATTATATTGAATCACTTTAGACAAATTTATAGAAACATGTAAAATAACTTACACATAAGAAGGTAATGGGCCCGTAGTAGTAGTCTATTCCCGACTTCACCTTATCCCAATTTTGCTTACTTATTTGTAAGCTTTCCAGTATGTAACCACACCAATCAATATCCATTATATCATCTTCTTCTTTGACATGCATTAGCACTGTTTGTAACACCTTTCCACCATTGTCTATTGTTCCCATTGTGCTAGCAAACAGAGTCAAGAAGTTAATTATGAAGATGAAATCAGCATCAAATGTATTTGATATCTCCATGGATATCGCTGGTGGTGTGATTTTTCCCAGATGAGAGTACTGGTTTTTCCATTCTTGTATGAAAGCATCATCAGGCTCTCTTTCATCTAGGTCTTGTAATTTCTTCCTTCCCATCGGTACAGCTAGCATATCATTTATTTTTTCACTTGTTGCCTTTATTGATCCTTTTTCCAATCTTAGTTCCATGCTTGGTGGATGGAAATTTTCTATCACATTGTACGCTAAAGCACCTGGAAATTCAACTATAGGGAAGTTGATGAATCTCTCAAAACCAATGTCTTTCAAGCACTTTTTTCTTACATCTGATAAACCAACCATTGCATCATACAGAGCTTTAGGTGATGATCTGACTTTGCAGGTAGGATACATCACTTTTTTTTTTTGGTTTTTTTTCCTTCTTTCCTTTTTGTATTTTCATTTTTTTATGTTTAACCTTGACAATATCCTCCTCAGAATCTTCTTCTTCATCAGTTTCCATTTTTCTTTTTTTTGTTAGTTTTTTAACTTTCTCTCTCTCTCCTTCTCCTTCCTATCCCCCTTCTTATTCTTTTCTTTTTTTTCATTATGTTTCTTTTGACTTTAGATCTGCATATCTGCTTTATTCTTCTCCTCTTTTGTTCTACAACAGGTTTTTGTTCTGATGTGGATGTCGCTTTATCATCTGCATATTTAAAACACATATTAGATATAATTCCCAAACATATCACATGTGATACTCTGCATATCACATGTGATACATAACATATCACATGTGATATTTCACTAGAATATTAAGTATCACCTGTGATACAAAATAACATATTAGGTATCACCTGTGATACAGAATAACATATTTAAAATATAGACAATTTAGGTTGATGTTATGCCTTCGGCTATGTAACTGTAGTATTCTAGTGAAATATCACATGTGATATGTTATGTATCACATGTGATATGTTAAGTCTACAGCTTAGACTTCTGCTATGTAACTGTAGTATTCTAGTGAAATATCACATGTGATATGTTAAGTCTATAGCTTATACTTCGGCTATGTAACTGTAGTATTCTAGTGAAATATCACATGTGATATGTTAAGTATCACATGTGATATGTTAGGTATAACTAGAATAATATGTATAAGCCATAGACTATGCCTTAAACGCATCTTTTGCGGCTAAGCCACAGCCGACGCCTTCGGCAAAGCTGAAGGCGTCTTCTGTGGCTTAGCCGCAGCCGACGTCTTCGGCGAAGCCGAAGGCATCTTCTGTCGCTTAGCCGCATAAGACGCCTTCAATAAATGCTTCTAATATGTCTTTTTATTTCAATATCTTCATCTCAATGTGTCTGTTAACTCTGAAAACCTAATTTCTAGTCACGTTTTTCTTCATAAAATCACTATAACTTCCATAAACATCAATTAATCAGTGTAAAATCGTAATATTTTCAGTATAATCTGAATAAATAGTACGCATTATTATCTAATCGTATGTGATAGTAAGAGATAGTTAAATAGTTGTTTAAAGAGTTTCAGTATACCTGAAATCGGATTGTTGACTGGTGTTTTCTTCATCCTTTTCGCCGTAGATTCCATTTTTTCTGATGAATTGATGAAATGCGTATAGAAATGGCGTTTTTTAGGGCTTATTTTGATCGGTTTTTTTTTTTGTGAGTAGTGTGTGTTTTTAGTGTGTGTTAGTTGAGAGAAATTATGAATCGAATTGAGCGGTAGGTAGTGTGTGTTTTGTTGTAATTTTACGAAATTGCCCCTCCGTGTATTTTTTTAAGTAGCAAGTGGATGATCTCAGCCATTGATCAAATCTAAATCTATGAATGGGATTTGTCCCTAGGTATGTGAGGTTTTTATTGTTTGTAGAATAACTCCACTCAAAGTTGTGAATAAAAAGTTCTAATTTTATATTAGATACATTATAAACTAACTGCACACAAAATATCCTACTTGTAACACTCTTTAATTTAAAATCTAAAAACAAAAATTAGTAGAAAAATTGCTTTAAAACATACAGTACACTAGTACATTAAATCTGATAATAAACAAATAAAATCACAATTTTCACATCATCACACCTCCTATGTTTGTAGAGTTGTGATGTATTTTGTTTGGTAAATTTTCAAATTCGCTTAGTTTCACGTAATCACATAAAGATATAAAAACTGATTAAAGAAAATAAAGAAATGATCAAATGATTAAAGAGTAATTTGCAAAAATCGTCCTTGTGGTTTGGCCAAATTGCACGTTTCGTCCTTGTGCTTTATTAAGTGCAAAGATCGTCCTTATTTTGCACTGTTACGTGCACTTTTGGTCCTCTATCATTGCAAAAATCGTCCTTGTTGTTTGCCAAATTTCACTGTTGAAGGACCAAAAGTGCACGTAACAGTGCAAAATAAGGACGATATTTGTACTTATTGAACCACAAGGACAAAACGTGCAATTTGGCCAAACCACAAGGACGATTTTTGCAATTTACTCATGATTAAAAGAAATTATCAGGGAGTGGGAAAGTGACGATTGAGTTTTCATTTATCATATTGGTTTTATCGTTGTCCAAGTCTTTCTTTGTTAGCTTTATGAAATAAAAGTCATGTTGTACGATTATGACCTAAAATTATTTGAGCATATTAGAGCTTATACGGTTTTGTTTCACCTGATGACCCATCTATACGATAGACTCCCACTAGATATAGTTCGATATATATCATTTTTCAAAAAATACGAGTCTATCTGTATAATTATAACATACGGGGTCAATTTTGGGGCCCTCGAAATCAAAATATGGAGGCCCTAAGCGTTCACCCACCTTGCCCACTCTCAAAGACGGCACTGACCACTAGTAACAGTTTAGTGAACTATTTTTTATGAGTCGTGCGTCAATGAAAAATCGCTAATTAATCATATAAAGGGAGGCGCCTGGCACATATTGCGTTTTGATTTGCATATATCATTGTACAGGCAAATAAAGAAGAACATATATTTTACAATTCTATCTAACACATGAATTGTGTGTACCAATCGAAATCAAATATGTACAAATCAATTCCTTTAAAAATGATTAAGACTATGTTTATTGAAAAAGCGAACATAAACATAAGTTTTCATTTATGTTTGTGAACCTTTGAGTATGCATGCATTGATACATTCTTAATTTCTTATGTTAATTAATTCTTATGTTAATTATGTATCTATGAATATTCTATCTTTTTATTATCTACTAATAGTAAAATACATACTATATGATGAATATAGTAAATTATGTGAAGTAAGCTCTAAAATCATAACTAGAAACAAAACACTAAAAGCAACTTTGCATGAAATCGAAGCGGAAATTTTAGAACTAAAAGACCAAGTCAAAAGGCTTGAGAAAAACAAAGAAATAGATATTGGATGTAGGCCATGTATATGTCTTCGAGTCGAGAATGAAAAACTCAAGGAAAATGCTCTTAAAATCATTAAGTTTGAAAAATGAACAAAGACACTTAATGGCATGTTAGAAAACATTAGGTATAGTGAACATGTCGGAGCGGGCTTAGGTTTTGAGCTAGATAAAGCATCAACAAGTGAAACTAAACAAGTAAAATTTGTAAAATCTGGAGAATCTGAAAGAACAGAGGACGACACCACTAATGGTGGGAACGACACCACTAAATTTAGTGGTACCGTCTGCTGCGAAAGTCAGAACAGAGTCGATTCTGAAAAATAACTTAAGTCCTAAACTAAGTCACGTAGTTGTTAACAATGTTAAAATACATGTTGCTAGTAAAAATGAAGTTAAAAGCTTTTGCAAACCTTTGTCAACCCCCGGGCTTGGCTTTGTAAAACCCGACACTAGATCAAAAACTCCTCCACCAAGAAAAATAAATGTTCCTAAACCTCGGTCAAGAACTCCTCAACCGAGAAGTAACTTTAGAAGGCAAACTTATCCAAGTAACTATCCCGTAACTTGGAATAACCTTCAACAACGAAGTTATTTGCCTTGGGAAATTTGTCCTCCGTTCTAACATTCAAACCAAATGCAACAAATGCATGGATGTTTAGCACTAACAACTTTGGACCCATGAGATATTGGGGACCGAATATTTGAGTTTTTGTCTTACTCAATAGATATGCTTCGGAATCGACTTGGAGCCCGATGAATGGGTCAAGGATAGTGGATGCACTAATCACATGACGGGAAATCGAAGTCTATTCTCATCATACAAAGCATACAATGGAGGTAACGTCACATTTGGTAGTAAATTAAAAGGCAACATCATAGGCAAAGGTACGATCTCTCAAAACTCCCTCACTATTAGAAATGTTGAGCATGTAGATAACTTAGGATTTAACTTGCTTAGCATTAGTTAAATGGTTGATAATAAGTGTAGAGTAATATTTTCCGAAGAGGGTAGTGAGATTACTAAGGATGGCAAGACCATAGGCAAAGAAGTTAGGAAGAATGGCTTATTTGTAATGAAAATAGGAAATAAGCCTCAGGATAAAATTTGTCTAGCAACCATAGATGAGAATTCCACTCTACGGCATAGGAGACTAGGTCACGATAATATGCGTTTAATAAAATCATTAGCGTCTAAGGATCTAGTTAGAAATTTACCTAAGCTTAAGTTTGATAAACACTTTTGTGAAGCTTGTAAAGTTGGAAAACAAGCTCATTCTAGTCACAAAGCTAAGAACATGGTCTCGACCTCTAAATGCCTAGAACTCCTTCACATGGATCTATTCGGTCCATCCGCCGTACGGAGTTACGGAGGAAACTACTACACCTTAGTAATAGTAGATGACTATTCTAAGTATACTTGGACTAGATTTCTTAAGAATAAGACACAAGCTTTCGAGGAATTCGAAATCCTTAGTAAGAAGGTCCAAAATCAACTAGGTTGTACAATAGTCTCTATTAGGACGGATCATGGTCGGGAATTTGATAATGAAGTGAAATTTGGAGTATATTGTGATGCTAATGGTATTACACACAATTTCTCGGCTCCACGCACTCCACAATCAAATGGTGTAGTTGAGCGGAAAAATCATACTCTACAAGAAATGAGTAGAACGATGTTAAATGAACAATCAATACCACAAAAGTTTTGGTGTAATTCCGTAGACACCTCAACTTATATACTTAATAGGATTTTGATTAGACCAATCTTAGGAAAAACACCATACGAAATCTTGAAAGGTAGAAAACCTACTCTAGATTATTTTAGAGTGTTTGAAAGCAAGTGCTTCATATTAAACACAAAAGATTACCTCACCAAGTTTGACCCAAATTCTTACGAAGGTATTTTCCTAGGTTACTCCCAAAATAGTAAAGTTTATGTTATCCTAAATAAGGAAACAATGAAAGTCGAAGAATCACTTAACGTGACATTCGATGAAAGTCCTCCCCCAACTAAGACATCACCCTTGGTGGATGATGACTTAGATGAAGAAGAAGCCATTAAGGTTAATGGCAAGAAAACCTTAGAAAATGACATTGAGGATGAAATAGTCGAAGTTGATGAAATTGTCAACATTAAAGAATCCAAGAACCATCCAATAGAAAATGTCATAGGAAACCTAAACCAAAGAACCCTTAGGTCACAAGCACAACACAAAAGTATTTTTTTTTTATATCTACCGTAGAACCTAAGAATGTCAGTGAAGCAATAAAGGATGAAAGATGGGTAGTTGCCATGTAAGAAGAGTTAAATCAATTCACCGCAAATCAAGTTTGGGACTTAGTACCTCCACCTAGGAATCAAACCATCATAGGAACTAAGTGGGTGTTTAGAAACAAACTCGACAAAAATGGCGTCGTATCTAGGAATAAGGCTAGGTTAGTAGCACAAGGCTACAACCAACAAGAAGGAATAGACTACGATGAAACTTATGCACCCGTAGCTAGATTAGAATCTATTAGGATACTCCTTTCCTGTGCTTGCTCTTTAGATTTTAAACTATATCAAATGGACGTAAAAAGTGCATTCCTAAATGGTTTTATCAATGAGGAGGTATATGTAGCACAACCTCCGAGATTCGTTCATTTCGAAAAACCGAATCATGTTTATAAACTCAAGAAAGCACTATATGGTCTCACACAAGCTCCCAAAGCTTGGTACGATAGATTAAAGGCTTTCTTGCTTAAACATGAATATACCATAGGAATGATTAACAATACACTTTTCACGAAGAAACGAAATTCACACCTCATCATTGTTCAAATATATGTCGACGACATTATATTCGGTTCAACTTGTCAAGAACTATGCATTGATTTTGCAAAGATCATGCATGACGAGTTTGAGATGAGCATGATGGGCGAATTAAATTTCTTCCTTGGTCTACAAATAAAACAAATGGAATATGGTATCTTCTTTAATCAATCTAAATATATTAAAGAAATGCTTAAGAAATTTGGATTATAAGAGTCTAAACCAATGAAAATGCCCATGTCCTCGGAAATGAAACGCGTGAAGTATGAAGAAGGTGAGTCCGCGGAAAACACTAAGTATAGGGGCATGATAGGTAGTTTATTATACCTAACGGCAAGTAGGCCCGATATCATGTTTAGTGTCTGCCTTTGTACTCGCTTCCAAGAGGATCCCAAAACCTCTCACTTTGAAGTGGCTAAGCGTTTCTTCCGATACATTAAAGGCACTATGCACTTAGGATTATATTATCCCAAGGGGACCGGTGTAGAAACTGTTGTCTATGTCGACTCTGATCATGCGGAAGATTATGTGGATCGAAAAAGTACGAGTGGCATTTGTACCTTCATGGGTTGTTGTCTAACTTATTGGTTCTCCAAGAAACAAACGGCTCTTGCTATCTCCACGACCGAAGCTGAATACATAAGCGCCGGAAAGGCATGTCAACAAGCACTATGGATGAAACAAGCTCTAATCGACTACGACATCCATCTCGACGACATCCCGATTATGTGCGACAAAAAAGGAGCCATTGACTTGAGCAAAAACCCCGTGCAACACTCTCCTATGAAACACATCGAAATACGTCATCACTTCCTTCGCGATAATGTTCAAAAAGGAAAATTTTCTATCGAGAAAGTTCCTTCACAAGACAACATAACCGACATATTAACCAAACCTCTCAAGAGAGAATCCTTCAACTATCTACGTCTAGGTCTAGGAATGATGGAACACATTCCGTGAATTTCATAATTTACGTGTATTCAAAAACATCTTCCGAATTTCGTATTATGACTATCTAAATATTTCATTGGAAATACTAAAGTCATCCTTCAAATCCATCTAATGACTACTTAAATATTTCCTTGGAAATATAAAAGTCATCTCTTCTCGTCTAGTCTCATTCATCTCGTAAAAAGAATTAATTAGGTATAAATTCTCTCATCGTTTCAAAAAGTCTCACTAAATCAACGAGATTTATTCGTCAAAAATCAAAACAAGACAAAAATCTGTCTCAGCAGGTCATGGCACCACTAAAGTGGGAACAACACCACTAAATTTAGTGGTACCGTTGACCTGACAAAGCCCGTTTTCTTCTTTCTTTTTCCCACTGTTTACCCATTCAAACCAAACACCATTTTCTGCAAACGCTGTCAAAACCGAACACCATAACCAAAACTTCAATTCCACTCCTTTTAAATCAAAATCGAGGCATTGGATTTCAAGATTATCAACCACTACACTTTTCTTAACATCAATTGTAAGTCAATTAACTTTAGTTTTCTTTACTTTTGAATCTAGGGTTTGTTCATACACACAAATCCGAATTGGGGATTTTCCATTTTGATTGAACTTTTATGCAATTAGGACTAGGATTAGACAATGTATAACTATCATGATTCCCCAAACATAGAATTTGCATAAACCCACTTATAACTTATATTTTGGTCCGAATTTTACAATTAAAATTCGAATTAGATTAGTTATTTTTAGTGGAATCATGTTTAGGATACTTAAAATTGAATTAGAAATCATTAACATTCAAGCTTTTCAATTTTAAGAATTTTGGCGCCGAAACATTGAACAGCCAAACACCCCAATTCTCTCGTTTTCGAAAAATTTCACGTAACTAGGATCATGAAATATTTTTCGTGCATTGTTAATACAAACTAAAAACGTTTTCTCATGCATACATGATCTCACGAATATTGGCCGAATTACATAACTATTATGTATGTTTCGACATATTCGATTGAGCAATAGCAAAGTTAGGAGCGTTTGGGTAATCTCATTGTTTTTACTTTTGAGTCGAGATTACAGCACCTCTACATTGTTTATATATAGGCACACACTAGGCAAGTATCTTCAAAACAATTAGTCTCAATTTTAATATTCAATCAATTTTATAGGTAACAAGATGTATCATATGTTCAATTACGATCATGAATTAACAGTTGATTACATTCCCAAACCATCACTTGAACCAAACACTCCATCTCATCACATACAAAGCTTTCATAATCTTGAGTCTCATTTTTTCCATGAAGGTCGAATTGTCGAGTCCTCATTTCTCAACCACGATCACATCACAACCATGTTTCGTGCAATCGGATTCGATTGTTTGTTTCGAATTAATGACCAAATTTGTCCTCGATTTGTCCTTGAGTTCTATAGACAAGTTAAGCTCGTACATAACGAGGATCAAACTTTGTCTCTCCAATTCTCGATACAAAACCAAGATATCTCTCTTACTCTTGACCAATTTGCTCATATTATTGAACTTCCGAATCATGGCCAATGTGCCTACATGGAAGGATGGTCTCTTAAAACCCTTACTAGTCACCGAGATGAGTATGGACCATACAATACCTTCATACCCACTCCAAATGAGATTAAAGAACACATTCGTCTTCCTCAAAAAGTTAATGAATTTCTTACAGAAAATGGTCAAGTTGAGTATCGTGAGTCTCACGTTTATGACTTAGATCCACTCACAATCTATGTAGATGAAGTTCATCCAAATCTACGTAGATGGGTAGAAGTCATTCGTGAAAATGTCTTTTGTCTTCCCCACAATCGTGAGCACCTCCCGGCATGTTGTGCTCACATGTTGTATTGTCTTGTCACCGAGAAACCCTACAATCTTGCCTACTTTGTAGCAAAAAGAATTGTCAATGTCAAGGGTCGACTAAATAAACAATACCCTATGGCATGTTATTGACTCGTTTATACTGTTTTGTCATGAACTCCTTTCCACACCTCAAAAACAATCAATACTTTCTTGTTGATCATGCCATGGCTCCTCTAACTCAAAATACCTTCACCTCTCTCTATTGGGAATGTACATCACCTCAAAAGGACCATGATGATAGCTCTGTCTCATGCTATGATGTCTCGTCCAGTGACGATGAATAAGGAATCATCAACCCATGCCAAGCAACGAGGGTGCGCTCAAGTCAATGAAGTCATTACTCTTAGAACAATTCTAATCCTATTAGAATAGGATCTTCTATTTCCTCTTAGGATCTTATCTATGGATATTTAACTTAGTCTTTATTTTCCTAGCACTATCTTGCATGCTTAACAATTACTCTATCACCTTGCATGAATATTGTTTATATTATTCTTGGATGATAGCTTATTTTGTCTTTTTGATTGCATGCTTGTAGCTTGTTTTAGTAATTTGCATGTTAATCTTTAGTTACTAGGAGTAACTAAGTATGGGTTATTTTTGGTAAATTAATCTTTAGTAGTTTTAGGCACAGGAATTCCCTATAAATAGTCCCCCTAGAACACCGTTTTCAGCTGCCCAAAACCATGCAGAATAGGAAAATCCGTGACCATCAGGTCACAGTACCGTTAAATAAGGCACGGTACCGTTAAATTTAACAGTACCGTGGGATATTTTATGGTACCGTCGCCTGGTTTGACGAATATTTCCTATTCACTCTAGATTCCTGCATCCCTAACCTTAAAACTTGCAATGTTCTGCAAACTCTCATGCACCCTAAGATTCTCTTACTCTACCATATGACACCTCCACCAACTTTAATTCAAACCACACCCTTCTTGCCCATATAAGGCTTCATCATTGCAAGCATTTCTTGCATCTGATCATCATCCTCACATTAGCCATTCACCATGTCTTCCACTCAAGCTTCAACAACTCACATCTCCAAGAAACCTAGGATTACCGTTAGGCCACCATCCAAACCTATTCTCAATGATCTTACCAATGATGATGAAGTCACAACACCACCTTCCCAAAACACTCCTAACTCACCATCTCCACCAAATGCTCCTTCCAATACACCATCTACTAGGACAACATCTTCATCATCTTCTTCTTTTGGCACCATGCCATCTATGGATATCACACTATCTCTCTCACCAAATAACTCTTTTAGACTATTCCATACTAACAACATCATCTTCATACACACTACCTCCTCCATCTCCAATTATGGGCCAGCCCATCCAACTCCATCCGGTTGATATACGTAGTGCTAATGGCCTATGTTGTCTTCACAACTGCAACCTCATCTTCTCTTTAAGGGATGAACTTCACTTCATGTTCTCCTATGTTGAACACCTCTTGACACCACCACAAGCTCCAATCATACCACCACCTCCACCAACCAATAGCCCATTCAACTAAACATCTTTATGTTTAGTTTTCAAGAATAAATAATTAGGATCCCTTTTATACTAGAAGAAAATCTTATGGCCTCTCAAGTCACTAAAGATTATTATGTGCTTCTTGTAGTTTAAATTTCTTTTTTGTAATCATAATTTATGTATGATCTCTCTATTTCTTAGTTATGAATGCATGGGCTTGTTTCATTATTAGTTGAATGTGGTTGGTTAATCTTTTATTTTTGGCTACTTAGCCTATCTTTTATAGTGTTTTTGGTTGGATATTTGTCATGGTTGCTACATGTTAGATAGTATATATTTGTCATCTAACTTTGTTTTGTAGCAAGTAGCATTGCTCGATTCCTTGGTGCCCTCCAAACAAGGGGGAACATACATTAAGGGGGAGCCTTAGCGTTCTTTTTGCTTCGACAAAAAGGGGGAGATATGGGATATAAACTCAAATTAAAAACTTGTTAAAATTAATTTTTCACCTAAAATGAGTTTATATTTTGTCATCATAAAAAAGGGGGAGATTGTTGATACAAATAATGTCTAAAAACGTTATTTCTATTTTTCGAAACCTCTAAGTTTTGATGATAAGAAAATATAAAAACCCGTTACGTTAAAATTAACGTAGACAAGTTTTTAGTCGAAATATCCCATTTCTACGCAAATCACTCTAGGTAAGAACAAACAAATTTACAACTTGACAAATGATCAAAGAAGTTAATTTGTGTTCCAAACTTCACATTTTTAATGTGACAAAACATTTTTCAAAAATATATTTTACAAATTATTTTTGGATTAAAAAGAAATGTTTTAATTTGAAAAATAAGTTTAAATTTACCAACAACTATTTTCCCCCCAAATCAGCTCCAAACTTCCCCAAATAAACTTTCACCACTAAAACAAAATTAGGAGCGTCCTTGTCTAGCATGGCACCACTAATTATCATGGTACCATTAAATTTAGTGGTACCGTCCCTTTGTAACGGGCAAATTTTTTCTACCTATAAATACCAGTCCATTTCATAGTTTTTGGGCATCCTCTTTCACACAAAACTTTTTGAGTTAAATCGCTCAATCACATTTACATTTCCTTGATCATTTAGATAGTTTTCTTTCGTTTAAGACTGACCCAATCATCCAACCAAGTGATCACCATCATTCCTCTACTAGTACAAGAGAAGAACACAAAGTATCAAGAAGATACAAGGTGTTGTAGTATTAGTGTAGTGCACTCGTAACACTTGTTACATACTTGTTGTATCTTGACATACATCAAGTCTCATTTCATCTTGTCTAGTTATATTGTGTGGATCATTGTGATCTTGTAGAGATCGTGTGGATCTCGTGTAGATTGAGTTGAGTGTGTGTAGATCAAGTGGATCGAGAGTAGATTGTGTGGATCATGTAGATCGTGTGATAAGTAAGGATCGTGATTAAGATTGGTACTAGCTAGATTAGTACTCGACATTTAGCTTAGTGTCGGAAATAGTGATAAGCAACGTTGTACGGTTTTCTCCGCCTGAAGGGAGTTTGTTGACATAGTGCTTAGAACTCTCGAGTTGGGTACTCGGGGTGTGGAGTTGGGCGAAGAAGAGCTTCGTTACCGAACCACTATAAATCTCTTTGCCTCGGTTTGATCTTTCCATCTCTTACTCTTTATCTTTTTGTTTATATTTGATTGTTGTAGTTTAGTATTCATATTGTTGTTGGTTGATTTCACAAATGATTGAATCTATGTTTTTCACAAAGTGAAATTTTATAATTAACGAAAAACCGGTAAAACTATTCAACCCCCCCCCCCTTCTAGTTTTCCACACGTGTTATTACGTGGATTTAGCAGCACATGTTCCATATAACATTGTATTGAGTTTAGAGTTTACAGTATAGAGTTTAGTTTGTGTTTACTATCGTGTAGGATAGCTACCATGTAACTTCTCAAAACAGCTTTTACCCTCAACTATAGATAGTCAAATTGCAAGTAGAAACTCATGCTTTCTCATCACTCAAACTAAACATCACTCTATTCATCCTGTTTCATAACCTACAATGGTGATAAGTGCATAATCTCAATGTCATATTCATCCCTCTAAATGATGTGCAATACATTATTCTTATATAGTTTTGTTACTTTATGTTTTCAAAAATCAAGGCGTCTAATGATTTCCTACAATCCAATATGGAATTTCAAAGTATTCCCCCATGCTTAAGAGTTTCAACAAGAGGTATGATATATTCTTGTGGTGTTCATCAAGAAAATACATGTTTTTATGCTAACAAGTTGTTCATGATCAGGTTGACAAGAATAAGAAGAATAGTTATGATGCCGTTGAATGTAAGAATGATGACCAAATTCAATCAAAGGGACAAAAAGCTTACATTATACATTGCAATGAAATTACATAATATGTCGTAACTAGAGCAATATTTTGGTTCATATTTTCTGTACCTCATGTTAAACTTATCGTTTTTTAGGTTGTTCTGTAACCTACTAATCCCATATTCTCACCCAACTCAGTTATGGAAGTTGTGAAGACCAACTTACCATCAGTTTTTGATGTGGTGGTCATATTTGATAATGATGAGATGAAGGCGTTGCCCAAAAAGATTATGTTGCTGATGTGGTTGTTATATCTGACGATGATGAGGTTAATGTGTTGTCTAATCATGATGAAAATCCGTTTGATTTTGACAATATCGATGTTGTTGTTACGGCGGAACCCGTTGCTAATGCAAATCCATTTGCATCTTAAATGCGACCCATAAAACGTTCTAAAAAGGATGGTACTCCTAATTTAACACGTATGAAGTATGTACTTGTGGATGAGACCTCCTAGAAGGATAAAGATGACACTCACGCACTTGCGGATAATATCTTCCACAAGGATAACATATACCCTTACGCAAGGTTGGATGAGCCCTCGAACGACGATAGTATAGACCCTTAGTGTATTAGGTGGTAATCATTGCATTTTCTTTTTATTTCGTGATTTTTTATTTTCCCTTTATAATGACTTAGTTTTCATTAGTGTTCTCTAAACGGTATTTTATCTTCAGTTTCTTATTAAAATACTTTCATTAACTACGTTGTTTATGGTTATTTTTATATGGATTTATTTCAACTCTTTTCATTAAAATTGTATGTTTATATTGATGCAACTTACACCCTGTTATAGAATAAATGACCTAACCACTAGTATTTTGTTAAATTTCACCGGTTAATAAAAAAAGTAGTCCACCCGAATGCCCGGGTATACACTAGTTGGGTCCTGTATCACTGATAACTCTACACAGCTAAATATCCAACTCTGTAATAATGTAAGCTTTAACAAAAATTAAAATAAGTGACCGGATCTACACACACTCCTTGTGTTAGATGAATACTGTGAATGATGTCTAGTCTAGCACGCGGAATTTACTAGCTAGCACTTAGAAGATTTATTTGTTTGTGTTTTGTATTAACGAATCAACAAAGAATGAACAATGAACACAATAAACTTCAACTTCAACGATTCAATATTATTAATAAATAATACGAGTGATCTCCTATCACTAGGGTTTACAACCTTGAATCTTAACAAAGCAATACTAAAACAATCGTACCAAAACTTTAACCTAGGCAATCCTTTTATAGACTAAGGATTCCTTCACAAGATAACTATCAACCTAATCGTATAAGTCTAACATTATAAGATATACATTAAATCTTTTCTATAATTATCTTCACACGGTTTTATCATAAACAGTACAAACTTCTTCATTCACCAGTACTAACTGCTTATGTCTTCAAAACTCTTCAGCAGTACTAACTTTCTTTTTCAACAGTACTAACTGCTATAGCTTAATTTCCTAACAATCCTCCCCTAAACTTATGATTTCTATCCAAATCACTAAGTTTCTTCAAATTAAGCTTCTTCTTCTTAATGTGGAAAATTCTTTCAAACATCTATCACATCAGTCACTTTAGTCTTTGACTTTTCTTTGCTCTGCAAGGTTGAAAATCTTTGTAACTAACAAGTCTGCCATCTCAGAGTCTTCTTCAACCTTGAGTCTTCCTTGTATCATAGCCACTAACACAAATGATCTGAGTGGATAGTCCTTTTCCACCAACATATAGATTTCTATCCCATCTGGAGTAGAAACTCTATGTACTCCACACGATTCAAACAAATACCAATACACATCTTTAACTTGTGCTTCAAATTTCCACATTGACTCTCCACTATCAGGTTCATAGATTCTTTTCAACTGAACCCATAATTCTTTGTCTTTTTCTTCAATAGGATCTTTATCTCTGAATCTTTCTTTTACTAAGCTCCATAGTTGATTAAGATCTTCTCTGTCAAATCCTCTAAGTAAATCTTCAAACAACTTGTACCTTTCAGAAATATCACCAAGTCTGACTATCTTCCATCCTTTCATTCTTCCATCAGTGAACACTTCCTAGTCAATGATTGGATGTTTTACTTGTAAAGGTTTGATATAAGAAGTTTCTGGAACAATCATCATCATCATGCTCTTGATCTTCTCATTGGTTAACCCTTCTTCTTCAGACTTTTGTTTCTTTGCAGCATTAGATTCAAGAACCTCTGGTTGTCTTTTTTTTTTCCTTGTCATGTCCTCTCTGATTAGAGTATTCAGTCTTGCATATGCTTCAAAGAATTTCCTTTCAATTTCAGCATCTGTCCATCCAGTAAAGTCACTCATCTTATAATTAGCTTGATTCTTCAAATAGTGCTTCATGAAATTGAGTTTCTCCTTCCTGGTAGGTAACTTGGTTTTGTAACCAGACTTTTGCCTTTCTCTGATTATGTGCATTAAGTTACTCCAAGTAGCTTCTTTATTTGTCTTCAAGATAAATTCTTTGAGCTCCTCTGACTTTTCTTCTTCATTTAACTCCTGATCATTAAGAATCATCACAGCATGAGCTTTTATAATACAATCAGAATCCAACAAGTATTGAAGTTGCTCATTAAACTCTTCTTGATTAAAATCTTCAGTTCTTGTTCTATCCATGAAACCAGCTATGTTCTTTTCATCATCAGCAGCCATTTTCCTTGCTAATTTCTCATCTTGAGCAATCTGAGCTTTCTTAGCTTCTTCATCAGCCAAATCTTTTTCTATCATTTTCCTTGCAACTTCTGCATCATGATCTATCTGAGCTTGAGTTTTTTATTTTAATGTCTTGAGCCTTTCAAATTCTTGAACTGCTTCCTCTTCCTCTTGTGTCATAGCTCTTTTACCTTTGTCAGCTCTTCTTCTTTCATAAACTAGCTCAGCTGAAGTATCACCAGTTGGAACTGCTTGATGCTCTGTCTCAGCAGTTGGAACTGCTTCAACAGTCTGAACTTTTTCTGCTTCATGGGTATCAGTCTGAACTGCTTCAAGTTCTTCTTCTGTGATATCTACATTACCAGAACCTATATCAAATTGTTCTTCTTCCTCTTCATTATGCCTCTCCTGAGAACTTGATTCATCTTTGTCTTTACCAAATTTCCTCCCCTGTTTGGAAGAATTTCCACCATCAGCATCATCTGAATCATCTGAGTCATCACTAGAAGAATCATCATCCAATACCATTCTTGCCCTTTTCTGCTTGAGTTGATCTTTCAGCTTTTTCACCTTTAAATATAACATGTTAAAAATTTTAGCCGAATTCTCCTTGTGGGCTTTGAGCTCATCCTTGGTGCTTGCAAGATCTGTCTCCAAACTTTCAACTTTGGCAACTAGCTTGGTACATAATTCCATCAATGCATTTTGGTTAGAACTACCCTCATCACTTCTAGCTGTGTGACCTACTAGGAGAGGTGAATCATGGGGAAAGGATCTAGGAATCACTCTGGGTGTTTCCCTTCTCCTATAAGTGATGCGTAATTGAGATGGTTGGGTTCTTTCAAGTACTTGAGTGGATGTGTGATGGGGATCAGTTGGAACTGCTGAACCTTCACCCAACTCAGTTTGAAGCATTTGAGGAAACAATGGAACTGGTTCTCCTTGAAAAAGCCTACTAGCCATAGCCATATTTTGAAAAACTTTTGATTGAAGGCTAGGAGTAGCAAAAATTTCTGTTGGTTTTGTAAGCAGGTATGTCTTTTTATTCAAAAGTGTTTGAACAAACCTAGGATACATTAGAAACTTTGTTTTGCTCTTAACATTAGATTCCATACCCTCAAAAATAAAATTTGAAAAGTTAAAAACCTTGTTTGTAGACAAACAAATGAGAGCAATAGCAATATTGCTACTGAACTGCTCCTAAGCAGTCTTTTTAGGACTTAAACAATGTAAAAGGGTATGTATCAAAAATCTCCATTGAGGTGAGAAACATCCTTTTTGAAAAGTTAATTTATGGTCAGATGTATTATACCCCATTTTGGTAAGTTCTTCCCATATTTCAGTGTTGTGCATAGTGTTAATACCATCTGAGTCATTTAATTTAAGATGTCTCCTAATTATAGACTTGGTAACAACAAAAGATACACCATCCACTTCAGAATGAATTTCTAAGTCTCCATCTTCACTAGTCAAGACAGTAGCATTCTGCCAGAACTGTGTGATGTGCGAGACATAAAGAGTAGGAGAAACAGTTAGAGCATACCTTATGTGAGAGTGGTTGAGAAAGTCCACAATCTCATAAAACATTGGTCCATCTCCTTCCTCTGTTTTCTCAAGAAACGCAACCTGATTATGACGCTTAACAAATTCCAATCCAGCCATTTTTAGTGATGAAAAATGAAAGATTATAGCAATACGATGATCGTTAATATTGGAATTGAGGTTTTATGTAGTCGTTTGGGGTTTATAGGTACTGTTTAGGGTTTTGCGAAATAAGCGTATGAGATAAATTATCTTTAGAAATAGAATAAATGAATTTATGGTAAAAAGATAATTATCTTCTAGAAAAATACCTATAAGTACCTTAAGAATAACGGTTTTACCCCAACGGCTAGAAAATTAATTACTGACAGATTTTTACAATGGCTAGTTGAGCCGTACTAACTTTGTACTAACCGTACCAACTGTTGGAAAATTTTTGTTGAGCCGTATGAACTTATTGAAATGAATTTTAAAATAACATGGCTCAAACATAGTTTTTAGCAAACTATCAGCTATCAACGAATTTGATATGTCTTTACCAATAGCCGTTTGCTTTGGACTAGCCAACTCTTCACATTTAGATATGGTGAGCTGATAACCATACAATTTTTGGTAAATTGTCAACCAGCAACGGATTTGATTAGTCTTTACCAGATACCGTTTGCTCTGGACTAGTTGGTTCTTATGTGGGTTAGACATGGTAAACCAATTACCATTTTTTGTGTACAAAGATCACACACTCAGCTTCAAATCAACATTACAGTCCAAAACATATAGCATTTAATTCCTTGATGCCTTTCATTCATAACCTGCAAGTGTTAGTCTAAAAACAAAGAAACAAGCCACAAAGAACATGTCTTACAATATAAAAGTATATGACTAACATTGCACGCAAAAAAAAATTAATTTCCTTGTGGAACCCAAGCCAAAACAGACTTAGGGTTTCCTCTTGCATCAACATAATTCATTCTTTTCAAAACAATTTTAGCACCATTGGGTTTGATGGGTCTCCAAACCCAACATGCTGATGCATTCACACCATTGCCCATATTTCCCTTAGCAGTGTTTTTATTAACACCAGTACCAATTACTCTGCTAGCAGTTGGAACTGCTGGCTTGGTAGTTGTTACCTTAGGTTTCCAAACTTGGTTCGTTACAACTGCTTTGTGATGAAAGGGTCTACTAACAGTTTTTGGTGCTGATTTAAAAACTGGTTTTGCACCTTGAACTGTTGGTCTTGGGTTAACAGGTCTAATAGGTCTGACAGTCTGAACTACTGGTCTAGCAGTATGAACTGCTTTGGGTCCAGACCTTAAAAGAACTGATCTAGGTATCATTCTAGTGTTTGTTGGGTGAGTGAGAGGTCTAACAGTGTTCACCCTAGGACTTGAATACCTATTTACCCATTTATCACAAAAGGCTGCAAGATGGTCAAAACTATCACACGAGTAACAAGCTTTCCTATAGCAGACAAAATCATCTCCTAATTGGTGAGATTTGAGGTCATTCCAATTCCTTTGGTTACCTCTTGGCTTGTTTGTGGTTCTATACATTTCTGCATACCTAACTGTTGGTCTAAAAGGTTTGGCATTTGATCTAAGCCTAACAGTCTCAGGTTTAACCATCTTTGGAACTTTTGGTTCCTCCACTTTAGCACTAACAGGCTCAACCACATCCTGATTATCCTCATCATCAGAAGTCCATTCCTCAATGGTTGGAGCATCTGAGTCCTTAGCTGAGGACACCTTATCCTCAGAAAATGAGGCATCACTTGCACTTTCATACACAGGTTTATCAACTACATTCTTTTTGGGTTGAGGACCATATTTAAGCTTAGGTAGTTGAAATTCAGGTAGACCTGTGTGTTCTAAGTCTATGCCTGGGAGTGTTGGAATTCCTCTATAGGGAGGTGGAACTGTCTTATAACCTAGGCCTGACTTAGCTTTATTAAGGATCTGACACTCAACAATCTTACTAACACCCTGAGTTGCAAATTCTAGTGTGTCAACAGTCATTTGAATGTTCTCCTTTGCTTTCTTAACCTGTTCTAGTTCATGTTTCAACACACTAATTTCATTTTCTCTAAACATTAAGTCTCTCTTAACAATAATCATATCATCAGAAAACTTTGACTCATTACTTTTATAATGAACAATTTGTTCTTCTAACACAACTAAAGCCCTCTTATGATTTGCTAAGTTAAAAGCAGTTTGGGTTAGCTCTTTTCTCTGATCCTCATATCTTTTCTTAAGAGTTTCTAGATCTTTTAAAGCTTCACAAGATTTAGAACATTTAGAAACTTCTACCTCAGAGTCTGAAAATGCCATGAGAGCAATCTCTGTAGATGCTTCTGCTTCCTCCTCTGCAATGTAGCTCCAGTCAAACCCTAAGCCATCAATGGCAACCATGGCTTTCGAGCTTGAATCAGTAACCTCCACAACCCTTGACTTGTTTCCATATCCTCTACTCTTTCCATCTTGTTGGCTTGGCAATCTACACTCCCTTGAATAATGACCTTTCTTGTGGCAATTGAAACACTCAATCTTGGACTTGTCATACCATGCAAGGCTGCAACATCATTGATGTTTATGACAATCTTCTTGCCAGTCTTCTTCAAAAATCTCCTAGCTCTCAAGCTGAGAAGAGAGAGCTGCCACTTGATATCCATCTCTTCAATATCATCTTCATCAATCTCTTGAAGATCTGAATGAGTCATCATACTTCCATTGTGCTGAGTAGTCAAGAAAGCACAATAAGTATTCTCATCCAAGAGTCCATTAGTACTGCTTGAAGTGCTAGCAGTACCAATATTTGAACTAGCAGTACCAACTGCTCCAGTCACTTGAACTTCTTCATCTGGACTTGAGGTACTGGGAGTTGATACAAAGGCCAAATTCCCTGAGCTTGAGCTTGATCCAGCAGACTTCTTAATATCATGTTCAACTATCTTGAAGTTGCTATAGAGATCCATTAAGCTCATGGAATCTATATCAGGCTTGTTTTTCCATACAACAACATGCATAGCCCATTCAATTGGTAGACTCCTTAGAAATTTGGAGTTGAGATCTTCCTGAGGCATCTCAATTCCTAGAACAGCCAATTGACTCACTAGTTTTAGAAGTCTATTAAACATATGATCTAGTGACTCGTTGCTTGTTGCTGAAAAATTCTCATACTATTGCTTGAGAAGGGTCTTTTGAGATTTCTTGGTGGCTTCGTTCCCACCATATCTTGCAACAATAGCTTCAAAAAGGGTTTTGGCACACTTAAACTTGCTAAAATTCAACAACTGGTCATTGGGAATAGTCATCAGAAGCAAACTTCTAGCCTTAACATCATTCTTGTGCCTTGCCTTCTCTTCAGTAGTGGTTGGCTTTGTCTGTAATGTAGTCTCAGATTTACCTTCAACAACAGTTGTTGTTGATACAGGTGAAAAGGAGTTTCCTTCTTCAATGATCTCCCAAAGAGTATAATCTTGAACTTGGAAGAACTGCTCAATTCTTAATCGCCACATATCGAACTCATTGGGTTTAAGCATTGGAAGCTTAGCAGCAATATTAGTCTGAATTGTTGTTGTCTCCATGTCCATCTTTTCTTGAACAAATTCGTCTAGATCTTCTAAACCAAAGTATCAGTAACCTGTCTCTGATACCACTTGACCGGATCTACACACACTCCTTGTGTTAGATGAATACTTTGAATGATGTCTAGTCTAGCACACGGAATTTACTAGCTAGCACTTAGAAGATTTATTTGTTTGTGTTTTGTATTAACGAATCAACAAAGAATGAAGAATGAACACAATAAACTTCAACTTCAACGATTCAATATTATTAATAAATTATACGAGTGATCTCCTATCACTAGGGTTTACAACCTTGAATCTTAACAAAACAATACTAAAACAATCGTACCAAAACTTTAACCTAGGCAATCCTTTTATAGACTAAGGATTCCTTCACAAGATAACTATCAACCTAATCGTATAAGTCTAACATTATAAGATATACATTAAATCTTTTCTATAATTATCTTCACACGGTTTTATCATAAATAGTACAAACTTCTTCATTCACCAGTACTAACTGCTTATGTCTTCAAAACTCTTCAGCAGTACTAACTTTCTTTTTCAACAATACTAACTGCTATAACTTAATTTCCTAACAATAAGGTAACTAACCAAAATATATTTATTAAATTAATTAATTAATCTTAAAATATAGTAATCCTAGTATGAGTTGTAACGTGATATTAGTTTTAATTTCATGAGTTGCTTTATTTTGCATACTCAAAAATTCATGCTTACCAAGGGACAGCTTAGGACCGTTCGATCAAAAAGACAAAATTTAATAATAAAAAACACGGAGGGACCAGTTTTGTAACTTTAGCAAGCACGCTTTTGGCTTATTATTTTCAAACCGTCCTTTTCTCATTTCATTATCCATAAACTTTCTCTCTACCAAAACACTTTCTCTCTCTACCAACCACCAAAAACAACAAAAAAAAATCAAAATCAAACCATTTTTAACCGTTAAAAACAAATTAAAGATACAAAAATGGAACAATCGAAGCATGCAGAAGCCGATCCGAAAAAAACCGTTGAAAATGAACTTGTTCAAACTCAAGATGATGGTAGAGTGCTTCCAATTCCTTATTTAGTTGTTATTCAACTAATTCAAATATTTTTTGCTAATTTATTTTTGTTTTTTCAATCAGTTTTAGCCTCTTTAAACTTAGATGGTTAAATTCATGTGTTATTGTTGATTTAGAAAAAATCAGTTAGATGCACATCAAGTGTTTGATGAAATGCAATGCTGATTAGAAACTGTTGTATCACATGTGATTAGAAACTGGATGCACATCAAGTATTTTTTTGTAATATTCTTCTTATTTTTGAATTTTATTTATTTTTTGTTGATAACCTTGAATATTTTTGTGATTTAATTCATTCTAGTTGCTTATTGATAGATTATGTTGTATTGATTTGTGATGATTTTGTTCTTATTTTTGAAGAAGCTATGGTTGAAGAAAGCACATCATCTTCATAGACAAAATGAAAAAGCTCAAACACCTGTGATATAACATGTTCCTCCATCACCGCCACTGATTCAACAAAAAGAATAAGCCGACACACCTATAATATCACCTGTGATATCAAATGTTCCTCCAAAAAGATGAATAATATGAGAATGAGATACACTACAAAGATCCTTCTTCATGAAATGAATGACCAAAATAAGTTGATAATAGAGTATGCAAATAGGTTTGCATCAAGAAAATCATATGAGAACACTATTATCAGATGTGATATTTCAAAAACATAGATAATATTTTTTTAGTTGTTGTGATATCCTATTTAATGTGTGTTTTATCATCTTATTTTACAGCTTCTAATAGTATGAAAACCATATGAGAACACTATTATCACTTGTGATATTTCAATTTATTGTTAATTTTAGGAACATTGTTGATTATCACTTATGAGAACACTATTATCACTTATGATATTTCTGTAACTTATTTCTTATTTAGAAGCTATTTGGGAACATTGTTGATTGTCACTTGCAATATCACTAGTGATAATGGATTGAGATAATTCTGTCTTTGAAGTATCACTAGTGATAAATGCTAAAATATTTTAGTTCATAGATTGTTGATTGTCACTTGAAATATCACAAGTGATAATGAATTGAGATAGTATTGTCTTTGATATATCAATAGTGATAAATACTAATATGGTTTTTTACATATATATATAAAACAACTAATCTATGAAACAATTGAAGAAAAGTTTCAAGTTGTTTTGAAAGAAAAAAGAGAGCTGGAAGATTTGTTAAGAGAAAACATGGAGATGGAAGAGATATTTTAGGGTGATGAAAAATTGGGATTATTTGTAGAAAGGTTCAAAAATGAGTTTAGAAAAGAACTATCTTTCCTTCTTTTCTTAGGTACTTTCATCTTTACATCACATATATTTCCATCATTTGGGTCAATACAGCTGAGAACATTATTGTATACCAAATCTCCAATATGTTCAGATGATTCAGCGCCAAAGATGTTACTAAAGTAGTTGGTTGGAATATACAATTAGCTAAAAAATGATTTGTAATTGAATATTAAATTCAAATCAAGTCGTATATAAATGTTTATGTAACTAATTGAACATCAGAGGCTAATGCTCCTTGTTTATTTGTGATTGAGATGTTTTATTTTTTGTTCATTAAGAGAATTGTCACTTATGACGTGTAATATCACAAGTGATAAATCAATAAACTGTTTTTTGTATTATTGTATTATCACATGCTTATTATTAACTTTATGTTTTACCACTTTATGTTTTCTCTAAGGTCCACCTAATGTTGCGATTTACCTTCAATTTCTCTTGAGCAACATAAAGATAATTTTGAAATTAAGTGAAATATCACAAATGAATTTCTCTTGAGCAGCATAAAGATAATTTTGAAATGAAGTGAAATATCACAAATGATAAAACAATAAAGTGGCATTGTTATTTCATAAACATTAATTACATGTTACAAATTCCAAAGAACACAAAAGATTTGAGCAAAGTTTTCATTCTTAAGCAACCCTGAACCGTCAGCAGAACATTTCTTGTGCTTGTCTATTGCGATGAAAGGCATAAAAACATCTTGTACCTGAAAATCAATGAAATATCACATATGATATCACAGATAATATATATAAAAATATACAAAGCAATGAAATATCACATATGATATTAAATGTTAAAAAGCATACTTGTTTGTTTCTGAAATATTACAAGTGATATTAGACATTAACTATGTTTATGAAATATCACAAGTGATATTAGACAATATCACAAGTGATATTAAACAATATCACAAGTAACATTAACAAAAACACCAAGATGTGTATTAATAAAACTTTTTTATCACAGTAAACATAAAAACCTATCAAATAATCAAAAAATCACAAGTGATACTACAAATCTCACAAGTGATAATACACATATACAGTTCAAAGCAAGCACGTGAATATCACAAGTGATAATACACATATACAGTTCAAAGCAAGCACGTGAATATCACAAGTGATAATACACATATAAAGTTCAAAGCAAGTACATGAATAAAAAAAGCAATCCAATTCAATTCAATCGAAAAAATAAATTACAACATAAATCATAAACAAAAATATACTATCATAAACTAACAATAACATAGGTGATACTACACAGAGCAAACTGAAAAACATAAATCCAATCACGACTTAAATTCAATCGAAAAACAAATATACTATCGGGTTTTTTTTCTTTTTTCTTTTTTTTTTTTTTTTTTTTTTTTTTTTGTGCTAATATATTAACCGGGGTAAAACCCTTTAACAAAAAAAAACACACTAAATAACTATACGTTTAAAGCAAAATCATCATGTTTAAACTGTTTAAACTAACAACTTAAATGATAAGCAATATTACTGTAACACCCCCAAAATTTGGTACAGCGGAAGACTAATCAAGCTTTCGGGATGCTACGAGGATTGGTACACAATACAGGCATAAGAAAACGGAAATACGTTATCTGTTCAAATAAAAACATTTCAAGCCAAATATTTAGTGTTTACATTTATTTAAAAGTGCGAAAGTAAGCCCAAAAACATAAAGATAGGTCCCAATTAAATTATCAGAGTCTGAAATTGATGCATAAACCGTGCCACTTGCTGAACGCCTCCAAAAATCAACAACAACTAGAGGAATCACACACCTAAGAAATAAATGCTAAAAGTGTCAACACAAAGGTTGGTGAGTTCATTAGGTTTAGTGTAAAAGCAAAAATGGAAACCTTTTTTCAAGTAAAACCTCATGACACGTATATGCTAACCTAATCCTGTTACAAGTCCCGCTCATACAAAACTTGTAACATCTTAGGTCCACATATAAGTTCATACTGAGACATATTTATGTAATAGTCAAGTGTGGAACACAAGTTTAAATATTTGTTTTGACCGTTACATTCGGTCATGAACACGCAGGGATTGACCGGTAAATTCGGTCATGTATGTACATAACAGTTGAGCCAGTTCATTCGGTTATGCAGGCATAAATGATTGAAGTACTTGTGTCCATGAGAAATAAGGTAAACACATAATGCATTCGGGTAATCCAAATTAAGTATTTCAGCCAAACTGCAAAATTTGAGTAAACAATTCACGTATCCAAATAAACAAGCATTGAGTTTAGTTAAAAGCGAGCATGTATTCTCCCCCAAAACAGTTATAAGACAAGTAAAAGTAGGGGCATGAACTCACCTCAGTCCAGCAATGCAATATCACAACAATATCAGTAGGTAGAACAGCACAATAAACCAAACAGTAGCATAGCACAATAGCTCAAAGGTAGTATAGCACAATGGCAGCTAACCCGTCTCCGCACTACGGACTCGACACAACCTAATAATATAAGCTTTTCTTAATATCTATTCCAAAAGTGTACAAATTTCCAAAGTTAACTATTCCCAAGTATATCTCACTTTCGATTCCAAAATATTCTTATTAAATCCATTTACTAGTGTTTGGTATCATCGTGTGTGCAGTGCTAACACAACATTGACTCAAGTGAACACACGCCAAGACAACTGACCAAAACGTAGCGACTCACAAAAATCAACAATAATCCATCGAGCTGTTGCAAATTCCCAGGTGTATTCTACTACTAACTACTAATCAAAACAAGGTCAAGGTCAAGTGATTAAATTTTAAGGTTTTATAAAGTGTCCGGACGAATTGCCGGTTCCTTACCGAATTCGTCACCCGATAAGTCTAACAATTCCTTCGACTTGCTTATAATTCAGAAGCTAATCACAATAACGGTAAGTCATAAGGATAGGTCGCACACTAATAATTTCCTCCAACGTACTTATCGGGCCCTTATTGGGCTTGTCAACCCAATATGTCCGATAACTATGCCGGTTGGGTGTATTAATGTCAACCAATCCGTAACTCGGCATTAATTCCTTATAACATTAATATTTTCATAAGTGGTATTCCTCGATTTACGTGCCCTCGAAACGTTTAATAACTCGTATATATTTCTATTTTTGTTTCATTAAATACTTTTCTTTTTATCCTCAAAAATATTAAATAATACGGAGTAATTGTTAATTAATACTTTTAAATTATTATTATTATTATCATTTCCCTTTTTCACCTTTGTCACTTTTATTTCTAAACAAAATATATATCGAGTTATCTCACGTTTCGATTCACAATTCCGAGTTTCATTATTGTCGGGACAACAAGTCAACCATAATAGTCACAAGTCCCAAATATAAGTCTAATATCATTTTTTGGCTTGTCGAGACCACGCCAAGACTACAAAGTCTCGGTGGCACTCGATGTCGCTCAAACATCACAAGTATTATTTCAATCTCACAATAATTCCGCATCCAACAATCTCAATATATACACAGCCCTAATCCTATGGCTCGATAACCATATTCCAAATCCAAATCCAAGTTCCAAGTCTCAATCTCACATCAACAATAACCATAGCAACAATATTAATAATACCATGCCGAGACCATGAAGGTCTCGGCTTCGAACCATGGCACGCCAAAACAAACCAAACGGACCCGTGGGGTCTCGGCTCCAAATCCAAACACAACCATGGCCACTTCCAGAAATTAAAACAAAACTAAACTTTAATCTAGTGTAATTCGGGCTAGACCTAAAACTCGACCACGAACCACCAAGGGTTTTCCAACCCTTCGAACCAAACAAAATAATAAATAAAATAAAAACAAAATACGCTAAACCAACACAACTATAAGCTCGGAATAAGCTCGATACCACAACTACACGAATCGAACTCAAAACCAAACACAAACGTGACCACAATCCAATGATACCAAACCTATATTATTATTTTTAGATTGTGAAAATGATTAACCCTTTGTTTTCAACCCAAACCTACTCGAAATAATAACTACAACTCGTTATGTACGAGTTCACACCAACACCGTATCACACGAGGGTGAAAACGGTGTGTCTTACCTTCTTACTCTCGGATATATACGAATCTTGGCCAATAACTGGTGGTTGTGGTGGCGCGTTGTGGTGGTGGAAGGTGTTCTTGGGCGTGTGTGGTTGCTAAACAAGCTAAGGATATCACAAAGTGGTGTTGTGTGGTGGTGGTGTGGTGTCAATGATGGCGGTGGTGTGCTAAAAAGGGGTGGCCGGAGGTGAGGTAAAGGGTGGCGACGACTAGGGAACAAGGGGGAGAAGACACGACCCTAAAATGCTATAATGAGGGTTTTTATACCCCTTGTGTGCCATTTGTAACCCTACTAACCATAAGGACCAAGCATGTAACTTAGGGCAAGTGGGTCTAAGTGTTATTTTGCTAAACTTTTCATTAAACGCTAACGAGGCTAGTTTAAGTGCTAAAACATTTTCTAGAGTCTTTTTAACTTACGCCATTAGTTTTAAAATCATTTTTCCAAGAAAAATGACTATAAATATGCATATCTTTGCTAACGACGCTAAAATCAACTTATTAAACATATTATTAAGGTATACGGAAACTTACTCATCACACAACCATAAAATGACTATAAATATGCATATCATTGTGCCAAATCGTGTAGTGCTCAAATCAAGGTATACGGAAACTTACTCATCACACTACCATAATTCCAATAAGATTACCAATAAACCTAATAAATTCCAAAATTTCACCAACACTGTTCTTAATAATTAATTATTTATTTTTAAACGAATGCGATATTAAAAATAAACTCCCAAAATTACTGGTTGTCACAGCCTCCCAACCTCAGGAGAAACCCGTCCTGGGTTTCAGTTCAAGTTACCCGTTAGGGTTGAAAAGAGATGAGAACAGACTCGCTCGATTTCATCCTCACGTTTCCACATGAGTTCGGGATTGTTTCAGGATTTCCAACAAGTTCTAACAACAGGAATACAACTTGGCTTAGATTGCTAGGTTTCACGATTTAAGATTTCAATAAGTTCCTCAACAGGATTCAACGTTTATCAAGCTGGATTAAATCCAGGGATTACAGCAGCAGCTTCTTCCGAAAATGTTTCTTCAGATTACGCACGTCAAGAGTATTGTGGACTCCGCCAAGTCCTGGTGGTAGTAAAGTCTCGTGAGCTACCGGTCCATTTCTAGCAAGAATTTTGAAAAGAGTAGTATAGCGAAGGTCAAGCTTCCCACATTTACTAAACTGGTCCCACCATTATAGGGTGATATCTTGAGCATCACCTTGCCCTCACTCGGAATTCATGAGTTTCGCAGTGTTCGTTAGTATAACTCCTCTAATGATCTGGAGCAATTCGCCTTTCGTTTGTGATCTAAACGATCTTTCCAGCGGTTTCATGGATAAGTTCAGTATCAGTGGGTTGGCTGTTTCCAATTTCGGTCCAACGGGTAGAGGGTCGGCACTTTCGACCACAAAGTGCCTCGAGCGGTACAACCTCGATGCTGGCAAGATTTCTATTATCTTAGGAACATTCGGCCAAAGGCAGGCGTCTCTCCCAGCCTTTTCCGAAATCAATGACACAAGCTTGTAGCATATACTCTAACTTCTGAATGGCTTTCTCACTCTGACCATCGGTTTGAGGAAGATATGTAGTACTCATATTGAGATCCGTCCCAAAGTCGTCTGGAGTGATTTCCATAGAATTGGCGTGAGACGTCTGTCTCGATCGAAGATGATAGTTATCGGCACTCCATGCCGGGAAACCATTTCTGTCAAGTATAGACGGGCAAGTTCATCCATATTATCGCTTTCACTGATAGCGAGGGAATGAGCAGATTTAGCAAGACATTCCACAATTACCCAGATAGTGTCACAGCCACTAACTGTCCTTGGTAATTTAGTGACAAGTCCATTGATGGTTTATTCACACTTCAGAACGGAAAGTTCGGGTTGTACCCATAACTCTAACGGTTTCAAATGTTCGGCTTTCGCTTTCGAACATGTTAAGCATTTACCGACATATATTGTAATGTTGGCCCCCATGCTAGGTCAGTCCATACAGTTTCTCCAGATCTTGATACATCTTATCAGGTTCGAGATGGATGGAAAATTTTGACTTATACGACTAATGCATAATCAGATCACGAATACCCCGTGGAGGTATTCAACTTCTATCCCCAAAGCATCAAGTTCCATCGGAATGATGTAAGAAGCCCCCCCCCCTTTTTTTTCCATCACACCAAATAGGTTTTCAGTGGGGTGGTTTCCTTCTTTTGTCGCTACATCTTAAGCTTCAAAATTTGAGAGGGAAATGGTGAATTTATAGTCTTCCCTAAGCCACTGACTTTTAACGGTTGCGCTCTTTCCTTCTGGATAAGCGCATCAGTGACAAGGTTCACTTTACTGAAGAATAACAAAGCTCACAGTCATAGTACTAGGCAGTTCAATCCAGCGACGATGTCTCGATGGTCAGCTCTTTCTGATCTAAGACATGTTGTAACCCTTATGGTTTGTGTATACTATACACTTCGCGCGATACAGATAGTGTCCCTAGATTCTGAGTGCAAGTACAACTGCACCCAATTCTAACTCATGAGTGGTGTAGCTTTTCTCGTATGTCTCAAATTGACGAGAGGCGTAAGCTACTTCCTTCTCCATTCACATCAAAACAACTCACAAACCCTTATGCGAAACATCGCAATTTACAACAAATCCTTCACTTCTTCCGGTACAGCTAAGATAGGTGTACTACACCGTTTCTACTTCAATAGTTGAAACGCTTCATCTTCGTTTTCTCCCCAATCATACTTCATATTCTTCAAGTCAGTTTGGTTCAAGGCTTTGCTACCTTGAAAAACCTTTGATAAATCTCCGGTAACGTCCTGCAAGTCCTAAGAATTGACGTATCACAATCGGAGTTATAGGGGTAGCCCAATCCTTAATGGGCTCAATCTTGGCGAGATTTATGTGAATACGATTCTCGTGACCAAGAAATCACACGGTCGGCGTTCAAAATTCGTACTCAGAGAAGTTGGTCTATAGTTGTTCCTTCTCAAGCAGACCTAAAGTTAATCCCCGGTGTTCTTCGTGTCTCTCCTTACTCTTCCAAGAAATCACGTGGTTCATGAGGTTCATGAAGGCGGTTGAGGTGTTTGATAACCAACGGGCATAACTAGAGATTCATAACAGTCACCATGGGTGTAAACACAGCCTTCGGGATTTTTCTCTTCCCGAACCATTTCTGATGGTAGTATCCGGATCCCGGATCGATCCTCAACTAGTTGCTCGAACCTTGGAGCTGATTCGAAAGATTTTCGGTTCTCTGTAGAGGGCATCGGTTCTTCACAGTGGTCGGCTCATCGTCATATACTAGGTCTAAGCAGTTTGAGTCTCATCAAGTAGGGGTCTAAGAGTAGTTGATACAAAATTTCCGTTCGCTCCTCCATCAAACTAAGTAGGTGTACATCGGTTCTACTAACAGTTGACTAGTCTCGATGGTATACTTACTTCTTAACGTGGAGGGTAGAGTTTGGGAGATCTGTGTTGGTTGCTACTAGTAATCGGTCGGGCAAATCGGTAATGTTTTGGTGCAGCAGGTATGACTTTGATTAAGGACCTGAATATAACCGTTGTAGTGGTTTACATATATGCCTTAAGTAGTATATGTCTAAGTCACACATGAGGTTATGAATCATCAGGTAGTTGTCCAACTTAAAAATTTGTCAAATCGACACAAAGGTTCTCGAAAGGGGAATAGGTAGAGTAACGTGAAACATTATGCAGCGGGATTGTTCTATGACAGTAGATGATGTGACGTATCCTTTCGAATTAGAATATGACACCAGATAAGGCTAGATTCGTTGAACGGAAGAGAGGTAGAATTGATCAGGTCGCGATCTTTCAAACATAGAATGAGAAATTTAATTTTCGGTTGTGGTTTAAGAAACCATTCCTAGCATAACATGATTCCTACCATAATTATACATAGGTGGCCAGTCTTTGTATAATTAAGGTTCAATGATGTAATGCCAAGTTTAGTTACAAGGAGTAGATAATAAACCTTTTGTGGGTTTACAGAATATTAATGAGATAGCAACGTACACAGCTGGTTTATGTTGGGAGTACAGACAATCGGGAGATAACGTCAAGTAATTTGTTAGATAACGGTGAAAATGAAAAGTACAGCGCGTAGGTCTCGTTACATAAGATAGTCATACCTTGTAGAACCTCAGACCTTGATAGATCTTTGAGCATTCATGGATCGTTAGTAATGTTTATGTAATCACAAACACACTAATAGAAAGTCTCTAATACTTGTATTCTAAAGCGGAAATCAAACACAAGTAAGAACACAGATAACTAAGAACAATTGATCCTCTATGGATCTTTTATTAATACTAAGAACTTGTTTTTCTAAACTCGTACCTCATACATAATAATGTGTTCCTTTTATAGATAAGGAACCCTAAATCGTTTTACTAGAAACCCTAAACCGTTTCACAAGAAACGTATCTTCTAAAAACTAAACAAGATAATCATAATAGTTTCCTAATAAAGCTCGTACATATCCTAACTAATAATAAAATATGCGGAATATCTATATCAGCAGAAACAAACTACGCAGAATCTCTACTTTCGCAGAAACACTTCTTCAGCAGATTCCAGCTCTTCAGCAGAATCCATCAGCAGTATTCTTCAGCAGAATCTTACTTAGCAGAATTCCCAACAATCCTCCCCTAATCTTGAATTTGACATGGTTAAGTTCAAGATTCTTGATAGATCTTTAATACTTCAGAAAAAGAGGATTGAATTCGAACATCAGCAACAAAGAATCAAACGAACCATATCTCTATGAATGGCAAAACTTTAAACTTCAGGTCTTTGCAGCAACAAATGACAGAATGTACATCAAAACATGGAAGTTTCATACTATTCTCATCACTTCCAGGTGTGTTAACTCCTGTGAGAGGTGAATCATTGAAAATAATGGATTTGATGTCTCTTTACCAATAGCCATTACTACTGGAGTAGCCAAATGTTTAAGTTCGAAAACTATGGTACACTGATAACCATATGATTTTTAGCAAATCATCAGCTAGAAACGGATTTGAGATGTCTTTACCTGTAGCCGTTTGCTCAGGACTAGTCAATTCTTGGTTTCAACTGAACCTTGGTGAATTGAATACCAAATATGGATACTAAATGTCTTTACCACAAACCATACTTTTGTGGACTAGCCAATTCTTTGGATCCCAGAAAGGGTTACATCCATGGTGAATTGAGAACCATTTCAACTCTTAGGAATGAACCATCGGTGAGTTGAAGTACCCTATAGCTTTGAGCAAGCTATTACAGCTATCAACAGATTTGATGTGTCTTTACCAAAGTTGTACCCTTTGGACTAGCCAACTCTTTGATGAACACAAGTCACATCTGGTGAGTTGATAACCATCAACAGAGAGATGTACAACAAACCTGCAGAAAAGTTAGTACACAAAGATACAAGATTTTTTTTTTTTTTTTTTTTTTTTTAACTAAATAAAACAAAGAAATAAGAAATAAATGAAATAAAGGAAAATAAGATACAAAAATAAGACAAAATACCAGAATCAAGTAGAAGCTTTGTGTTGCAGAAGCTTGGACTTGATTAACCCAACCAGCTGTTCAGCATGAGTCTTATCATTGGCCACTGGATCAGGAGGAACTTCCAATTTTCTTCTAAGCATACGTTTCATCAGAGTAATGGACCAAGGATAATGCTGATCAGAAAACATACATACCCTAATGCCAGACTTTATTTCAACAACATGCACATTAGGCATAGGGTAAAACCTCCATGTATCAACCTTCCATTTGTGTGAATTCTCCCAAATTGAGTAGCCTTTTCCATCAGGAGAGTGAGAATCAAACAGAACTTGCAGATCTCCCAATAAGTACAAACCAGCACCCTGTGGTGTATGAGAGGCATAATACTTTGTGACCAGTCTATAGAGAGTATGCAAATCTTGCCTATCCACCAAGTGAAGTATTTCTTGCAAGAAAGTAAACTCCATATAGGAATGATCTTGCCTATAGATGGTGTTAATCTGTCCATCTGTCAATGTCCATTTAACCAACACATTGTAAGAACCCTCAGGAAATGTCTCAGAAGAACCCACTTTGATAAAGGTTGTATCAGCAGCCTTGAGATCCACATGCTTAGAAGAACTCCTCTTGTGAGACTTATGTGCTCTAGAAACCTGCTTCCTAGCTAATCTCACTGATCTTCTGATGGCAATATGTCTTCTGTGTGCCATCCTTTTCTTCCTCCTTCCAGGTATATATATCCCCATAGGACTAACATTTTCAGATGCACCAGAAGCATCTTCAGGAGGAATAGAAGATGTAGGAACAGAACCACCTGCTTCATGCAACTTCTCAGTATCTTCTCTGGCCTTTCTAGCCTCAGCAGCTTCTAGTTCAGCTTTCCTCACCAGATCTGCATTGTAGTTGGAAATAAGTGATCCTTCTTGTTCAGCAGATGCAGAAGAAGGAATGGTAGCAGCCTCAGTAGAGGTGTCAGCAGCACTGGGTATAGCTTCAGGAGAAACAGGAACAGAAAGATTCTCAGGAACCATTGATGGTTGTTTCTCAGAAGCTTCCTCAGTAGAAATAGTAGATGCTGCAGCAGATTCAGCAGATTGGTTGCCTTCAGGAGTTGCCTCAGCAGAAACAGCTTGAGTGTGCAGCTGCAGCTTTCTTCTTTTGTTGACCAAGAGCCACCATTTGTGCAGCAAAGTTGTCACTATCAAAATCAGCTCCCAAGATGCTTTGAGCCAAAGTAGAATTGGAAGCAGCTTGTAGAGTATAAGAATCCCATTGCTCATCAGTAAAATGAACTGATTGCTCATCCAGTTCTCTTTGCCTTTCAGGAGGCAAATTTGTAGTAAACTGAGCTGTCATCTTTTGTGCCAATGCTTGACTCTTCATCATATCCTCATACTCTTTCACCAGTCTAGCTTGCTCCTTCCTCTCTTTGTCACTCACAAGATCTGTACCAAGATCTTCATCAACCATCACTCCTTTCTCATTGCCAGAGATGTCAACACTTGGAACTTGAGTAGCAGGCTCATCAGAAGAATCATTAAGAGAGATATTAACAATAGGAACTCTGTCAATATTCTCAGAAGAAACACCAAGAGAAGCATCAGCAGAAACATGTTGAGTGGTAGTATCAACATGTGTAGTAGAAACCTCAGCATCAGGATTCAAGACAAAAGATCTCCCAGCAACAAATACTTCAGGAGAAACTTCAGAAGGTGTGATATCAGCAGAAGCAACATCAATCATTGATTCATCTGCCTAAAAATGATCACCATCAACTTGTTCTTGAACAACATTCAAACTCGGCATCTTAGAATCCTTGCTCAAATACTGTCTTCCCTCTTTCTATAGAACTTGATCTGCTCTTTTGGTTGTGATGATTCAGCAGCTTTGGGTGAAGAAGTATGAGTCTGCTGAGCAGCTTCAGCCAATATCTCAAGAGACTCCAACTGTACATCTTCTTGTTCTTCATCAGAGACATACACAAACTTCCTTTTCTTTGTCTGCCCAAGTTGAACTTCTAACTCCTGAATCTTCTTTTTCAACCTCACAATCTCCCCACCAAGTGAGGATCTGGTATCAGCAAGCTCCTTCTTCAACTTCTCAACTTCTTGAACATTCCTGTTGAGCAAATTATATAGAGAAGTGAGAGTAATAGGGTCCTCAGCTCCACCAGCAGATTGCTCAGTGGTTATGAGAGCTTCATTGGGCCTTTCAGGAGAAACAGTAATATGCTCAAAATTAGGAGAGCTTTCATCAATTGGTTTACTAATAGGGCTAGGTGTGGACAGTCTGGTAGTCTCATATTCAAGAGGTGTAGGCACCTGAGTGTCAAGAGACTGAAGTGTCTCCTCAACCTCAGGAACAAGCTCATCAGGAGCTTCATGAGCTGGTGATGGACTAGGACCAGGGAACACAGGTAGAGGTAAAGGTGGAGGTTGGTCAGGAGAAACAATTGGTGCTTCAGCAGTTGTGGAAGGATCCTCATCCCTTTCCACTGATGGATTACCATCAGCAGCAACACTTGGAAATGATGGAGTACCATCATCAGCAGCATTGGGAGATGGTGGAGCACCAGCAGCATTACCCTCATCAGCATCATCATTGCCATGTGGCAACATAGCTGGTAGTAGAGGGTGATGTGCCCCAACATAGTGAGTTTTCATTGAAGCAAACAATTTAGCACTAAGGGCTCCTATGTGATAATCATATTTCATTATTCTTAAGTAACCTTCCACTATTTCTCTCTCTAACTTTCTCTCTCTAGAATTAAGGTAGCTTGTGTGATAAATCTAAGTAGCAACACACGAGACGAGACAGAAGAGATGACTTCAATATTTCCAGTGAAATATTCAAGTAATCATACGAGGAACGTGAAGGATGACTTAATATTTCCAGTGAAATATTTAAAAGTCATGAGACGAGACGTAAGGGATGACTTAATATTTCCAGTGAAATATCTAAAAGTCATGAGACGAGACGTAAAGGATGACTTCAATATTTCCAATGAAATATTTAAGTAGTCATGAGAGGAATGAAAAGGATGACTCGAAAAGTCATGAGGCGAGACGTAAGAAATGACTTCAATATTTCTAGTGAAATATTCGAGTAGTCATAAGAAGGATGTGAGGGATGACTTAATATTTCCAGTGAAATATTTAGCAAGTCATGAGATGAGACGTAAGAGATGACTTTAATATTTCCAGTGAAATATTTAAGTAGTCATAAGGAGGATGTGAGGGATGACTTAAAAAGTCATGAGGCGAGACGTAAGAAATGACTTCAATATTTCTAGTGAAATATTTAGAAAATCATGAGACGAGATATGAGAGATGACTTCAATATTTCTAGTGAAATATTCAAATAGTCATAAGAGGGATGTGAAGGACGTATTTGAACACATGGGAATTGTGAAATTCACAGAATGTGTTCCATCATTCCTAGATCTAGACGAAGATATTTAGAGGTTTGGTTGGAATATCGACGATGTTGTCCTTTGAGGGAAACTTTTCTAAGAAAATGATTCCTCTTTGGACATTATCGCGACGGAAGAGATGACGTACTTCGATGTGCTTCGTACATGAGCAATCCACGGGGTTCTTGGTCAAGTCAATTTGCACCTCGGTTGTCGCACTTCATAGGAATGTCATTGAGATGGATGTCGCAGTCGATTAGAGCTTGTTTCATCCAGAGTGCTTGTTGTCATGCCTTTCCGGCGCTTACGTATTCTGCTTCGGTCGTGGAGATAGCAATATTCGTTTGTTTCTTGGAGAACCAAGAAGTTAGACAACAACCTATGAAGGTACAAACCTCACTCTTACTTTTTCGATCCACATTATCTCCCGCATTATTAGAGTTGGTATAGACAATAGTTTCTACACCAATTCCCTTGAGATAGTACAATCCCAAGTGTATTGTGCCTTTAATGCATCAGAAGATACACTTAACCGCTTTTAAGGTAAGAAGTTTTGGGATCCTTCTTACAAGCGAGCACAAGGGAAGACACTAGACATGATATCGGGCCTACTTGCCGTTAGGTAAAGTAAATTACCTATCATGCCCCTAACCTAGTACTATCCGCGCACTCACCTTCATCGTCTCTTGTGAGATTCGTCTCTGCGGACATGGGTGTTTATATCGATTAAGATTGTTCTAAGTCAGATCTCTTTTATATATATATATATATATATATATATATATATATATATATATATATATATATATATATATATATTTGTATACTTAGATTTAAGATAATACTACCTTCAGGCAATATTGTATGAGGGCTAGGGAAGAAACTTGATTCACTCATCATGCTCATCTCAAACTTGTCACGCATGATCTTTAAGCGATCATTGTACATTTCTGGACAAGTTGAGTCTGATATAATTGTCGTCGACAAATATTTGAGCAATGATGGGATGTGAATTTCGTTTCTTTGTGAAAAGCACGTTGTCAACCATTTTCATGGTATATTCATGTTTATGTAAGAGAGCCTTTAATATATCGTACCAAGCTTAGGAGGCTTGTTTAAGATCATAAAGTGCTTTCTTGAGTTTATAAACATGATATGGTTTTTATGGATCAACAAATCCTGGAGGTTGTACTACATATACCTCCTTGTTGACAAAACCATTTGGGGAAGCACTTTTCACGTCCATTATGTTAATGTTTACTAAGTTAGATTCTAAAAACACTACATGCTTAACATGTCTACTAACAAGGGGGTTTTAAGAAGGCGTACCTTAGCCTGAGGTGTTGCCTTTTAAACTAGGAGACTAGACTACCTTTGTTGAAAGCTAAGCAAGATGAGACAAGACTAGATTTTGCGTCACAAGATTAGTGCAATCACTAATCATACTCCCTTCGTCGGACTTCAAGTTGATTCACGACCATATCTATCTAGCAAGACAGAAGCTCAAACATTTGGTCCCCAATATCTCATGGGTCCAAAGTTGTTAGTGTTAAACATCCCATGCATTTGTTGCATTTGGTTGGGATGTTGGAATGGAGGACACATTTCCCATGGTAAGTAACTTTGTGGTTGACGGTTATTCCAAGTTACGGGAAAGTTACTTGGATAACTTTGTCTTCTAAAGTTACCTCTCGGTAGAGGAGTTCTTGACCGAGGTTTAGGAACATTTGTTCTTCTAGGTGAAGGAGTCTTCGATCTAATATCAGGTTTTACAAAACCAAGTCCGGGGGTTGACAAGGGTTTGTAAAAACTTTTGACTTCCTTTTTACTAGCAATAGGTACTTCTACATTATTAATAACTATGTGACTCGGTTTAGGACTTAAGTTATTTTTTAAAATTGACCCAGATCTGAATTTAGCACCAGACGGTACCACGGTACCACTAATTTTAGTGGTGCCGTTTGTACCTTTAGTGGTACCATCATCTGCTATTTTAGATTCTCCAGGCTTTACAAATTTTACTTGTTTAGTATCACTTGTAGAAGCTTGGTTTGGGTCAAATCCTAAGCCTGCACCAGCATGTTCACTAAACCTAATGTTTTCAAGCATATCATTAAGTGCTTTTGTTCCTTCTTCAAACTTAATGATCCTTAATGCATTTTCTTTGAGTTTTTCATTTTCTACTTGAAGACATATGCATGACCTACAACCTACATCTATTTCTTTATTTTTCTCAAGTCTTTTTACTTGATCCTTTAGCTCTAAAATTTGCACTTCGAGTTCATGCAATGTTCCTTTTAGTGCTTTGTTTCTACTTATGATTTTAGAACTTACTTCACATAGTTTATTATATTCCTCATATAGTCTATTATCTTCTATTGACGAATTATCATCACTATAATAAGAAGTGTCGGAATGTACCTCATTTGAAGCCTGATCCATTAGACATGTTTCGTCATTGGGCTTCTTCTCTTCTTCTTCACCGCTATCACTCCAAGAGCCTCCAATGAATGCTCTTTGATTGTTGGTTTTCGGTGGTTTAGGACATTCTCCTATGAGATGATTGGAATCTCCGCATCTAAAACATCTCCTATCACTCTTTCCTTTCTTCTCATCTCGGTTCTTTTGTGACCGCTTCTTATCCTCACGAGGTTGCCTAACGAACCTACCTCTTCTCCTAAAGAACTTTTTTAAGTCTCTAAGGGATAACGCATACTCTTCATCTTCACTATCAAAATCCGAACATTCCTCATCACTAGACTCCTTTTTGGCTTTCAATGCTAGAGATCTAACTCTCTCGCTTTTGCCTTTGACTATATCGAAGTCATTCTTGATTATCATCTTAAGAACCTTCAAGTTTCCTATTAGTTCATCAAGTGATAATGTCGCCAAGTGATGTGTCGTTGTATAGGTGATTATTCCTTATCAAGTTTTAAATTTATATTTTGCCGACTTAACCTATAACAACACTAACGGGCAGTGTACCCGATCAATGTAGCCTAGCTGGTAAGTAGGGTGTCGATCACTAAGAGTGAGATTTCTAATATACTAATTCTAAAGGTATTCGACTCTACTAAATTAATCCTAAACTAAAGCAAAGGGGGGTTCAGCCTGAGAGACTGGCACGAGTTTGGTTTTATACTAAACTAATCAAACTAAACTAAACAAACGCTAGAAGCTTGAAGGTATCGAAAAAAAGAAGAACATGTTAACCAAGTTCAGTCATATATGATTAAGTTTTGATAAGTTTCTAAGACATGTAGTGATGGTGCTCACGACTAGGCGCGGTCTATCCTACCTCTAATTTCTTTTAGAGTCTAGATTCCATTTTAAGTCTTTTTGACTGACTAATCCTGTCACAATTAATCAGAACCCGCATAAAGCTTCTTAATGATTACCATGTTTATATATTATTTAACCCTTAAGGGGCTTACATTAATCATGCAAACGATATTAATGAAGTAATTGTGCGAGCCTAAGGTCGACAAGGCACGATAAACTAATAAAGTAATCAAAACGAAGACTAAGCAACCAATCGAATTAGAAACTAATTAAACCATCAAATAATCATAAACTTGGCTAACACCTAAGGGTATTAGCCCATAATCTCTGTAACAAAATACAAAAATATAATCAAGACGAATAGAGTATTAAACATAAAGAATATGATACGCTAACCGAATGATTAAGTAGTATAACAATGATAAGAGATGTTCTTCAAGTATAATTGGGTCTTCAAGGGTGATCTTCTGCTGTTTTGAGAGGCTTTGATCGTCTGGGAATGGCCCTAAGGGTTCCCAAAGATGCCCTAATTCGTTAATGAGTTCGGTATTTATAGATTCTGAAATCTGGGTCGATACGGCGCATCTAGAGAGTTAGATGCTCCGCATCTATAAGTAAACGTAGCCTCCAAGTATGAAACTGACCCGATATGGTGCATCTATAAATCTGATATGGAACATCTCCCAATACGGTGCATCTAAAGACCTGATGCGCCGCATCTCCTTTAGATACAGGTAGATCTCCTTTTTCTCTTTCCGTGGCCGCTTGAATCAACTAAAACGGAGTCCGGATGAAGATTTTATGGCCAAAATACGAAAGAATTTTCAAGTGTCGACTTGTAATCTTGACTTCTTCATTAAGCTTCTAATCTCCACTTGATTTCTTGGTAAGGATTGTGAATGGCCGATACGGCGCATCGGATTGGTCCGATGCGGCGTATATCAAATTTGGAGGAGAGGGAGAGAGCTCTGGAGGCAGATTGGTCCGATGCGGCGTATCAAGGTAACTTCGCGTGGGGTCCAAGATTATTATATTCCAGAATATTTGTACACCGCCTTAAGATGCGGTGTATCTTCAATCTCTTATGCGGCGCATGTTCTCTTGTATCTTGGATCATCTTTTGGTGAAGTCTTGAGAGTGATACGTCGTAGGTATGAAATGTAATGCGGCGTATCTGGAGTAGAACAAGTTGGTTCTTCTTCGTTGACCAAAGTTTCATATGCGACGCATGATAAAATCAGATGCGGCGCATGCTTCAAAGTCAGGCAATGGTCTTTAATCTCTTCAATTCAGCAGACTTTTCCAACCTTGATCATTTTGCTCCATTTTATGTCCATAATAGCTAACTTTCACCAAATGCTTGTTTATAACTGAGAATTACAAAAGTAGGCGATTAAGTATCAATTCCCATATAAAATAATACAAAAACAAGCAATATACATAGGATACATGATGCTAATAAAATGTACTTATTTGATGTCATCACCAAGTTCTTTGACTCTTCAATGGCGGTGACCTTTGCTCTCCATTTGGGATGTAGAGCCCTAAGAAACTTCCTAACATAGTTCTTGCTAGAATAACCTTCATCAAGAGCTTTAAGACTAGTAATAATAGTATTAAATCTAGCAAAAGCATTATCAATAGATTCATCTTCCGGAATTGAAAATTGTTCATATTGTTGCACAAGAAGATATATCTTGTTCTCTTTGACTTGATTATTACCTTGGTGAGTGACTAACAAAGTTTTCCAAATATCTTTTGCGTATTACACATGAAAATTCTTTCAAATTCCTTTTTCGGCAAAGCATTATAAATCATCATTTTAGCCTCATCATTTTTGGCTAGTTTTCTTTTAAGTTCATCACTTTGTTTATTATAAAGAACTATTTCATCCGTTTTAGTTTTCGGATTCTTTTGAATCGGTTGAAAGTCACCCCCGGTAATAATATGCCAAAGATCAATGTCTTTTGATTTCAGATACGTTTCGAATCTTGTTTTCCAATATATAAAACAATCGGTTTTGAAAAGTGGTGGTCTTTGCATAGATTGCCCTTCTTGATATTTGTCGAAATTCATTGATCGATTCAAGTTTTAAAATACAATTTATTTTAAAATCTTGACTGACGTGGCTCTGGTACCAATTGTGAAAAACTAGAATGGGGGGTTGAATAGTTTTACCGGTTTTTGATTTGTTACAAAAATTTACTTTTGAAAAACTTTGATTCGAATCTTTTGTGTAATCAATCAAAACCAATATGAACACTAAACAATACTACCTAATATAAACAATAATTATAAAGAAAAGAGATGGAAAGATCAAACCGGGACAAAGAGATTTATAGTGGTTCGGTCACGAAGCTCGTCTTCGCCCTACTCCACTCCCCGAGTACCACACTCGAGAGTTTTAAGCACTATGTCAACAAATCTCCCTTCAGGCGGAGAAAACCGTACAACGTCGCTTATCCTAATTTCCGACACTAAGCTAAATGTCTAGTACTAATCTTAGCTAGTACCAATCTACCACGATCCACACGATCCTTTCTACTTCACACAATCAACACACTTAACTCGATCTACCCTTGATCCTCTTGATCAACACACAATCCTATAAGCTACAAGAGATCTCCAAGATCTCAACACGATCACAATGATCAACTCTCTCTTGACTCAATCTACCCTATCTACCCTTGATCAACTTGATCAACTCACAAACTCTCAAGCTATAAGAGATCTTCAAGATCTCAACAAGATCACAATGATCTACTCTCACAAACTCTCAAAAGAAAAATGAACTTGATGTATGCAAGGATACAACAAGTATGTAACAAGTGTTACAAGTGCACTAACTACAACTACAACACTTTGTATCTTCTTTGATACCTTGTGTTCTTCTCTTGCACTAGTAGAGGAATGAAGGTGATCTCTTGGTTGGATGATTGGATCACTCTTTAAAAAAAAGAAAGCTAAGCTAAATGATCAAGAAGAAAAGATGTGGTGAGAGTATTGAACTCAGAAAGATATGTGTGAAAAAGGATGCCCAAAAACTGTGAATAGGGTTGGTATTTATAGGCAGAAGAAATCTATTCGTTATGAGGACACGGTACCACTAAATGTCACACGGTACCACTAAATTTAGTGGTACCATGCCAGACAATAACGCTCCATTTTTGTTTTTAGTAGTGAAAGTTTATTTGGGGATGTTTGGAGCTGATTTTGTGGGGAAAATAGCTGTTATGATATTTGAACGTATTTTTTCAATAAAACATTTCTTAATTATTCAAAAATAACTTGCAAAGTATAATTTTGAAAAAAATGTTTTGTCACATTAAAAATGTGACGTTTTAAACACAAATTCACTTCTTTGATCATTTGTCAAGTTGTAAATTTGTTTGTTCATACCTAGAGTGATTTGCGTAGAAATGGGATCTTTCGACTAAAAACTTGTTTACGTTAATTTTAACGTAAAGTGTTTTCACATTTTGTTATCATCAAAATGTGTGGTTATCGAAAGATATGAATAACGTTTTTAGAACATTATTTGCATCAACATATCCCTATAATGTTTCTCCTATTCTTTAATATATTATGTTGCACGAAGCTAACCCTTGATGTAGCCTTTGTAAGAATTTGATACATGGATCCGCTAGATACTAAGGTAAATAAACAAGGGGATTCAATCACCATAGGGGAGCATTGAGCTAGGGGGAGCTCGAGAGTATTTGAATACATAGCACGAAATCTTTTTAATAGTGGTGATAGAACACTTCACTTAGATGATGCAAGCTCGCCTTTTTGGGAAGAAAGGATAGTAGTGTAATACGGAGGAGTAGGGAGTGAATTCAAGGGAGAACTCGAGGCAACTACCTTTTTGCTTCGACAAAAGGGGGAGAAGGGAGTGTAAACAGGTAACTTTTACATTTTACTATATGTTACGGTTTACATATTTGTCATCATCAAAAAGGGGGAGATTGTTAGTGCAAATATTACGATATTTAAACTAAACGGTTTCTTCGGTTTTAATAATGACAAACATGTAACTTGTAATGCATAACGTAAAATGTGCAAGTTACTTGTAAACACAAATCATCAATGCATACTAACATCAACATCTCTCGACGTCTCAAGTATGCTTCAACAGAGTCGTAGATTTTCATCCCGACGTAAATCACTCAAGGTACGAACAAACAAATTTAAACTTCACGGACGATCAAAGAAATAAATTTTGTGTTCTAAACTTCACATTTTTAATGTGACAAAACATTTTTTTAAAAATACATTTTACAAATTATTTTTGAATTAAAAAGAAATGTTTTATTTTGAAAAATAAGTTTAAAAGTTCCAACAGCTATTTTCCCCCCAAATCAGCTCCAAACTTCCCCAAATAAACTTTCACCACTAAAAACAAAATTTGGAGCGTCCCTGTCTGGGACGGTACCACGGTACCACTGAATTTAGTGGTACCATCGGGTATTTAGTGGTACCGTCCGTACGTAACGGCTAGTTTTTTCTTTGCCTATAAATAGTGGACCATTTTATACTTCCAACTTAATTTTTCCAGTTAGTTTTCTCTGGTCAAATCCCTTCTTACTTAGATCACTTTCTTTGATCATTTAGAGAGTCTTAGTTTATTTAAGAGTGATCCTTTCATCCAACCAAGAGATCACCTTCATTCCTCTACTAGTGCAAGAGAAGAACACATAGTATCACAAAGATACAAAGTGTTGTAGTTATAGTTAGTGCACTTGTAACACTTGTTACATACTTGTTGTATCCTTGCATATATCAAGTTCATTTTTCTTTTGAGAGTTTGTGAGAGTAGATCATTGTGATCTTGTTGAGATCTTGGAGATCTCTTGTAGCTTGTGGGCTTGTGTACTGATCAAGTGGATCAAGGGTAGATCGAGTCAAGTGAGAGTAGATGTAACACCCCCTAAATTATGAGTTAACAGCGGAAGACTAATCGGGGTATTAGGGGGAGGATCTTTATCATAATGATAGAAAACGGCTCAAAAGAGGCGTTTTGAAAGTTATTGTCATTCAAATAATAGTTGAGATACAAAAGTAAAAATATCAGATTTGAGAAATCCCATAAAAAGGTGTAGTAGTTTCAAAATGAATGACATACTTTATTTTACACCACATAAAAACCCTTGGTTTAATGCTCACTCCGTGCCTTGTCTGCTCCGCTAATTACCTGAGATAAACATGCTAAAAGTCAACAAAATTGTTGAGTGAAATCATAGAGTTTGTAATAATAATGAGTTTGGAAAACAAGTAGTGATTGCATGTGTATTACAATCATGTTTGAAATGGTGATATTGCAGTTGTGTATATTGCCCTAAGTCTCATGACACGCAAACGTTAACAGTGTAGTAACCGGTGATAATGGGCCCTCGTGTAATAGGTGATTTTGCCATTTTCCTATTTCCTTCAAATATAGTGCATTGCGACTAATCCGACTAGCAATTAAGGCTATCCGTCAGGCATTAGTGGAATAGGTAGTCAGCCTCCAATAGATCTATTCACTATATTCGCGTTCACTCGCAAGTGATTAATGGTTCATGATGTGAGGGGCTTTTGGCAATAGTGTAACTTAGGTAATATCAATCTGGTGAAGCATACAAAAATACTTGAAAATACTTGTGTTCTAGTTTGTAGCATGTATCTCCCCCATAGAGTGTAAAGTTGTTAAATAAGTAAAAGTGGGGCTATGACTCACCTTGTGTATAACTGGCAAGGTGAAATGTGAAATAAAGTTAATTTACGGGAACGGGTCCAACACACGACCTGAATAATTATGAAGTCTGAGAATTTGATAGTTTTGACTTAATATGAATAGTGATTGTGAAAATGAGTAACGGATAACGATTTGGTGTGTGATGTGAGTGGGTGATATGCTTAAAATGCTTAAAGTTCAAAAATAATATTATATATAATATTATCTTGTTTTTATGTCTTTGAATCAATAAATATCATTTCCTCGAAAGTGGTTGAACGAAACGTTTAGTTAATTCGTTAAAAACTCGTTATATAAATATAAACGTTACGTGATTAAATATTGTACGAATCGTAAAAATGCATGTGAGTGAATGAGAAAGTGAAAAAAATGAAATGTAATATGCATGAGTTAAAGTTACTGTTTGGTCCTTGTACTTATACAAATTTTACACTTTCTACCCTAACGGAGTTAGTTTTGCACCGTTAGTCCTTGGTTAACTATATATTGCATTTTTAGTCCAAAAGTTTCCAAAATGACATTTCAAGTCTCCTTTTTACTGTTTGAACATTTTCTACCCTTATTTTACTGAAATGACAGTTTGGGATATATTTATACAAACTTGACACTTTTAACCCGAATAGTAATATAGTTTTTGTACAGTCCGAGTAGCGATAGGTTTAGGGTTAGGGTCATTAAAGGATTTATATGAGCTTATAATATGAGCTTATTACAACAGCTTGTTTAATGAGCTTATGGAGTATTAGTACGAGCAATAAAAACAATATGTCGTGTGTATGATTTTGAATTTTACGAGGCCTTTTCTAAGTCGATCAATACATGGTTCAAAATATAAAACATGACATATTATTGTGTGATATGAATATACGATTCAACATATGAATAAAATGATGTTCGATATGCATTATAACGTGAATGTAACTCGTATTTCTAGCCATCCATGAAGGAAGTCATTGAGTATATAAGAAAAAAATAAATGTAAGGAATCGAAAATAATGCATAAAAATGAAATACGATCGAGTAAAATATATGTACGATGCATGGTGTGTGTAGAACGATATAACGAGTTGGAAAAGAGTTGTAAAAGACTTACAACACCCAAAGGTGGTGTTATACACGTTAGAAAAAGGCTAGAACTCGAGAAATATGGACTCCTCACGTTAGGACAATCACCAAGGGGTCGAGTGGGACTCGAACGATTTGGAAATTGGCTCGAAATGCTATGGAAATAATCCTATTCTTGAGGGCTCTCGGCAAAGGGTAAATACTTAGTGAAATATGAGAAAAATGCTTGTGGTGTGAATAGGAGTTATGAGGGGTGATCAAATGTATTTATGTGCATGTATATGTATCGATATAGTATAAAATACACATAAGTTGAGTGATCAGATGGCTGGGCAGAGATAAGGGAATAATACTCAAGTGCTAGATACTTAGGAGGGGGGTTTGTGTATGGTTATGGTTATAGAATAAGTTGCCTACATATATATATGTCTCGTTAGACATTTAAGTGTACAAAGGTGGGAAATGATGAGAAATATGCTTATAAACCCATAATCGATCTTAGAAAAATAAAAGACCTAGGTGAAAATAAGTTAAACCGAATTTGGTAAAAATGGTGTGAATATACCCATGTGTCGAGTAGCATTTACTTTGCACCTCGTTTAGGGATCAAATGTTCGAATGAGGGAGTAAGACTCGACATCCTGTTTATTTGGTGTATGAGGATTCGAAATGTGTAAAATGTTGCATATCTTGTGTGTCGATTTTAAAAGAAAACGAGGCCAAGTAAAGGGTGTTCAATCGAGTGAAATAATAGAAAGTATAAAACTTAAAAATGTTGGGTTGGGCTTTGAATAGTACCAGGCCAAAAGTTGGGCAAGGAATAGTAAGTGTGATCCGTTTGGTTTATAATGAGTGTGTTGGATTCGTTGTGGTCCGTGTGTGAGCTCATTCCAATGTGTTTGTGAATTATGAAATGTAATAAACAAAAGTTTAAATTTTGCCCATAAAAATGGTTAACTGAACAGTAATGGTGTATTAATACTTGATTAGCATATACAAATTACTGGGGAATTTACAGATTGCTACAGTACCTACCCGTCAAACAGAATTCCATCCCGGAATTAAATCTAAGATAGTTGTTTGGGGTGTCTGTGGGAATAAATGGGGGTATTTGTCGCGAATTTGGTCCTCACATTCCCATGTGTACTCTGGTCCTCGTTTATTGTTCCATCGAACTTTGACAATGGGAATACGGTTCTGTTTTAGTTGTTTCACCTCCCTGTCCATTATTTCTACTGGTTCTTCTGTAAATACGAGTTTGTCATCGAGTCTGATTTCTTTCATTGGGATGACAAGAGTTTCATCTGACAAACATTTCTTCAGTTGTGAAACGTGAAATGTGTTGTGTACTCTACTGAGTTCCTCTGGGAGCTCAAGTTTGTAAGCAACTGGACCAATCCTTTCAAGGATTTTGAATGGTCCAATGTACCTTAGATTCAACTTTCCAAAGCGTACCATTCCCTTCCAAGGGGAAACTTTAACATAACCCTGTCACCGACTTAAAATTCCACAGGTTTTCGTCTTACATCAGTGTAAATTTTATGTCTGTCACGAGCGGCTTGTAGTCGTTGCCTGATCTTAAAATTCTTTTCGGTTGTTTCGTGTATCAGTTATGGTCCTGTGAGTTGTATGTCACCAACTTCTGCCCAACAAACAGGCGATCTGCACTTTCGACCATAAAGTGCTTCAAATGGTGCTGCCTTGATGTTGGCATGGTAACTGTTGTTGTAAGAAAATTCAGCCAATGGCAAGTGTTTATCCCAACCCTTTTCGAAGTCTATCACACATGCCCGGAGCATTTCTTCTAAGGTTTGGATCGTTCTTTCACTCCGCCCATCAGTCTGTGGGTAATAAGCGGTGCTTATATCTAGACGTGTACCGAGAGCTTTTTGTAGAGTTTGCCAAAATCTTGAGGAAAATCGACTATCTCTATCTGAGATAATGGAGATTGGAACTCCATGTCGAGTCACTATTTCCTTGAGATACAACTGAGCGAGAGTGCTCATTTTGTCAGTTTCCTTGATTGGTAGGAAATGAGCGGATTTGGTGAGACGATCAATGATGACCCAGATGGTGTCCAATCCAGTTGATGTCTTTGGTAATTTAGTGATGAAATCCATGGTAATTCTTTCCCATTTCCATACTGGTAGTTCAGGTTGTACAAGCAATCCTGACGGCTTTTGACTTTCCGCCTTGACTCTTGAACAAGTCAAACATTTCCCAACATACTCAGCGATGTCGGCTTTCATATTTGGCCACCAATAGATCTTTTTGAGATCCTGATACATCTTGTCAGAACCTGGGTGAATAGAGTACTTGGATTTGTGAGATTCATGCATGATGAGGTAACGAATACCTCCGTAGAGAGGAACCCAATTTCTTTCTTTGAAACATAGCATTCCGTCTGATCTTTTTACAAAACCATTTTCACTCTCTGGCATGCCGTAAATTTTCTCATGGGGTCTGTTCTCTTCTTTGAGAGCTTCTGATTGGGCTATGAGGATTTGTGATGGAAGTGGTGAACAAATGGTCATTCCCAGAGATCGGACTCTGAGAGGTTTGATTCTTTCTTTTCTGTTCAAGGAATCAGCAACATCATTCGCTTTCCCAGGGTGATAGCGAATTTCACAATCGTAATCGTTGAGCAATTCTAACCATCGGCGCTGTCTCATGTTCAGCTCCTTTTGATCCAGGATGTGTTGAAGACTTTTATGATCGGTGAAAACCGTGTACTTGGTACCGTACAAGTAATGTCTCCATATCTTAAGAGCAAGGACCACTGCTCCTAATTCTAGATCATGAGTGGTGTAGTTTTCTTCGTTCTTCTTGAGCTGTCTAGAAGCATAAGCTGTCACTTTGCTTCTTTGCATTAGCACTGCACCTAAACCGTGATGTGATGCATCACAATACACCACGGAGTCTTCACTTCCTTCAGGTAGTGCTAAGATGGGTGCTTCACAGAGTTCCTGTTTTAAGAGTTGAAAAGCTGACTCTTGTTTTTCTTCCCAGATATACTTCTTGTTTTTCTAGGTCAATTTGGTCAATGGCTTTGCAATCTTTGAAAAATATTCTATAAACCTTCTGTAGTAACCAGTGAGACCTAAAAATTGACGAATCTTGGTTGGGGTTGTAGGAGATGCCCAACCTTTAACCGCCTCAATCTTTGCAGGATCTACGTGGATACCTTGACTGTTGATGATATGGCCAAGAAATTATACCGTGGGAATCCAAAAATCACATTTGGAGAATTTAGCGTACAACTTTTCATTCTTGAGCAACTCGAAAATGGTTCTTAAGTGTTCAGCATGTTCATCTTTGTTGCGTGAGTAGATTAGGATGTCATCAATGAACACGATCACAAATTTGTCCAAGTATGGTTTGCTTACTCGGTTCATTAAATCCATGAACACTGCGGGTGCATTGGTGAGACCAAATGGCATTACTTGAAATTCATAATGCCCGTAACATGTTCTGAAGGCTGTTTTGGGAATGTCTTCTTCCCTGACTCTTAGCTGATGATAACCCGACCTCAGATCAATTTTCGAGTAGACACTCAATCCTTGTAATTGGTCAAATAAATTATCAATCCGGGGAAATGGATATCGATTCTTCACTGTGAGTTTGTTCAATTCCCTATAGTCAATTCACATTCGAAAAGTTCTGTCTTTCTTTTTGACAAATAAGACCGGTGCTCCCCAAGGTGATGAACTTGGTTGGATAAAACCTTTATCTGACAGCTCTTTCAACTGCTCAGACAGTTCTTTCATTTCGGAAAGTGCTAACCGATAAGGTGCTTTAGCAACTGGTGCTGCTCCAGGCACTAAATCAATTTGAAATTCCACTTGCCGAACTGGTGGAATACCGGGCAAGTCTTCTGGAAATACTTCAGAAAAGTCCTTGACAACTGGCACTTCTTCGAGTTGTTTTTCGTTTGATTCATTCTCCGTCACCTGAACCAAAAATACGTGACATCCTTTGTTCATGTACTTCATCGTCTTAATATACGAGATGATGTTGAGTCGAGTTTTGCTATGATCGCCACGAACGATAAGAGTTTCACCATTAAGTGGAATTTGGACGACTTTCTCATCACAGATGATTCTAGCGTGGTGCTTGGATAACCAATCCATGCCAATAACGACGTCAAAGCTACCGAGTTGAATAGGCATGAGGTCAATGGGGAAAGGTTTGTTTAGAAGTGTTAGGGTGCAACCTTGGATCATTGTGTTGGTGCCTATGAGGTTTCCGTTAGCTATTTCGATTTCGTATGTAGTGTCTAGTTCTACGGGGGCAATATTAAGCAGTGAAGCAAATGAAGTAGACACAAACCTTTTATCAGCTCCGGAATCAAATAATATTTTAGCATTGTGTTGGTTCAGTAAGAATGTACCCGTGACGACGCCGGGTTCCTGTGGTGCGTTCCCGTCACCAAGCACATATGCTCTCCCACGAGCAACGTGGTTTGGATTTTGTTTTGGGCAGTTGTTCCTGTAATGCCCTTTCTCACCACAACCGTGGCACACAATCGCTATCGGCTGTGTATTTACACCCGTGGCTCGGCAGTCAGTGGTTTTGTGACCTACTTTTCGGCAATTGCTGCACACTGCACGACAAGGCCCAGTGTGATGTAGTTTACATTGGTTGCACTGGGGTTAGGTTCCGATATAAGCTTTTTCTCCTGTGGGTGCAGCAACATAAGCTCTAGCAGCTTCCTGTCCGCTATTCTGTTGGTGGTGGTGGTTGTTGCGATTTTATTGGTAGTTGTTGTTGTTGTTGTTATTGTTGTTGTTGTTGTTGTTGTTGTTGTTGTTGTTGTTTGGATTCCTGTTTTTTTTTTTGTTGTTGTGGTAGTTGTTGTTGTTGTTGGGGTTTCTGTTGTTGTTGTGGTTGTTGTTGTTGTTGTGGGTGGTGGTTGCACGATTATCTAGACTTCGTTTGTGATCATTGTTTGCAAAGGTAGAACTTCGTTTGATTTCCCGTTCCAATAACCGTTGAGCTATTGTGATAGCTTGTTGGATCGTGCCTCCTTGATAGATCTTTGAGCCTTTGTGGATCGATAGAATGCCGATGTAATCACAAGCACGCTACAAGAGAATCTTTGAATATAAACTAATAAAGAAGAAGAAGTAACTAATAAAATCTGATCCTCTATGGATCTTTTATTAACTAATAAGGTTTCAATCGATTACAAAACTCATAGCCGCATGTTTCTTTTATACTACAAGAAACCCTAATGCAGCATTACTAAGAAAACGTGTAAAAGAGATATACACTATCTCTTCCTAAATTAACTCTAACAAACTTTCTAAACATACGGTATTACCCGCAGCAATGACAACTAACAGCAGAAACAAAATGTACTACCAGCAGGAACCACTACCAGCAGGAACTACATACCTGCCAGCAGGAACCATTAACACTAACAGCAGGAATGAAATAAACTATTATTCTAATAATTCCTAACAATCCTCCCCCAAACTTGAATTTGACTTGGTTAACTTCAAGTTTCCAGATGGATCTTTGACGTCCAGGGATAGAGGATTGAATCAGCAGCATCAGAAAGTAACCAGCAGCAACATCATCTTTAAGTACAAACTTCCAGCAGCAAGCTCTATGTATCAGCAGCAACAGGAAAACACATCATCTTAATCTGGTCACCATCTAAAAGGCAATGTACTTGATCTTCAAAGCAACCATGACTTATTGTACATCAAATCTTTTAAGTTTCATACTATTCTCATCACTTCCAGGTGTGTTAACTCCTGTGAGAGGTGAATCATGGAAAATTAATGGATTTGATGTCTCTTTACCAATAGCCATCACTACTGGAGTAGCCAATGTTTAGGTGTGTAAGACCATGGTACATTGATAACCATATGATTTTTAGTAAATCATCAACTATAAACGGATTTGAGTTGTCTTTACCAAAAGTCGTACCCTTTTGGACTAGCCAATTCTTTGGGTTAAGATAACCTTGGTGAATCGATTACCAAATATGGTTTTCCACTGCCTTTACCACAAGCCATATTCTTGTGGGCTAGCCAATTCTTTGGAACCCCAAAGGGTAAAAGCCATGGTGAATTGAAAACCATTTAACTCTCAGTAATAAAACATGGGTGAGTTGAATACCCTATAGTTTTGAGCAAACTATTACAGCTTTCAACGGATTTGATTATCACACCAGAGCCGTACCCTCATGGTGAGTCAACTCTTTCTTGTCTGTGAGACATGGTGAGTTGATTACCATTTGTTGTGTGGTAAGAAACCAACACTGTACCTGCATACAAAGTTAGTATAAAATCTAAACTATTTTTTTTTAATTATTATTTTTTAATTAATAAAAGAAATTAAAATAAACATAAAGAAAATAAAGAAAGAAAACAAACAAATGAAAATGAAAAATGTACAACAATAAGCCTCCCCTTAGGCTTATACCTCCCCTCAATCTCAGCACTTAAGGATTGAGCATCCCAATATGGACCACCAAATAGTTAAATCTTGGTCCATCAAAAGCTTTTGTCAATAAATCAGCCACATTGTCATCAGTGTGAATTTTAAGCACTTGGATAAGATGCTTCTCATTAGCATCTCTGATAAAATGGTGCCTAATTTCTATGTGCTTAGTTCTTTGGTGAAACACTGGGTTCTTAACAATGCAAATGGTGCTTTGGTTGTCAATAAAGATTTTGGTGTTCATAAAATTAAACCCATAGTCTAATAACTGATTTTGAATCCAAAGTACCTGACTACAGCAACTAGCAGCAGCAACATACTCTGCCTCAGTAGAAGATGTAGCCACTATAGTCTGCTTCTTGCACTGCCAAGAAATCAATCTTCTTCCCAGAAACTGACATCCCCTAGTAGTAGATTTTCTATCAAAGTTAGCACCAGTATAATCACTGTCACTGTAAGCTTCCAACACAAAAGGAGAATCTCTTGGGTACCAAAGACCCAACTTAGGTTGTCCTTTTAGATATTTGAAGATTTTCTTGACTGCATTCAAGTGTGAAGTTAATGGTATAACTTGATGTCTAGAACAAGCACTGACTGCAAACATGATATCCGGCCTAGAAGCTGTCAAATACATTAGTGAACCTATCATGGATCTGTATAAGTGAACATTAACAGCAGCATCAGGCTCATTATTGGACTTAGGCTTTGGAGCTTCATATGGTGTAGTTGCAGTCCTCACACTTTCCAAATCAAACTTCTTAAGTATGTCTTGCACATACTTGTCCTGGCAGATAAAGATGCCATCAGGCTTTTGCTTGACCTGTAAACCCAAGAAAAAGGTAAGCTCTCCCATAGCACTCATCTCAAACTCTCCCTTCATTAGCACCTCAAACTCCCTACACCAAGCTTTCTTTGTGGAACCAAAAATGATGTCATCCACATAAACCTGAACAAGGATGATATCTGTTGAATTCTTCTTGATGAAGAGTGTCTTGTCAATAGCTCCTCTTCTGTAACCATGCTTCAGTATAAAAGTAGACAACCTAGCATACCATGCCCTAGGTGCTTGATGAAGTCCATAGAGTGCTTTCACCACCTTGTAAACCAAATCAGGATTCTGTGGGTCCACAAAACCCTTAGGTTGAGTCACATACACTTCCTCTACAATTTCACCATAGAGAAATGCACTCTTCACATCCATCTGATAGACAATGAATCCCATGTATGAGGCAAAAGCTAAAAATAATCTAATAGCTTCAACTCTTGCCACAGGAGCAAACACCTCATCATAGTCAATACCTTCTTCCTACCGATGACCTTGAGCTACCAATCTAGCTTTATTTCTAACCACAATACCCCGAGCATCCCTTTTGTTTTTGAGAATCCATTTTGTCCCAATAGCATACTTTCCTTCAGGAAAAGGTACTAACTTCCAGACTTTCTGATTGTAGAACTGTTGCATTTCCTCTTGCATAGCTTCAACCCAATCAGAATCTTCAAGGGCTTGTGCTACACTGCTTGGTTCAATTTGAGACAGAAAACAAGCATAGAGACAATGTAGATAGTCTGTGTGATTATTCCTTAGCTGATCTTGAATATAACTAACAAATGCAGATTCTTCAAAACCAGGTTGTTTCAACTTGCTTCTTGTCTGAACAGTTGAATTGGGATCTCCAAGAATCAAAGACTGAGGATGAACAGTGTTTATCCTCTTGGTAGCAGTGGGATTGACATCAAAGGTTGAGGCTTGATTAGTAATAGAGGGATTGAATTCATCATCATACGAGGAGTAAGTGAAGATAGCTGTTCTTGATTGATGATGAGGATCTTCCAGCTTAGATCCTGAAGAGAGTGAATTTCCAAGGTCAGATGGACTTGGGTATCTTGTGGGAGGTTCAATGAAACCCAATGTGTCAGTCGAAGGAGTGGACAAAGGACCAGCAGGAATGGTGACACCAGCAGGAACAGAAGAACTATCAGTAGAATTAGTAGTAGCAGCAGGAACTGAAACACCACCAGCAGAATCCAGATTCCTGCGGGCTTCATCATAAGCTTTTCTTAAGATCTCCTCTGTTTCTTGTGTGAATTCGAAACCAAACTTTTTAGCAGCTTCCTTGGCATTATGTTCTTATCTTTGAAGCCTAGCAAGATCTTCTGCAAAACTTGAATCTCCTTCAGCCATTTCAGAAGAATCTTTGAGCTCAGAACCTGAAAAGTGGTTAGAGGGAAAAGAAGGAACAACAATGGGTTGTTCATCAAACTCTGAATCTGAATCATCATCTGAGGTACCTGCATTGTTAGTTTCATAATCATGTGTACCTACAGATTGATTAGCTTTGAATCTAGAATAACCTAAAGTATCAGTTAGATAATCAAGGTCAAAATACCACTCATGACCTGCACCCTGTAAATTAGGTTTATCCTCAAGATATCTTAAATTGAGTGTCTCTTCTATCCTCTTAGCAGATAAATTATATACCCTATAGGCCTTACTATGAGCAGAATAACCAACAATAAACCCCTCATCTGCCTTCCCTTCAAATTTACCTAGGTGATCACTTATGTTCAATATAGTTACATGACATCCAAAAGGTTTAAGATAACTAATGTTAGGAACCTTCCCAGACAAAAGCTCATAAGGTGTTTTGTTATGAGGACTAGTGATTGAAACCCTATTCAGAACATAACAAGCAGTACAAACTGCTTCAGTCCAAAACATGGTTGGCAACTTAGAGTCAGCCAGCATTGATCTAGCTGCTTCTATAAGGGTTCTATTTTTCCTTTCAGCAACCCCATTTTGTTTTGGGGTTCTGGCATTACTATAGTCCCTTTTAATCCCCTTATGCCCACAGAGTTCAATTAGGTTAGAATTTTTAAACTCTGTCCCATTGTCACACCTTATACTCTTAACCTTTTTATTTAGCTGGTTTTCAATTAAGGCAATAAAGTCCCTAATCACAGGATAGGTTTCATCTTTAGTACCTAAGAAGAAAGTCCAAGAAAACCTGCTAAAGTCATCTGTAATCACCAGGCAGTAGTACTTATGGTCTATACTTCTGATGGAAGTAGGACCAAAAAGATCCATATGAAGTAATTGAAGAGGCTCAGTGATGGTGCTCACAGCTATGATGGCCTTGTATGAAGCTTTGTGTTTCCTTCCTTTGTTGCAGTCAACACAATTGTGTTCATTAGTGAAGGTCTTGAGAGAGAGCCCTTGTACCAATCCATTCTTTGCCAGCTTGTTGATGGTCTTAAAGTTCACATGTGCCATCCTCCTATGCCATTTGTTGGATTCATCCACAGATGCTTTTGCCACCAAGCAAGCCAAATCACCCTCAGGCTAGACATCATTTAGATTGAAACTGTAAAGAGTGTGTGTTCTTGGGACTTTGAGTACAACCTGACTATCATCAGGCAACTTGAAGTCTTTGGACAACACAAGACAGTCAGTCTCAGTGAAGAGAACACTGTTCTTCTTATCACATATTTGTGAGACAGAGAACAAGTTGAAGTTCTGGAGTTCCTTCACATAGAAAACATTCTCAAAATCCAGCTTGGATGTCTTAATGGTTCCCTTCCCTGTTATCTTGCCATCTCCTCCTCCAAATGTCACAGTCCCTCCATTAATGGGTATAAAGTCATGCAGTCTCTCTAGGTTACCAGTCATACTTCTGGAACATCCACTGTCAACAATACCTACATCTTTACTTCTATGAGGATTATCCTACAACAAAAGAATACATACAACAACATTAGATACATGGGAGACCCAAGCCATCACTGACTTGGGCCTACCTAGTGGATCAATAATAATTAAACCATGGAGATTGATGAGATCCACCATTGTTCTTGGACCCCATTCTCATATAGTGGTCGTTGTTTCTCCAAGAACAACCTGCTGAGGACTTAACAGCAGTTTCCCATCTTACCCCCCCCCCCCCATGTGGATGGTGTCAAAATAAACAGGCCTAAGATCATTCTGAAAATAAGTGCTTGTAGGTCTGTAGAAAGGTCTAGCATCATTCCTCCTCCAACCAGCAGAATTGGTATTACCAGCTGGAACTGGCTTACCAGCAGCAACAGGCTTACCTGCAGGAACTGGTCTACCAGCAGGAAAAGAAGCTCTACAAGAGTTCATTCTTGCTGCTTGTGGAACATATGGGGGTATATCATTAACATTGTTCCACATAGGCCTTGTTTGACCAGCATACATACCCATCTTTTTCTCATAAAAATCACAGTCTTTGATAAGATGAGCATAACTACCACACACAAAACAAGATTTCTTCCTAAAAGACTTATTCTTAGCATAACTTTTCTTATTGCAACCAGAATTATCACAACCACAAGATGAAACAAAATTATTCTTAACAGAATTAAAACCAGAAACATCATTGTTTTTAACATAATCAAAAGAAATATCTTCAAATGCAGCTGTCTTTGAATGAGATTCATCATCAGCTACTTCTGAGGAGAAATCTTCTGACTTGGTGGTGGTAGACTTGTCACTTGAATCACATGTGGCATAGTCATTGGTCTTGATTTCTGAAGATTTGTCACTGTTAGAACAAGAGACAAAATCATTAGAGTCACAATCAAGATCAGGCAAATCATTTGCCTTCTTTCCATAAGTCATCTGTGATTCATCAAAGTCAGTATGAGGAGAGGTAGGTTTAAATGTTCCAGTTATTGGTGGAGGAACAGCATTCATACCTCCTTCTTTTACAAACTTTACAGGATTTTGATAGTTTACAGGTTCAGGGTCAAATATACTAGGCTCATAAGGGTCATATACTTCATCTGGCCCTATGTGGTCTCCATACCCTAAACCTCTTTTACACCTGATAGACTGAGTACTATTGTTTAATTTTGCTAGGTGTTTAGATTGCTGTTGCCAGGAATTACACCTGGCCACTTCTTTATCTAATTTGGTTTGTAAGTCCTGTTTTTCGAAAGACACCCTAGCATTTTCAGACTCAGCATATTTAATCAAGTTATTGGTGTTCTCTAATTCCCTCTCCAAAACCCTTATCTTTTCCTCATATGTTAACTGTTGGGTTTGATACCAAGCCTTTTGTTTCTCTAAGGTTTTCAGTGAGTTTTTATAGGCTTGGACTTGTATATAATAATCTTTATACTGACTATCTATATCATCAAATTCCTTTTTCAGTTCAGCATATTTAATTTCACAACCAAAGGGACAATTTTGTACCTGAGATGGGTAGCCCATCAAACCAAATTCCCCAGCCACTTGTGCCTCAGCACCATATCCAGCAATCATCCCATAGACCTTTGCAGCTCCTCTTACTGCATCAGCTACCTCATGTTGTTCCCAATCCAGCATGGAATCCACAGACAGCAAGGCTTTAGGTTCTTCTGACTCCAATTCTTGAATCTTGAAAGCAGAATACCTTGTTTTGTCATCCACCTTCTTATCTGTGCATTCTCTAGCAAAGTGACCTGGTTGTGAGCATCTGTAGCATCTCACCTTCCTCTTGTCAAACCTTGCTCCTTCCTGTCCATCGAATTTCATCCTCCTCCCTGCCTTCTTCTCAAATCTATTAACCTTCAATGACAGCATAGCCATCGGCCACTTGATGTCCATCTCTTCCAGATCCAGTTGATCAATCTGGTCAAAGTCTTCATAGGCAATTTGCTGTTGTGGAGCACTTTCAGCAACAAACGAATGAAGAACTTCCTTAAGCACATTTCCAGACCTTGACTGTGATCTAGGTGTTGCAGGGGAATAGGAAACTGATGCAGAAGAGGGGGTTGGGCTATCACCATATGAGACCTTGTTAGTACTGGTAGCACTAACAAATGCAGTATGAATTGGAGTATGAGATGAGTAGGTTGAAACCCCTTTGATGTCAATTTCAAGGGTCTTGAGCTTGTTGTAAAGATCATCAAAACTCATTAAATTGAGCCCACCTCTGGCCTTAAGGGTGATGGAAACCTGAGACCAGGATGGAGGCAGAGCCCTCAAAAACTTGGTGTTGCAGTCTTCATTGTCTGGCCTGGCCTGCAACTGGTTGAGTTGGCTCAGGATCTTGTGAAACCTGTCATAACCTTTGTGAATCCCTTCAGCCTCAGAGATCTTGAACTCCTGGAACTCCTGCTTGAGCATGGACTTCCACATCTTCTTGGACTCATCATTCCCTCCAAATCTAGCTTTTACAGCAAGCCAGATCTCCCTAGCATCATCCAGGTGATGAAAGTCACCCATATGATCTTCTGGGAGAGCCTGAAGCAAAAGAGTTCTTGCCTTGGTCTCCCTTTGTACAGCAACCTGCTCCTCCGCTGATACAGGTGGAAGTATGATGTTGTTCCCCTTCTGATCTCTCCCAGTTTTCTTCTTGTTGTTCCCATTCAGGATCACATTCCATAGGTTATGATCACTGTTTGAGATCCAGTACTCCATCTTCATAGCCCAAATCTCGTACTCATCTTTCTTGAGGTATGGGAATTTAGCATTACTGTTAGACACAGTGGTTGTGACTATTTGTTGTTGGACTTGTGAAGTTTCAGGTTTTTCATTATTAATGACAGACTCATCAGTATTGACGTCAGCCATTGTGAAAGGGTTTAAGAGATTGTTTAGAAAACTTTTTCTTCTTTGACAGAGATCCTAACCAGGCTCTGATACCACTTGTTGGATCGTGCCTCCTTGATAGATCTTTGAGCCTTTGTGGATCGGTAGAATGCCTATGTAATCACAAGCACGCTACAAGAGAATCTCTGAATATAAACTAATAAAGAAGAAGAAGTAACTAATAAACTTTGATCCTCTATGGATCTTTTATTAACTAATAATGTTTCAATCGATTACAAAACTCATAGCCGCATGTTTCTTTTATACTACAAGAAACCCTAATGCAGCATTACTAAGAAAACGTGTAAAAGAGATATACACTATCTCTTCCTAAATTAACTCTAACAAACTTTCTAAACATACGGAATTACCCGCAGCAATGACAACTAATAGCAGAAACAAAATGTACTACCAGCACGAACCACTACCAGCAGGAACTACATACCTGCCAGCAGGAACCATTAACACTAACAGCAGGAATGAAATAAACTATTATTCTAATAATTCCTAACATAGCTTCCTCAAGAGTTGTCGGTTTTTACGAGGTGACATTTCCCTCGATACTTCGAGGCAGTCCCTCTACGTACTTTTCCAGTTCTCTTTCAGTATCTGGCACCATAGTGGGACATAGTACTGATAGTTCTTGGAACCTTCGGTTGTAGGTTCTTAAATCGTTCCCCTTTACAATTAACTGGTGAATTCTTCCTCCAGTTTCCTGATTTCTGTTCGAGGGCAGTATCTCTTTGGCATTTTTGTTTTCAGTTCGACCCAGGACATCCGATACGCTTCTTCCATATCCATGGTCTAGGCGGTAGAGTTCCACCATGATGATGCATCTTCAAGAAGTGTTCCCGTAGCAAAGGTAGCCTTGTTATTATCTGGACAGTTGCACCTCATGAATACCGTTTCGGTACGCTCAAACCACTGAGCTAGTTTGGTGACTCCTTCGGAACCTTTGAAATAAGTTGGCTGGCAACTCATGAAATCTTTATATGTGCACTTGCGAGACGCAGATGCCTCGCTTTCAGCTGTTGATCGGTTGTTGTTACTCGAGCGGGCTATGGTAGCCGCTTGAGTCTCAAGAGCTGCTGCAACACTATCAGCTACCAGTTTCTGGATAGCTGCAGGAGTCATAGTTGTTGCGGGAGTGGTTGTTTCCTTTCTTGTATGAGCCATCGTTCTATTAATGCCACAAGAAAACACAAATTTAGAATCCACATAATGACCATGTTAGAATACATTGAGTAATAGGGTGATTGTATACAATTCCTAACAATATCGTCACAATGTGAAATTACAACCAAATTGAGAATCATAAAAATCACGACATGTTTGGGTACTATCGTAAGTAAATGATCAACTCTTGGTATAGGATTGCTAAGGAACAAAGTGATTCATCATCTACAAAAGCTGAAGTTCAGCAACTTTCTCTTCATTCATCAAGTTTCTTTTGAAATTTTCTTTATTATGAGTTTGTAATTACATTCCATTTGTATCATTCAAAGAACCATAACAATCACAAGTAACATCACGACATGTCTGAATACAATCACAATACACATGAACAACCACAGTAGCATAAATCCACATCAATATATAGTAAATCATAACCAACAACATATATTAATAACTTGAATCAATTGTGAATGATTACAAGGTCCTTTATTAATGCCACATGCGGCAGGCTAAGATGCCTCAAAACTATACAGATGTAAACTATGCCTAGCTACTGGAAGTCGCATCCATGGGCCCTGTGAGTTCTGAAATCTGATCCAGAAGTCTCTGTATGTCAGTCTGATGTTGGACCTGCATGTCTTCCACGAGGTTCTCTAATGTGTCGGCTCTGAGGCGTGCTTGCAAAGCTTTCTTAATATGTCTCTGTCCCTCCCATAGTGAAACTGTTATGTGGGAGCGTGTCTAGAATATCTCTGACTGTATCCTAGTCAGACCGTCCTGAAGATCCATCCTATCGGATACGATGCCATGTAAGGTGCCGTTGACCGTCTCGGGGCGGTCAAGCGGTGTTCTGTCAACTATACTCAGGAGGGTATCGATCTGCTCCTCATGATGCTCCAGACGCGTCATGATGGTGGATGGGGTAGGTGTGCGGGCTACTGCTGCCCGTGAGCTCTCTCCAGTCTCGAAGACTCGGGCTGGAGGATTGAAACCGGGTGGAAATAGTAATGATGATGAGGATGAATGACTGGGACCTGCTATACGGGCTCGGCTCTGAGAGGGTAGATCCTCTTCTGGAGTCGGCTCCCGCTGGTGGGGTGCAAATGGGTAAGTTTGGGTGAGTTAGTTGAACAGGTGGTCGGGTCTAACCGACAGTGGAGGGGGTGATAATCGTAGTGGTGGCAATGCATACTGGTACTCGAGTGATGATGGGGGTGTCATCCCGATCATGTCTAGGGGTGAAGTAGGGAAGAAGGGTGGAAATGGTGGTATAATCGGCACTATAGGTAGTCGTACCCTCTTGTGAGGTGTATGCATCTTGATAGGACCGTTAGGGTGGCTCCGAAATGGTGTCATAAATGGTTCGGGCTCATAGGGTGCTAAAATCCTGACTCTTCTGCGCCAGGCTACCGGGGCAGGTGGGGTGGTGGAGTAGGTAAAGGTGTATATGAATCCTCTGCAGGCAACCATTGCCGAGTCTGCATGTACTGGTCGTCAGTAAGTGGGGTGTAGGTGGGAGAAACTGGTCGGTTCTCCGGGTGTGGTGGTGAGTTACATGCCCGTCTAGCTAGTATATAAGGGTCTTCTGATAATGGTGAGTCTGGGTTACCTATAGCAACAGGTGACATGGGTGGTGTAGCGACAACTTCACCCTCCTCAAAGGGCTCCGTTTCGTCTGAAGTGGTGTTCGACACTGTAGCGGCTGAAGTGCTGGGAACTATAGGTGAGGTGATAGATGATAAGGTGTCCTCGGATTCCATATCCGATGATGAGGTGCTAAGGTGTGATACTGTAGACATGGTATTGTAGTAACCCGAAAATAGTAAATGTAAGTAATCAATAACATTAAGTGTGTGAGAATCAATATGAAATAATCAAGTGTGTGAAGATTAGTGTAAAATAATCTTAATAGGTAATATACTGAGCACGGTGTTATGCAGGCACGGAGGGCGTAAAGTGGTATGGTGTAAAAATCATTCATTTTGAAAGTGTAATTATAGTCCAATGTTTGAAAACATTTGGTTCTCTATAATTATGGCTCTGATGCCAATCTGTAACACCCCCTAAATTATGAGTTAACAGCGGAAGACTAATCGGGGTATTACGGGGGGATCTTTGTCATAATGATAGAAAATGGCTCAAAAAAGGCGTTTTGAAAGTTATTGTCATTCAAATAATAGTTGAGATACAAAAGTGAAAATATCAGAGTTGAGAAATCCCATAAAAGGGTGTAGTAGTTTGAAAATGAATGACATAATTTATTTTACACCACATAAAAACCTTTGGTTTAATGCCCACTCTGTGCCTTGTCTGCTCCGCTAATTACCTGAGAAAAACATGCTAAAAGTCAACAAAATTGTTAAGTGAAATCATAGAGTTTGTAATAATAATGAGTTTGGAACACAAGTAGTGATTGCCTGTGTATTACAATCATGTTTGAAATGGTGATATTGCAGTTGTGTATATTGCCCTAAGTCTCATGACACGCAAACGTTAACAGTGTAGTAACCGGTGATAATGGGCCCTCGTGTAATAGGTGATTTTGCCATTTTCCTATTTCTTTCAAATATAGTGCATTGCGACTAATCCGACTAGCAACTAAGGCTATCCGTCAGGCATTAGTGGAATAAGCAGTCAGCCTCCAATAGATCTATTCACTATATTCGCGTTCACTCGCAAGTGATTAATGGTTCATGATGTGAGGGGCTTTTGGCAATAGTGTAACTTAAGCAATATCAATCTGGTGAAGCATACAAAAATACTTGAAAATACTTATGTTCTAGTTTGTAGCATGTATCTCCCCTATAGAGTGTAAAATTGTTAAATAAGTAAAAGTGGGGCTATGACTCACCTTGTGTGTAACTGGCAAGGTGAAATGTGAAATCAAGTGAATTTACAGGAACGGGTCCAACACACGACCTGAATAATTGTGAAGTCTGAAAATTTGATAGTTTTGACTTAATATAAATAGTGATTGTGAAAATGAGTAACGGATAACGATTTGGTGTGTGATGTGAGTGGGTGATATGCTTAAAATGCTTAAAGTTCAAAAATAATATTATATATATAATATTATCTTGTTTTTATGTCTTTGAATCCATAAATATCGTTTTCTCGAAAGTGGTTGAACGAAACGTTAAGTTCGTTATGTAAATATAAACGTTACGTGATTAAATATTGTACGAATCGTAAAAATGCACGTGAGTGAATGGGAAAGGGAAAAATATGAAATGTAATATGCATGAGTTAAAGTTACAGTTTGGTCCTTGTACTTATACAAATTTTACACTTTCTACCCTAACTGAGTTAGTTTTGCACCGTTAGTCCTTGGTTAACTATATATTGCATATTTAGTCCAAAAGTTTCCAAAATGACATTTTAAGTCTCTTGTTTACTGTTTGAACATTTTCTACCCTTAGTTTACTGAAATGACAGTTTGGGATATATTTATACAAACTTGACACTTTTAACCCGAATAGTAATATATTTTGCAAAACAAGTCCAAAAATCACAAAAATAGTGGGAAATGATTTCCGAGAGTTTTAACATTCTTATTAAGCTTAATTGAGCCAAAATAAACTGCTTATTTGTAAAAGTGCTTATTTTTCTGCTTATTGGGCTTTAATAAAGCCCAATAACGATTTTCGATCCGTTGGGTTTAAAGACTTTTTGGGCTTATCATTGGGCTCACTTAAGGGTCATAAAAATAATACAAATGAGCTTATATCCACTGCTTATTCCAAAAGCTTAAAAACAGCTTATTGGGCTAACTAGTCCAATCGTATAAAATGAATAAGTTTTTGTACAGTCCGAGTAGCGATAGGTTTAGGGTCTTTAAAGGACTTATATGAGCTTATAATATGAGCTTATTACAACAGCTTGTTTAATGAGCTTATGGAGTATTAGTACGAGCAATAAAAACAATATGTCGTGTGTATGATTTTGAATTTTACGAGGCCTTTTCTAAGTCGATCAATACATGGTTCAAAATATAAAACATGACATATTATTGTGTGATATGAATATACGATTCAACATATGAATAAAATGAGGTTCGATATGCATTATAACGTGAATGTAAGTGTCGAACAAGTATGTAACTCGTATTTCTAGCCATCCATGAAGGAAGTCATTGAGTATATAAGAAAAAAATAAATGTAAGGAATCGAAAATAATGCATAAAAATGAAATACGATCGAGTAAAATATATGTACGATGCATGGTGTGTGTAGAACGATATAACGAGTTGGAAAAGAGTTGTAAAAGACTTACAACACCCAAAGGTGGTGTTATACACGTTAGAAAAAGGCTAGAACTCGAGAAATATGGACTCCTCACGTTAGGACAATCACCAAGGGGTCGAGTGGGACTCGAACGATTTGGAAATTGGCTCGAAATGCTATGGAAATAATCCTATTCTTGAGGGCTCTCGGCAAAGGGTAAATACTTAGTGAAATATGAGAACAACCCAAAATTTTTCCATGGTCCTTACCCATTGTTTGTATCGAGTCATTGTAGGCCTAGAATGTAGCACATCGCGGCTTGGCACAATAATTAGTTTAAAAACGCGAATTAAATTAATTTTGACACATCGGGACAAGAATAAGCATATTTATAGTCGTTTTGAGTGGAAAATTATTCTAAAAATAATGAAGCAACTTGAATGAACCCGAGAATGGTGATGACACATTTTTTTCTAACCTCGATTGAGTTTCGTCAAAAATAAGCAAGAAAACGTCATATTTGTTTTTACAAACGTATTTGTTATCAAATTTTACGGAAAAACGTTTCTAAGATGATTGGTGACGGTTAAAAACTTATTCGGAGACGTTTAATATTTTTCGTGAACAAAAACAAGTAATCTCGGGAAAGTTTATTAAGAATTCACCACTAGTCCTTGCACCGACTCCTTATACGAAAATAAATATAACAACAAGGGCCTAGTTACAATTTACGGGTTATATTATAACCCTAACCACAAAAACCCTCATTCATATTATATCATCTTCATCTTCAACCTCACTCTCCCTCCCTCTCTATTGCCGCCGCCGGCCACACCCACAACACAACCACCGCCACTCCTACAACCACACCACCACCACCAACGTGACCCTCTCACTCTCCTCTCTCTGTTACTGTAGCATACGTGCCACCCACAACACCACCACCTCTCGTTATTTTACTCCGCCGCCACCAAAACCAACCCACCATCATCTTTATGCTCTAAACCTATAGATCTATTGAAGAAACGGTAAGAACACGCGTTTTACGCGTGGGTTGACTCGTTCACGAGTCAAACTCGTGGTTTCTTGATATTTTTCGGGTTAAAAACATGGGTTTAAGGTTTTAAACTAATAAAAAGATAGTTTGGTATCGATATAGTGTCGGGTGTGTCGTGTTTTTCGTGGTGTCAAGGTGAAACCGTGAGCTAAGGCTCACGGCATATTGATGTTCTTGATGTTGTTCAGATTCTTGTTACTACTCTTTTGTTATTATTCTTGTTGTGTTGATTTTTGGTCGAAACCATTTTTGGTTTGATGGTGTACTCGTGGTACCAAGACCCATTGGGTTCGTTTGGTTGATATCGCATCGAGAAAACTGAGCCGAGACCCTCATGGTCTCAGCAATACTTGTGGGTTTTGATTTAAAACCACTTTGATGTTGTTGTTGCTACTCTTGTTAATATTATTTTGATGTTTGTTATTTAGTTTTGTTGATGAAATATTGATTGATGAAAATGGGAATCGATTGTGTGACGATTACTCGTGGACGGGGAATAGGTTAGACGTGAGTCGTAGTCGACCACGAGTGGTTGAAGTGGATTGCGATAATGAGGTTTAAATTATTGGACTTGATTTAGTATATAAGAGTGATGACTCGGACTCGTGACTCGAAACAAATAATAACTCAAAACCAATTTATTCAAAAACTTATAAACATATATATAAAACTAGAAAAGTAAACAAATAAAAATGTCTCATATAACGAATATTAAATAACTTGTTTATTTAATATTTAAGCGTAGTTAATAACTTAAAACGGAAAGTTTTATAATAAAGAGTTATTAAATGTTTCGAGGGCACGCAAGACAAGAGGTATTATTAGAGTAGTATTGAGGATATTATAGGATTAATGTCAAGTTGAAGAAGCGGATAAGTATTCGACCATTCGTTCAAGTAACATATTAAGTCTTAAGGTTTTATCACTAAATTTTTAGATTGTTTTAGAGATTGTTTTGGAGTATTGCTTCAAGTTTTCGTGTTGCTATATGAAGTTTACTTTGAGTCGTTTACGTCTTGGTCGTTTTGCTTGGCGTGTGTTCACTTGAGTCATGTCGTGTCACCACTACACACCCGTCGATACCAAACGCTAGTAACTAACATGAGAAAGAGATTTTGGTATTTAAAATGGAATCTACTCGGGGTAGTTAACTTTTGGAACTTTTACATTTGGAGATTATGTTAAGGCGAATTTACATTATTAGGTTGTGCCGAGTCCGTGAGTGCCGATACTCGAGAGTTGCCGATTACTTTGCTTCTGTAGATCTTGTTTGTGCGTTGCTTGCTTGAGGTGAGTTCTCGTAGCCCCTTTTTCATTTTGTTTTTCCTTGGGGGAAAATGGTACTCAAATGATATTTTAACTGTTTTCATGTTGTGATTCTACTGTTTTCATGATTTTGGACAATATGTGCGTTTGATTGCAATATGTGCCCTTTTGTGTGAATCAAATTGTGTGGACACTATCTAGGTGATTATCATTGTGTGGATTTATTTTGTTGTTTATCACTAAAAACATTAAGTCCTGTAACAACTCCTAACTTAATTTCATGACAGTTCTTGTTTGATGAGTTGTGAAATTAAGTTAGATCCAAGTTGTTACATAGCTTAATGTTTTGAATGATGGCCACAGTGTTACTAGGAAGTGGGTTCTTATGGTGTGGTTTGTACTGTGTGAATTCAATTGTGTGACTTGGCTTGACGTGTGCAACCGATTAGTGATGCATCGACAGTATAACTTTGGGGAAAGGCACCCAGTATATCATTTTGGGAATATGGCACCCAGTGTATCATTTTGGCATTTTGGGAATATGGCACCCAAACTATGTGTGGATCAATTATGCGTGTTTGCCGTCTGTGATAGTTTGTAGTCTTTACTATGTGCTCATATTCGTATATCTTGCTCACTATTGTCCTATGCTATTATTCACAGCATCGTGGGTCAACTTTTAAACCTACGAGCTCACCAACTTTATGTTGACGTTTTCTAGTACCATTTTCAGGTGTTATTGAAGCTGCTTAGAAAGTTGAGTTTTGACTGGCTTAGCAAGACTTAAGACAAGACCCTCCCGGGTTATATCTCGTGGAGTTGCATTTGTTATTCCCTAGTGACGTTGTTTAACTTTGAGACTTATGTTTATTTTGGATCATTGTACGTATCCCGGTTGTGGGAGTTTGCGACTATTATCTGTCTTATGTTATACATTTAGTATTTCTCTATTGTGACACCTTGTGTTCTTGACTATGAGGTCATACCCCGTGAATGCCATTCCGCTGCGCCATTTTTGGGGTGTGACAGATTGGTATCAGAGCCCAAGGTTATAGAGAATTAGGTGGTTTAACCTAGACTATAACCTAAGAATCCTCATATAGTTTGCATTATAGGAACTACGTGTGCGATTATAGTATGACACGAAGTGATGATGATAAGTAAATGCAGCATGATGCTATCTTAAAAACGCCTGGCCAACGTTTTTACGATAACATGATGCGGCATGGACTTATCAAATTCATGGACTGTTAGATAGGAAGTTGAGTGTAGTAGTACGACACGTATACCGACCTATCCTACCTATCTCCTATCTAACGTCTATCAATGTCCTACCTTGTAGAATCATGCCTCCAAGAAGGTCGGCTCGAATTAACCGAGGTGTTCCACCACCGAGGGGTGGAAGGACTGGTGGACGAGGAGGTAGGGCAGGAGGTCGCGGCACGAGAAGCGACGATGCCAGCAATGAGACTCATGATGTTGCTACCATTGTCGCCCAACAGCTAAGGGAGCTGCTACCCACTATCATCACCCAAGTTGGCGACCATATCAGCAACCAAGGGAACAACGTGAGTGGGAATGATCAAGCGAACAACGACGGTGGAAGTGATCACGTCAATGATGGGAACCATAACAACGGTAACAAGGGATGTACTTAGGAGGGGGGTTTGTGTATGGTTATGGTTATAGAATAAGTTGCCTACATATATATATGTCTCGTTAGACATTTAAGTGTACAAATGACATTTCTAACGTGTCAAATTGTGTAGAAAGGTGGGAAATGATGAGAAATATGCTTATAAACCCATAATCGATCTTAGAAAAATAAAAGACCTAGGTGAAAATAAGTTAAACCGAATTTGGTAAAAATGGTGTGAATATACCCATGTGTCGAGTAGCATTTACTTTGCACCTCGTTTAGGGATCAAATGTTCGAATGAGGGAGTAAGACTCGACATCCTGTTTATTTGGTGTATGAGGATTCGAAATGTGTAAAATGTTGCATATCTTGTGTGTCGATTTTAAAAGAAAACGAGGCCAAGTAAAGGGTGTTCAATCGAGTGAAATAATAGAAAGTATAAAACTTAAAAATGTTGGGTTGGGCTTTTGAATAATACCAGGCCAAAAGTTGGGCCAGGAATAGTAAGTGTGATCCGTTTGGTTTATAATGAGTGTGTTGGATTCGTTGTGGTCCGTGTGTGAGCTCGTTCCAATGTGTTTGTGAATTATGAAATGTAATAAACAAAAGTTTAAATTTTGCCCATAAAAATTGTTAACTAAACAGTAATGGTGTATTAATACTTGATTACTGGGGAATCTTACAGATTGCTACAGTAGATCATTGTGATCTTGTTGAGATCATGGAGATCTCTTGTAGCTTGTGGGCTTGTGTATTGATCAAGTGGATCAAGGGTAGATCGTGAGTAGATCGTGTGGATCGTGGTAGATTGGTACTAGCTAAGAATAGTACTCGACATTTAGCTTAGTGTCGGAAATAAGGATAAGCGACGTTGCACGGTTTTCTCCGCCTGATGGGAGCTTGTTGATTAGTGAAGTAACTCTCGAGTTGGGTACTCGGGGAGTGGAGTAGGGCGAAGAGGAGCTTCGTGACTGAACCACTATAAATCATCGTGTCCGGTTTGCGCCTTCTTTACTTATCTTTTTACTTTTATTTTAGTCTTTATCGCTTTATATTTATATTTGCATTGCGTTTATGTTTGTGTGGTTTGTTGCTTATATTATGTTGATTATGTTGTGTCATGGTTTGATTGTGTTTGTGTTGTAGTTTACTTTATACCATCTCTAGATGTTGTATGATCATTGTTGACACTTTTCATATTACGTCATGTTAGGAACGTGTTTTATATAATTTCAAGTCTTGTTCATTTTGATTTAATGTTGCATAATTAGGACTATATTATTTGTATTTTTGGACCGGTTCAATAGTAGTCCTTGGACCGGTCATCTTATTTAATTTATCCTTATCACATGCATGGGAATATTCCTAGAATTATTCCCCTCCCATTGCCTATAAATAGAAGGCATGGGATTCATTTTATGTGTTGGTTTTTCATGTTGTATGCGTAAGCTTTGTTCGAGTAACATTCGATATATTGAAAGCCGACCACTCTTCTTCTTATTCTTCTTCTTCTTATTCTCTTATCTTATTTAGTAGTGCTTATTAGATTATTCATCTCTTCATACGTAGCTTAATATAGTAATAGTACGAGTTCTTATTTGTCCTAAAGAGTGTGTGTTTGAGATTTAGTCGTGACCTACAAGTGGTATCATTCGCCTAGGGATAATTAGGATCGTGTGTTTGAATCATTAGTAGTGTTAATTACGTTGGTTTTATAGTTTTCGAAAAGTGTTGTTCACATCTCAACGTGAAAACTCTCGTTTTTGTTGAAAATCGCTTTGATTTCGTCAAAACTTTCACTAATCTTCATATTTTTCTACGTTAAAAAGTTTAATCTTCCTTAAATATTTTGATTACTAATCGTTTAAGGTCAAAAACAATCGGGTTTATTGGTTATTTAGACGATTTGGTGTAATCCGTATTTTTAGCGTATTGGAAAAGTTGATGGAAAGTGCTAGTTTTGGTTTCTGAGTGAACTTCGACAAGTTAGGGTTTCATCGCAGTTGAAGGGTTTTATCGCAGTTGCAATCCAGATAACTAAGGGTTTTATTGCAGTTTGAATCAAGAAAGATTAGGGTTTTATCGCATTTGGGAAATCTTCAATTATCGCATTTGGGACTCAGTATTAGACTTTCTTGTATTAGAAAGTGGTAATACTTCGACTTAGTTGCTTCTCTTCTCTTGTACAAGAGTTGAGAATTTATCGAACTTGGATTTGTGATAAATCTATCGCACTTGCCATAAATCATCGCAATTTGATATATTATCTTATCGTTGTTGGATATTTTATCGCAGTTTGCAATAAATTATCGCACTTTAAGATAACATATTTAACTTGTCATTATTTATCGCACTTGATAGTTTTATCGCACTTTCTACTTCGTTATCGCTATTGAAGGTTATCGCACTTGGTATATTGTCCTTATCGCATTTGGTGAACTGATCTTATCGCACTTGGTGAACTGTTATCGCACTTGGTTATCGCAGTTGGTGTATTGCCCTATCGCATTTGGTGAACAGTACTTTATCGCATTTGAACAAAATCTCTAGATTTCTAAACCAACTTAACCTACATCATCAACACATATCTTAATTATCTTAAAAGATCCAGATATGTCTCAACCACCTCATTTCAATTACTACTACCAGCTACAGCAACATCCACAACAACAACAGCAATTTCACCCTCAGTATCAACAACAACAAGCATTCGTACAACAACATCAATTTCTCTCTCCACCACAAGTGTCCCCACAACAGATCATGCAACAGAATCAACAACTGCAGAATTATTCATCCTACTCCAGGGAACCTCATTGGTTTAACAAGATGTGTGAGGCAATTAGTAGTCAGCAATCACGTCATGAAGCTGGAAGTCAAGAAACTCCACCAATGTTAACTCCGGGTAACTACGTGCAATGGGCTAGTAGATTCCTCAGATTCGTTGAACTGAAAAAACCTCATGGTATCTATCTCAAGAAAGTTATTGAAGAAGGACCCTATCCTATTCCAGCTACTGTTGTTCCAGCAACTACAGAGAGAGAAGAAACAACCACTCCCATTCCTGTTGAAAATTACACAACTGAGCAAACATTACAACAAGAAGCAAACCAATTGGCTATGTCTTTCATACTTCAAGGGATTCCCAATCCTATCTATCGAAGTATTGATGCTCAAAAGACAGCCAAAGATATGTGGGAACATGTTCATCTTCTCATGGAAGGAACAGAGTTAAACCAGGAAGATCTTGAGTCTAAATTGTATATGGAGTACACCCACTTCATCATGGAACCAGGGGAAACCATTGAATCTTACTATCACCGTTTCACCAACATTATCAATGACCTTGATCGTCATGATATAAAGTTACCAAAGATTGCTGTCAACTCAAAATTCCTTGGATGTCTTGGTCCTGAATGGCAAAAGTATGCAACTTTTGTAAGGCAGACAAAGAAAATTGGTGATGTCAAATATGGACTCATGTATGATTACCTCAGACAACATCAATCAGAAGTGGATAAAGAAATTGCAGCACGAGGAGGTTTCACACCAACTTCTCTTTACCACACCAGGAATTTGGCCACTCATCGTTTCAACCAAGTCCTCCACCCCAACCTCATAATCAAATCATTCCTTATGAAGCACCACAACAATACTCTGATAACCAGCTGGTTCCATACAACAACACCGATTCAATGCTGTACTCAAATGCAGATTATGATGAAGAAGAGGATGCTTTCAACTCTCTTAATGAAGCATTTGGATTGATTGCTAACGCATTTGGAAGATTCACCAAATCCAACAACCGTCTTCGTTCATCTTCAAATACCAGGAATCAGGCAGTTGTTCATGATGGCAGAGTTGAAATTCAAAACAGGTCTTCAGGCAGATATGGTTCGGGAAATCGTGGATATGGTACTCAAAGGGTTCAGTCAGGAGGAAATAGGTTCAATACTGCAGGGGCAAACAGAAACAGTATGGGGAATGTTCAGAGAGGAAATTCGAATGTTGGGAATGGTCAGAAAGGCATTGCTAATACGTCTATCACATGCTACAATTGTGGGGGGAACGGTCACATGGCAAACGCTTGTCCAAAGCCAAGAACAATGGGCAGTGCTTATCACAAAGAGGCTCTTCTGATGGCACTCAAAGATGAAAAGGCTGCTGGAAGGTTGACTCAGAATGATCAAAGTTTTATGGCTAATGTGGAATCAGATGATGAAATGGAGGATCTAGAGGCAAATGCTGCAGTCATGCTTATGGCTAATATGCAAGAAATGAATATGTCCGAGTCAGGCCCGGTCTATGATACCGATGGTCTTTCTCAGGTACCTGATTCTACATGTCTCATACATGAAATTGCGTCACCATCTGTATCTTCATCTACAAATGAAATTTTTGACCAACATGATTCATTTTCATCACCATCTGATGATCAAATTAACACGGTTGTATCATTTGATGATGATAAAACCATTGTTTCGTTTGATGATCTCATTGATGATGACCATTGTGATCATATTGATCAAAAAGATCATTTGAATGATCAAGATTCAGAGTTACAGGCCTTGTTATTGACCACCCAGTCACAAATAGAAAAATGTAATGACATCAATCAGAAGCTCAAAGATAAAATTGCATTGTTAACAAAGGATAATGAGTGCTACCAACAACAACTTTCAGGATATCTAAAACAAGTAAAACGTGAAAAAGGTTTTGAAATAGCTTTTCAACAAGAATACGTAAAGGTTCAAAATTTAGAAAGTCAAGTACGTGAGCTAACTGTTGCCAAAGCTGAGCTTTTCTCACAAAAAGAAAAAGATCAATTTGAATTCAAAAAACAAATTGATGCTTTAACTTCTGAGTTGTTAAAAACTCAATCTGAACTTTCCACATCTCAGCAGGATCTTCTTGAAGAAAAGCAAGCCACTAGGAAATGTGTTGACTCCTATCTTGATCAAATTCTGGATTTGGAAACCAAACTCAAAGAATTTCAAAACATTGTGTATAAAACAGGTAATTCTGTAACACAAATTCAAAAGAATGTTGTGAAACCGAGTCCTAAAGGAGTAAGTTTTGCACTTGGCAGTGACACACCCCGAAATTTACACAAAGCACTCAAAGACAATCCCAAGTTATACAATGCAAAATTTCTGTTAGATGATACCTTTCAACGTGTTGTTATGTACTATGTTGATGAAGAAACTGATTTTCTGGAAAACAAGATTAAGGGTCGATCAGATTCACAAACTAAATTTTCAAAGATACATTATGATTATAATGCACGACCTCATTTGAGCAAATCCTTTGTCCCGCCTAAGGATCATCCAGAACAAACGTTAACATACACAAACATAAGTGCTCCTTCGTCTATAACTTCTGTCCCCACGACTGCTGTACATTTCAAAGATTGTCTGACAGAGGATCTTGCTGATCCACAAATGCCTCCAAAATGTCGGGTTCTTCGATATTTTAAGACATTTATGGACGAAATTTCTCTTTTGGAGAATGAAATTGAGTTTAGTTCTCAAATTCCTGTCTCTTCTTTTCTTTCTCCTGTTCAAAAAGAAAAGAAAGAGATTCTTCAAAAGAAAATTCTTCCTCATGTCAGAAATCTGAAGAAATGCGCAACAAAATGGGAAGAGGAGTTACAAACGGAAGTAGCATCTATGCAAACCATTTTCAAAGCTAAAGATGACAAGGTTCAACGTCAAAAACTTCAAAGGAAATTTTTAGCAAAAGAAAATGATCGACTATTGGAAAAGGTTTTATGTTATGACGTAGTGTCTGTGATTATGAATTCGCTCTATGAATCTGGAAATGTTGTACTTGTGAATGATCATGCTGTGGATTGTAAAATGTTGCGTATGGAGATTGATAATCTGGAACATGAGAATGAGATTCTTCGACAGCTCAATAATGATGTGGAACACAAAGCTTTTAATCTTCAAAAACGGCTTGACTGGTGTCAAAAACAGAGTGTTGAATTTGAACTTAAATTTCAACATCTTATAGCATCTTTATCATTTCAAAACAGTCATGTTCCTGAAAAGTTTAAGGAAACAAAAGCTTTTTTAAGAATTCAATTGTTTGAAAATGAAAAGGAACTGGATGAAATTCTTCAAAACCGAAATGACACAGTCCGCCTCAATCGAAAATTAGATTCTCAAAATCAAGAGTTCCAACACATCATTATTGATTTGAAGAAGAAAATCAGAGTTTTAGACACAGGCAAAACAAACACTCATAAGATTGCCCCAGGGATGTATGTAGTGAACAAAGAACATACCCAAGCATCTGAAGTAACCACTAATTCAGCTACTTGTACTTCCACAGGACTAGAAACCACACCTAAGGTCAGCCATTCCAAGATTCACAAGAAACAGAGGAAGAATAGAGTCAAGAAACCTAGGATGAAGTTATCTCAGTCTGAAGAAGTTCCAGTTAGTAGTTTGAATAAGACAAATGTAACATCAGGAATAGAATTGCACTTATCTGAGTCTAGTTCTAAGATTGATGTAACAAATGCTGAATCTTTAAATGTTAATGAAGATGTTTTGGTTGATGCTACTTGTGTTTTTTGTCGTAATAGCATACTATCTGGTGATCATACAAAATGTGTTGCTAAAACTTTGCTGAATAAAAGAAAGAAATGAAATAGTGGCGCTTCCTCTAGGCTTAAAACCAGTGCAAAGTCCATTTTAGGAATGCCCCTACTAGATGTTTCTGAGAAGAATATGGAAAAGCCCAAATCTAAGACTACAAAGTCACCTAGTGCATACATTAGGAAAAAGGCAGAGACTAGTTGGACCTGGCAACGTTGGTTACAGAACACTTTTGGTTTTAAATGGTTACCTAAAGTACTAACCTCTTGTGTTACTAACCCAGCGGATCCAACCGTTATCAAATCTCCACCTGTTTCCAATGTTTGTGATGCAGGTGATTCAAATCGTCCTTTGGATTGTTGATAGCGGGTGCTCCCGACACATGACCGGCAATCTCAAACTTCTTCAAAACTTTATTGCTAAGTTTATCGGAACGGTCAGATTCGGGAATGATCACTTCGCTGCAATTATGGGTTATGGGGATTATATTAATAGGAACATCGAAATCAGCCGTGTGTATTATGTTGAAGGCCTTGGTCATAATTTGTTCTCCGTGGGACAATTCTGCGATGGAGATTTGGAAGTAGCATTCAGGGAGAAAACTTGCTTTATTCGTGATCTTCAAGGGAACGATCTCATGAAAGGGAAACGCGGCACTAGTCTGTATACTATCTCACTTGAAGGCATGACAGCATCTACTCCTATTTGCTTACTCTCCAAGGCTCATCCCACAAAGGCTTGGTTATTGTTGGGTCATGTAAAACCCAAGAATGCTTCGAACATGATTTGGACACAAATTAACTAAGTGTTAACTTAAACCGAGAACAATTCAAGTCACTGAGAGAACAGCCTCTCAGTGAGTCATCTTCAGGATGCTTAAGGCGAATTCAAGAAGAAGGATTCACTACTCAGGAAGGCGGTACTCCCTGAGTAGGACTTAAGCCAAAGAAGAAGATGATGGATTCAGTGAGTATTGGATAAGAGCTCACTGAACCCCAGTCTCCTCAACCAACAAAGTGATTGAATGACTGAGGAACCAACGCCTGAAGAAAAGGCGGGAACAATAGGGAAAAGATCTGAGAAGATAAGAGTGTAAACCCAACACTCTTCTCTTGTCAGACTCAACCTTCCCTATTGCGGCTAAAAGTCATGGAGTGTCAGCCAACAACTCCCAAAGACTTATTTAGCCCTTTCCTATTGGTTCTTGGAAATAACAATTACTATTTGTAATTGTCAGACACGCAACCTCAACAACTTGTATTATATTTAATCACTTATACTTAGAATACTTGTGTATAAATAGAGCAACTGTGAGAGAAGTTAAGGTGTGCTTTGTATAATTAAAGTCTTGAACTTTTACAAAGGAACTTCTCTCCTACAAAGAGTATACAACTCACTGAGATAGCTCAGTGGGTATATTGTTACCACTCAAGCAAAACTTGAGTTTCGATAGGAGACACCCCATACCCTTGTCTATTCAATCCCAAGTGTTTGTTTCGCAAAACACTTGGGTATAGATTCTTGGAATTATTTCTAATAAGAATTTAAACGTTGAAAAATATTGTTGTTTTTACATTCACGTTTTATAACTGTTAGAATAATCCTTAAACATTGTATTAGTCATTAACACCAATAGATTAACTTTCTAGTTAATTCTAATCGTGTAAAGGGACCAACAAGTGGTATCAAAGCCTCTGGTTTATAAAATCTTTTAAACTAACCAAGAGTGCTCTAGGTTTTTAAAACCAAGATCCTACTATGGCTGATATCAATGTACCCCAGCTAGTCGACAAAAAGGGTGGCAGCTACTCAGCTGTTGCACCCAGACTTGAAACTGGGAAATTTAGCAAATGGAAGAAGCGTATGATTTGCTATCTTACTGGTATGGAACCCTACTACATCACCTGTATCAGGGATGGCCCATTTGTCCCTAAGACTGGCACAGGGCTAAACAAGCCTGAAGCCCAATGGACCATAGATGAGAGGAGGGTGGTCAATCAAGACCAACGCCTGAAAAGCATCCTTATATCATGTCTTCCTGACGATATAATGGAATCAGTCATCAACTGTCTAACAGCCAAGCAAACTTGGGATGACTTGGTAAACAGCTTTGAGGGTCCCTCAGATACCAAGGAAAATAGGGTCATGGACCTTAAACTTGAGTATAATACTTTCAGGGCAAAGGACTCTGAAAGTCTCTCACAGACCTACACCAGATACAAAACTTTGATAAATGAATTATCAAATGATGGTGTTGTACTGACCAAACATGAGACAAATGTTGGATTTGTCAACAGTCTCCCTGAGAAGTGGCTCAACTTCTCACAAGGCCTGAGGAATGCTAACCACATTCAGACCCTCGAGCTCCCTGAAATTTATGGGAAGTTTGTCTATGAAGACAACTTGATCTCAAGGAGATACCCTGACTCAAAAACACATGAGTCCAAAAAGGCCTTAACCTCAACACCCATATCAACTGCTTTCTATTCTAATGGTGTTGTGCAGGATACTCAAGAGGTTTCTGAAGAAGAAATTGATGAAAGGACTGATGAGGAATACCTGAATGACCTGAACTTGGAATTCCAAGAGAGGGCACTCCTTGCTAGTTCAAAACGTTTCATCAAAAGAAATCAGTCCAACTTTACAAAATCAAAAGCAAATGAAACCACTGAATGCTTTAAATGTGGTAAAAAGGGTCATTTTGCTAAGGACTGTTATTCTAAAACTTTCTCAGAACCCTCTTACAAATTTTCAGGAACTAGCAAGTTTCAACCTAAAATATTTCAGTCCACCCAACAATACCAAAACAAGGGTCAAAAGGATTTTGAAACAAAATATAGGAATGTCAAAGCTAAACTTGCACTTCTTGAAACTAACCCCATACTGTCTCAGGCTGCTCAAACATCTAAACCTATTCAGACAAAGAACAAGGTTCTATTAGCTGAAGCATATGATTGGGATGATGAAGAGGTTTCCTCGGATGAGGAAATAAGAGTTAGTGCACTGATGGCACTTTCTGAAGAGGATCAGGTGGCTGTAGGAAAAGGCCATGCTAGAAATGGAGAGTGGGTCAACATCACCATGAAAAAGGTTAATACTTTACTTTCTATGGATGATGATTCTGATTGGAAGTCTTACATGAATTACAATTGTGTTGATTTAAAGTTTGTTGAAGAACAAAGGCTTAACTTGCTTTCAAAATATAACATTATTGTGTCAGAATTGAATAAATGTAGAGATGAACTGCTTGTACTTAAGCAAGCCAAACTAGAAACAATAACTCTACAAATTCAGAACACTGAGATTTTGAAACAAAACCAAGTCCTTCAAACTGAACTTAACAAAGAAAAGGCTATCATTCAAAGCTGGACCAAGAAGAACCCTAAGGTTTTTGACACTATGGGATTAATCTCTCAGAAAACCATTGGCATTGACCCTCTTATGGTTGATCCAATTGTGTGTCAAAATGAATTAAACTTTGTTCCAGCTGGCATATCTTTTGAGCAAGAAATGCTTCCCAAGTCAAATGACTGGATTGTCAGGGACAACCCAGTCAGTAAGTTACCAAACTTTGAGACTGGAAAGATCTTGCTTCCTGAAAGTCAGGCCTTGAAAAATATGCTAGGACTCACTGAAAAACTCAGTAAGCTTGAACTCACTGAACCACTCACTGAGTCCTTGGATGAGTCTGAATCAGAATCATACCCTCCACTTCCTCCACTGAATACCCTTCAGGGTGCTAAACCTAACCTAGGCCTCCCACCTATGGTCTTCTCACCACACTCTCCTAAGGAGAGATCAGGAAGGGGAACAACCATCCTGAAAAGAGCAAACCTTGATGTCTCAGTAAATACTGATGACTCATCAAATTCAGTCCCTTCTGAAGAAACTACCCAAAGCCCTGACTCAAAAATTGATCAGTTGGCTGAAATGGTCAGGAAGCTAGGAGAAAAGATTGACTCTTCTGAGAAATCTTCTCAATCCAAGAAGGAACAAAAACCAACTTCCTCAAAGACCAAACCCAAGCCCACCAAACCACTGAAAAGATGTGAGCTATGCAACTATACAAATCATCTCACTGATGATTGCTATAGAGTCCTTTATTGCATGATTTGCAAAAAGGAAGATCACAGGACCTCTGATCATAAACAATGCTCAGTCATGTCAAACTTTTCAGGACTCAAGGCTCAGTGCCTGAACTATCCTTCTGATTCTAAGCAGAAACAGAAGCAAAAGGCCAAGCCTTTTCCTCCCTGCCCTTTGTGTGGATTTAATGACCACCATCCTGACGATTGTCAATATGACAAACATGGTGAATCTAGTGGAAGCTCCACTCAGAAATCCTCAGGAAAAGACAAGGTCATTCAGTCAAAAAGAAGAATGAAGCAATCCTCTCAGACTACTAAGGCTAACCCTACTACCAAATGCAAAACATGTGGTAGCTCAGTCCACTCAACCACTGACCATGAATCAATTAATACCTTCATAAGGACCTACAATACCAAACCCTCCATGAAATGGAGTCCTAGAAAGAACTGACCTAGTTTACTATTTGTGCAGAAACATGCTAGGAATCCTGTTTGGCATCTAGATAGTGGATGTTCTAGGAGCATGACTGGTGTTAAGGAGTGTCTGCACAAATATGTGGAAGAACCAGGACCCAAAGTGATATTTGCTGACAATTCATCATGTCTCACTGAAGGTTATGGTTCAGTTAACTACAATGGTATTGTCTTTACTAGGATAGCATATGTAAATGGTCTTAAGTATAATCTGATCAGTGTCAGTCAACTATGTGATGCTAAGTACATAGTTCAGTTTGATGATAAGCAATGAACCATCTTCAATGCAAATAAGGAAATTGTCCTCATTGCACCAAGGAGACAAGATGTTTATGTATTAGACATGTCAAGTCTAACTCAGGATGGAACATGTCTCTTTGCTAAGGCCACTGATGCACTCAACTGGCTTTGGCATAAGAGACTAACCCACCTGAACTTTAAAAACATTAACAATCTTGTAAAACAAAACAAAGTCCTTGGCTTACCATCACTTGTGTTTTCTAAGGATAAACCATGCTCAGCTTGTGAAAAAGGTAAACATCACAGAGCATCCTTTAAAACCAAAACCAACTTTTCCATCAGGAACTGCCTACATCTTCTTCATATGGATCTATTTGGACCTGTCAGTCCAAGGTCTATTAACCATGAGAAGTATACTCTGGTCATAGTGGATGAATACTCAAGATACACCTGGGTATTCTTCCTGATCAAAAAGAGTCAGGCAGCTGAAACAATCATGTCCTTTGTCAGGAACATTGAAAATCAAAATGACATTAAGGTCAAACAAATTAGAACTGACAATGGGACTGAGTTCAAAAATAATGAACTTGAATGTTTCTGTGATGAGAAAGGTATTTCCCAAAACTTTTCCTCTCCATACACACCTGAACAAAATGGTGTTGCTGAAAGGAAAAACAGAACACTCATTGAAGCTGCCAGGACAATGCTATGTGGATCAGTCCTTTCCAACCATTTTTGGACTGAAGCAGTCAAAACTGCCTGTTATACACAAAACAGATCCATAATTGTCAAGAGACATGGGAAAACCCCATATGAGTTATTCAAAGGAAGAATCCCTGACATCAGCTACTTTCATGTCTTTGGGTGTCCTGTGTTTATTCATAATCACAAGGATCACCTAGGAAAATTTGATGCAAAAGCTGATGATGGATACTTCCTAGGATACTCACTTGTCTCAAAAGCCTTCAAAGTGTTCAACACAAGGAGACAGCAGACTGAGGAAACATTTCATGTTACCTTTGATGAGAGCACTGATACAATCAGGTTCTCAACTGCCTCAGTAGAAGAAATAGGAATTGATAATTCTTCTAGATATCCTCCTGATGAATATCTGTCTGAAAACAATTCTTCTACCCAGTATCAAGATGATGCTAATCTCTCCTACTACATTATCCCTCACAACCTACCAAACCCAACCATCACTGAGTTTGTTGAAGCACATACAAGAACTGATGATATCCTTCAGTCTGAACAAAATACTCAGGACCCAAACAATCTCAGTGATGACACAACCCACTTAGACACACAAGAAAATGGAAATCTTGTGTCCAATCCTGATCATACCCATCAGGCTTCTACAAGTTCTAACCCACTCCCAAGACCTCAGGATAGTTGGACCAGATCTCAGGATATAGAACTTGTCAATATCATTGGTGAGCCTTCTGAAGGCATGCTTACAAGAAGCATGGCTGCTGAACTGAGAGCAGCCTCATCCAACGAATGCCTATTTGTGGACTTCATTTCCACAATTGAACCCAAAAGTGTTAAAGAAGCACTTAAACATCCAAGTTGGGTTCAGGCCATGCATGATGAACTAGAACAATTTGACAGAAACAAGGTAATGACCTTGGTCAAATGTCCTGAGAATGTCTCAGTCATTGGCATGAAATGGGTATTCAAAAATAAAACTGATGAAAATGGCATAGTCATTAAAAACAAAGCCAGACTTGTAGCCAAAGGCTATAATCAACAAGAAGGCATTGACTATGAAGAAACATTTGCACCAGTAGCAAGGATGGAAGCCATCAGGATCTTCCTTGCTTTTGCTACATACATGAACTTCAAGGTGTACCAAATGGATGTTAAAAGTGCATTCTTAAATGGTTCACTGAAATAAGAAGTTTATGTTCAGCAACCTCATGGATTTGAAAGCAATGAGTCTCCTGATCATGTCTATAAGCTTAACAAAGCCCTTTATGGACTGAAGCAAGCTCTCAGGGCATGGTATGAGACTCTCTCAGCCTTCTTAATCCAAAACAAATTTGTCAGAGGCAAGATAGACAACACATTTGATGAAGCGAAAAGTGTACCGCTTTTAGGGGGTCATTTAAGCCCTAAATCGTATTTATTTGATCAAATATTGCCCTAAATCGTTCCTTTTGTCATTTTAGGTACTTTTGAGGAGAAATCTGGAAAAGGAGGCATTTTGGACGTTTTTGGAGCATCAAAGTGAAGAAAACGGCAAAGTCTCAAGAATCGGCTAAAAGTTACTCTTGACGGCGTCAGACTTAACTCTGGACGGCGTCATGCCTTGGCAAGAAAAGTGGGATGTGAAATTTACTCATGACGGGCCAGTGAGTTAGCATGTGAATTCTGACGGCGTCACGCTTTAACTAAATCAAGGGCGTCACGGCTTAATTCATAAGGGGACGGCGTCACGTTCAAGAGGTGAGGGCGTCAAGCCTTGATAGGCCAGAACGGATTTTGGAGAATTAAAGAGGGACGGCGTCAAGATGGTCACCCGGGAACCCTAAAAGCGGCGAGGTGACGGCGTCACAATGCATAAGGTGACGCCGTCAGATCCAAAAATCTATATATAGTTTTCTAATTTTTTGTCATGAGGAGAGAGCTTAGTGTGTGGAATTTTGGGATAAAACCCTAAGACGATTTTAGCTACTTTTTCAGGGCTTTTTGCCTTGAGATCTTCCATGTTTCATTGAAAGATAAGTTATCAATTAATCATTCAATATGTCTATGTGTTGTTTGATTCTATCTTATGCTTGTCTTTTGTTTAGCATGTTAGGCTAATTTTATCTTGTGTTTGCTTAGATCTAATGAAACCTAGCTATTGATTATAGGTTGTTAGTGTGTTGTTAGTTGTATTGGATGATTGTTTATCTATGTTAGGCTTAAGAAAACTGGCTAACTTCCTATTCGGTAACTTGCTTGAACGTCTTAAGAAACATGAACCAAACGCGTACTAAAGGTTTTTATGGTTGTATTTAATGCACAAGCGAATTCTAGTGATCCCATGTTAGGAGCTTCCTAGCCGGCTCGACATAGGAGTGAAGTAGGAGCTTGTAGAGTTTGGGGAAGTAAGTACGCCACCCCACGAATGGTATTAAGGAATACACCCGTCATCCACGCAACTAATACACACTAATTAACCGGTAAAAGATAGTTAGGGAGTAAGGAAATCTAAGTAAACACATTTCTCTACACATAAGTTTCTCACCACTTTTCATTTTTGTTATTTTATTTTATTTGCATTTGTAGTAATTTGGGTTAGTTGACTAGCAACTAATTCCGCCCATTCCTTCAAAACCAAAATTTTACTTGCTTTCATAAAAATTATAAAAACATAAAAAGAATCTTCCTCAATCCTTAGACCTAATTAGAGTAGCCTTTCATACCTAACGAACACTATTCCCTGTGGAGAACGATCAATCCCCCGTACTTACCACTACACTATACTACATCGGTCAGGTACACTGCCTGGTGGGGTTGTAAGCCTCTTGAGATCCCTCGAGAGGTAAAACCTGTTGTAAGGTCGCAAAACCACGCAATCAAGTTTTTGGCGCCGCTGCCGGGGAATAGTTATTGTTTAGGTTGAATTTTTATTTCTATTAGGTCTACTCACTAGATTCCTTTCTAGTGAGATTTTTATTTTATTTTTCTAGGTTTTCTTTAGTCTATCTATTTTCTTCGTGTCTTTGTTCGTAACCATACCATCCGACATCATGGAAGATGGCAATATCCTTAACCCCCACAACCCACCACCACAACAACCACCACCACCTCCTAGAGCCCGCACTTTAGGAGGATATTCCCTAATCTTGGATGATGACCCCCCTAATCTTAGAATCACTAGGAGCCGAAGCTCGGTAAAGACTCTTGCCACACCCTATGCTGAACCCGAAAGGGAAATGCATAAATTAAGGCGACTCCACCAAGCGGCTGAACCATCCACGATCAATTTTGATGATGCCCTCTCCGAGGAAGAATCCAATCATCATTCTACACCTCCTAGCCCTCAACCCAATCACGATATGGAAGTTCCCGAAATCCCAATCCCCAAATGTCTCAAGGACTACTCTTCTCCCACCCCTCGTGGTTTTTCCAATGCTATCGTTTTTCCAAATGAACACACGGATGGGGTCTTGCGTGCAACTGATATTTGGCTGGTCCAAAGTGTATGCAAGTTTCACGGATTGAAAACTGAAGATCCAATCCAACACATCAAGGACTTCCTGAAAATAGTGGATACCCTCCACACGGACGGAGCCACTAGAGATACCTCCCGGTTGCGATTCTTTCCCCTTACCCTTCATGAAAGAGCCGGAGACTGGTATAACCAACTTCCTTCCGAATCTATCTTCACATGGGAACAGCTTATCTCAAAATTCTATGAGAAATTCTTTCCCATAGGAAGAACTTCAAAGTTGAGAGACGAAATCCTCCGCTTCCATGTTGAACCCGCGGAACCTATTCACAAATCTTGGGTTAGATTCAAGGATCTAATTAGACAGGTCCCTCATCATGGCATTGAACTCTGGCTTCTTGTCCAAATCTTTTATGACAGTGTCTCCAAAAACGACCAATTGGGCATTAATAATTCATCAAAAGGAAAAATAGCCAAACTAAGCGTTGAGGAAGGATGGAATAGAATTGAGGAATACGCGAATGATCAAGACGATACCTGGGATGAACCCGATTCGATCATGAGCGTTTCCAAGATCATGAAAGAGCCTCCTTTTGCTAGCCGGGTGAGTAGATTGAATGATCAGGTATCTTATCTAGACAAGTCGCAACCAACTAAGCGGTTATCAGACCCATACTTGATCTGTGATCAATGTGGTGGCCCGCATGAAGTAGAGGAATGCGAAGATGATACCACCACCGAACAAGCATGCTTGTCAAGCCACGACATCTTCGATGATCCTTCGCTCTTAACTTTCTACCAAAACAATGATTTCACCCCTTGGGGAAATCTTGTGAGAGAAGAGGGAGGAGGAGAATGTCCTAACTATCAGGTTAGGAGCACTTTTGAGGATGATCTCGGGCATTTCACGTTTGAAAATAATCTGCAACTAAATGGTCTTGACGACTTTATCAATAGCCAACAAACCAACGTAATGGCCAAATTCGCAGAACTCAACGCCACTCTCGACAGCCTTGGCGAACCACAAAGAGATCCTTTACTCGCCATCACCACTCGTGCTGGAACAACTACTAAGGATCCACCCTACCCAGCTCAACCATCTAACGCCATGGAACCCAACACCCCTCATGAGGAGAACGATAATGTGAACGACGAAAATCCCGAGCAAACCCCTCCGGTAACTCCATCCCCACCTACTCCTGCCAAACAGCCCCTTAAAGTCCCATACCCATCTCGCCTCAAGAATCAAAAGGTCGAAAGTGATAATAAAAGATTCCTGTCATATTTGAAGAATTCGGTCGTCACCATACCCCTTCTTGATGCGTGTTATCATATGCCCAAATATAGTGCATACTTCAAGAGGCTGCTCACCAACAGGAAAGGGCTCGAGGGTCTTGTAACCTTAGGAGAAGAATGTTCTGTGGTGACCCAACGAGGGCTACCAAAGAAGGTGGACGACCCAGGTAGTTTCACCTTGCCCTGTTCAATTGGATCTCTTTCAGTCAAAAATGCTTTAGCCGACTTAGGAGCAAGCATCAATCTTATGCCGCATTCCCTGTTCCTCAAGCTAGGGTACTCTGGGTTGAAACCAACCCGTATGAGCATCCAACTGGCCGATAGATCAGTCAAATACCCCTTAGGAATATGCGAGAATGTGCTGGTTAAGGTTGGGAAGTTTAAATTTCCAGTTGACTTCGTCATCCTAGAGATGGAAGAAGATGATCTTGTTCCCATCATTCTAGGAAGACCCTTCCTTGCAACTTCTCGTGCTGTTATTGATGTTCATGACGGCAAACTAACCTTACGAGTGGGGGCCGATAGCTTAACCTTCGACATCAAGGACACAATGAATCTTTCTCTCGAAGCAGATAATCAACTGTATTTCATCGAAGAAATCGATGAATTATCCGACGAGATTGATAATTGTGTAGATGAACAGGTGGAAGCTGGTTGGTTGCGAGATGAAGCTTTCTTACCCATCTTAGAGGAGGAGAAAGCTATGGATGTGAATGCAGTCTCCTTCTATCCCAGACAAGAAATCGAACAGCTTGAGCTTCGTAAGCCCGAGAACAAACTTAAACCTTCCATTATCGAGCCACCTGCGGTAGAAACTCAAGGAACTCCCAACCAACCTTGAATATGCTTTCCTTCAAGGGAAAGATCAACTTCCGGTAATCATAAGCTCTTCTTTGAAAAGTGAACAAAAGAATAAACTCTTAGGAGTTTTAAAAAATTATAAAGGAGTTATAGCATGGAGTGTAGCCGATATCAAGGGTATTGACTCTACCTTTTGTACGCATAAAATCCTCATGGAGGAGGATTATAAACCCAGCGTGCAACCTCAAAGGCGAGTAAATCCCAACATAAAGGAAGTCGTAAAGAAGGAAGTCATTAAGCTCCTAGATGCAGGACTAATTTACCCGATTTCGGACAGTCCATGGGTAAGTCCTGTACAGGTTGTACCAAAAAAGGGAGGAATGACGGTGGTGAAGAACGATAAGGATGAGTTAGTACCTCAACGAACAGTAACTGGATGGCGTGTGTGCATCGATTATAGGAAGTTGAATGATGCAACCCGAAAAGATCATTTCCCTCTCCCATTTATCGACCAAATGTTGGAAAGGTTAGCAGGGCATGAGTACTACTGCTTCCTAGATGGGTTCTCAGGGTATTTCCAAATCCCTATCGCTCCTGAGGACCAAGAAAAGACCACGTTTACATGCCCATATGGCACCTTCGCCTACAAGCGAATGCCCTTTGGACTATGTAACGCCCCCGCCACTTTCCAGCGCTGCATGACGGCAATCTTCCATGAGTTAATGGAAGACAGCATGGAGGTCTTTATGGATGATTTTTCAGTCTTTGGGAACTCTTTTGATCGCTGTCTTGCTAACCTTGAGAAAATGCTCAAACGTTGTGAGGAGACCAACTTGGTACTAAACTGGGAAAAGTGCCACTTTATGGTAAAAGAAGGGATTGTGCTGGGGCACAAAATTTCAGGAAGTGGAATCGAAGTAGACCGGGCAAAAATTGAAGCTATATCCAAACTTCCCTATCCAACAACTGTCAAGGCAATCCGTAGTTTTTTGGGTCATGCTGGCTTCTATAGGAGATTCATTAAGGATTTCTCAAAGGTAGCTAAACCAATGACTCAGTTACTCATGAAGGATGCCCCGTTCGACTTCTCTCAAGAGTGCAAGGACGCATTCGATCTATTGAAGCAGGAACTCACCCAAGCTCCAATTATGGTTACCCCTAACTGGGAGTTACCCTTTGAAATCATGTGCGATGCTAGTGATTATGCTGTTGGAGCAGTATTAGGCCAAAGGCTTAACAAACACTTTCAGCCAATATACTACGCTAGCAAAACCATGAATCCTGCTCAAGAAAACTACACTACCACTGAAAAGGAATTACTAGCCGTGGTATTCGCTTTTGATAAATTTCGCCAGTATCTTGTCCTTTCTAAAACGGTTGTTTTTACGGATCATTCAGCTATTCGATATCTTTTCGCTAAACAGGATGCTAAACCACGGTTACTTCGTTGGATCCTACTATTGCAAGAGTTCGATGTTGAAATTCGTGATAAGAAAGGAGCAGAGAATCTTGCGGCTGATCATCTCTCTCGTCTCGAAAACCCCAGCCTCGCTGAATCTGACAAGAGTGAGATTCGGGAAACATTTCCTGAAGAGCAGCTCATGTTAATAAATGATTCTGAACCTTGGTATGCGGATTATGCTAACTACCTGGCAAGTAGAGTCATCCCTGAGCATATGAGCAGGCATGAAAAAAGGAGGTTCTTTAATCAATTAAAGTACTACTTTTGGGATGAGCCCTTCTTATTTCGAAGATGTCCAGATCAGGTAATCAGGCGTTGTGTTTCGGAAAGAGAGGCTGTCAGAATCATGAAAGAGTGTCACGCAGGTCCATCTGGAGGACATCACGGAATAAGCACTACTGCACGAAAGGTCTTCGACGCGGGATTCTATTGGCCTACAATATTTCGTGATGTGAAGGGAATGATACAAACTTGTGACGCATGTCAAAGAGCTGGGAATATCTCTAGGAGGGATGAAGCTCCACAGAATTATATACAAGTTTGTGAGGTTTTTGATGTCTGGGGAATTGATTTCATGGGACCATTCCCATCTTCTGGAGGGAATGAATACATCTTGGTGGCCATTGATTATGTTTCGAAATGGGTGGAAGCACAAGCCCTTAGGACTAACGACGCTAGGGTAGTCATTCATTTCTTAAAGAAATTGTTCGCTAGGTTCGGAATTCCGAAGGCTCTTATTAGTGACAGGGGAACCCATTTTTGCAATTCACAAATGGAGAAAGTCATGAAAAGATATGGAGTCTCTCACCGATTCTCCACCGCTTACCATCCTCAAACAAACGGTCAAGTCGAGAACACTAATAGAGCCATAAAGAGAATTTTAGAGAAAACGGTTAATCAAAACAGAAAAGATTGGTCTTTTAAGCTCGACGAGGCTTTGTGGGCATTTTGAACCGCTTATAAGACACCAATCGGGACAACCCCGTTCCGTATGGTATATGGCAAGGCATGCCACCTTCCAGTAGAACTGGAACACAAAGCATATTGGGCACTTAAGGCTTGTAATTTGGATTATACAGTTGCGGGAACAAATAGATTCTTACAGCTCCAAGAGCTTGATGAGTTGAGATTAGAGGCTTATGAATCTTCCATCACATACAAAGAGAGGGCGAAAAGATGGCATGACCAACGGATTAAGAGACCCAAGGAGTTTTCAGAAGGAGACAAGGTCTTATTATATAATTCTCGCTTAAGGCTATTTCCTGGGAAACTTAAATCTAGATGGTATGGACCTTTTACCGTAAGGAGCTCCTCTAAAACCGGAGCCGTTGTATTAATTGATGACGAGGATAGAGAATTCACTGTGAATATTCAACGAGTCAAGCATTATCAAGAGAATGGTAATGAAATGATCAATGAGGAAGACATAACTTTCGATGAAGAAGTCACGTAATGTACGTGACTTTGAGTCTAGCTACAAGACTCGTTAATAAAGAAAAGCGCTTCTTGGGAGGCAACCCAAGCTTTATTTGCTTTATTTGCTTTGTGTGTTTACTTATTTGTTTGTTTGTTTTTATTTGCTTCCGTATGTGTGTTTAATTTTTATCATTATTGATTCATGTTAAAAAGAAAATTGTGAAAATGCTTTATTTTGTTTTTAACTTCGTCTTAACTACATATAGAGGTATTTTGCAAAAGATAAGTGTAAGGGAAATCTAAATCGGTTTATTAGAACACAAATTAACATGAATCATAATAATAATAAATTAGCATACATATTCGTAATTGTTTGAGTCAAATGCTTGTATCGAGTCATAATGATGTTTTGCAGAATTTCCAGGAAGTAAGGTAAAAGTTTTTCCAGAAATTTTCCGGAAACTTAAAATGAAAATTTTTGTCAGGTCATTTCTGACGGCGTCAGGGGTTATAACCTGACGGCGTCAGATTTAATTTCCAGAAATTTTTGAAGGTTTTGTTTTCATAAAAAGTTTTTATTAAAATCTCCAACTTATAATCTCCAGGAATCTGCAAAATTATCATTCCACAAGCATTATATCCTTATATATAGATTTTATCCCGCCGATGTTATGCAGGTTTTCGTGTTTGCTTTCTCAGGTTTAACAGGTTATTTTGGACAAGGAGATGTTTATGGAATCAAGCTTATGGCGATGCATTAGTCATGGAGCTTCTACATTACCTTGGAAGAAGATTTAACCGTGTAATTTCACTATCCAACGAGCGAATCAGGGGAGTATTTGATTTCATTCTTTTACTTTTTTCTTTTACATCTTTTTATTTTGAACATTGGGGACAATGTTCATCTTAAGTGTAAGGGGAGGGTAAAAGTACGATTTTAGAGAATGCTATTACGCTTGATTTTTGTTTGTTTGATGGTAGATGTGTAATAAAACTGAGATAAATACTTGTTAGGGCAATTTTAGTGCCAAATTTAAAATTTTTTACAACATATAGGAGTGAAACTTTGATCTTAATGAGCGTCTCACGGATAGGAGTTATATGACTAGCACAAAAACCGTACCACTAAAAAATTTTCCACCCCCAAATATGTGAGGTTCGCCCCTAGAATTGGTAGGAAAAGCATTTATGCTATGATGTGTGTACCGGTAGCACTTAGATTCTAGAACTTGCGTTAGGACCATTCCAAGGCCACAAGTGAGACTACATTCGTGTAGTTAGATTTACTACATGATAAGAGGCATTAGGATTAACCCATTGTTTTACACCTGTGTTTTTGTTATAATTACTTTGGCTACATTGGTCAAGTAATTCTCCCACACCCTTTGCGTTGTACTCATTTTTAGTACACGATACCCCTAGTACACCCCTCAGAGCCTATCTTTTCGTTTCGACCTTTAAGCATTTTACTTAAAGGAAGAATTTGTTACACCCCACTTAAATGTACACCCAAATCGCCTTAGCCTACCTTGTATGCACTCATCTTTAGTGCATTATTGTTACAACATTTGTTTAAACCCAAGTTAATTATCTAGTTGATTACATGGTTGCTAAGTCGAGTCATATCCTTGTACATATTGTTTTGGGACGATTGGGACTCATGGGTAAAGTACTAGTGTAATGGAGTAATGGGGAAGAACATCATTTATTACCCCCATATGTGCTAAATGTTTTAAAAGTACTCCAAGTTTTTCAATTATCTTAATTCGAGTCATTAGATTAGTATTTGTAAAGTTATGTAAAAGTTCAAGTGTAAGGGGAATGCAACGCCCCTTTGATGTATTATTTTGGATGGTAGGGCAAAAGTGTATGCAAAAAAAAAAAAAAAAAAAAAAAAAAAAAAAAAAAAAAAAAAAAAATCGAAAAATCAAGAAAAATACAAAAAAAAAAAAAAATGAGAAAATGAAAAATAGAAAAAACATACGGACTACCATCCCGTTTTATTTTATGTTTGTTTTATGTTTTTGTTATTTTGTTATTTCGTTTCTAGCTTAAGATCGAGTCTAGTCTTGGCTTAGCAACATTGTATAGTACATGTAATTGACCAAGATTTTTAACTCGCCACCAGTAAAATATCCTTTATCCAACCAAACCGTGTTTTCCTTTTCCCTACACCTAACATTACAACCCATTTAAAAGCCCTCTTTGATAGTTTATCTTTGGTGCTTACGCCTAGTGGAGGAGGTTTTCGATCCTTTCCCAAGCCTATGGTAATCTATTTGCTATGACAGGTAGTGAGAGATATTTTCCGTTTTCATTTATGAGATTTGTTTTGATGACACTTGAGAGATGTGAGTATCTAAACACTACTTGTGAGGTGCTAGTATGTAATCTCCGTGCTTATTATGATTGAAGTGGAACGATTATTTGTTGTAATTACTTTTATGTTAGTATTAAATGACCCCTAACTTGTATTTTGATTAGAATAAAAGCGCATTTGCTTGAGGACAAGCAAATCTCAAGTGTAAGGGTATTTGATGAAGCGAAAAGTGTACCGCTTTTAAGGGGTCATTTAAGCCCGAAATCGTATTTATTTGATCAAATATCGCCCTAAATCGTTCCTTTTGTCATTTTAGGTACTTTTGAGGAGAAATCTGGAAAAGGAGGCATTTTGGACGTTTTTGGAGCATCAAAGTGAAGAAAACGGCAAAGTCTCAAGAATCGGCTAAAAGTTACTCTTGACGGCGTCAGACTTAACTCTGGACGGCGTCATGCCTTGGCAAGAAAAGTGGGATGTGAAATTTACTCATGACGGGCCAGTGAGTTAGCATGTGAATTCTGACGGCGTCACGCTTTAACTAAATCAAGGGCGTCACGGCTTAAATCATAAGGGGACGGCGTCACGTTCAAGAGGTGACGGCGTCAAGCCTTGATAGGCCAGAACGGATTTTGGAGAATTAAAGAGGGACGGCGTCAAGATGGTCACCCGGGAACCCTAAAAGCGGCGAGGTGACGGCGTCACAATGCATAAGGTGACGCCGTCAGATCCAAAAATCTATATATAGTTTTCTAATTTTTTGTCATGAGGAGAGCTTAGTGTGTGGAATTTTGGGATAAAACCCTAAGACGATTTTAGCTACTTTTTCAGGGCTTTTTGCCTTGAGATCTTCCATGTTTCATTGAAAGATAAGTTATCAATTAATCATTCAATATGTCTATGTGTTGTTTGATTCTATCTTATGCTTGTCTTTTGTTTAACATGTTAGGCTAATTTTATCTTGTGTTTGCTTAGATCTAATGAAACCTAGCTATTGATTATTGGTTGTTAGTGTGTTGTTAGTTGTATTGGATGATTGTTTATCTATGTTAGGCTTAAGAAAACTGGCTAACTTCCTATTCGGTAACTTGCTTGAACGTCTTAAGAAACATGAACCAAACGCGTACTAAAGGTTTTTATGGTTGTATTTAATGCACAAGCGAATTCTAGTGATCCCATGTTAGGAGCTTCCTAGCCGGCTCGACATAGGAGTGAAGTAGGAGCTTGTAGAGTTTGGGGAAGTAAGTACGCCACCCCACGAATGGTATTAAGGAATACACCCGTCATCCACGCAACTAATACACACTAATTAACCGGTAAAAGATAGTTAGGGAGTAAGGAAATCTAAGTAAACACATTTCTCTACACATAAGTTTCTCACCACTTTTCATTTTTGTTATTTTATTTTATTTGCATTTGTAGTAATTTGGGTTAGTTGACTAGCAACTAATTCCGCCCATTCCTTCAAAACCAAAATTTTACTTGCTTTCATAAAAATTATAAAAACATAAAAAAAGAATCTTCCTCAACCCTTAGACCTAATTAGAGTAGCCTTTCACACCTAACGAACACTATTCCCTGTGGAGAACGATCAATCCCCCGTACTTACCACTACACTATACTACATCGGTCAGGTACACTGCCTGGTGGGGTTGTAAGCCTCTTGAGATCCCTCGAGAGGTAAAACCTGTTGTAAGGTTGCAAAACCACGCAATCAACATTGTTTATCTATAAGACAAATAATGATGTCATACTAGTACAAGTGTATGTTGATGACATCATCTTTGGCTCAACAAGTTTCAAACTTTGCAAACAATTTGAAAAACTAATGGCAAAGAAGTTTGAAATGAGCATGATGGGGGAACTGACATACTTTCTTGGTCTTCAGATCAAGCAGACTGATAGAGGAACCACTATCAGTCAAGAGAAGTATGTAAAGAATCTACTGAAGAAGTATGATCTCAGTGACTGTGCCTCAGTCAAAACTCCCATGGCTCCCCCAAACAACCTTGGTCCTGACCTAACTGGTAAACCAGTCAATCAAACTCTCTTTAGAGGAATGATAGGATCACTGATGTATCTACTTGCATCAAGGCCTGATATCCAATTCTCAGTATGTCTATGTGCCAGATATCAATCTAACCCAAGAGAATCTCATGTCACTGCTGTGAAAAGGATATTCAGGTACCTGAAGGGCACTCCTAACCTTGGACTATACTATCCAAAGTGCTCAGGACTTGATCTCAAAGGATACTCAGACTCTGACTATGCTGGATGCAACATGGATAGAAAAAGCACATCAGGCTCCTGCCAAATTCTAGGTGGGAAATTAGTCTGTTGGAGTGCTAAGAAGCAACAATCAGTTGCCCTATCCTCAGCTGAGGCTGAATATGTTGCTGCAGCTAGTTGCTGTGCAAATGTACTCTGGATGAAAAGTCAACTCAGTGACTATGGAATTCAGTACAAGATGGTACCCATCTTTTGTGACAACACAAGTGCAATTGCAATCTCTAACAACCCTGTTCTTCATCAGAGAACAAAACATATTGATATCAGATATCACTTCATCAGGGACCATGTCATAAATGGTGACATTGAATTACACTTCATTCCTACTGAATATCAGTTAGCTGATATCTTCACCAAACCTTTGGATGAACCAACCTTCACAAGACTGAAAGCTGAATTAGGAATGTTGGATATAGAGAATCAGTCCACTGACTAATTTTTTTTCTCTTCCAACAAAGTGTAAATTCTTAACATCTCAGGTCCCTGACTCAATATGTATATCAGTAAAAACATCTCACTGAATCATCATCCTCAGGAACTAAACCCAAGTTCCTGAATCCTTGTCTCAGGAATCAATCCTCATTCCTGAATCATCAGTGACTAAACCCAAGTCCCTGAAAACCAATCACTGAATGAAAAGTCATTCAGGACCCTGAAAAGGACATTAAATACTAACTTAAATGCTCTAAGTATCTAGTTAGTAAATGTCCGAGGTTGGTAACTGAACACATATTTAATTCAAGAATATTTGTTCTTTTTAGCCTTTCTGGCTTCCACCTATGGGCCACCACATTCCCACTTGGCATTAAATGCCTCTCCAATCACATTTCAAATATGTGATGACTCATCTCTGCAAGTTGCACTTTTGCAGAATTGCTCAACTGTTCACCTCGACTGTTGCGCTAAACCAGGAAAGTGGAGTGTTGGCATTAAATGCGGATCCCAAAACTTATTATTCAAATCAATTTCCAAATAATTTTTTTGAATAAATAACGATTTGCTCAAATGACCAAAACACCCCCATCTCCTCTTTCCTATAAATACCCTAACCAGACGAATACATACACACGTTTTTATAGAATTTTAAGCAAAACTCTGCCATTTTTTATTCTCAAAAACAAATTGTGTGTGCATTCTTAAGCTTTAGAACCCCTTTAACCTTAGTCAAACCCAGACTTACCCATAAATGGCTTCTTCTAAAGCTGTGAAATATGCCCCCAACGTGGATTTCACAATGGAGGGTGTAGACCTAACCAAAAATAATGTGGTGGGAAATTTCTCATATCCACAAATCTACCCAGCCTACAAGGACGTTATGAAATATCTTCGTAATTGTTTTCTTGCAAAGGCTTTCACCCATACCCCCTCAGTCATCTATCATGACTATTTGAGGGAATTCTGGTGTACGACTGTGGCAACCAGCCCCAAAGACACCAAAGAGTCAATCATCACCTTCACGGTGATGAATGGGAGTAGAACCCTCTCCTTTGACTACTCAGCATTCATCAAAGCCACAGGCCTTGACTTTGCTGAAGCCTTTTCTCCCAACCCTACTGATCAGGACATAAAGAATGAACTGATCTTTCTTGCACCCCATGACCCCAGACGTCCAGGAATGTCTGTGGGAGGCTTACTGGAAAAGGCTCCAGTAGTCAAAACATGGTTCCACCCTATTTGGAGGATACTGATGACATTTGTCATTCAGGTCCTGGGTGGAAACAAATCCTCTACGGAACAGTTGAACTCATCACAACAATTGATGTTGTTCAGTCTCCTTGAGGGTACAAAAATAGACATCGGAGGAATAATCTTCCGAGACCTCGTTGCTAAGCTCTCAGGAAAACATAGGCAAAGGCACATGTCCTATCCTAGATTTGTTTCCTGTGTGCTTCAGGACCTACTCGGTTCTGACTATGTGAGGACTGATGCAGAAGGTACGAAGCCTGAGGTACTGCACAAGTCAAACTTCACTAGTAGCATCAGTGAGGTTACACATATTGCCCTGACTGAATACATGCAATCAGTCATTCAGGGTAATGACGCTATCTCTCCAGTTCCTTCACCGACCAAAAAGGTGAAGAAGACTAAGAAGGGTCAGTCCAGCCAGGTGGTTAGACCCAAGCCACTCGCCACTGAGACTGATCCTCAAAACCAACTCAACCTCAAAAAGAGGTTGAAAAAGGCCGAGACCTCTGAGACACCCATTTCTGAGACCCTCTTGACCTCAAAACAAAGGCCAACGGAAGTCACTGAGCAATCATCCTCAGTGACCTCGGGCACTCCCATTCCACATGGTCCAACTGACATAAACAAGTCAAAGGGATCAGGAAGCATTCCCCCCTCACATCCCGATGAAGGTACTGATAAATCACAATCAGTGCCCAAGGGAGGAAAGGGTCCTGAACCCTCGGTAGGGCAGCACCACCCTACTGGAAGAGGACCCACACCCCCCTCACATCCCGATGAAGGAGCTGTCAAAAAACAATCAGTTCCCAAGGGAGGAAAGGGTTCTAAATCCTCGGTAAGACAGCACTACCTTACTGAGAAGGGGACCCACCAACACTCACATCCCGCTAACGTTCCTGAGCAATCACCCTCAGGATCTCAGGGAGAAAAGGATCCTAAATCCCCTGAAGGACAGAACAATCCTGATGGGAAGGGGGTCCACAAACTCTCACAATCAGTACCTAGTGATACTACTGAAAAGCACCCATCAGTAGTTGAAGGTGCTAAGGGGGACAAAGACTCAGAGGGAAAGAAACAACCCGCTGATATGGAACCCATCAACCCCTCAGGCGGATCCAGTCTTTCAGGAACTGCCCCCAAAAGCCAGGCTGGTGTTACCCCAGTTATTATGGCTAGTCAGGCTGAGACAACCCACTCAGTTATTATGACAAAGGGGTCAGGACCTGACCAAACCGAAGGCAAATCTTTTTATAAAGAGGAGCCGGTTGATTTTTTGGGTATTGAGTCCATGGGGGACTATCAGGCCTTTATGGAGTCTGATGAAGAGCTCAGGGAAGAGAGTGAAGAAGAAATTTTTGAGGCAGGAGAGGATATGGAAACTGATGTACAACCTGAACAACCTGAACCATCACATCAGCCCTCTCCAAGCCAAATTGAAGAGTCAGGCCTTTATGGAGTGAAGAGTCAGGCTCTCAATCTTCTGATTCATCTACTGACATTCTCCAGAAGTATGATAACTCTCTTCCCCTCACTGAAAGAAAGTTGGTCAAATTCCTACTGAAGACCAACAATGCTCTTTTCACTGGTCTCACTGATGAGATGTTTGATCAACACACTGAAGCAGCTGTTCACTATGCCAACCTGAAGGCAGATGTTGAAAGTTTTCATGAAGATGTGATCGAAATCCAATCAGACACCAAACATTCCCTGACAGCTATTGATCTTCATTTCCAGAAGTTCAATCTTTCTCTTGAAGGCATCACCAAAAGCCTTGGTACTATTCAGTCAGCTGTTAAAGATGACCCCATACTCACTGAAAAGATCCTTCAAGCTGCTGAGACTTATCAGAAGCAGTCAGCTGAAATCCATGATCTCTTCAGCTTACTGAAGGATTCTAAACTTCAGGGTCTTACTACCTCCTTGGACTCACTCAGAACTTCCATGGGTCATCAGGAAAAACATCTTAGTACTTGGGCACAATCTTCAACATCCTTGGCATGGTCTCTTGGGTCAAGGATGTCAGGCATCGAGGCTTCTCAGGCTTCTCTGGCAGATCAGATCTCAAGTCTTCAAAAAGACACCTCGGACATCAAATCAATGATGACTGAGATCTATCAGGCCTTCAAAGGTCCTACCGCTCCAGTGACTCCAACTCTTGCTATCACCATGGCTCAAGCAACAGTTGAGGGGGAGAAAGACACTGGAGTCTCCAGCCAAAGCCAACAACCTCCTTCTCACACTGAGGAAGACATTCCTGAAGCCTCTTCCTCCCATCAAGATAAAGGCAAAGGCATTCTCACTGAGCCTGAGCCTCAACCAGCACCTATCACGGTTGCAAAGGATCCTGAATCTCCACTCAGGATCCCATATGAAATTGATGGAGTTCTTTACCACTTCTCAGCCGATGAACTCAGTACTTATCTTCAGGAAGAGGAGGCAAAGAAGAAGTTGAAGGAAGAGGAGAAGGCAAGCAAGTCTGCCTTAATCAAGGTTGTTCATGAAGAGGCTGAGAAAATTGGTCTTGAGGCTAAGGATCTCTCAGGAAGAGAAGGTGGTATGACCTTTGTGAAAGCTCAGTCTGAGGAAATGACCACTCTCAGGCAGAAAAGGGAGGAAAGAGCCAAAAGGGCTGAAGAGATCAGGCAGAATAGGATTAAGAAATATCAGTGGTATATGACTGAAAGGATGAAGCCAGAACCAATCACTGATGTTCATATTCAAAGAAACACCAATCCTGCCGTTGTCACTGTCTACAGAGGTGCTGACAAGAGAAACTTTGACGTTCATTCACCTTTCAGATTCGCTGACTTTGGGATTACTGAATTGGACGAGTTGGGTCCATTAATAGCAAAGAAATCAAATGTTGTGGTCCCTAATCTGATGAAGTCATTGAGTCTGAGGTATGAAAGATTGGCAGCAGCACCTCAGGAACTTGGCATTCAATCTCTTCTCCCTGAATCTGCACAACCTGCTTCCTCTCAGTCTTCTTCAAGGAAAATAAAGAAGATAGAAGCTGAGCCTGAGATCAAGATTCCTGGTCTTGACTGCAATAGGGCTCTCCCTGAAGGTGTTCCTTTCAGAAACAATATGGTCATTGAATAGCCTGAAAGAGGGTTGTTCTTCATTGATGAGTTTGGTGACAAAGCCTTCCAGAGGTGGAGTGATATAGATCTATCAGGGATCAAAGCTATGCTAGGCTTTCTAATGATGGCCTCTCCACTCAAGAGTCCTGAGAATGTGAGGTTTTGTCATGACCTGAAAAGAAAAATCAATGAACATCCTGACCAACATGAGCTGCAGTCGAAGAAGCCCAAGCTTGAAGCCCTTGGAATCAAGTTGAACTGATGACCTGCCTGAATACCCAACACTACCCTTTTTTTGTACTTAGTTTTGTTAGGACTTGTAAATGATATTAATAAGATGATGTTTTTATTATTTCAGTGTCCTTATTTACATTCTAGTACATTCAGTATGAGCAGAAGTCGTTAGCTCACTCATATCTGATCAAAAAACACTTAGGAATAATTTATATCCAAATAGGGGGAGATTGTTGGGTCATGTAAAACCCAAGAATGCTTCGAACATGATTTGGACACAAATTAACTAAGTGTTAACTTAAACCGAGAACAATTCAAGTCACTGAGAGAACAGCCTCTCAGTGAGTCATCTTCAGGATGCTTAAGGCGAATTCAAGAAGAAGGATTCACTACTCAGGAAGGCGGTACTCCCTGAGTAGGACTTAAGCCAAAGAAGAAGATGATGGATTCAGTGAGTATTGGATAAGAGCTCACTGAACCCCAGTCTCCTCAACCAACAAAGTGATTGAATGACTGAGGAACCAACGCCTGAAGAAAAGGCGGGAACAATAGGGAAAAGATCTGAGAAGATAAGAGTGTAAACCCAACACTCTTCTCTTGTCAGACTCAACCTTCCCTATTGCGGCTAAAAGTCATGGAGTGTCAGCCAACAACTCCCAAAGACTTATTTAGCCCTTTCCTATTGGTTCTTGGAAATAACAATTACTATTTGTAATTGTCAGACACGCAACCTCAACAACTTGTATTATATTTAATCACTTATACTTAGAATACTTGTGTATAAATAGAGCAACTGTGAGAGAAGTTAAGGTGTGCTTTGTATAATTAAAGTCTTGAACTTTTACAAAGGAACTTCTCTCCTACAAAGAGTATACAACTCACTGAGATAGCTCAGTGGGTATATTGTTACCACTCAAGCAAAACTTGAGTTTCGATAGGAGACACCCCATACCCTTGTCTATTCAATCCCAAGTGTTTGTTCCGCAAAACACTTGGGTATAGATTCTTGGAATTATTTCTAATAAGAATTTAAACGTTGAAAAATATTGTTGTTTTTACATTCACATTTTATAACTGTTAGAATAATCCTTAAACATTGTATTAGTCATTAACACCAATAGATTAACTTTCTAGTTAATTCTAATCGTGTAAAGGGACCAACAGTTATGGCACAAAAGATTGTCTCATCTCAATTTTAAAACCATCACTGACCTTGCCAAGAAGAAATTAGTTGACGGTCTACCTAAATTCAGATATGCCAAGGATCACTTGTGTTCTGCGTGTGAACAAGGGAAAAGTCACCGTGCTCATTTTCCTCCCAAAACAGAACACAGCACAGATCATGTCCTACAACTGCTTCATATGGATTTGTGTGGTCCGATGCGAGTTCAGAGTCTTAACGGGAAGAAGTATATTCTGGTAATAGTGGATGACTACTCACGATGGACTTGGGTCTATTTTCTTCGGACTAAAGATCAAGTTCCTTCTATCCTCATCACGTTTCTCACCAAGATTCAAGTTCAAGTCCGCAACACCGTCCGCATCATCAGAACAGACAACGGGACTGAATTTAAGAATCAAATCATTCGGGAATTCACTGAGAAACAGGGTATTGTTCATCAGACTTCAATAGCTCGCACTCCAGAACAAAATGGTGTAGTTGAAAGACGAAACCGTACGCTCGTGGAAGCAGCTCGAACTATGTTGATCAATGCTCAATTACCGGATTATCTTTGGGCTGAAGCTGTCAATACTGCTTGTTATACTCAGAATCGTGCCATGATCAACAAAAGACACAGCAAAACACCATATGAGCTTATACAAGGAAGAAAACCAAACATCAACTATTTTCACGTCTTTGGAGCATTGTGTTATCCGAAGAATGATAAAGATGATCTTGGTAAACTTAAGGCTAAAGCAGATATTGGGATTTTTGTTGGATACTGTGAGAACTCCAAGGGATACCGAATTTGGAATCGTCGGACTGGGGATATTCAAGAAACCATACACGCTAATTTTGATGAACTCACTGAAATGGCTTCTGAGCAAGACCGCTTGGAACCCGCACACAACCGTCTTAACTTCCCTGAATCTTCAGCTGCACCCCTACCTTTCAACAGGAAGGATTTGGAAGATTTGTTTGCACCAATGTTTGATGACGTTCGTGTTACTAGTGCATCAGATGCTTCCACCAGTTCCGCTGCTCAACATGTCATACAACAAGCACCTGATCCATCAGCATCTACCTCTACCGTAGTTGCTGCCGATGCACCACAACCTGAACTATCATCATCAATGGATACAACACCTCAACCAGCAGTTGAAGATTCTTCCCCCACTTCTAATCAGGTTTCCACACCATCCGATTATGACGGGAACGCATTCTTCAATCCATTTGCTCCACCACCAACCATTCCAGAATCAGGAGAATCCTCCTCGAGCAATATGGACCCGTCAGATCATCATCACAACATTCAAAATTTTCCATCCACCCACAAATGGACAAGAGATCATCCTTTGGTAAACATAATTGGCAATCCTAACAATCCAGTCCTCACAAGACAAAAAACTTCATTCAGACAGTGAACATTGCATGTATGCACTCACTGTTTGTCAATCTGAACCTAAAAACATCAAAGAAGCCCTTACCTACGACAATTGGATTGAATCCATGCAAGAGGAGTTGGAACAATTCAAACGTTTGGAAGTCTGGGAATTAGTTGAAAGACCAGATGGAGTTTATGTGGTTGGATTGAAATGGATTTGGAAAAACAAGCTAGGTGCAGATGGTACAGTGATTCGTAACAAGACCCGACTGGTAGCAAAAGGATACAGCCAAGAAGAGGGTATTGACTTCGAAGAATCGTTTGCTCCAGTAGCTCGGATTGAGGCAGTTAGAATGTTTCTGGCATACGCAGCCCACAAGAATATCACAGTCTATCAGATGGATGTGAAGACGGCATTTCTCAATGGACAACTCCGAGAAGAGGTGTACGTGTCACAACCAGAAGGCTTCGTGGATCCAGATCATCCTAACCATGTATATCGGCTTAAGAAAGCCCTTTACGGCCTTAGACAAGCCCCAAGGGCATGGTACGATAAACTGTCCGCATTTCTCCTTGCTAATCATTTTACCATTGGAACTGTTGACCCGACTTTATTTATACAAACACACGGGGACGACATTCTCATCGTACAAATTTATGTGGATGATATTATTTTTGGTTCAACCAATACAAAATATTCAAACGCTTTTTCTAAACTAATGAAACAAAACTTTGAGATGTCTATGATGGGTGAACTTTCTTTCTTTCTAGGATTGCAAGTTCATCAATCACCCCGTGGTATATTTCTAAGTCAGTCAAAATATGCTCAGGAAATCCTGAAAAAGCATGGTATGACCAGCTGTGACACCTATAATACCCCAATGTCCTCCTCATCCCCGAAGCTAGATGCTGACATCCATGGGACACTCATTGATCCTACGAAGTATCGTAGTATCATTGGCTCGATCATGTATCTCACAGCTAGCAGACCGGATGTTGTATTTGCCACATATCTTTGCTCCCGATATCAGTCTAGACCGACTGAACGGCATTTGTCAGCCGTTAAAAGAATCCTTAGATACACAAAGGGAACCATTAACTTGGGAATCTGGTATCCAAAGGATTCTGGGTTTGAACTTGTTGCATTTTCAGACGCTGACCATGCAGGATGCTTAGACACACGCAAGAGTACATCAGGGGGAGTTCAATTCTTGGGTGATAAGCTCGTCTCTTGGCAATCAAAGAAACAAGACTGCACCTCACTGTCTTCAACAGAATCTGAATATGTAGCCATGTCTGCTTGTTGTGCTCAAGTCATCTGGATGAGATCACAACTAATGGACTACGGTTACACATTCAACAAGATTCCGATGTATTGCGACTCCAAGAGTGCCATTGCCATTTCATGCAACACAGTCCAGCATTCGAAGTCCAAGCATATTGATCTCCGGTATCATTTCATCAAGGAACACGTGGAAAAGGGAACTGTTGAATTATACTTTGTGGGAACTGAACACCAACTGGCGGATCTGTTCACAAAAGCCTTGCCTCATGCAAGATTTGTGGATCTGGTTCACCGGCTTGGTATGAGATGTTTGACGCCAAACGATTTGGAAAAATTTCTTAAAAACAAATAAATGAGTCAAATATCCAAACTATCTTTGTAAATATATTAAAAAAAAAAAAAAAAAAAAAAATGCAAGTACAATCCCTCATCCAACACGGTGTTTATTTTTACAATGTCTATAATTATTTTTTAACACGTGTTGAGGGGGAGATAATTTTTACCACAAGTTTTCAATTGTACTTGCATATATTCTCAGAAATTGTTGTTTCTCAAAATTTTGGTGATAAGATGATAAAGATGAAAAGTTGTGTGCATTAAATGTCAAAAATGAGACTTAGGTTTAGCATGATGGTGGTTTAGGACCTAGTGATCAAAGTTACCTAGGTTAGGGGATGAAATATGTAATATTTGCATAATTAAATGTTAGATATTTAAACTCATCCATCGCAGTTATTGCTCTGAAATTTTTACCAACCAAATTAAATTCACCCAACCACCATCATCGACGGCCAACAATCAATCCACCAATCCGAACAAGATCTTTGATTGTTGTGAGTGTTCTTATGTTTAGTGTGTAATTATAAATGATGGTTTTGAACAGATTCTTGATCCAACGGCTAGAATAATCTAAATTGTAAAATTTAGTACTAGGGTTTGCGTTAATTTGGGTTTTTTGATTTAGAGCGTTTGTGTTATTAAATGATTGTATGATAAGACTTTTACAATGATAGTTAGCCTATATTGCATGCTTAATCACCCTCAGAAACCACAAATTAGTCTAATCGAATTTTAGGGTTTAAGCAACGATTTGGGGAAATCTGTGTAAAAGTGTTATTGGATAATCTGTTGAATGGAAAGATGTTGTTTGATGTTAAATTGAATAATGCCATGATTGATTTGTACCCAGAAACACTTTAAGAGAATCAATTGAATTTTAGGGTTTATCAAGAACAAGAACACTAGCAGTTTGATTTATGTGTAATTATGGTTCGTTTTTGTTATAACTTAGCCAAAATGCCCATAATAGTCATACAAATTGTTTGTGAAAATCTGTGGTCACAAATCATAATGAATCACGATAAAGATTTGAATGTTCATCGTCAAAAAGTGCTCGTAAACTCTTGTATAAGAGTTTATCGAAGTTGGCCAAAATTATCGCAGTTGGGATAAGTTATCGCAGTTGGGATAATTATCGCAGTTAAGATTTTATCTTGATTGACTTAATTATCGTGATTGTCATAATTATCGCAGTTGGATAATTATCGCAGTTGGATAATTATCGCAGTTGGGCTAATTATCTCAGTTGAGCTAATTATCGCAGTTGGGATGATTATCGCAGTTGAGATGATTATCGCAATTGGATAATTATTACAATTAAGATATTTATCTTGATTAAATGATTATCGCAGTTGTCATAATTATCGCAGTTGTCAATAATTATCGCAGTTGACATAATTTATCGCAGTTGTGATCTGATATAAAACTTTGATCAATTTCCTTAGGTATATCTTGTATACTTATCAAAATTAATCAAAATTTTATAGAATTTGGCTAATTTTTTGATAAATTCTTTGACCAAGCATGTAACAAACAATCATTAATACAATAGAATGCTATGTGTTGTTCTTAAAAGCTAACAATTTTTCTAACAAACATGCATTCTGTATATTCGTATATGATTGTTGATTCAGAAACACATCAATGGCATCTTCCCAACAACAACCACTTCCTGCTCTCACCAAAGAAGAAGTCTTTCCTCGTGGGTATACTCTGGAAATAGGGAAGAACAATTCACGGGTAGAATTGGACAAGATCAAATGTTCTGATCCAAGTTGCCAGATTGCTATAGAGATTCTCAAAGCTCACAAATGCAGGGATATTCTTGACAGCTCAGACACCATTCCAGAGTTATATATTCATCAATTCTGGGATACCTTCACTAAGAGCAATGATGACAAGTACTTTACTTGCACACTGGATCGGAAGAAAATCAGAGTTACACCTGCTACACTCAGAAAAGCCTTGAAACTTCTAGAGGCACCTGAAGCTGCTAACCGATTCCACCCAACACCTTCAGAGTCTGAGGTCATGCAATTCCTGGAAGATATTGGTTATGATGTTCAACCTGATACACCATTAACCACGATCTCCAAAGTTAATGCTAGATACATCCCTCAACCCTGGAGGACTATCTTCTTCATCATAACACATTCAATAACTGGAAGAGATAGTGGGTTTGAGCATCCAAGACTGTCTCATCTTCAAGTCTTGTGGGGATTTCTAAACCAAGAACCTATTGACTTTGCTGCTCTTATTTGGGACGACATAATGTACTTACAGCGTAAAATTTTCAAGAAAATCCCATTTGTTCGATTCACCAAAGTTCTTATCAGCTATCTACTTGATCAACATGAAGACCTTGATAAGCGTCCTACAGATCAAGAAGTTCATGAGTATAGCATGGATAAAACATTGGGTAAAGTTTATTTCCCAAAAGAAAGCACGCGAAAGCAAGGTTCAAGGTTGCCAGAATTTTTGATGCCTGATGAGGTCAAAGAAACAAAAGCTTATCATGATTACGACAAAGCATACCAAGAACGTCGTGTGGGTCTTGCCAAGATGGTTGAAGAATCTAGATCTTCAAAGACTCATTCAAAAGGTAAGACAAAGACAGGAAGTGCCTCAAGTGTCTCTAAACCAAAAGAAAAACATCCAAGAACAACATTCATCAAGAGAAGAGTACCCAGTAAACCACAGCCAAAGCCTGAACCGAATAGAATCGTTGATGAAGATACAGAATCTAACTCTGAATCATCTGAATCTGAAGAAGAACACGTCTTTATGACTGAAGAAGAAGCTGAATTTCACAATAAGATCTCTAAGGAGAATGCTCAAAAACAAAGTCTCAAATCATTAAAAGAAGATGAAGAGCGAAGAGCAAAGAGAGTATTGGAACAACAGATGGAGTATGAAAGAACACATGGAGTTGGAGGATCACAAACTGTTCCTAAAGAAGCCATGACCCAAGATGATCCGGTTAATCAACCCAGTGGGTCTGGAGCTGAATCAACAAAGGTCTCTTCACAGCAAACAAGTTCGGTTAATCAACCCGACTTGGGAGCACCAACTCAGGAGGAAAAAGAAAAAGATCAGGATAGCAACATTGTTTTATCTGATAAGGATATTTCTGATTCTATGTTTGATGACAATCCCAAGGAACAAACACGTAATGATGATAATGAAGATTGGAACTTAGAAGAAGAAAAAGACATTCTGGGAGACCAAACAACTAAAGCAGCCAAAGATCTTGAGGAAGCAACTAAACAGGAAGAAGAAAGGAAACGTAAGGAGGAGGCTCAAGCTAACCTGGAAGCAGATAGCTACCTTCGTTCTCACACTCCAACACCTCCTCCTTCCCCTCCAAAGGACACAAACGAATCTAAACTGTCTATGGTCGTTCATAACCCACAACAGCAGCAAGAACAACCACCAATTCAGTCCTCGACTGCTTCTTCACCCAAGACACCTCCTGGATCACCGCCTAAGAATCCAACACCTCCACCCTCACCTCAAAAGGAATCAACTACTAAATCTGATGAACCAATCCCTTCTCTCACTCCATCATCTTCGCGATCTTCATCACCAAAATCAAAATCAAAAGCATCAGTTTCTGAAGATATTCTTAAGGCCTACAAAGGAAAGAGCAAGAGAAGAATCGTCCATGTTACGAAAGTTGAGGTTGTGACTCCTGCAGCAAAGAAACTCAAAAGGGCAGTAAAGAGAGCACAAGCACAACGAGACAACCAAGCTACAACTAAATTGGCTGAAATGGAAGACTTAGTCAAGAAGTTGTCTCAACAAATGGAAGAAATGCAGGAAAGCAAGAAGCAGATAGATGAATTCCTTGGTTTCAACATCAAAGATCATATGACACGCAAGGCAAAGAAATTTGTTAAGCAATTTCTTCCTGATCTTCAGCAAAACATAAATGAACACATTGATGCACAACTTGACGAAAAGATCAAAGAAGCTGTCTCTTCTTCTTCCCACTCCAAACCACTTCCAGAACTCATCACTGAATATATTGAGCTTGTGCTTCTCGATCGACTCTTTGAAATCACCTCTCCTTCTCCCGAAGAAATTAACCTGATGGCAGCTCTTAAAGCACATATTGAGAAGAAATCATGCAAGGAAACTGCCGACAAAGGAAAACGAATTCGAGAGGATGATGAGGATGATCAGGACCCTAAACCCGACCAAAAGAAACACAAAGGCGGGTCAGGGATTCACATTAAGGAGCCAACTGGACACAAACCATCATCTCAACCTCCTAAACATCAATCCTCTGGTCCCACTGAAACCGAACATCATCATGAGCAGTTTACAACTGAAGATATGGAATTCCAGCCACAAGATGATCAACCTCATTCACCATCATCATCACCAAAACCAAAGCCATCCAAGTCCAAGCCTTCACACAGCAAAAAGTCATCTACTGGACCAGCTGTTGTCACATGGCTGGATAATGATACGGATGAGCTAGGAAATGACTGGTTCGATCATTTAGCAAGTGCTCAAGTTCAGATTGACGAAGCTTCTCGAGTTGAAGACAGCACCTTTGCTGTAACTCAAGAGATTAAGAGAAGTCTTAACATTAAGAAGATGACCAAAAGAGAACTTCGTCGGATCAAGAATGATGCTTTCCTTCTTCTGAAAAACAAATCCAATAGCGCAGCAGAACTCGAATATCACCTTGAAAACATTGCACGGGCAATGTCAAGTGACTTCGACTGGGCTAGTCCAGACGTCGTCAGGAAAGTTGGCAAGAATCAACCATTCATCACTGATTGGACCAAGCCACTGACCGTGATACGAAGACATCATCACTCGGAAATTCCCTTTCAAATGTTCTTCAACAAAGATCTGGAACTTCTAAAGAATGGAGCTCAAGGGACGACAAAGTACGCTACATCTATCACTTTCACACCAGCCGCTCATTACACACAATCAGCCATTGAAGAAGCAGCTATTAACAGCAATCTGTTTGTTAAAAGGCTCGTCAAATATGATCGTGATACAGAGCTGGGGGTTCATCACTGGTACTCTAAAAGACAAAGCTGGTACAAGTACAAACTTGTCCTCCAGAAATCAAAAGAACCAGTTTACAGTGATCTCAGAATATTGGCCGTCATCAACGTAAGCGGATCTAGAAGATGCGATTATATATTTCTAGAAGAGATCACAGTAAGAAGAATCGATAACAATCTTTACAAATTCTCTGAGGCGGATTTTCCTGATCTAAATCTAAATGATATCGAAGACATGTATCTGATGAAGGTCCAAGGCAAATTGCAGCATCTGACCAACGAGCTTCGATATGCACTTAGTACTTCCCTCTGTCATTACATCAGGAGAACCATCATCAAAGAACGTGTAGAAGATCTCCAGCTTGGTGTGGAAAGTTATCAGACTCAGCTTAATCTTGTTGAACCACAGTTCCTTCTAAACAGCAATAAGGATCCTCAGTACACCATGCTACATCGTCCAAACTTTGGGTTCGTCTACAGAAGCACAACTGATTTTCACCGCTTCATGGCATTCAATGAAATTCACAAGTTCTGTGATGATACCCTAAAGAGTGTACGTGACGGGCTAGCCAATAGAGTTCGAGATTCGATGTTGGAAAAATCGAGAAGATGGAATTCAAAGGAGCTGCGACAAGTCAAGGAATTTATTCGGAAGATGGAAGAACGGTTATACCATAGGGATCAGATGAGGAGGCTAGAGAGCTATGTTGGGGGTCGTCCACCATTCGCCATCAGATTGTTTCAGCGAACTGACCCAGTGTTTACAACTTTTGGTAAAGGTGGATGATGTAAGAATTAATTCTCAAATTTCATCATATCATTCTTCTTTCCATATTTGGCATGTACATTACGGTTTGTGCACACATAACAGTGTACAACCCGGACCTCAAAGAAAGGACCCTGAGGTACGCTTCAGTGCCTCAATCCTGAAAAAGGAGCGAAAGCTTCTTACTTATGAGCAGAATTAAAATCAGAATGTTTTTCAATATTTTTCAAACATTCTGCTCATAAGGACAAATATTCCCTTGTTAAGGGGGAGTATTTGAAAATATAATCTTTGTTCAAAGAATTATAAATGTTCTTGAAATTCTTCCCTAAAATTCAAAAACAGCATATTTTAATCATAAACGTTTTCCAAAAATATCATGAGTATGCTATTTTTGAGGGGGAGAAGAAAAAGATGATTAAAATATGATGTATCATTTGCTAGAATCTCGTGTGCTCAAACTCAGAATTGACCCTCGAATTGACGAATAGGAAAGTCAGTAGTCGAAAGGACATGTCCCGGACGGGTAATAATTTCAAGCCAGTTTATCTGGTGATGTAAGCGTGTCTCGCAAAGGACGTGTCTGAGTAGAATGTACCGATTTCGAGCGATAATCTTTGAATCTGATCTGGACGGGTAATAATTTCAAGCCAGTCTAACTGGTGATGTAAGCGTGTCTCGCAACGATCAGGTTCATTGAAAGTCAATCAATTCAAAAGTGCCAACTCTTTCCGGCATGTGCAAATTTCAAAATTCATTACTTATGCGCACATGTTAAGGGGGAGTACTTCTGAAAATCATCAAACTCTCAAGGTGTCAACAAAATGTCTTTACAATTATCGACACTTTGAGAGATTTTCAATGGTTTTGGTTTATGGCATCATTAGGATAGTCATGGAGCTATAAGGTGACTAAGGTTAGGGAAAACCGTCCTATGATCCGCCAGAGCCGGAGGGATCTACCCAAGGACAATACAAATAGTTTAGAACTAGAAAGTCCTAGGTATGATATAAAAAGGAGAAAATGAATGAACGGAGAAAGAAGGGGTTGAAGAATTAAAAAGAAAAGCAAAAGAAAAGGGTGAAAAGAAATAGCCCTCCATTTGTTCAACCTTAGGGCAGACACCGGGTTCAATTCATAATCTACTGGTTGATGAGCATCACCGGTATTGAAGACTAAAGACGTCATGGACCCAGTGACGCACTAATAAACCTTCTTAGCCACTCAAGTGTCTCTCAAAAGACATTTGTTTCATTCACACGGAGAACCCTTCATAATCTATCAACCTCTCATTACGAGAGTGTTGATATTGAAAAGGAGGCAATCTGCTCCATGCCTCCGATGACCAAACAAATGTGCACTGATTGAGTCTAGAGCCATGAGATTCATAAAAGATCTCTTAGGTACACTTAGTATTACTCTGTTGTTCTACTTCATGGGCAGCAGATGTAAAATTAAGAAAGTGTCCTTCGCAGATCTTAGCAATCTGCCAAGAACATTCATGAGAGAAGTCACAATTGTGATTATCAATGATTGAATGGAAATCCTGCCAGAGCAACATCAAACAACTCTGACAGCAGGTCACTTCGGTAACTCCTTGTGGGTTACGCTTAGTGTTTTGCTCCAAACGGTCTACAGTCGTGGGGTGATCTCCAGCGACTCACTGAATCGTGGGTGCACTTCGGTGTGTCCGTGTAATCCCTTTCGGGGGAATCCGGTTCAGAACGGTCTGGGTTAGGATTTGAGAAAGTCTTCACACTATGCTGTTGATGATCTCAAATTTGAGCCTGTAAGTACCGGTTGGTTCGTACTGTTGCTGCTGCTGCTGCTGCTGAGGAGCTGGAGTTCGACCATCAAGAATCCATCATGTTCATATCTTGAAGTAAGGTTTTTCACAAAGACTCAGTAACATCAAAAGTTCAAAATATGATTCAAAACAAGACAAAGACATATGAGCATGATGGAGAAGACGAAAAGACATTGGAGATTGGCAGAAAGAGACAACATCATACCATCATTATTCAAGAACAAAGAAACAAAGATTATAAAGACGTCAGAAGCCGAAGAAGCAAAGAAGACGTCGAGCAACATTGATGATCAAGACTTAGGGGGAGATTGTTAGGAACACGTTTCATATATTTACAAGTCTTGTTCATTTAAATGTAATGTTGCAAGTTTAAGGACTATATGGTTTGTATTTGTGGACCGGTCCATTAGTAGTCCATGGACCGGTCACATTAGTTAGTTCATTCTTATCACATGCATGGGAATATTCCTAGAATTATTCCCCTCCCATTGCCTATAAATAGAAGGCATGGGATTCATTTTATGTGTTGGTTTTTCATGTTGTATGCGTAAGCTTTGTTCGAGTAACATTCGATATATTGAAAGCCGACCACTCTTCTTCTTATTCTTCTTCTTCTTATTCTCTTATCTTATTTAGTAGTGCTTATTAGATTATTCATCTCTTCATACGTAGCTTAATATAGTAATAGTACGAGTTCTTATTTGTTCTAAAGAGTGTGTGTTTGAGATTTAGTCGTGACCTACACGTCACACTTGATCGGGTGGTTGATACAAAAAGTTTTTAAGTTTTTAAATGGAAACGTATTCACCCCCCCCCCTCTACGGTTTCCACAAGTTCATTCGGTTATGCAGGCATAAATGATTGAAGTACTTGTGTCCATGAGAAATAAGGTAAACACATAATGCATTCGGGTAATCCAAATTAAGTATTTCAGCCAAACAACAAAATTTGAGTAAACAATTCACGTATCCAAATAAACAAGCATTGAGTTTAGTTAAAAGCGAGCATGTATTCTCCCCCAAAACAGTTATAAGACAAGTAAAAGTAGGGGCATGAACTCACCTCAGTCCAGCAATGCAATATCACAACAATATCAGTGGGTAGAACAGCACAATAAACCAAACAGTAGCATAGCACCACAGCTCAAAGGTAGTGTAGCACAACGGCAGCTAACCCGTCTCGGCACTACGGACTCGGCACAACCTTATAATATAAGCTTGTCTTAACATCTATTCCAAAAGTGTACAAATTTCCAAAGTTAACTATTCCCAAGTATATCCCACTTTCGATTCCAAAATATTCTTATTAAATCCATTTACTAGTGTTTGGTATCATCGTGTGTGCAGTGCTGACACAACATTGACTCAAGTGAACACACGCCAAGAAAACTGACCAAAACGTAGCGACTCACAAAAATCAACAATAATCCATCGAGCTGTTGCAAATTCCCAGGTGTATTCTACTACTAACTACTAATCAAAACAAGGTCAAGGTCAAGTGATTAAATTTTAAGGTTTTATAAAGTGTCCGGACGAATTGCCGGTTCCTTACCGAATTCGTCACCCGATAAGTCTAACAATTCCTTCGACTTGCTTATAATTCAGAAGCTAATCACAATAACGGTAAGTCATAAGGATAGGTCGCACACTAATAATTTCCTCCAACGTACTTATCGGGCCCTTATTGGGCTTGTCAACCCAATATGTCCGATAACTATGCCGGTTGGGTGTATTAATGTCAACCAATCCGTAACTCGGCATTAATTCCTTATAACATTAATATTTTCATAAGTGGTATTCCTCGATTTACGTGCCCTCGAAACGTTTAATAACTCATATATATTTCTATTTTGTTTCATTAAATACTTTTCTTTTTATCCTCAAAAATATTAAATAATAATTGTTAATTAATACTTTTAATTATTATTATTATTATTATTATTATTATTATTATCATTTCCCTTTTTCACCTTTGTCACTTTTATTTCTAAACAAAATATATATCGAGTTATCTCACGTTTCGATTCACAATTCCGAGTTTCATTATTGTCGGGACAACAAGTCAACCATAATAGTCACAAGTCCCAAATATAAGTCTAATATCATTTTTTGGCTTGTCGAGACCACGCCAAGACTACAAAGTCTCGGTGGCACTCGATGTCGCTCAAACATCACAAGTATTATTTCAATCTCACAATAATTCCGCGTCCAACAATCTCAATATATACACGGCCCTAATCCTACGGCTCGATAACCATATTCCAAATCCAAATCTAAGTTCCAAGTTCCAAGTCTCAATCTCACATCAACAATAACCATAACAACAATATTAATAATACCATGCCGAGACCATGAAGGTCTCGGCTTCAAACCATGGCACGCCAAAACAAACCAAACGGACCCGTGGGGTCTCGGCTCCAAATCCAAACACAACCATGGCCACTTCTAGAAATTAAAACAAAACGAAACTTTAATCTAGTGTAATTCGGGCAAGACCTAAAACTCGACCACGAACCACCAAGGGTTTTCAACCCTTCGAACCAAACAAAATAATAAATAAAATAAAAACAAAATAAGCTAAACCAACACAACTATAAGCTCGGAATAAGCTCGATACCACAACTACACGACTCGAACTCAAAACCAAACACAAACGTGACCACAATCCAATGATACCAAACCTATATTATTATTGTTAGATTGTGAAAATGATTAACCCTTTGTTTTCAACCAAAACCCACTCGAAATAATAACTACAACTCGTTATGTACGAGTTCACACCCACACCGTATCACACGTGGGTGAAAACGGTGTGTCTTACCTTCTTACTCTCGGATCTATACGAATCTTGGCTAATAAGTGGTGGTGGTGGTGGCGCGTTGTGGTGGTGGAAGGTGTTCTTGGGCGCGTGTGGTTGCTAAACAAGCTAAGGAGATCACAAAGTGGTGTTGTGTGGTGGCGGTGTGGTGTCAATGATGGCGGTGGTGTGCTAAAAAGGGGTGGCCGGTGGTGGGGTGTAGGGTTGCGACGGCTAGGGAACAAGGGGGAGAAGACACAACCCTAAAATGCTATAATGAGGGTTTTTATACCCCTTGTGTGCCATTTGTAACCCTACTAACCATAAGGACCAAGCATGTAACTTAGGGCAAGGGGGCCTAAGTGTTATTTTGCTAAACTTTTCATTAAACGCTAACGAGGCTAGTTTAAGTGCCGAAACATTTTCTCGAGTCTTTTTAACTTACGCCATTAGTTTTAAAATCATTTTTCCATGAAAAATGACTATAAATATGCATATCTTTGCTAACGACGCTAAAATCAACTTATTAAACGTATTATTAGGTTTTTATTGTGCCAAATCGCGTAGTGCTCAAATCAAGGTATACAGAAACTTACTCATCACACTACCATAATTCCAATAAGATTAAGTAAACCTAATAAATTCCAAAATTTCACCAACACGGTTCTTAATATTTAATTATTTGTTTTTAAACGAAATGCGATATTAAAAATAAACTCCCAAAATTACCGGTTGTCACAATTACACTATAGTAAACAGCTTATCAGTAACTTAAACACAATTATCATCAACAAAAAGCACATAAAACAACAAAATTATAATATCATCAACTTCAGATATCACTGGTGATACTACACATATGATGCAGAGCATATTCAAAACAACAATCAGACATAAGAACAACATTCCAATGCAGTTAAAAACAAAAATTCAACTAATAACTTAATTAGTAAGTGAAATTACAAGAGTAGATAACCAGATTATCAAATATTTTTCACTCACACATTTCATCAAATACTTGGTGTGCAACTTGATTAGAAGAAATGTTAAACAACCTGATCCACATAATTATCAACCAAATCAACAACATTATCAACCGTAACAATATCAATCTAATCAACTTCTGAAACAAACGGTTCATTCAAATCAAAAGAAGCCATAAAAAATGATGATAATGATCGGGAGGTGATGATGAGATGATGAATGTTCAATCACTAGCACCAAGTGATGATTGTGATGTGGTGATGATCAGAATGATCGCGTTGATCGGAAAGATGAGAGTAGTTGGAGATGATTGTGACGTGATGATTGTGACGGCTAACTAATTTTGGGAGGGAAAGATGAGATCAGGGAAAGGATGAAAGAAGTTGGAGGTAAGAGATGAGAGCAGATGAATGAAAGAGGTTGGAAGTAATTGTGTAAAAAATGATGAACGAATGAAAAAAAAAATGAGAAGAATTTATATAGTTGGAGCATTTAAGGTTAAGCATATTAAATCTTAGGTTTAATCCCCACCATTAGATCAAAATAAATGAATGGTATGAATTTGTCCTTCAGTAAGCACCAAAATAAGAGTAACCTAAATGAACTTTTCTCTAATTTCATATGGAACTGCTTGGCAGTAAGTTGGATAGTTTCAAGACACTAATTAGTTAGAAAAGTGATTCTGTAAAGTTACCCAACTGAGTGTTTTTCGAAAGTACTCAAACTATTTTTATGGGTCTAATGATATTGGTGAACATAAAAATAGTACAATGACTAAATTGAACATAAATGTAAACCGTAAAGTACATTAACCTTAGAGTAAATTGCAAAAATCGTCCTTGTGGTATGGTCAAATTGCACGTTCATCCTTGTGGTTCATTAAGTGCAAAAATGATACGCATTTTCTACTGTTACGCGCACTTTTGATCCTTCATTTTAACCGGCGTTAAGTGAGTTCCGTTAGCAGTTACACGTTAGCCCTTTTGGTAAACGATTGTTGCAGCGCCCATCCTTTACACTGACGATCTTTTATATATATATATATATATATATATATATATATATATATATATATATATATATATATATATATATATATATATATATATATATATATTTTTATTTTTTTTTTTTTTTTTTTTTTTGTTTTTTTTTTTTTTCGATTTTTTTTTAAAAAAATTCGTCCGTTTTTTTTTGAATTTTTCTTGAATTTTTTTTCCGAAAATGTTTTTTATATAAAAACGTTTTATAAAAAGTTTATATATAAAAATGTTTTTATATAAAAAAATTTATAAAAAAGTACTTGTATAAAAATGTTTTTTTATATAAAAAAAGTTTTATATAAAAACGTATAAAAACTTTTTTATACGTTTTTTATATAAAAAAATTCACATGTGACAAAAAACGTATATATGTTCTAAATAATTTTATACATTTTTATAAAAAAGTATATATGTTCTAAAAACGTAAGATTTTTTTTTTTTTTTTTTTTTTTTTTTTTTTTTTTTTTTTTTTTTTTTTTTTTTTTTTTTATGTTCTAAACGTAAAATTTGAGAACATACATACATTTTTCGTTTAGAACATATTTTTGCAATTTACTCAATTTTTATACGTTTAGAACATATATAAAAACATATAAAAAATTTAACGTTTTTAGAACATATATTTTTTTTTTATAAAAACGTATAAAAAATTTTAGATCATATATACGTTTTTTCGTCACATGTGAAATTTTTTATATAAAAAAAGTATAAAAATGTTTTTATGTTTTTATATAAAACTTTTTTTTATATAAAAACGTTTTATATAAAAAAAATTTATATAAAAACTTTTTTATAAAACGTTTTTATATAAAAAAACATTTATATATAAAAAACATTTTCGAAAAAAAAATTACTTGACAAAAAGAAAATTTCAAAAAAAAACGAAAGAATTTTTTTAAAAAAAAAATTAAATTATAAACGGCCGTTAGTTTAAAGGATGGGCGCTACAACGACCATTAGCCAAAAGGGCAAACGTATAACTGCTAACGGAACACACTTAACATCGGTTAAAATGAAGGACCAAAAGTGCACGTAACAGTAGAAAATACATACCATCTTTGCACTTAATGAACCACATGGACGAAATGTGCAATTTGGCCATACCACAAGGACGATTTTTGCAATTTACTCTTAACCTTATAAGGCAGTAACTGGTCCTTGAAAACTATCACTAAACCACTCTGCGCGTTAAAATAATAATCAAGGTTGTCGGATCCTACCTAGAATCGTTTTCGGCTTTGCAAGATCGGGATCGTAGGATCGTAGGATCGGATCTTACCTAGGATCGTTTTTTGCTTTTCCTTTACATATGTATACAAATCATTTTTAAAAACCTTCCTCAAAAAGTCAAAAAAAGTCAAAAAAAAAAAAAAAGATCGGATCGTTCACGATCCTATGATCCTACGAGCGATCCCACGATCCTGTAACGATCCTACCTGAAAAAAGAGTTACCAACAGGATCGGATCGTTCACGATCCTACGATCCTACTAGCGATCCCACAATCCTGTAATGATCCTACCTGAATTACGATCCCGTAGCGATCCTGCTCGTTTTGTGTGTAGGATCGTAGGATCGTACGATCCTACGAGCAGGATCGCGATCCTGACAACCTTGTTAATAATAATAATAATAAATTAAAAAATAAATAAATAAATAAATAAATAAAAAATAAAAAAATCTAAGAATCCATTACAAAGTACAACACCTAGAATGCAGGTCAAAGTGTTTAACCAAACATGCATTGTTTATATAAAGAATGCGAGCTGGTTTAACCTATAAAATAAAAAATAAAAACTTTGATACTTTTTGAGAACTTCATTAAATTGTACACACAAAACGGGCTAGTCCATATCTACTTGGAGAGATTGACTAATGTCGCAAATTGGCATATTTCTGTTCTATTATGTTGTTCTGTACTCCTCAATATGGAAGCCTGCAAAAGTTAGAAAACACAGAGTTTTTATTGCCATAGCATTCTAAGAGCATCTATAATGCAAGCTTGAACAATGTTAACAAAACAGGTAATTGGCTTCTTCCAAGAGAATACTCTGTCCGTCCCTTTTTTCTTCAAATAATTGGGCACCTTCAAGTATTACAAGGAATAACTTGAACAAACCTCCCCTCACACCAAGTTAATATTTAACAATAAAAGGTACAAAAGTCTTTGCAGTTGCAGCCAACTTGATGCGATAACTTTTTTAGGGAAAATGTTTTTGCAAGGAGTTGCATTGGAGATCCCCTAATAGTGTATTTAATGTCTACGTTTTTGCAAAGGGTTGATATACATGACCTGGCAATCTAGACCCAAACGGGTCTCGATGAGTTTATATGAAAAAGTGGTAACGTGTACGTTGATGTTGTCTAACAAACCCGTTGGACCCAACATACTTCTTCAACAATTATGGAAGTGGACCAATGAGTCGTTAAGAATTGAGTTTATGTTAACCCCGCTAAGTAAAGATGATTCGTATAAACCCATTTTTCTTGAAATAAATTACTAAACTATTACCAAACTTATAAAGTATGACATTTAGATCACCATTAAAAAATTTCAGAGCATAAATACAAGCCGCCTGAACACATATTTTTTGATAAGTTGAGTAAACTAAATGAAGTGTTTTATATGCCCAGTGATCTGTACATATAATTTTTTTCAAATTTCAGCCAACCAAATGCTGTGTTTCATACTTCCAATGACCTATATGTACAAAAAAATAGTTTGTAACCTAAGTGAACAAGAACGCAAAGTTTACAAACCTCCGTGTATATCAACCCTTTTTGCAAAATAATCATTTATTTGCTAATAATACAAGGAAGGTGGTGCAAAAATTAAAGACGAGATCATTACTCACTATTCCAAACTCCAATCCCTCTATAAAAATTATTTCTGTTTTTCTAAACTCCAAAAGTTTTTCGGGTTTTTTCCTATATAAAAATAATAGTTAATTGCCAAAAGACACGTCTATTATACATCCTTTACCTAAATATCAACCTCTAATTCACATTTTAACTATTTAGTAAATATATGTTGAGCTCTAAATCTAGTGAATAACAATGACATGTTTGCCTTAAGGGTAATTAACGGATAATTATATTATGGTTTGTAAAAGGTAATAAACCTGAACCAACAGATATCGGTCATCAGAACAAAGATCAATCAATTTTGTATAGGTAACTTGTATATTCTGGCACAAATAAGGTTACGTATTGCTGAATTTTCATTGTTTTTTTCAGTTGCATACATTTTCTAAGTTTTAACATAAGAACTTATTAAGAAGACATCTAAGCTCTCATAATTATATAACTTCCACAAAATTCAGAAGGGTTCTATTGTTCTAATTAGAAACAAGGATCTTCTCAATTTTATTTTCACCCAACTTTGACTTGGATTGGTTAATGTTAGAAGTTGTAATAATCATTTAAGGTTGTGAGGAAACCCAGGGCGTCTTTAGGGGAGTGCAAGCGGTGCCATTGCACAGGGCCACCGCTTGACGAGGGCCACAAATTTCATGCACTTCTATTATATATTACACACAATATGAGGTTTGAGTTTAATTAGTTCATGCACTACTGATACATGTGTATTTTGTGTATGTTTAAGGGCCTCTTTATGATGATGGCACGGGGCCACCAAAATCCATGAGACGGCCATTTAAGTTCCATGATTATAATAATTTATCAATGATGACACAAACCTTTTTGGATTGTGTCAAAGTACTGTGTCATATTTATCTACTTTTGCCAATCTAATGAAGGAGCAAAAAAGTTTCATACCTTTGGTTGGTGCATGGAGTTACTAAAATAGCCTAATCCAAAAGATAATGTTGTGAAGCCAGCAGCAATTTCAACCGATTTCAGCTGTGGTGATGATCCGGGGCCCTAATCGAACAAATTCAAAATAATTGTTAAAACTTCACATATCTAACCAATAGTACATATATTGGAGGCGGCATGTTTGAGATATTTGCTTATAAATGGTCAAGCAGGTTAAATTCCAATCCCAAATGGGTAACATAAATTAAAAGAAAAAGATAGCTTAAAAAGGAATTGGTCAAATGGATCAGGTTGAAAGTTGTCGGGAGTGTATTTCTAATGCATTATTAGAAATAACAGGTATTTATTAGAAATAGACAAAAGTGTTTTCAGAAATTCAGTACTATAAATATGCCCAATTGGACGCACGACCGGTTTGACCGATAACCCCAGTATGCCCCCCATATATATTAAGAGTTAAACTTGATCGTGAACTCACCATCGAGGGAGCCTCAGCTTGCACAAGCAAAACTCCAGCACTCCTATCACTACCATTTCGGCTACTCTCAAGCATAGACTCTAAAACGTTTGAGCAGGCAGCACTTGGTCCAGCCTGCGATCTGCAACAAGAGTTGACCATATATGGCTCAGTAACAAGAATATATAGATACATAGTTAAATAATATATAAAAATAGGAGATAGTAGAACAAGCAAGAAATGAAATACAACTAAATTGAAAAAGTTAATCGAGTAAAGATGGAAATGCAAGACATACAGTGATGAAGATGTGCAACATTCCCGAGCAACAAAACTTCTCATTAGGCATTCTCCAGCACCGCTAGCACAACAACCAACAATTGAAGGAGCACCAAAGGGGCCCCCTTTTGATATCGCCCAACAGCCAGAGCCATATGTTGCTGCTAATCCTACACGCCCGCTAACCTAATTAAGATTTAAAGAAAAAATTCAACATATTCATCATACAGATGAAATAGAGAAAACTCATATATGATACTGATAAGAATAACCTTTAGTGCAATGCCACCACTTGAAGCTCCAGATGCTATATTCCCTTCCTTATCGATACATATAACTCCTACAGTATCCATGATGTTGTCTTCCCCCAAAGCAGGTTGTATACCATGATTATTACCAGCCATGTGATTTGAATCATCTGATGTGAAAATGACAGAGAAATTATTACAAACATAATTCCATGAAGTATATCAAACTTTAATAATAGCACTAAAAATGTATAATTAGACAAGAATCAACACGTTTAGAAGGGAAAAAAAAGCACTGCGTAGTATGAATACCTAATACATTATTACTTTGTTGAGGACTAGATGATAGTTCCCCAGATGAAATTCTAGCTTTGGCATCTTCAAGCATTGCTTTATATTTCTTCCATTGTTCTTTTGCCTTTCTTGTCACAAGCCACTATACGCAGAATTGTGGCCGTGGAAAGTTTAAGGGGTTATATGTAAGAACGAAAACTGTTGGAATCATAATAAAACTTATATATGGTTTCCGGGTGGCTACCTCGTTGGACTCTTCAATGGTTCCCTGGATATTAACGCCCTTGGACATTGCCCAAGCCCGGGCACCCTTACCAGCCAAAAACCTGAGAGAATAGTAAAGAAAATGTTTGAAGTATAGTGTACCACAGAAAGAAAGAGCTTTAATTTCCACTACTGCCAGATATTTAGTATATAAATGATGTTTGGACTTTTCTCATACAAGTAACAAGATCATGAACTTGTAGAATGCCCGGCCTAATATAGCTTTATAATAATAAGTAGTAAGCATGCAAAATAATCGAATCAATATCAAGACAATGCATCTGCAACAAAAGTACAAAACTGGTCAAGCACTACACATCTATCCCATAGAGCTTTTGCCATTTACTGGACAGGCCAAACATCATAGAGAAACACTTCTATAAGCAAACATAGGATACCAACAACACTAAACACATAAACCGATTTGGAAAACTACATTAGTCAGATACTAAAAAGACCAGGTCTCAATCTTATTAATTTAGTAGAAGATTCCTTTTGTCCTGCTTTTTTATATGTATCTCAGTGTTTTGGGACCTCATTTACCTCTGTTGGCTTCTGTTGCAACAAAAATAGGTTTCTCCAAGTAAAAAGCATATACAGCTTACACAGTTGCACTAGCAACCAACAGAATAAAATTTATCAGGGAATTGTTGAAAAGAACCTATGAACACAAAAATACCTAAGAAAAAAAAACTGCAAAATGTGGATAATGTCACAATATAAAAAACAGTAGCTTATTTACTAAACTTAAAGACAAAAGTGAAACTGAAGTTTACATGGGAGGAATTCGACCCAGCAGAGATGAGCCCGACATCTGCTCCTTGACCAGCAAAGCTGCAATCTTAATGGCATTTCTTACACCTGGTAGTCATTCGCTTCAAATAAACGTAAAACATATATGAGAACAAAAGCCTTAATACAAGGAAATCATAAAAACAGAGGAAACAAGTCTTCATAAATACGTGTGTTGACACTTTTTGGGATATACCTGGCACTGCTCCAACAGCACCAAATGCACTGGAGTTTCCATCCATGACACTCGCATCACATTCAACATGACCATCCTCTGTCAAATTTGACCCTCTCCCAGCGTTTGTGCATGGATCATTCTGCATATAGATTCTTGTAAGACACATACATACCCAATCCATGCTAAATAACAAAGTATACAAAAATGAGTCACAACATCCAATAAATACTTTTCAAACTAACTCACACTAAATTAGGAATTCCACAAAGTTCCACAAAATGAAAATAACCAAGCCTACTAGTACTAGTATCTAGAATACTACTTAATAATAATTGTGCCATTAGTGTTATGTATATCTCCTGATAAACAACTTGCTAAAACATTATCAACATAATGAGCATTGAAACACAAAACAAAATAGTATGAACATAATAAATTTGAAAATGGAATTTAGTGAGCTACTCACTCACTATTGCATAAACACAGTTACATAAAACTAAAACCGATATAGGAAGAAGGCTGATCACGCCTTACACGTACACACACAGTCTACAAAATATCAAAAACCCCAAGTACGAACTGAATAAGACACTCAAATTTAACTTTAATTGCCAAAAATAAGCAAATAAACATCCCCACATAGCAAAAACAGTCATACCTCCAAAGTTTCAATAGCTGCCGAGACAGCATCCACGCAGTCGCCAGAGTCCTATAACAAAACAAACAAACACAAAAACCTTAAAATAACACCCAACAAACTAGTTTTTCTATAAATTAGATCCAAATGCAGCTGCTCATCTTATACTATAAAGCATACATATCCTCAACCAAATGCAAGCCTTACTCCAAGCCTCCTTTTAAAGAATCAGTCGCTCCAGAACTAGCCCCGCCATCTACTTAAAAAAAATTCCTCCCAACATCTCAATTTTCAAAAATTTGAAATTTCCCCCCATACATTTACATATCCCCAACTAAATACAAACCTCACTCTAAGCCTCATTTTAAGATTCAGTCACTCCGAACCTAGCCCCGCCATCTACATTCAAAATCCCCCCCCCCCCCCCAAACACATTTCAACTTTCTAAATTTTCCCAAATACATTTCACCCTTCCTTATACACATACTAACCACATACACTTCTCTTCTAAAAACTAATAAATAATATCGCAACAACCACCGCAAAAAATAACAAAAATCAATTGTGACCGCCGCTTTGCGCGGGTACAATGCTAGTAAGTAATAAGTTAACCTTCAATTTCAAATCAATAAGGCTAATTCTCCTTTTGAATATTAAGTTAACAAATAATTTCTCCTAGGGGTAGACTTGTAATTTCGCGTCCAAAAACAATAAGATATAATTCATGTATTAATACCGATCGGAGAACAGATGCAGCGGCGAGGCAGGCGGTTTTCATGGCGGATCGGAGAGATTTTTCGTTGACCGGAGAGTGATAACCGGCGCCGACATGTACGGCGACGAAGAATCTCCGGTGGTTGATGTGATCGGAATTTTCTCCGGCCATTAGTTTTTTATGGTTACTGACAGTGGACTGTGTGATGAGTGAAAAAGAAGTGGAATGAAAAGTGATTGTTTTGGCCCCTCAATATTTAAGGGTTTTGTATGGGTTATTGTATGATGTCAAAATCATAGGGGAAAAAGAATACGACAGTTTTCTGTCAGTTTCTGTTTCGTATTTCTGACAGTTTTTAGCGTTTGACATATTAAACTTTATATTTTTTGTTCCGTACTTTCAGGTTTATAGTTTTTTGATATAAATAAAATTATAAAAATAAAAAAATAAAAAAAAAATCAAAAAAATCAAAAAAAGAGGGGGGCTTGAATAACAAAAAAAGGGGGGCGTTGTATAACTTGTCCCGTTTTGTATATGTCTTCAAATATTTTAGATGAGTTTCGTAACGAAATTTTATAGCGAAATATATACAATTGATCATGGGCGGAGGTACATGTAGTTCAGGGTAGCGGTCGCTACCCCTGAACTTTTATCCGGTAGTGAAAAAAAAATTTTTTTTACGTTTTTCGTATTATATTTTGTATTTCGTTACTTCTGAAACAAATTTTCGCTACCCCTAAATAAATTTTCCAAAACCCATATCATTCTTTAAAAAAACTCCAAGGCTCAAGCCCACTAAATATTTAAAAAAAAACAAAAAAAAACATACAAAACCTTAAAAATAACTGTTGATGACACGTCTTAAAAATAACTCCAAGGCCCATTCCTTAAAAATAACTCCAAGGCCCAATCTTTAAACACACCTTAAAAAGTTAAAAGTGATATGTTGATGACAGCTTGTTCTCCACCATAAAAAAACATACAAAACCTATCAATATAAAAGTCTAGACGAGTTACTGAGTTAGAGTCCAGAAGAAGAAAAAAACCTTAAAAGCTTCTGACTTTCTGCTTCTGCCCTTCGGCCCTTCCTGCCTTACAGCCTTAGGTAATTTCAAGGCTATTTCATAATTTTCATTCTTAGTATTAGGGTTAATTTTGGTTCAATTTTATATGTAATTGTGATTTCTGATTAGTGATTAGATTAGGAATTAAGGGTTAATTTTGCGCCCTTCGCCCCTTCCTGCCTTATGTAATTTTATATGTAATTGATTTTTGAAAGTCTAGACAAGTTACTGATTAGATTGTGGTTCAATTTTATATAGGGACTTGATTTTTGAAAGTTAAAACATGAAAAAACAAGTGCATATTGGCAATTTCTTTAAAAGAAAATTTCAAGAGGATGATGTTGGTTCTAATAATGTTGATGATATTGGTTCAACTCCTTCGGGTTCAATTCCTTCGGTTTCAATTCCTTCGGGTTCAATTCCTTCGGGTTCAATTCCTTCGGTTTCAATTCCTTCGGGTTCGATTCCAAATGGATTTGATTTGAATGATCTACCTTCGGACCCTTTTGATAGACCACCGATTGCTAGTTATCATCCTAATCAAGTGGATGATATAAGAAGACACTATCTTGTTAAAAAAGCTTTTCAACCACGAAATCATAAATTTCCAACCAAAATGTATGGTAAAGATAAGAGACGTTTTATTGTACAATGGTTTGATACATACCCGTGGTTAGAGTATAGTGTTAAAACAGACAAAGCCTATTGCTTATATTGTTATTTATTTAAAGAAAAAATTGGCAATCAAGGTGGAAGAGATGTTTTTTCAAGTGAATTGATTATGATAATTTGGTTTTGTGTTTAGTAAAAATTAGACAAAACAAGTGATTAAAGGTAAAACCACGTGGGTTGACTTAGTGGTTTGGATTTGTTCTCCTAAGTGGCTAAAGTCTCTGGAGGTCCCAGGTTCAAACCTTGGGGAGAAAATTAATCCCCATGTGGCCACGGAGGTTCACCTGCGATGACTCCGGGCTATCCAAAAGGGTAGTCGCCCTGGGATTAGTCGGCTCGCAATGTCGAGTCAGAACCCAGGTAAAAAAGAAAAAAAAAAGTGATTAAAGGTAGATTAGTAAATATACAGTTATCATTTTGAAAGTTTTTAAGTAAAAATATTTTCTTCTTACATGTAGTATAATATAGATAATTGAGATAAATATAAACATATGCATGAAAACAACTTACGCTCAAAGTCTAATATGTGTAATTGCATAAAATGATTGTTAAGTTTTTACTTCCTTGTTTTCTTAGCATGTTGCAAAATATATTAATCATAAAACAAATCTTTAGTGTTATAATTAACTAGTTTTATCACAATATTACCGAAATAATCAAGATAAAGAAGCACAAGAGAGCCATTAGGGAGATAGGAAGTAAAGTTACCTTAAAATGGTGAACTTTTGGTGCAAGTTCTTTAATTACTTTGATGGGTATTCATACTAGTTAGAAATACATTTCACTTTACACGTATGGGTAATTAGTAGACAATATTATTGATCCACAATTGAAAAAGGTGGCAAACATAAAGGCCAGTGTTTTGAGCTTTGAGTTGATAATTCATAGCACTCCCCTTTGGATGCCACTTTTTTAACGTAGAGCCAACTTTGAAGTACTACCTCATTAAAACCCTAGCTAAAAAAAACCACATGGGAAAAAACTTTAGCTAAGAGAAAAAGAGTGCAGTGTATAGTTGACTCCCCTTGATGTAAACATCCATAGAGTGTTATATTCTATACATGCCGCATTCCAATAGCATGGACGTGTTTTTTGAAACTGAAGTTGGGAGTGCCTTTGTGAAAAGATCTGCTGAATTATTGCTCGATGGGACATACTTCATTTCAATTTGGTTATCCTTTATAAAGTCTTGAGTGTATGCGAAGTATCTTGGAGGTATATGTTTCGTCCTATCACTTTTGATGTAGCTTTCTTTCATTTGTCCGACATAAGCTGCATTATCTTCGGTGATGAGTGTTGGGCTATTCTCTTTTTTCAGGCCACAAGAAGTCACAATGAGTTGTGTCATTGACCTTAACCATACACATTCTCTGCTAGCTTCATGTAGTGCGGTAACTTAAGCATGATTCGATGATGTTGCTACAAGTGTTTGCTTTTGAGAATGCCATGAAATTGCAGTGCCTCCGTTCAATAACACATAACCAGTTTGAGATCTAGCTTTGTGAGGATGAGACAAATAACCTGCATCTGCATAACCATCAAATCCTTGTTTTGAGTCGCTAAAGTAAAATAAACCCAAGTCAGTAGTTCCTCGAAGGTATCGAAATGTGTGCTTGATTCCATTCCAACGCCTTTTGTGGGAGATGAACTGGACCTTGCTAACAAATTAACTGCAAAAGAAATATCAGGTCTGTCTAGTACAATTTGTTAGATACATAAGAGCTCAAATTGCACTGAGATATGGTACTTTTGGACCAAGAACATCTTCATCTTCATCACATGGGTGAAATGGATCATTGTCAACATTTAGTGATCTACCTACCATTGGTGTACTTAAAGATTTTGCTTTGTCCATATTGACACGTTTTAGGACATTCTCGGCATAATTTGATTGATGCACAAGAATGCCATTAGGCATGTGCTTGATTTGCAAACCAAGACAATATTTTGTTTTGCCAAGATCCTTCATTTCAAACTCTTCCTTAACTCCACGGCGACTTCATTGATTTCTTTATTTGTACCAATGATGTTCAAATCATCAACATAAACAACTATGCTTACGAACCCGAATGTTGTTTTCTTGATAAAGACACAAGGACATATAAGATTACTCTTATATCCTTTGTTTGTCAAATAATCACTTAAACTATTTAACCCATACGGAGATCTTGTAATTTGATAGAATACATGTCTTTGGGTTTTGCACTTAATGTTTCATACATTTTAAATCCTTCGGAGATTTTCATATAAATATCACTATCAAGTGATACATACAAGTAAGCAGTGACAACATCCATAAGATGCATGTCTAAGTTTTTAGAAACTGCCAGGTTGATCTATCGAAACGTAATTGCATCCATTTCTGGAGAATACGTTTCCTCATAATCAATTCCATATCTTTGAGAAAAACTTTGAGCAACGAGTCTAACTTTATATCTTATGACCTCGTCAATCTCATTTCGTTTTCATATAATAATAATAATAATAATAATAATAATAATAATAACTTTTTATTTTGGAGTGGGTCAAATCTTTAAAAAAACAGAAAAAATGAAGAAAAAAAACCCTTGTTTCCCTCCATCTATATCGGGTAATCACCACCCTCAACATTATTAGGATCTCCAATCAAGTGTTGGCATTACATAAATTCAATCTAATTGTGGTCAGTAATGCAAGAAAAAAAGAAAAAAAAAAAAAAAAAATAGGATGAAAAACATTCAACACAAACAAGATATTATTTTTTTGATTTAATTCTTTGACAACCCAATTTTGTTGGGTACTTTTCTCCTCTCGTTAAGATCTACTTTTGAATTTAAACAAAGAAGAAAGTCAGAAAAAACAATGTCATTCACCGGAACAACGGATAAATGCAAAGCTTGTGATAAGACTGTTTATTTTGTTGATTTATTGACTGCTGATGGCGTTACATATCATAAATCTTGCTTTAGATGCATCCATTGCAAAGGCACTCTTTCGGTTTGTTTCCTATATAATAAATCTTATGGCATTACATATCATAAATCTTATGCTTTTGTCGTTCTTCGCTCATTTTCGACGTTAATGGTAGCTTGCAGCCTTGCACGCTATGCAATATCTTTTTTTCTCTTTTGGGGTTTGTCCTTTACAAATGTATAGTTCATAATTTTAACTTAGTGTTTTAAAGGATAAGTCGTGTTCGTGTATGTGTTTGTGTTTGTTTTTGTTTTTGTGAACAGATTGAAATTTAACATAGGTCGATTTCATATTGTGATATAAAAGTTTCTTAAATGTTATTTTTTTTTTCATATACAATTAAATGTTCTCAATGTTACAAAATAGCTGGTTTGACCTGAAAAAGTCAAACATCAAGGTTTTGATGTATCTCTCAATTGCAGATGAGCAACTACTCATCAATGGATGGAGTCCTTTACTGCAAGCCCCATTTTGAGCAACTTTTCAAAGAATCTGGGAATTTTAGCAAGAATTTCCAAACAAGTAAGATTTCTAATACTATCATACATGCATAAATGTATGTACTGTAATTAGTTTTGTGTTACGCAACATTTGTTCTTGAAATTACTTGTATTATGAGTGTTTTTGATTTTCCATTTTGTATCAAAATTTTGCAGCGGCGAAACCAGATAGAGACAGCACGGTATGTTGATGAAATATATGTATCACACTCTCTTTTGAAGTACTAATCAGAATCTATATATTATTATGATTAAAATGAGTAACTTGATGCAACAGTCAAGGGCACCAAGCAAGCTCTCATCTATGTTCTCTGGCACCCAAGACAAATGTAGACAATGTGAAAAAACTGTCTACCCCCTCGAAAAGGTTCGTATATTTCCTGTTATTTAAACAACAAAAGACCGTGTCTCCTTACCACCTTGTAGTGGCTTGTGTACATGTTTTAGACATTAGTAGAGCCACAAAATACGTCAAATTAAGATGGACAAATTTACAAAGTATTTATTAACTCTATATTGAGGGGAAAAAAATTATTATTTCTGATCCATAATAATATTTTCTAGAATATATATAACTACGGAAAAAAGTGAAGATCATGCCAGCTTCTCCCTGCTTCTATTATTGCGTCTAGAGCCACAAATAACTAGAAGATTGAATCCGTTTCCCCGAGGGTCCCTCAGGGGACCTGTTTGGATTAGTTTATTTCATGGTCTTATCAGCTTTCAGAAATTTGGAAAAGACGATAAGCTCATTTTTTTCCAGCTTATTAACCTGTGCATGACTTATTTAAGTTGATAAGCTCATAAACTGAACAAATGTGAGCTTGTTGGCGTTTCCAAAATTCAACAAATGTATAAACCAAAAAATAAGCTAATCCAAGTACCCTGAAGCTCTTCCACTAAAATGTAACTAAAGCACACATTTGATTGCACTTAAACCTAGTATTAAATGAATTTTTACAAACATTTATAGATTACGATGGAAGGCGAACCATACCACAAATTATGTTTCAAGTGTGCACATGGAGGCTGCCCTCTAACACACTCATCATATGCTGCCCTTGATGGTGTTCTTTACTGCAAACATCATTTTGCTCAACTTTTCATGGAGAAAGGAAATTACACTCATGTTCTTGAGGCCGCAAATAGAAAGAGTAGCGCAAAGCCAGAGGACGTTTTACCCGAGCCACCACCACCAGAGGAGGAGGGTGGTGGAAGTGGAAGTGGAGGGGGAGGGGGAGCGGAAGAAGGAGCGGGGGAAGAGAGCCAGCCAGAGCCACAACCACTGGAGGAGGAGCAACCCCCGGAAGAGGAGCATTCATCCTAATTATATATGTATCCAAATACATTATATATACACACACACATATATATACTGGTTTCTTTGTTAATGTAATTATTTCAAGACACCTCTTTTTTTTATTTTCTTGACCATTGAAATTATGAGTTTTCAGTGGTCTTTTATTTTCAGTTGATGATTTATAAGTGTTTAAAAAATTCAAATATAAATCAAAGAATCATCTTGAGGATACGTGTAATATGTGTGAAACATCATTAGTAACTGTTTACATGCACTTTCTGCAATAAATATGTAAGTGTATGTTGTTAGAGCTCAATTCTGCAGTATGAAAGAACAAAAACTATCTGCAATACATATATAATTTCAACACTATACATATTACATATCTAAGGTTCAGGTTCGAGTCGATTCCAACGTGCAGTATTTAAGACATGTTAGATTATTGTTCAAAAGATCATGCATAATTACAGTTAAAATCAGGATCAAGTTATTTTACCACAAAAGATTCAAAAGTTTGTAACTGCGTATGTATACCTTAAGCTACTTGCCAATTTCAGTGCCTCAAGCGGTAATGGGGGCAACACATGCAACATCAAAAGATAGGTCTCAAGTTCGAATCTGGGCCCCTTGTTTCTCTTGCTATGTGCCAAGCGCGATTTAGCTCTTCCACATTGGAGTGAAATTGTAGAACCCTATAGCTACATGCATATATATGACACACCATTATTTGATTCACAAACACATGAAGAAGCCTTCTACATGCACATAAATAGTCTAACTAGAAACAATGGATGATATATGTGTCCATGATGTTACGTAACGACACTTCTAGAATATTACATGCCAATAACAACTGAGTGCAACAAATTTGGTCAATGCTTCAAATGTTGATTCTTCCAGTATTCATCTTCCCACATTTCAACTTGTTTTATCGCTCTTGTTCTGTTTTCTATGGTAGCTTTAAGAGTTGAGGGATCATATGGTGGAGGCATAATACATGGGACCGTGTCTATAGGTTGCCTCACGAATGATTCCTCCATGTACTTCCTCCACTTTCCATCTGCAAAGCATGCCATTGTCTCTGAACACAACTCCATTGCATTTGGAGGGATGGTGGGTTTGAACTTCAAGAGCTTAGCGTATTCAGTCAGTAGATGTAACATGTAGTCATAAACATGGTCCATATTCATGTCCTCGTGAATGAACCGGCTTGATGTCTCACCCATATCTTGTGCCTAGTCGTGTTCAAGAATTAAGACATGGATTAAGACGTGATTAAAACAAGTTAATGAACCTAATTCCAGAACATTCATGATCATGATTGATCTTGTTAAAGAAAGACAAAATTGTCTTTACAAGAGGTTAACTGTGATTAGCACAGCATCTATAGGATACCTACATATAATAATTCATGTCTTTGTAAAAAAGACCAAACTACACTAATGATAGCCATGTACGATGAGATGTGTTTATAAAATGTGATAATACCTTGGAAGTGTGATTGTTGCCCCACTCGACAGCAAATTTGAGAGATTTACATTTGTCAGTTTCTCGAATAGGCCAAAAATGTTCGAGTGGTGTTAGCCCTCTTGCAAAGAAAGTGTAGAAATGTGGAGTGATGTATAGTGTTGGCGAATCACAAGCCATTATATACTTTTCGCTCACTGACCATGCCCATCCTTCTACGTATATCTTATACCTGTTCGTGGATTTTTTTTAAATGATGTTACAATAGTAAACAATCTATATTCACTAATATTTACCTGTAAGTACATTGATCTTCAATATTGGAGTTCTTGTATCCTTGGACAGATTGCTTATCCCAATCCTGTTTCATATTAGTAACAAGTATTAGACCATCCGTAAAATAATGTTAATGTTATTAACACAAATAAAAAGTAAATAAATCAAGATATATGATTCGCGTCATCAATAAAGTAACTATGAGTGGCAAAATACGTGATTCTAATGTATTATGTAACTAATCAAAACAGATTTTACTCAAAACTGATAAAAACCTTTAAACGGGTCAAAACAGGTTGGGTTGACTCGCTAACCATTTTTCATTCTTAAAATTTCAAAAAGATTATTACTATATAAATATGATTTGAAAAACAACTAGATATATAGTACTCTAACATTCTAAATAACGCAATTTAGGATTCAAGTATGATTTGAGCCCTTCTTAAACTGTTCAACAACTTTCTTCTAGGTAGACTTTAAATTTATAAATCAATCTTTAAATCCACATTGAAACGTTTCCACAATAACTCTATTTAAAGTGTTATAGGTTCATATTTCAATACTACTGTGACATTTGTTTTCAACATGGTCTAGGTTTGATAACACGTGATAAAATGATAACGAGAATCAATTTCGAAAGTCACCATCTTTGACAGATATGTAAAAACCCCAATTTTCCAAAATTTACTATTGTTAGGTACTAAATAAAATAAGGATTTTGCTAAACATAGGTCTTAAGGCGTCTAAATCGTTATGAAAAGCGTCACTTGATGTACCTGAATAAATAAACGAGTATCCCAGTCAACATTAGGTGTGTTGTTGACGTTGCACTTGACAAGGTCAGCCCGGATCAGGGAGACTCTAGGATTTCCCTTCCAATAAGCATAAGGTGCCCTGTCCTTCCATTTTACTTGTTTGTTTCCTTCTTTGATATCCTTCAATGTCGTTTCCCATGGCTTTTGATTTGTCTCTGGCCTATAAAGAAACAGTCAAACCAACCATAACCATGCGCATGTATCAGTTAACAAATCATGTCCTAACTTAAAAAGGAGCGAGTGCCACTCGTGGATGCTTCACTTATCGGTCTCAGGTGCAACAAAGGGAGAAGAATCACAGTTACGAACAAGAAATTGGACTCTTATTTGAAAATCAGACTTGAGGGATTTAATGTTGCGTGTCTTGTTCTCTTATCTAAATAATCATACAACACTTTCATGAAGACTAGTGTCTTAATATAATGTTCAATGATTATGAATAAACAGATCATAGTTAAGATCAAATTGTTGATTTAATTTCTTTTTCTCAGCAATAGAGAACTATGAAGTTTGATGTGAAACCTTTACTTTGCAAATCCATATAAACTAAACAGAATTTGACACAAATCAAATTCAGCCCACGGAGCTCTATTTATATGGTTTAATGCATACCTTTAGTCGACGACACGATTTGAACCCTCACCACTAGGGTGAGGCAGCTTAAATATACATTAAATACCATCAAGTCAAAGGCCTGTTGGTATCGACTATTATTTGCTATATTTGTGATCTCTTATCTTAAAATAATGAAAACTATTTAATTGATATGATTATGAAAAGTAACTACTAGTAAGTGAGAGAGAATAGATACCATCCCCAAAATGACCAATCAGGCGAAACAATATCCAAGCTCCAAGGGTCGGAACAATACTTGAACAACGGTGGAGGGCCAGGATTCGGCCTCTTGAAGTACTTTCCTATGTTGAAAACTGGTCGATCATCACAATCAAACATAAGTTCTAAATCAGGAACCCTGCCAGGATACCGTCTTAGCAACTGTTGAAAACCCCAAACTGTGAACAAATCTCTAGTCTGAAGTGATTTTCTAAATCTTTCTACATATGCTTTTCCGTTGACAATTATTAGCCTAAAATGTGCAGTCCTTTTTGCCACCTCAACCATGCCTCTTGTTATCCCGGTTTCTTTCCAATGTCGTAGATCTTCATGGATCCAACGGAAGTAATCAGGACATGTCTTGCCTGATGAACGGTCTAGATTTTTGTGACTTGTTGGGTAGGTCTTGGGACATGTTAGTGTTTGACTCCAAGAAAGACAGTCAAGAGGGAAATCATGAACCTCTTTTGCTTGAGATTTTGTGTTTGAATGACCTGAAAACATGGACTACATGCTACTAAGTTAGAATTTCAACCACTGTGATGCAAGATAAGAAGTAACGTCACTGACTTATAATTGTGTATTTATCTATTAGATTACCAACTATACCCTTTTCGTTAGTAAAGTTAGCTGATCAAAAGACTACCATTATAATGGGTGAAGCTACACAAAATTTCTTTCTGGCTGTTTTAGAGTATGAACTATGAAGTATACTAATTTCATGATAAACCCGCTCAGAAATCATCAAGTACCAACTTGAGACAAACAGGTTTAGCACCTAACATGCATTCCAAAAAAAAAAAAAAAAAAAAAAAAAAAAAAAAAAAGAGCACCTAGTGGAGCTAAAGCTTATGGAAGTTTTAGGTTGGGTCACTTTTCCTTTTATTTGCCCCCATTAATCTATAAACTTTTCCGCTAGTTGCTCAAGTTTTCGTGTCTCGCTTACAAGCATAAACACGTAAATTATTTTCTAATAACTAAACTTGTGGGAGTTCAATAGAAGGCTTACATGGTCTAACCGACGAGCAGCAAACAAGAACAGATAAACGAAAAGAAAGGCCACGACTACCAACACTGTACTATTCACTTTAGCCTTATTACGACGACCAAAATATGGCCTTAGCCAATATATCTTCTTACACTTCTCTTCATATATATCCTTCATATTGCTAATTTGTTTAATATGTTCTCGCTCACTCTATATATGTACATGGTATATCATGTTTATATGGTGTAAGGGTGGGGTGGGAATTGAGGGTATCATATTTGAGTACCATTGAGTTACATGTGAATTGAACACAAACATTGGCCTTGAACTTTGCTAATTCTGAGGGGCAACTTTAGTTATGGATAAAAATGTGACCAAATTCATTGGTTTATCACGAGATCTTATACTTGTAACCTCATGCACTAGAACATTGTGGCATAAATGATTTTGAGCTGATTAAAGTCTTCTTAATTTTTCCCTTATCGCTATTACATATAGTATGTAGGGCAAAAATTCCATCCTTTTAAAAAATAGGATTAATTTTATATATCACCTTAATTTCATGATTAATTTCATATATACCTAAAGTGCAAGTATTGAATGAATAATGTACAATATTTTTAATACATATTTGGGTATATATGAAATTTCGAACTAAAATAAGTGGAGATACGAAATTGCCCCAAAAAAATATGGCTACAATGGTGATGGTATTTTTTTCGTGAATTTTAAAAGGATTTTCTAAGTTGTGTCTCGAGAGCACACATTTGAGTTTATATAAAAGTAATGGTAAATTGCAAATTTAGTCACTAAAGTAGCCTAAATGCGCAAAAAATACACCGAGACAAAAAGTATTGCAAAAACGACATTAATGTTTCATTTTTTTGCAAAACAGCCACCGAGAGCGACTTTTTGCTAACGCCCGTTATTCTCCTCGTTAAGTGCCTCGTCACTGAGGGTATTATTGTCATTTCGCTGTTCATTTTGCCGCCAAAGTTGTGATATAAATGTGACATGACCTAAATGGCTAAATTTGCAAAGGCAGTTTTCATGTTTGCATATAAAATTGTCAAAGTCTTCGGTTGTTACACACAAATACAAACAGAAACACACACACCCTTAACCAAAAAATTATAATTCCCTTAACCAGTATCATGTCTCGTTGTCTTGATCTCGTGATTGCCTGTAACTCATTTTTCATATCAGAAATGATGCTATCCCATTAGCAGCGAGAGGTTGAGGAATACATTCATCATGCACAAGAATTGATGAGTAGGTGCCAAAAGCTTTCCAATATGATCGGTATTATGGGGGACCTGATTGCTGAGCTCCAAAACTTAAGGGGTTCGAGAGTTACAAGGTCCAATGTGAATAAGCTTAGGAGGATTCAGACAGCTGATATGCGAAAGACGAGGGGGTTGATTAGGATGCTTAGGCAAACTAACGACAACATTGTTTCCAAGATTGAGTTTGCTGTGAGGCAAACGTACATGTGAAGGGGTTGGTTGTTGGAGGCTGCGATGGTTTGTATTGTTGTTTATGATTAATGTAGGTAGTAGGGGGTTGGGCACTTGTGGTTTCTTTTGTTCTTTTTGGTGCCCGTGTTAAATGTAGGTGTAGCTGTAGATGTAGATAGGGGTTGTGGTTTCCCCTATCGTAGTATGTCCTTTACATCCAAAATCATTCCGAAAAACCACAACGAGTGTACAAACTCGAAATCAATTAATGAGATTACGCAAGGAAATAGCGTAACTCTGCGACAGGTGCGGTGCGTGCATAAGCATATGGAAATGCTTATAGTGAACAGTTAAAATAGGCGGATATAAAATATCCAATAGTCAGGCCCACATCTCAACAAATATATAATCAAGCATCTCATCAAACAACTCGTCAATTATATCATGAACATATCATCTAATATATCATTACTCGTCTCATCAATTATATCCTCAAACAAGATCATACGCGAGGCATCAGCTTGGCAGACAGGCACGTGGCGGTCATAGGGTTAAGTTTTCATAAAAGTGGTTATAGTCTAGGTTTTAAAATATACCCAGTTCTCTATAACCTGACTCTGATACCAATCTGTAACACCCCCAAAATCGGGTCCAGTGGAAGCATACATGTCACTGGGATGCTACAAAGTTGGTATCACAACGCAAGTACAAAGAACGGTTTTTACCTCAATCATTTAGAATAAAATTCATTAACAAAAAGTGTTAAATTTACATTATTCAAATGTAGTGTGGAAATAGGCCCATAAAATAAGTAAAGCAGTCCCAAATATTTATCAGAGTCGTCTATGACCGTGCCCCTTGCCAAGCGCCTCAAAAAATAAGCTATCGCCTTAACCTGAAAATACATGCTAAAAGTGTCAACACGAGGTTGGTGAGTTCATAGGTTTTAGTTTAAAACAATATATTTGAACCATAAGGTTTTCGAGTTCAAAACATCATTCACAAACAAGTCAAATTCAACGTAGGCTCACACTGCCTAAATCACAGTTCCAAAACCAAATTCGCAAATAATATCATAATCAAACATCTTGAACCATAATCAACCATACAGATACTACACTCATATAGTGTCATGAAAATTTAACTGTTACGCTAGCTAAGTCATGAACCAAACACATGAGCTGCACTCAAGGAGTGTCCCATAACACATGGGCCGCACTAAAGGAGTGTCTCACATCATAACAATAATCCGCTATAAGTGCACCATATAGTAATACCCCGCACTATTGCGGCACGCATAACAATAACTCCGCACAGTTGCAGACATGTAACAATAACTCCGCACAATTGCAGACATGCAATAATAACCTTAGCCAGCTCACGTAACAGTTTTATAAACCATAAACACAATTTCAGGTCTAACCAATAAACACATATATAACAGGTAAATACAACACATTCATATAACCAAATCAAATATTTCAGCCAAACAATCAATTCTTGAGCAAACATTTCGCGTATCCAAATAAACAATCTTTGAGTTTAGTGAAAACGAGCATGTATTCTCCCCCAAAACAGTTTAAAAACCAGTAAAAGTAGAGGCCATGAACTCACCTTAGCTACAGGAATGCAAACATCACAACTGACACAACTGGCATCTAGAGCTAATCACAACGGTATCAAGAAGATAGGCACAACAGTACACGGAGGTACAAGCACAATGGTACGAGATTGACACGACCTAATACGTATACGGTTATCTCAAAATATGTCTTACATAATAATTAAGTCTACAAGAGACAACGTGTCTTAGTTTTCATGGATTACTCAATTTCAATACTTATTAAAAACTTAGTATCAACATTTCGTGTGGTGGTAAGAAGACGCGAACTCCAAAATACAACTCACGCCAAAGAAATAAACATCGACACAGTCGAGGAAATACTGACGAGAATTCAAACTAGCAAAGACAAACCCAGAAAATAAAGACAAACAAATATGCCAATACAAATAGGTCGATTGGTAAGTTCCGGTATTTACACTAAATTCCCAAATAGCTTAGAAAAGTCATTCGGGTTTTATAGCAAAAGTCGTTTGAAATAAACAAATTAGGTTGGAAGGTTTTATAAACTTCGGCATGATGCTTCCGTTTATATCACGCTCCAAGTCATCGTGACTTTAAATAACCAAGTTTGTAATTACAATACTTCATAAGTTTTATGTTTCGTTATCATTCGCGTAATTATTAGTTTTGAGTTTATTGAATATTTTGTGTCCAGTCCGAGTCTAATATATTAAATTCTTTTCGAATTGAATATATTATACCGTCTCAAGTCCCAAAATGTCCAATGAATCCATTACCTAATATCGTAAATCCGATAACGATCCAATAATTTTCCAAACGATACAAATCCATTATATGTCCAATGTCGAGTCATAATCTGTATTCATACCCAATTCACAATTCCAAATATCCTAAACGTACCAATGTTCCAAGTCATACAACAACTACGTTAGATATATTTTGACGAAACAAAATAATAACACGCACTAAATAAAGTTGTTACCAAACACCCTTTTTAATACACAATTAAACGCACCCTTGATTTGTTGTAAGACATAACACGAGTTTGCGATTTACCAAACACAAACCAATTTAAACCCAATGTTAAACCAAACAAAACACAGCCAATAAGCAAAACCCACTAATCCGAGAACAACACGCCTTATGTAGCGTCTCGTTGAGCCATCAAAACAAAACAAACGCACCCTACGTGGTTGCTAACCAAAACGCAGGCAACTCGACATCTCAAAACCAACTAAATGAGCACCACCCTTGTGGTCCTCGTTATACTACTCGAATGAGCAGCACACGCACCCTTCGTGGATCGCGGTTGCACCAAGTAACCAGCAAAACTCATAACCAACCACACCCTATTCGGGTTCCTGTTGAAACTCACCATGAAACCACACCCTCTTGGGTGTTTTTCTCGGACTGAGACACAACCAAACACCCTCTTGGGTCTTCCTTTTGTTTCGACATCAAAACCACACCAACATATAAGTAAATCTAAATCTATTCGTGACCAAAGGGTTCCTCAACCCGAGACCATAACCACAACAAATAAACAACAGCGCCCCATGTGTTTGAAATTTAACAACAAACAACCACACCCTTATTGATATCAAACGCACCCTTACGGGCTTGTGAACTATGAATCCGAGAGCAACATGTAACACCCCCGTTTTCGATACACGCAGCGGAAATATCAGTTTGGGGTGTTACTTCAAGGTTCACAGTCATGATAATAGAAAACGACTCGAAAAGAGACGTTTTAAATAAAATTGTTTCATTCATTTATTAAATCAGAGTTTACATATAGAGGTCCCAGCGGGAGGTTCCGAAATACGTTATAAAAGATACATTATTCGTTGAATGATAACAAAATGGACACTCTTATTATAAAAAGAAAATCCACAGCCACTCCGTGCCAAGTTCGGTCTTTTAATTACCTGAGATGAACATGCTAAAAAGTCAACACAAAGGTTGAGTGAATCCATAGCGTTTAAGTTTACAATTGGTTTGAACACAAGCTAAATAGAGAAAAATCAGTTATATCACAGTTCGGAATATTGCACTAAACCTCATGACACGCAAAGCGTTGACAGTTTCCAGTCTCACTAACATATTAAAGAGGTTAGTGGTTTGCCCCCAAGTGAGAGCTTGCCAAAACTCCTCATAGATATCAAATATAATACATCTGCCTAGCCGGCTACCACAAAGATATCCATCCGACTAGTACAAATGGGTCGTCAGGCCAATAGATCTATTCATTATATTCGCGCTCCCCCAGCAGGGCACTAATGGTGCATGATACGAGGGACTTTTAAAATAAATATGAATATAAATTCAAATAGGCAAAACGTTAACTTAGTGCAATAACAATCAGAAAATACTTGTGTTCGATTTGGTAGCATGTATCTCCCCACAAGTTTAGAAAACGTTAATAAAAAGTGGGACTACGAACTCACCTTGACAGTCTGGATGGAAAACAACGTTAAACGGAGTTGATAAACGTCTCCGACACGCAACCTGGTTCGTTATGTCAATTTTCAGTCAACGCATTCCAATACATATGTTTTAAATATTCGTTTTGGATATTGTTTAAATGTTAAATTTGAGACAACATGAAGTCTCTTCAAAAGTTGGATAAGATTTTATCTTATTTCTTCATTTTTATGTTCTTGTTCCGTTTGTTTGTTAAATATACATATCTCGTTTGTTAATTTTCGAATTAAACGTATTACGTTTGTTAATTCTTATTAGATCGGAAATAATAATAATAATACTAGTAATTATAAAATGTTAAGTTTTTGCCCCTAAAGTTTCATATATTGACAGTCTGTACCATTGAACTTTTGGAAAATGACAACTTTTACCCTTGAACTTTGGCCAAATGACAGTTTATACCCTATGGTTTCAAAAATTACACTTTCTATCCTTATTTATTAATCGTTGATAAAATGGTCCTTGATTTAAATACTTTGGGAAATTGACAATTTTGGCCCATAAAAACTCCAACTCATTAGTCTCGAAAAATATATAAAAATAGTTCGCGATCACCTAGTTTTGGACATAAATAAAAGCGAGGCGAGGGCTCGGTTTTACTTCGTTCTTTTTCCTACATGAAGTCAGCCAGGTGGTCTATTTACTGGCCAAGTTTCATAATTTTTGAAGCTTGTTTGATAGTCGAAATAAATACTCAAAGTTGGTCGAGTAGGACAAGTAATTGACAAAACTGGAAAAACAGTTTTTATGTTCTAGCGATGGGCAGTTTTTAAGTTCGAATAACTTTTTAACCATTCAATCATTTTACGAAATTCTTTTTCCTAAAAATAGTTAGCTAGGTAGTCTATAACTTGGCAAAAACTCAGATTTTATGAAAGTCATTTAGAGGTCAAAAACTATGTCTAAAGTTGGTGACTCAGGGCTGTAGCGACAGAAAAGAAATATATTTTGGGTCTTTAAGTCCAGCGATAGGGCCTCTTTGGAGTCGTTTAACTTTTTGATCGTTCAATATTTTTACAAAATGCTTCTTTCTAAATTTAGTTAGGTGGGTGGTTAATAACTAGGCCAAATTTCGGATTTTATTAAAGTATTTTAGTGGTCGATATATTGGTTCAAAGTAGGCGAGTTGGGTCTGTTTACTCGACAGTAAATAAAATAAATATGTTAAGGGTTTTTAAATCTAGCGATAGAGCCATATTTGAGACTCAATAACTTTTTATCCGTTTAACCTTTTTACTTCGTTCTTCTTTATAGTATTAGACAGCTAAGTGATCTATATCTTGACCAAAAATCAGAATTTATGAGAGTCATTTGAGGGGTGAAACAAAGGTCCAAAGTTAGGCCACTGAAGCTGTTTTCTCGATAGAACAGAAAAGGAAAACTGATTTGGTTTTTCGATATTTAAACGTTATAACTAATTTTTATTGCATATTAACATGATCATAAGTATACTAAGTCCATCTTTTACATGTTTTAAGGTTCTTGATTTTTTTTCACAAGATTTTAAAATATATAGGGTGCGTTTTAGGTTTTGATCGAACAGGAAAGAAAAGGAAAAAGAAAAATATAGTTTTTGATCTTCTGGTTTATTAGAGGTTTATTAACAATGTTCTTAAGAATAATTAGGATTGATAATAGAAATGAAATGAAACTTAGGATTACTTACTTGGGATATTGATCCGATTAGGGTTATAAGGGGCGAATGGATTTGGAATTTGAACACCAAGGTTTCCTCTTGATCTTATGCTTTCTAAATATCTTATTTGGCTCCTTAGGGATTGTTTTGATCAGTAGGGGATAAAGGTATAGCTGTTTTTGGTTTATTCAATTGGATGTGGAAATGAATGGGGTGGTTTAGGTTTGTTATTCTTAGAAGGAAAATGTTTAGGGATTTCTAGATATTTGTGGTATGAGTGAATTATGGTGATGTGGCTTGATTTGGTTGGAGGACAAGTGTGAGGAGGGGGAAAATGAGGCGTGTAGGGTTTTATAGGATGATGATGTGGTTTCCTTAAAACCATATAAGTATCTACTTGAGGATGTCATGGTGAGGTAGAGGAGGGGGGAACTAAGGAAGGGTTACTTGAGGTAGGTCTTTATTTAGGAAATGGAAATTGAATAAGTTTGGTTTGGTTTTCATTTGATTCGAACTAGGAGGGGGAAGATGGGACAGAATGGCCTTTAGATAGTGGTACTTAGGGCTATATTGAGTTGTATTTAGGGTTTAGGGTAGTAACTAGTTTAAGATTGGGTGATGTTTAAGTATAATTTAGTTAGGAATTGATTTAGGTTTTCCTTTTTAATATATAAATGTCGAACTTAGTTAAAGGAGAAAGAAATGGATTTTGTGCTTAATGGAGTTGTACTAAAAGCTTAATAGGGTTGTAATTAGGGTTTAGAAATATAGAAATTATAGTTTTAATGTTTCCTAAAGTTATATAATCTTTATGTAATTTTTATTATATTTAAAATGTATATAAATGGGATTTTAGGATTTTGTTCATTAGGCACTTGTAAATTAGGTTTAGAGACTTGTACTTATATTTAATGAGTTTAGGAAAATTAATTTTTAAGATTTATGTATGAAAAACTTGTAATTTGTGCTTTAAAATAATTATATTTAAGGTTTTAATAAGGTTTTTATAAATATTTCGTTTTTATGCATAAAAGACTTGTACCTGGCTTAATTGACTTGAACATTAATATTTTGTAAAAAAAAATCTCTTACAAATAGATTAGGGTTTGAAATCTGGATACATAAAATCATAGTTTTATGAAATTATGGTTTTTATGCTTTAGATGCTTGTACCTTAGTTGAATGAGTTGTACTTTAGTATTTTTAGGGTTTTGTTACTTACATTTGTTGTTATGATAGTTTAGGGTTTTATAGGAACTCTATTTGATAAGGAACGTTCAGTTTATACGTACGTTAACGAATTAACGTAAAATGGCAAATGGAATATCTTAATGTTTCATATGAAAATGTTTATATAAATAAACATTAAATACGTTGAGGTTGGGTTGCATGCGAGCACGTTTATCGAGGGTGTGATCTACATCACATAAGATAATAGTTATGATCAGATAAAAAAAAATTACACGTAGAAAAGGATAAGTATTCTATAAGTTGGTTTATTATAAAGTGGGATTTTCACAGTGGTTACAGTCACCCCCCGTTGAGGGAATCTCGTCCCAAGATTCAGTCTACGTTGGTTGAAAGGTTGGGAAAAGTGAAGTATAGAGATAGTCAGGCTTAGATTTCTAACCTATTCAGATAGGGAATATGAGAATGGGAAATCGTACAATGATTTGATTTACGATAGAAGTTTTATATGCCTAAAATGCCTCAAGTTAAAAAAAAATATTATATATAATATTATCTTGTTCTTATGTCCTTAATTCCAATAATATCATCTCGATGCTAGTCCTAGGTTATATCTTTAACCTAAAAGGGTTATCTAGGGATTTCCATTCGATACCTAAGGGAACGAAGTTTGGTCAGTTTTATTCCTACTAGATGAACTAAATTTGAATGTTTTGCCACCTAATAAATCTAAAGGCTGTGAATAGTGTTTCCAACGGTCATGAATGGTAATTTATAACGGTCAGATTTTACAACGGTCCTAAATAGTGGATAACGGCTAGATTTTTACCTATAAATACCTCATTTTAATCCTCATTCTTTCACCACTATATTTTCCTCTAAAAACCTAAAAAATGCCGCACCTTATTACATACCTAGCAATTGTTTACGTTGTTGCGGTTGCTACCTACATGGCGTATAATCCGGAAGAAGATCTCGAAGCCTTGGGTGTTATCCTAATGTTCGTCGTACCACTTACTATCGTTGCCTTTATCGTGGATAAGACATGGGGAAAATAAGTCTTGCGTTAGGGTTGTTAGTACGGTCCTTGTTGTGTTTCCTAGGTAATCCTTAGTGAAATAAAATTTATGAAATCCTTGTAATTTTAGCATTTCCGTTGCTAACTATGTCACTATGTATTAACTTCCGAGGTTTCTAATAAAATTTGGGTTTGTCGTAAATCCTTGTGAATTCCTAGGGTATTTCTATAATTTTGTCGAATTCCTATCTTAGAGGTGATGGGTAGTAGTGGTAGACTTCTATTGTATTGAATCAAAAGTGATAAGTTATGAAAGATTTTGTTTCAATATTTTGCTTTTAAATGAAAATTGTTATTAGAAAATCTGAAAAGATAACTGTCCAATTCACTACATGATTCTTCCTGAATCATACATAGTTGATCAGGCTATTTATAATTGAGGACCAAATGATGTGATGTTTGGCTCAGTCCTGTGGTATTTATTCTTTTCAAAAAGTTTTAGATGGTGTTCAACGCATTATTTTTGGAAAATAACATCATAATTATTTTTCAAAAGAACCGGAAAAATTTTAGTCCACACTACAGTGATGGGTTAGGGTTTTCCTAGGGTACTAATGGGATATCCTCAAAATAAATCCTAGAATTCGTTTATGGTTCCTACAGGCTAGGGATAGTCTATTGTTCCGTCAAAATAATATTCGCCAAATTTCCTAATGGTATACTAGGGTTTTGCTTAGGTACTAACTATGAATGGGGTAAAGAGGAATGGAATAGATAATGAAGCTAAACGCAGATTGGGATTATTACGGAAAAGTTACAAGATAAGTGTTTCATACGGTAGAAAGTTAGTTTATTATCTTTAGGTTACATCCATCGTAACTAAGGTAAAGATTCAAAAGGAAATATAACTTAGAGAGTTCTAAACCTCGATTTGTTTATCTATTACAGGGATTTATCTTCAGCTTAAAACCTAAGGGTCATCCTAGGACATAGTTGGGATTCCTTAATGAGTTCTACTTTTCTTTTTCACTAGTCTTGGTCTTCCAATTGGGATTGAAGTTTGGGCATTGATTCCTATAATGTCCTTTTCCATTACATCCATAACAAGTCACAGTTACTGGCTGTAGATTGACTCCTATTGTCTTACAGTCTTTGGTCTTATGTCCTATTTCCTGGCATCTTCCACACTTAACAAAACAAAACCCAGTATGATGCAACTTGCATCGTTGACATAGGGGTTGTTTTCCAAGATAACCAGCTTTATTAGCAGGCGTGGCGATGCAGTTTCTACCAACTTCCTGCCTACAAATTTGTTGACGATGGTAGTTGCTGCGATCTTGAAGATGCTTGTGGTGATAGGCGGGGTCATTTGGGTATTGGTAGTAGTTGGGAGTGATGGTATCAAGTTTTCGCTTTTGGTTATTTTGCCTAATTCCTAGGGCACAGTTGACAGTAGATTTGGTTATGCTTTCTGGGCCTTTAAGGTTAGCTGGTCTATATCCCATGAAACCTTCAGGGATATGCTTACAAGACACAGCTGTCTTCCTTTCTCCTGTGGCCATATTGTTACTATTCCGCTGAGCTACTGCAGTTGCTTCAAGCACTGTCGTCATGAAGTTAATTATCAACCTTTGAACGGCTTCAGGGGTCATTGGTGGGGTATTGGTATTGTTCATGCTAGCTATCCTTTATCATTAACACAAGAATTAAAGATTCAGAACTTATAATTAACTCTTGGTATAAACAGCCTAAGGTCAAACTAATTCATTGAATCCTAGCAACTTTCTCTTCATTCATCAAGTTTTCTTCCGAAATTTATCTTAGGGAATTTCTACAGTCATAGCCTAGTCATGGTAGGTCTAAGGTATAATAATCCTAGGTAAAGTCACGGTAGGTCTGAGTTTAATCACTGGAAATTACATGAAATTAATAACTTGATTGATTGTTTTTACACAAAACAATTAAGACAAGGTCTTTTATTAATGTTCCATGTGGTAGGTTAAGGACTCTAGGTCTCTAGTATGGATATTTGGGTTTTTGGTATAAGGTCATGAGTAGTCATTACATGTATGCACCGCATAATAGTAAGACATGATTTGATGAGTTTGTTCACAACAGAAAATATATAACAAAAGTAGATTGTTATAGATTTTATAAGTTGATTACAACTCTGAAAGCTTCAGGCTTATTTAGAAAATACAGGAAATACTAACCAAATACTATTTAGTTTAGTAGACACAACATCGATACATGTAAATTTAAGATCAGTTACGTTTTTGACGTAAATGCTTAACTTCAGTCTCGAGTTTCAGTTGTGCAATTTCCATTTCTAAGAAGCGTTCCTGAAGTTCCTGGTACATCCTTATTTGATTATCCAATACGGCTTCTAAGGCAAAAATCCTCTGGTCATGGTTTCTTGCTGTTTCTCTGGCCATCCACAGGGTCCTTGCAATATCCTCTACTCTACCATGCAATTGACCATGCTCTCTCCTTGAACAGCGGATCCTGGAATCTAAGCTTCTAAATTTATGGTTGCAAATATTCTTCATCTTGTCGACCTTCATTTCCAAATCAAACACTGCTCGTCTCAAGGCATCGGCCCTTCTAAACAGAGTGTCGATATTACGGTCGTACCATTCAAAACGCAATGGTTGTAATCCTTCCAACTGTTTAGTATGAGCGTCGAGAGTATTGGGTTGTTGATAAAGAAGGGTCCACATTGACTCACTGGGGTTTAAACTAAAGTCGGGGGAATTAGATGAAGATATATCATCTGGGTTGTCTGGTATTGGGGATTGTGGATTGTCAGGTATTGGAGAGTTTAGACCTTCATCTTTCTGAATTGTTTCTTGGTGTATATCCTGTCCAACCTAAAATGCTGTTGGACAACCAATCAACTTTTCATGGGATTCAGCCGTTTCCTTAAGTTTCTGGTGTAGGGATGAGTGGATAGGTGAGAGTGGGTTTGGAGTAGTTTCGTTAACATTAGAGGTTTCGGGAGACATAGTACTGTAATAATTTGCAAAATAATAAAAATTATTATAAGAAATTAATAACATTAGGGAAAAGAAACTAAAGGCGAAAGATAAGAGTAACTGCGAAGTTTATTATAAAATAAACCCTAATAGATACGGTACTGAGTACGGTATCATCTTGATGTTTGAGCTTGAACATGAGAGGGATAGATTGGATAGGGGAAATCAGGATTCTGTAACCACTCTATAGTTATAAATATTTCATTATGCAGCTTAAACGATTAACAATAAATTACATACAAATAACGTTTCAGTGATGGCGTGGCACGGAGGACTTTGGTTAAGCTTTTGTGGAAAACGGTTATAGTCCAATGTTTGAAAACATTTGGTTCTCTATAACCATGAGCTCTGATACCACTCTGTAACACCCCCGTTTTTGATACACGCAGCGGAAATATCAGTTTGGGGTGCCACTTCAAGGTTCACAGTCATGATAATAGAAAACGACTCGAAAAGAGACGTTTTAAATAAAATTGTTATCATTCATTTATTAAATCAGAGTTTACATATAGAGGTCCCAGCGGGAGGTTCCGAAATACGTTATAAAAGATACATTATTCGTTGAATGATAACAAAATGGACACTCTTATTATAAAAAGAAAGTCCACAGCCACTCCGTGCCAAGTTCGGTCTTTTAATTACCTGAGATGAACATGCTAAAAAGTCAACACAAAGGTTGAGTGAATCCATAGCGTTTAAGTTTACAATTGGTTTAAACACAAGCTAAATAGAGAAAAATCAGTTATATCATAGTTCGGAATATTGCACTAAACCTCATGACACACAAAGCGTTGACAGTTTCCAGTCTCACTAACATATTAAAGAGGTTAGTGGTTTGCCCCCAAGTGAGAGCTTGCCAAAACTCCTCATAGATATCAAATATAATACATCTGCCTAGCCGGCTACCACAAAGATATCCATCCGACTAGTACAAATGGGTCGTCAGGACAATAGATCTATTCATTATATTCGCGCTCCCCCAGCAGGGGACTAATGGTGCATGATACAAGGGACTTTTAAAATAAATATGAATATAAATTCAAATAGGCAAAACGTTAACTTAGTGCAATAACAATCAGAAAATACTTGTGTTCGATTTGGTAGCATGTATCTCCCCACAAGTTTAGAAAACGTTAATAAAAAGTGGGACTACGAACTCACCTTGACAGTCTGGATGGAAAACAACGTTAAACAGAGTTGATAAACATCTCTGGCACGCAACCTGGTTCGTTATGTCAATTTTCATTAAACGCATTCCAATACATATGTTTTAATATTCGTTTTGTTTTGTTCTGGCTATTGGTTAAATGTTAAATTTGAGACAACATGAAGTCTCTTCAAAAGTTGGATAAGATTTTATCTTATTTCTTCATTTTTATGTTCTTGTTCCGTTTGTTCGTTAAATATACATATCTCGTTTGTTAATTTTCGAATTAAACGTATTACGTTTGTTAATTCTTATTATATCAGAAATAATAATAATAATAATAATACTAGTAATTATAAAATGTTAAGTTTTTGCCCCTAAAGTTTCATATATTGACAGTCTGTACCCTTGAACTTTTGGAAAATGACAACTTTTACCCTTGAACTTTGGCCAAATGACAGTTTATACCCTATGGTTTCAATAAGTACACTTTCTATCCTTATCTATTAATCGTTGATAAAATGGTCCTTGATTTAAATACTTTGGGAAATTGACAATTTTGGCCCATAAAAACTCCAACTCATTAGTCTCGAAAAATATATAAAAATAGTTCGCGATCACCCAGTTTTGGACACAAATAAAAGCGAGGCGAGGGCTCGGTTTTACTTCGTTCTTTTTCCTACATGAAGTCAGCCAGGTGGTCTATTTACTGGCCAAGTTTCATAATTTTTGAAGCTTGTTTGATAGTCGAAATAAATACTCAAAGTTGGTCGAGTAGGACAAGTAATTGACAAAACTGGAAAAACAGTTTTTATGTTCTAGCGATGGGCAGTTTTTAAGTTCGAATAACTTTTTAACCATTCAATCATTTTACGAAATTCTTTTTCCTAAAAATAGTTAGCTAGGTAGTCTATAACTTGGCAAAAACTCAGATTTTATGAAAGTCATTTAGAGGTCAAAAACTATGTCTAAAGTTGGTGACTCAGGGCTGCAGCGACAGATAAGAAATATATTTTGGGTCTTTAAGTCCAGCGATAGGGCCTCTTTGGAGTCGTTAACTTTTTGATCGTTCAATATTTTTACAAAATGCTTCTTTCTAAATTTAGTTAGGTGGGTGGTTAATAACTAGGCCAAATTTCGGATTTTATTAAAGTATTTTAGTGGTCGATATATTGGTTCAAAGTAGGCGAGTTGGGTCTGTTTACTCGACAGTAAATAAAATAAATATGTGAAGGGTTTTTAAATCTAGCGATAGAGCCATATTTGAGACTCAATAACTTTTTATCCGTTTAACCTTTTTACTTCGTTCTTCTTTATAGTATTAGACAGCTAAGTGATCTATATCTTGACCAAAAATCAGAATTTATGAGAGTCGTTTGAGGGGTGAAACAAAGGTCCAAAGTTAGGCCACTGAAGCTGTTTTCTCGATAAAACAGAAAAGGAAAACTGATTTGGTTTTTCGATATTTAAACGTTATAACTAATTTTTATTGCATATTAACATGATCATAAGTATACTAAGTCCATCTTTTACATGTTTTAAGGTTCTTGATTTGTTTTCACATGATTTTAAAATATATAGGGTGCGTTTTAAGTTCTGATCGAACAGGAAAGAAAAGGAAAAAGAAAAATATAGTTTTTGATCTTGTGGTTTATTAGAGGTTTATTAACAATGTTCTTAAGAATAATTAGGATTGATAAAAGAAATGAAATGAAACTTAGGATTACTTACTTGGGATATTGATCGATTAGGGTTATAAGGGGCGAATGGATTTGGAATTTGAACACCAAGGTTTCCTCTTTATCCTATGCTTTCTAAATATCTTATTTGGCTCCTTAGGGATTGTTTTGATCAGTAGGGGATAAAGGTATGGCTGTTTTTGGTTTATTCAATTGGATGTGGAAATGAATGGGGTGGTTTGGGATTGTTATTTATAGAAGGAAGATGTTTAGGGTTTTCTAGATATTTGTGGTATGAGTGAATTATGGTGATGTGGCTTGATTTGGTTGGAGGACAAGTATGAGGAGGGGGAAAGTGAGGCGTGTAGGGTTTTATGGGATGATGATGTGGTTTCCTTAAAACTATACAAGTATCTACTTGAGTATGTCATGGTGAGGTGGAGGAGGGGGGGACTAAGGAAGGGTTACTTGAGGTAGGTCTTTATTTAGGAAATGGAAATTGAATAAGTTTTGTTAATACAAATATCGTCCCAAAAACGTTATTTATATTGTACGATCTTTGCTTAGTTTTGTTAATGACAATTACAAAGTATATGTTTAAGCAAATTACAAATACTAGCTAAAGTCTCTTTAGAACACATTTTACATTTCACAAGTTTACTTGGAAATACATTTCATACATATACATGATTATTTCCTTAAAAGGAAACTTTATTTCTTAAATGATACAATGACATCATGGCATGCATCATACATGTAATCTTGGTAAGATCTTGTAATATCTTGGATAGATCTTCAAGTAAGATAGTTGACATTGGATGATCTTGATATGACAACTCAAAGATATGGAGAGATTGGAGAGATTTGGAAAATCTCTTAGCTGTCTTACCTCTGGCATGTCCACGGATCCCTTCGATATAAAGGACGGATCCCTTTTAAGGGATCCGTCGAGTGTGTATCAGCTTGCCTATAAATAGCAAGCTGATCACTTGGCCTTCTTATCACTCATATAGCTAAAGTACATACTCATTCATATTAATAACATCATTCATTCATATTATTTGATCTATCTTTTGTAGCAAAGAAGATTAAGCATCAAGGTTCAACACAGACGTGTAAACCTTTAGTATAGTTACTGTGTGATCTTTGTGTAATTCACACATCATTATTTGTATCATTTATCTCAGTGAGTGTGGTTAGTGTTTTAGTCCTCAAAACACAAAGAGTGTAGGGAGTGGTTGTACCCTTGTGAAAGAACTCGACATTTAGCTTAGTGTCGGTAATTGTATAGGCGACGTTGGGTTAGTTCTGCCCTGAAGTAGAACTCGGTGTTTAGCTTAGTACCGGAAAAGGAAGTAAGCAATGTGTAAAGGTTTTCTCCACCTAGAAGAGAGTTTGTTTCTTAGTGAAAGATAACTCTCGAGTTAGAGGCTCGAGGAGTGGAGTAGGGCAAGGAAGAGAGTCCTTGTAGCCGAACCACTATAAACATCCGTGTTGTGTGGTTTGATCTTTTCTTCTCTTTACGTTTCATATATATTGTGTGAATACTTGTCTGAGCTTGTTTCCTTTGAATTAACATAAAGTAACAAAGCAAATTAATTTTAATCGGTAAAACTATTCAACCTCCCCTTCTAGTTTTCCACAATTGGCATCAAGAGCTACGTTGCTTAAGACTTTTAAAATATATTGTATTTTAAAACTTAAAACGATCTATGGATTTTGAAAACTTTAAAGAAGGACAATCTATGCAAAGACCACCTCTATTTGAACCAAATTGCTTTATATATTGGATGAATCGCTTTGAGACATATGTAAAGTCAAAGGACATAGATCTGTGGTATATTATTGTTGAGGGTGATTACAAGCCCATTAGTAATGATATTTCGGGTGGTCGGGATGTAGGAGCTTCTCTTACTCGTCACAGTGATGAGCAAAAGAAGTTGATTGCCAAAAACAATGAAGCCAAAATGATGCTTTACAATGCCTTACCTAAGAAAGAATATGAAAGAGTTTTTATGTGCAAAACGGCTAAAGATATTTGGCAATCTCTTATTATCACTCATCAAGGGAACTCACAAGTCAAAGATAACAAAATTGATCTTCTTGTTCAACAATATGAACAATTTGTTATCTCTGAAGATGAGACCATTGATGGTGCTTTCGCTAAGTTTAATACTATTATTACATCTCTTAAAGCACTTGACGAATCTTTTTCTAGTAAGAACTTTGTCAGGAAATTTCTTAGAGCACTTCATCCTAAGTGGAGAGCAAAGGTGACGGCTATTGAAGAATCCAAGGATCTCTCAAGCTTGACACTTGATGAGCTCATAGGAAATCTCAAAGTTCACGAAATGGTGATGGAAAAGGATTCAGAAATAGTTAAAGGGAAGAAGGAGAAAATAAAGTCCATTGCCTTGAAAGCTAGAGTTGAGTCAAGTGATGATGAAGACTCTTGTTCAAGTAGCGAAGACGAAGAATATGCCATGGCCGTAAGAGATTTCAAGAAGTTCTTCAGAAGACGAGGAAAGTTCGTAAAACCACCTCGTGAAGAAAAGAAATCTTTACGAAAAGACCGTGATGATAAAAAGGGCAAGTTAGATAGGAAGTGCTATAGATGTGGAGATTCTGGTCACTTTATAGGTGAATGTCCAAAGCCTCCAAAGAACAAGTCTCAAAAAGCATTCGTTAGTGGAGCTTGGAGTGACAGTGAAGGAGATGATGATGAGCCTAAAAACAACGAAGTTGCCCTTATGGCTCATGACACAGAAGAGGTACATTCTGACTCATACTCCTCTATAGATGATGAAACCTTAGAAATAGAATATAACAAGCTGTGTGATATCACTTTAAAAATCATCAACAAAAACAAATTCTTGAAAACTAAAACAACACTTTTAGAAAAAGAAGTGTATTGGCTTAAAGAAAAAGGGATACGAATGGAAAAAGGGAAAAATAGTAAAGATACATGTGTCTCTTGTCAAGAACTAAAATTAGAATTAGATGCACTAAAAACTTCACAGGAAGATCTCATTAAGCAAAACTCTAAGTTTAAAAGGTTTGATAAAAACATAAGTTGTGCAGATGAGATAATGAAGATGCAAAAACTTCCTCATGATAAAACCGGATTAGGTTTTATGAAACTAGGAACCTTAAGTGACTTTAAGAAACAAACTGTGAATGAAAAAGAAATTGTTTCAACTAAGTCATAGGCTCACGGATCCGACGGATCCAATATTTTGGATCCGCCAGTTGTACCCAAGGGATCCGCGAGTACATAGTTGAACAGAAGGTTCAGAAAACAGACCGTACTGAATTTGTTAAGGTCACTAGAAAACCTAGCACTAGTACAACTAATAACAAGCTAAAACCAGCTGTGTTTATAGGGAGAGGTCAAGCTAGGAATGAGTATAGAGTTAAAACAACACAACAGAGACCTCAAACTAGTTTTCCCAAACACCCCTTTCCTAAGAGTAATGTTAATTCACAACATCATTATCAAAATAATTGGAACCAAAATATGCCTAGAAACTTTCAAGGTCCCAATTACATGCCATGTAACTATTATCCTCCATTTGCTTACATGAACCATGATAATGTTATGTTTAACACAAACAGGACCCATGAGATATTGGGGACCAAACGCTTGAGTCTTTATTGAACTTAGGTGTGCTTAAAAGTTGAACTTGAACCTGATGAGTGGATCAAAGATAGTGGGTGTTCAAGACACATGACGGGAAACAAAAGTCTTTTCTCCACTTACCAAGTGTACGACGGAGGTAATGTCACATTTGGTAGCAAGCTTAAAAGTAAAATCATCGAAAAGGTACAATCTCTCATGACTCTCTCTCTATTGATGATGTTGCTCATGTTGATAATTTAGGTTTTAACTTACTTAGTATAAGTCAATTGTGCCATAAAAAGTATAACGTCCTTTTCAGTGAAAATGGAAGTAAAATACTTAAAGATGGCATAACAGTAGGAAAAGGTGTCTTAAAGAATAACGTATATGTTATGAAATTAGATAAAACACCGAAAGACAAGCTTTGTCTTACTTCTCTGGACGAAAACTCAACCTTATGGCATCGACGCTTAGGTCACGCCAATATGAGGTTAATTCAATCCTTATCATCCAAAGAACTCGTTAGTAACCTACCTAAGTTAAGATATGACCAACACTTTTGTGATGCTTGCAAAATTGGGAAACAAGTGCATAATAGCCATAAGGCTAAAAACATGATATCTACATCTAGGTGTCTAGAATTATTACATATGGATTTGTTTGGCCCGTCGGCTATACAAAGTTATGGAGGTAATTTTTACACATTAGTTATAGTAGATGATTATTCTAGGTATACATGGACTAAATTTTTGAAAACCAAAAATGAGGCCTTTGATAAATTTGAAATTCTAAGCAAGAAAATTCAAAATCAACTAGGATGTAACATAGTATCTATTAGAACTGACCATGGTCGAGAATTTGACAATGAAATCCAATTCGGAACATTTTGTGATAAAAATGGAATAACTCTTAATTTCTCGGCTCCTCGAACTCCACAATCTAATAGTGTAGTAGAACGGAAAAATAGGACAATTCAAGAAATGAGTAGAACTATGTTAAATGAACAAAACATACCTCAAAAGTTTTGGTGTCACGCAGTAGATACTTCCACATATATCCTAAATAGAGTTTTAATTAGACCATTTTTAAATAAAACTCCTTATGAACTTTATCGAGGCAAAAAGCCTACTTTAGGATATTTTAGAGTGTTTGGAAGTAAGTGCTTTATTTTAAACACTAAGGATTATCTCACCAAATTCGACCCAAATTCGTATGAAGGTGTATTTCTAGGATATTCACAAACTAGTAAAGCATACATAGTTTTGAACAAGGAAACCTCAAGAGTCGATGAATCATTGAACGTAACATTCGATGAATGTCCACCTCCCTCTAAGACATCACCTTTGATAGATGATGACTTAGTTGAAAACCAAATGGTTGATAATCAGGAAAATGTTGAAAATGATAAAGAAGATGAACCAATAAAAAGAGATTTAGTCAACATCAAAGAAGATAAAAGTCATCCATTAGAAAACGTGATAGGAAAACTCAATGAAAGAACATTAAGGTCTAAAGCTCAAAATGAAAGTAATTTCTTTTGTTTTGTTTCAACAATAGAACCTAAAAATGTAAATGAAGCAATAAAAGATGAATCTTGGGTCATTGCAATGCAAGAAGAATTAAATCAATTTATTAGGAATGACGTTTGGACATTAGTTCCTCAACCTAAAAATCAAACCATAATTGGTACCAAATGGGTTTTTAGAAATAAAATGGATGAAAATGGCATAGTATCTAGAAACAAAGCTAGACTAGTAGCACAAGGCTACAATCAACAAGAAGGAATAGATTACGATGAAACATTTGCACCCGTAGCTAGACTTGAGTCTATTAGAATACTACTTGCATATGCATGTGCACATGATTTTAAATTATTTCAAATGGATGTCAAAAGTGCATTTTTAAATGGCTTTATAAATGAAGAGGTATATGTAGCACAACCTCCCGGCTTTGCCGATTTTGAAAAACCAAATCATGTTTACAAATTAAAGAAAGCTTTATACGGACTTAAGCAAACACCAAAAGCTTGGTATGATCGACTTAAGACCTTCTTAGTTGACCATAAGTACTCCATGGGCCTAGTAGATAACACTCTCTTCACCAAGAAAAAGGGATCACATATTATCATCGTCCAGATATATGTGGATGACATTATATTTGGTTCAACTTGTCAAGAGTTATGTGATGATTTCTCAAAAATCATGCATGATGAGTTTGAAATGAGTATGATGGGGGAACTTAACTTTTTCTTAGGTCTCCAAATAAAACAATTAGAAGATAGGATATTCTTCAACCAATCAAAGTATATCAAAGATATGCTTAAGAAGTTTGGTCTTGAAGATTCTAAACCAACGAAAACACCTATGTCCTCCGAAACCAAACTTACAAAGGATGAAGAAAATGAATCCGTAGATAACACTAAATATAGGGGAATGATTGGTAGCTTACTCTATCTTACGGCTAGTAGGCCGGACATTATGTTTAGTGTTTGTCTATGTGCACGTTTTCAAGAAGATCCCAAAATATCTCATCTTGAAGCCGTTAAACGGATATTTAGGTACATCAAAGGCACTACACATGTAGGATTATGGTATCCCAAAGGAACGGGTGTAGAAACCATAGTGTATGCCGACTCAGACCATGCCGGTGACAATTGAGAAAGTTTCCTCAGAGGACAACATTGCCGACATTCTCACAAAACCTCTCAAAAGAGAACCCTTCAACTACCTCAGACTTGGATTAGGATTAATGGAACTTAGTGATTAGAATAGACAATAGCATAAACCTTAGTTTAACCTAACTCGACACTAAACCAAAAACTGTGTTTTGATCCCGCGGATCCAAACGATAACAAAGGCGGATCCTTTGTTAGGGATCCGCCGGATCCGTCACATGCACAGGTTGATATATTATAAAATATACAACACCATGTACTATTCATCACTCTCCTAAAACTTATCACCTACTGAATTCGTCCCATACTTCACAAAATTCACAAATTAAGCCATTGTTCTCAACCAAATTCTGCTCCAAACATCACTGTAAGTATCCTTATCATGTTTATACTCCTGATCTGCGTCTAGGATTTCTATTTCATGCACAAAACCAAACCTTGGGGTTATGCATAATTCTTGAAAAATCATGAAGCATACTTTCTAAATTGCATAACAAATCATGTTTTTCATAGTTAGGAATTGCATCTGATAGTACATTGCCATCATTCATCAAAAACCCCATGAGAAATTTTTGCTAAAATATTCTCACGACTAGGAAAAACGGTTTTTGGACATTGTTCATACAAATATAAAAACGTTAGGTTTTAAACATCACTTGCATCATGTCTCTTGAATGCTAAAGGGAATACATAACTAATATGTATTTTCGGGTACATTCAAATGTAGCTACATTGAAATAGGAGCGTTTGGGTTATCTCTTGTTTTATTATAAAACTTGCATAAACATAATTTTCATGCATCAAAATGAGTCGAGATAATCGCACCTCCACATTGTCCCCATGTAGGCACACACTAGACATATATATTTCTTTTTGATAATTTCAACTAAACTATATATATATTTTTCATGTCTAGGATAATCATGCCTCCAGTCACCAACTATGATCACAAACACACCGTCAATTACCTACCTAAACACCATAAAACCAAAGGACTTAGTGACCAACAGGTTGAAACTTTCAAAGCCCTAGAAAAACACTACGTACATGAGGGTAGGTTTGTAGAGTCCTCATTCTATGAAGGAACAAATCTTAGGGAACAACTAGCGGCCATTTACTTTGATTCCCTCCTAGATATCGACGAACCAATCATTCCATGATTCATTTTAGAATTCTATGCTAGCGTCATTCTAGAGTCAAATGATCATGGTTACATTAACATTCGCTTCAGTGTCAATGGAACACAATACAACATCCCCTTAAATCAATTCGGTGAGGTCCTAGGAGTTCCAAGTTATGGAACAAGTGTCTATACCGATAAATGGTCATTAACTATTCTTGAGTCAAATCTTGAACGAACGGCACCATATGCCACTCCTTTAGCCTCAAAAGAAGTCATTTGTGAGCATCTCTTCATTCCTAGAAACAACCCCACTAGGATGTATCGAGGTAAAGAAGTAGCTAGAGATCCGTTTGCTATGGAGCAAAATGAGATTAAGCCCGAGTTTAGGAAATTGGAAGAAGTCTTAAGGGAAAATGTCATGTATATGGTAGGAAACCATGATCACATAAATACTTGTCTTTGCCACATTGTTGGTAATAAAATGTTTAAGTCAAAGAGCCTGCCAGATGAATTATTAAGCCTGCTAGTTGATTTTGAAGAAGTTGAAGATGTACTAACAGTACCTTCTGGGGTGAGAAGGTACTGCTAGTTAAAGAAGGTCCTGCCAAGTTGATGATCAAGTTGATAGATATTCATTTGTAGATATTTAGTTGTATTATTAGTCTTTGTACAATGTAACACGTTAAGTAGAAGTAGTTCAGTCTTCTATGTTGTGCAGAAGATTATACTGAGTAGTTTACATTGAAAGTTGTAATTAGTAGGTTAGAAAGTCCAAGTATCTTATTATATTGTGCAACTTGACAACTTGTAATAAGGGGTCCTTATCCTATAAAAGGAACCCTTAGTCACCACCTTTTAGATAGCACTTCAACTAATAACATTTGTAATATTAAAAACCAGAACAACCTCTCTAGTAACTTTGTTACTGATTCACAAATCCTTAAACAAACCAAAGATTCAAGGTTACTTTTGTAATCCTGGTGATAGTTAGATCATCCGTATTATTTCATCAATAATATTGAATCGTTTTGTGTTATTCAAGTTGTGTTCATTGTTCATTATAACTCACGTTTACATACTCACCACCTTTGTTTCTTTTAAGTGTGTTATAGTAAATTCCGCGTACTAAAGCACATTCATTCCTAAATATCCCAAACACATTATTAAGATTAACATCCCAAGTGTTTATATAATCCTTCACACACATGATGTACAATGTGTCAACCCGTCAGCCCTTCAATCTTGCTTACTATATCGCCAAGAGAATGGCTGATATTCCAGTTCAAGGAAAAATGACATTACCCTATGGAATGCCCTTAACCCATCTTTATCGAGCATTTGCACCCATTCCTAGAAATGCCTTAGGCTTTGTTCCCGACTATGATGAAATCCAACGCACCTTTGCTCCCTTAAGCGACCATAGGGTAGCGCTTGATAAAGGCAAACGCCCTCGTGTTCCAACCTCATCATCTTCATCATCAATGAGTGACGATGACGGCTTACCAAATTCAAGACTTCCTCCACCCGAGTACTTGAGACAACTTCCACCAATTCAGAATGAATCACCTGAGCATCGTCAAATGAAAGGAATGGTGAAGAATTTAGGTCGATGGATCATGAAGCTTCACAAGGGAATGAAGAAGTTGAAGAAGAAGTTGAGTTGATAGGAGTGTTTGGAACTAATCGTTTCTAGACAATGTTATGATTGAATGGTTATGTTATTAACTTGTTATGATACTACTTGAATTGTATGTGAACTAATCAATCCTTGCAGGTCGATAACACTTAGTGTTATCAATTTTTTTCCAAAAGTAAGCCTATGTTTGGCTTAACTTCTATTAAGGTAAATTCATATGATCGGATTATTCTATGATTAAATATGTGTTGGTATTATCATATTTAGTTGTTTTGAATTACATATTAGATGATAGACATGCTCCAAGAAAATTTTCGGATTTTCGTCGAAAAACGCGAAATATGACATTCTCTCTGTGATGTTTTAGCATTTTTGCCAGACGGATTCGGCGGATCCCTTACTTTGGATCCGCCAAGTGTTAGCGTTGGCTCCGTCAATTGACAACCTGTGGATCAGGCGGATCCCAATTTAAGGATCCGCACGCCTAGTCGTTTAGATCCGCAGGTATAACAGTCAAACTCTTAAAACTTTTTGACTCATCCCGATTCTTTGATTTTAGTCTCTAGTGTTCTCTAGATTAGGTTCACTGATCACTAATAACACTTAGAATAATTAGGAAATTCTTAGAAACCTAAGAACAAAATTTCCCACCAAAATTTGAATTTTCAAATCTTAGGAGTAAGTTACCTTTCTGTTACAAGTAAGGAACCCTTTTTAGGGATCCTTCAAATCCGTGGGTACATCACATCACGGGATTTTCCACTACCCCTTAGCATTTACTGCATATCGTCTTCTTCTTACTCAACATAAGTTCTATGGATTGACTTATGTGATGTGATTTGCACAAATTTTTGTTCCAAATCATTTAGAACCAACATTCTCTATTGGATTCACATCAAATCCAAACACACAGACTCATATGCCTTCTGCCTATAAATTAGTGCTTTAGGATCATCACTTCACACAACAACCATTTCCTCTCCCGTACATCTTAGCTATCATACTTCAACATGACTAAGTCAAACAACTCTTCCACATCTAGACCTTCAAGAAGAACAACCCGCATTAGTGTTAAACCTTTTTGTTTTATCAACTTAGCTAACTCCTCATCTGAGGAAAATTCTCCTCTCAATATATCATCACCCATTGCTAGTAAAAATTTCCTTACACTCTCCACCCCAACACCATCAAATGTTGTTATACAAACACCACCACCAACCATTACTCCAATAGCCACTACTCCACCACCGGCTCTAAACTAACCTATTAGATCACCATTACCACCAAAATCACCCAAACTCCAACCCTTGGAATTATTTAGGACTCCTCCTACATCACCACATCTTGATGACTTAGAAGAACTTTCACCAAAATTACCCAATCTTCCACCCATGACCTTTGAAGGTCAACAACCCATGCTTTTTCACCCGGTTTACCCGGATATTCATGGCCCTTTATACCATGATGCACAATCATCCCAACCTCAACCACAACCTCTATCACCCACATCCACTTTAGTTTCCATTGACAAAGCAATGTGGATGAATATGCCTCAAACCCAAGAAGAGATTAGTGAAGAGCTCAACCGTCTCTACACTCTCTCGGGTATAGTTGATCACCGCCTAAATGAAGCCATGGACATCCAAAATATACTCATGAACTCCCTCCAAACACCACCAACAACCAATGAACAACAACAACAGCCATCCAACAACAACAACAACCAACCACCACCACCACCACCACCACAAAACTTGGAGCCTAGTCTTCCTCCCGGTTTCTCAAGTCATGATTGCGCGCATTGTGAGAGAACATCTCACTTGGCCCAAAGGACCAACATTTTGGTCCATGAGCTTCAAAACGAGATGAGGTTCATCTTGAACCATGTTCTCGAGCGTCTCAATGCCATCTCTCATCCTCCTCAATAGGAGCTTTCTAGTCTAGTTGTTATTGGTTTAGGACTTTTTATTTCTTGCTAGGATGTCTTTTTATTGTACTTGTAACATCATTTCATCATTGTGACTTTTGTCACAAAATTTTCAATATCTATGAATGTGATGTTTTATGCTTATGAGTGATCAACATATTGCATATTATCATTATCTTTGATAACTAAGATCTTTATATAGCTTGTTGTACTCTATATCATGATTGTTTTAGGTACAAATAATCATCAGACACTTACTTTGACTTTTTAAAGTCAAAACATATTAAAAGGCTTGTTTGGAAGAACACTTCACATGCATTCTACTTCTTCATTGAAGTTATTCATCACTAACACTTCATTTGCAGCATATCATACCCTTCAAAAGTATACGTTGGTACTCGAATAATGGGGAGTTTACATAGAGGGGGAGCATATCATATTCTAACCATTTGTTTTGTAGGATCATGTATCATTACCTTGTTACTCCATTTAGGGGGAGTATCAAACAAGGGGGAGCTCTTAAAGTTCTCAAAATCGCATTCAGCTACGCAACTCTTCTTTTTGTTTCGACAAAAAGGGGGAGAAAGGATTAAGTTTGCATAACTGTGAATCATCACAGTACATATACCTTTTTGCATAAAAATAGCTTTTAAACTCAAATAAAACAAATTTAATCTATATTTTAAAGAACTCATGATATACTTATTCTTTTGCTCAAAAATACACTTTATGTTTTGTCATCAACAAAAAGGGGGAGATTGTTAATACAAATATCGTCCCAAAAATGTTATTTATATTTTACGATCTTTGCTTAGTTTTGTTAATGACAATTACAAAGTATATCTTTAAGCAAATTATAAATACTAGCTAAAGTCTCTTTAGAACACATTTTACATTTCACAAGTTTACTTGGAAATACATTTCATACATATACATGATTATTTCCTTAATAGGAAACTTTATTTCTTAAATGATACAATGACATCATGGCATGCATCATACATGTAATCTTGGTAAGATCTTGTAATATCTTGGATAGATCTTCAAGTAAGATAGTTGACATTGGATGATCTTGATATGACAACTCAAAGATATGGAGAGATTGGAGAGATTTGGAAAATCTCTTAGCTGTCTTACCTCTGGCATGTCCACGGATCCCTTCGATATAAAGGACGGATCCCTTTTAAGGGATCCATCGAGTGTGTATCAGCTTGCCTATAAATAGCAAGCTGATCACTTGGCCTTCTTATCACTCATATAGCTAAAGTACATACTCATTCATATTAATAACATAATTCATTCATATTATTTGATCTATCTTTTGTAGCAAAGAAGATTAAGCATCAAGGTTCAACACAGACGTGTAAACCTTTAGTATAGTTACTGTGTGATCTTTGTGTAATTCACACATCATTATTTGTATCATTTATCTCAGTGAGTGTGGTTAGTGTTTTAGTCCTCAAAACACAAAGAGTGTAGGGAGTGGTTGTACCCTTGTGAAAGAACTCGACATTTAGCTTAGTGTCGGTAATTGTATAGGCGACGTTGGGTTAGTTCTGCCCTGAAGTAGAACTCGGTGTTTAGCTTAGTACCAGAAAAGGAAGTAAGCAACGTGTAAAGGTTTTCTCCACCTAGAAGAGAGTTTGTTTCTTAGTGAAAGATAACTCTCGAGTTAGAGGCTCGAGGAGTGGAGTAGGGCAAGGAAGAGAGTCCTTGTAGCCGAACCACTATAAACATCCGTGTTGTGTGGTTTGATCTTTTCTTCTCTTTATGTTTCATATATATTGTGTGAATACTTGTCTGAACTTGTTTCCTTTGAATTAACATAAAGTAACTAAGCGAATTAATTTTAATCGGTAAAACTATTCAACCCCCCCTTCTAGTTTTCCACAAGTTTGGTTTGGTTTTCATTTGTTTTGAACTAGGAGGGGGAAGATGGGACCGAATGGGCTTTAGATAGTGGTACTTAGGGCTATATTGAGTTGTATTTAGGGTTTAGGGTAGTAACTAGTTTAGGATAGGGTGATGTTTAAGTATAATTTAGTTAGGAATTGATTTAGGTTTTCCTTTTTAATATATAAATGTCAAACTTAGTTAAAGGAGAAAGAAATGGATTTTGTGCTTAATGGAGTTGTACTAAAAGCTTAATAGGGTTTTAATTAGGGTTTAGAAATATAGAAATTATAGTTTTAATGTTTCCTCAAGTTATATAATTTTTATGTAATTTTTATTATGTTTAAAATGTATATAAATGGGATTTTAGGATTTTGTGCATTAGGCACTTGTACATTAGGTTTAGAGACTTGTACTTATATTTAATGAGTTTAGGAAAATTAATTTTTAAGATTTATGTATGAAAAACTTGTAATTTGTGCTTTAAAATAATTATATTTAAGGTTTTAATAAGGTTTTTATAAATATTTCGTTTTTATGCATAAAAGACTTGTACCTTGGCTTAAATGACTTGTACATTAATATTTTGTAAAAAAAAATCTCTTACAAATAGATTAGGGTTTGAAATCTGGATACATAAAATCATAGTTTTATGAAATTAGGGTTTTACCGTGAGTTAATATGGAATTAGGGTTTTTATGCTTTAGATGCTTGTACCTTAGTTGAATGAGTTGTACTTTAGTATTTTTAGAGTTTTGTTACATACATTTGTTGTTATGATAGTTTAGGGTTTTATAGGAACTCTATTTGATAAGGAACGTTCAGTTTATACGTACGTTAACGAATTAACGTAAAATGGAAAATGGAATATCTTAATGTTTCATATGAAAATGTTTATATAAATAAACATTAAATACGTTGAGGTTGGGTTGCATGCGAGCACGTTTATCGAGGATGTGATCTACGTCACATAAGATAATAGTTATGATCAGATAAAAAAAAAATTTACATGTAGAAAAGGATAAGTATTCTATAAGTTGGTTTATTATAAAGTGGGATTTTCACAGTGGTTACACAACAATACAACACCCTTAGCAACATAGAATCTTAAACCAATAAGTATAACTCAAATGAAACTCGTGACAACAAACTCATAACCACAATCCGTTTCGGTCTTCCATACTCACTGAGTCGACTCGGTCTCGACCGAGTTGACTCGACACGGTACAAAAATCAAACAAACACCCTTTTACTTCGTTTCTTACCACACAAGTTTTCAAAATGCTTTTTATTCCGTTTTAATCCATGTTAACCCACGAAAACTTTAACAACAACAACTAATTAATCGGTCAAAACAAGAACAAATATATAAATGCGGGTTTCACGATTTACCATATCAAGAACAAAAGGGGAGGAAAAGAGAGATGAGAAAGTGATGGCGAGGTGGTGGCGGCTGTGGTGACCTTCGGACCAAAACAGAACCCAAATCACAAAGAAAAAGAGTCGATACAACTCTTAACTCTCTTCTTGATAGTGGTAGCAAAAAGCGGCAAGGAATGGTGGTGGCGGCGTAACAGCCGAAAGTTGGCCGGAGTTGACGGAGCGGTGCTGGATTTAAGAGGGGAACACTAGGGTTTGTGTGGTGTGTGTGTTATAAATTCCCTTATATAGCAAAAACCTAGGGACCAAAATGAAAATTACAAGGGACAGGGGGCGGCAGTGAAAATTAGGTTCAGGGACCATAACTGTAATTTTGCAATCTTTCACGAAATGAGGTTCGAGGCTCATTAGGCTGGTTAACAGCGGATTCAAGACACGAGAATTACGCCATCGTGCTCAGAATAATATTTCCAATAAAATGACTATTCGTACGCCTTGTTTCTCACAAATAATAAAATAATCAAATCAAATCGTTGGTTGTGCCAGTACGCGTTATGTGCAAATTCTACGTTTCGCGAGATAACTTCACGTTTAGAGTCAAACAAGCTTGAAAAGGTTCATAAATGAAAAACAGGGATAATCTTGTATAAAAATACGTCTGGAAAATTACGGGGTATTACACCTAGTCAAAATAACACCACTTTGTTTCCCATTGATCTTGGTGCCCTTAGAACCAGTACGCAATTAGTAATTTTAACATCACTTCTTGGTCTCAAAAAACCTGCACCCCTAGTTCCCACATTCACTGAACCAACACCTGCTGTCTTCTTCATAGAACCACCCTCTCTAAAGACAATACCAGCCGGTTTGTTCCTGTTAACAACATCATCCTCATCAACCATTTTTCCTTTTCCCTTATCCACAGACCTCTTCACCCTCTTTTTATGCTTTCCGAATTCAGCATCAACATCATCCACAGCCCTAAAAGGAGTTGAAGTACTAGTCATAAAAGGAGTTGAAGTACTAGAGCACCGCAATCTAGCATCTTCTTCTACCCATCCGACAACCTCCCCACCTTCACCCTCTAAATCAATGTTTTTTAAGTAGTATTCAGATAACATCTGTTTTTTGTGAGCAACAAATAAATCTACAAAACCAGCCCGACAACCTAGTTCGAACATTGTATGCACATCATTGTCTGTGTGAATCAACTTCAAATATTCTTCTAATGATTTGCCAGGCAAACAAAAGAACAATGCCAATTTTTCTCCCCTAATGCGTGATAACATATGATCCAGACCAATACTAAAGATATGTCTGTCAGAGACAAAGGTAGCAAGTCTAGAAACATTCCCTTGTACATACCTCAATGGAGCAAATTCAAAGAATCCATTATTGTGCATGCTAAACACAATTTCATCCTGATAAGCAATTAAACCTGCCACCGTTTAAATTCAAACGTCAATAGTTAAGACATCAATCCTACTTACTGAAGATGCAAACCTATTGATTATGCATCTTAAATAGTTGTAGTTTAGCTAATAAGTCAATGTGAAGACTTAGTTAGTATAGCAGTACATCTGCTATGCCAAACACTCTCACTTATCATATTCTAACAGCCTACTTAGAACCATAATACTCTGTTTATCATAAACCTACCAATCAGGGCACTCAATCATGCCACTCAAAGGGGATGCATATAAAAGTCTATCAAAAATATCATAGCATCCAACATAAGCAAATTAAAAACGACACGTAAATGAAGTATAATACATTAACATACCAAGATCCATATGCTCTTCCTTCCCCTTCCTCTTCCTCCCACTCCCAACAGGCCTTCCCCTCTTCCTTTTTTGTGTCATTGTACTCGAATTATGACTCCCCTCCCTCTTCCTCCCACTCCCAACAGGCCTTCCCCTCTTCCTTTTTGGTGACATTGTACTCAGATTATCGATTGGTACAGAAAAAGTTACTTTTTTCTGGGCCTTCCCCTCCTTCTTTTTTCTCTGCAACTACCTCATTGTCGGTTCCACTACCACTTTCAAGGGTAGGAATAGATATCGCACCACTACCACCCATATTTGGTTTGTTGAAGGTTTTTTTCTACATCCATTGAAGAATAACTTCTATCATCTCCTTCCCTTTGTTTGCATACGAACCATACTTGGCAATTACTTCATCACCAAATGTATCCAAAACTTCCTCAAAGACTTCATCATTTAATAAAACTTTCCCCCACGAATTTTCTGATGATTCCTCCCCCCCAATCAACAAAGACTTTCCCTTATCATTATTCGCCATAGTTGGGTTTGATTGTGCCCTTTTTTTGGTTTTTTTTAAAACTAGGGTGTGACTATTGATTATCTCTTTGAAATGAACTAATTAAATGGGGGTTATTTTGGCACTTAATGTTTTCTGAAAAAGCCTACTCTAGTAATCTTGTTGCTTTAATGAAGTTAAGTTCAATTTGAAAATATAGTCCTTGAAGTATAATTGACGGGAGAGACTGAGACAAGTGAAATGACGATAATAGCCTCAGTGACGAGGTACTTAACGAGGAGAATAACGGGCGTTAGCAAAAAGTCGCTCTCAGTGGTTGTTTTGCAAAAAACAAAACATTAATGTCGTTTTTGCAATACTTTTTGTCTCGGTGTATTTTTTACGCATTTGGGCTACTTTAGTGACTAAATTTGCAATTTACCCTAAAAGTAAATTAAGAGATTATGTAAGTATATTTAATGAGGGCTTTTTCTAACATGTGCCCTCAAACACATGTTAAGCAATGTTTATTAAACACGAACTTTTTTTATATCTAGAAAATGCATTTAGTTCTCATTAAATAAACTATAATAGAAAAATGTAATTTTGAATTTAATAATCTCTGACTTTACTTTTATATAAACTCAAATGTGTGCCATCAGGGACACATTTTAGAAAATCTCTTTAATGAGAACTAAATACATTTTCTGATATAAGAGTTTGTGTTTAATAAATATAACTTAATTAACCTGTGCTTGAAGACACATGTTCAAAACACCCTTTATTTGATCACACATATGCTTCATTTGTAGTAAGTTTCTTCTCCAAGTGCGCATACACTTGTTTCTTTTGACGGGTTTTGTCATAAGCGTCATGATCTTGTGAAAAGTAGGTTAAAAATCCACTTTCTAAAAAGTACCCTGGTCCAACACGTGTCTCTCTTTTTCTCTTTTTTAATTTCACTTCATTTCATCTCATCTCTTTCACTACTTATCCAAATCTTTACCCCCAAGGATAGCTAAAAAATCATTCAAAATAACAAAATTAGGTTTCAATCGTGTTGATGCAAATAATGTTCTAAAAACGTTATTTATATCTTTCGATTACTTCACATTTTGAGGATGACAAAATGTGAAATCACGTTACGTTAAAATTAACGTAAACAAGTTTTTAATCGGAAGATCCCGTTTCTACGCAAATCACTCTAGAACAAATTTACAACTTAACAAATGATCAAAGAAGTGAATTTGAGTTTTAAGACTTCACATTTTAATGTGACAAAAGATTTTTTTCAAAAATACACATGACAAATTATTTTTGAATTATTAAGAAATGTTTTAAAGGAAAAATAAGTTTGAAAATCACAACAGCTATTTTCCCCCCCCCCCCCCAAAATCAGCTCCAAACTTCCTCAAATAAGTTTTCACCAGAAAAGACAAAATTTGGAGCGTCCTTTTCTGGGACGGCTCCACGGTTCCACTAAATTTAGTGGAGCCGTGATGCATTTAGTGGAGCCGTCCGTACAAAATTTTCTGTAACGTTCAGATTTTTCTTGCCTATAAAAACCAACCCCATTCACAGTTTTTAGGCATCCTTACACACACAAAATTTTCTGAGTTGAATACTCTCTTCACACTTTCTTTCTTTGATCATTTAGATTAGTTTTTCTTTTGTTCAAGAGTGATCCAATCATCCTCCAAGTGATCCTCTTCATTCCTCTTCACTAGCAAGAGAAGAACACAAGTATCCAAGTTGATCCAAGGTGTTATCATTCCTCTTCACTAGCAAGAGAAGAACACAAGTATCCAAGTTGATACAAGGTGTTATCATTCCTCTTCATTAGCAAGAGAAGAACTCAAAGTATTCAAGAAGATACAAGAGTTGTAGTTGTTAGGTTTTTGTAACACTTGTTACATCCTTGTTGTATCTTAGCATACATCAAGATTATCTTTCTTTTGTGAGAGTGTGAGTGAAGATCATTGTGATCTTAAGAGATAGTGAAGATCTCTTAAAGCCATTGGGCTTGTGTGTGAGTGATCAAAGGATCTAGAGTAGTTAGATTGAGTAGAGTGAAGTGAGAGTTGATCGGGTTGAGATCTTTGTGATCTCGTGTGATGATCTTGGTGATCTCTTGTAGCCATTGGGCTTGAGTAGATTGGTCACTCTGGGCCTGGTAGATTGGTGTAATAGATTAGCACTCGATCTAGCTTGGTCGTAATGGGATAAGCGACGTGTACGGTTTTCTCCGCCTGAAGGGAGGTTTTTGACATAGTGCTTGAAACTCTCGAGTATGGTACTCGGAGAGTGGAGTAGGGCGAAGAAGAGCTTCGTAGCCGAACCACTATAAATCCTTTGTCTCGGTTTGATCTTTCCAACTCTACTCTTTACTTTTATTATTTAGCATTAGTTAGTTTAGTGTGTGGTTCATATTGGTGTTGATTGATTACACATAGAGTTCGAATCAAAGTTTCCAATAGCTAACTTTTAAAACAAGATTTTTAAAAGAACTTAAAACCGGAAAACTATTCAACCCCCTTCTAGTTTCCCACAAATCGCTACAAATTACAACCCTTTTCAAGAATTCAAAGTTTATCAAAAGTAGGGTTTCGTAACATTTGACGTAAAAGTAACTACTATGACAAATCTTGATCAAGAAACCCTAAATTAACATCAAATTTTCATCTTTTTTGTTTCATAAAGGTTTTTCACATAAGAGTGTAAAGAAATCATATGTTCGTGAAAACACCCATAACGTGTTGGATGAAGCAATTTTTTAATTTTAGAGTATGAAGGTGTTCATTTCAATATAATTATAGGAGTAAATTGCAGAAATCATCCTTGTGGTTTGCAAAAATTGCATGTATCGTCCCTGGTCTTCAAAAATTGCAGGCGGCCTCCCTGTGGGGAAACTATTGGTTCGTTTTAGTCCCTGGCACTAACGATCGTTAGTCCCTCTCAGTTAGTAGATATTACTTTAAGGACATTTGTGTCTTTTCCTTTGTGGTCCCAATTGACTCTCCTTTTCCATCTATTTGTTATTACATATACCCTTTACAAATCATAAACACCCATTTCCAGCCAACACCACCAATCTCCAGCCAACACCCATTTCCAGAATCCGGCCACAATCTCCAGCCAACACCACCACCAACCACCGACCAAACCCTGAATCCGGCGACCCCAACCTAGATTCCGTCGACCCCAACCCTCTTCTTACAAACAAACTCAAATTCAAACATAAATCTAAACACCATCTTCATCATCCGAATCAAGATCTAAACATATCCAACTTCAAATACATGTCAAATTTAAACATATCCAACATTAACTGATCCACAAACAAAATCCCAGATTCTAAAAAAATCGACCCTTTTGTAATCTATCTTGAATCCGAATATCAAACACAGATTTTTCTTTGATTTAAGATAGCTACAAGATCCTTTATGGGGTCTCAGGTTGGTCCTTATGTTTTGCTTGTTTGTTTTCGTTTTTGTCCAAACTGAATGAAATGAAAGACAGAAACACAAGTTGTTATTGTTCTTTCTTAATTTTCGGATATTACAAAGAAGTATAAGCTTCGATAAAGATCAATGATGGATTGTATCTTGTGGGTCTTTCAAGATTTGAGAACAAGATTTGTGATGAATGATTTTTAAGTGGAAATAGTCATTAGGTCGAGGTGTTGGAGGATCTTGATAGTGGTCGGATCTTGGTTCGATTGTTTGATCGAAGTCAAAGGAATGAATTCGACCCATTGTTCTTCAAATCTGTTAACCTTCAAACTGTCCCGATAATGTGATGGATATGGACTAGGAAGAAGAGAATTGCACCAGCAGATGAGCCCAAAAAAAGAAACCAGTGCAGGAAATGTAATGGATATGGACACCATCAAAAGTCATGCAAAAATCCACCAGCTCAAAGTGTTAATCTTGGTGAAACATCCACTGCTAAAAAGAGACGACGAAAAAATACAAAAGCTCGCAAAGGCTTTGCTGAAATGGGATCGAATTAGAAGTCCTAATGAAGATGGGTTCTTCTTAATATATTATGTTAGTTCAGTTGCTAAAACACTTAATATTTTGTTAGTTTAAGTGCTAAACAGTTTATTCAAATGCCAAACTATTGGTTCATTTTGTTGTTGTATTGGTGTACTTTCAAACAGATCCTTGCTTTCCTTTGTTTTTGTTGTTGTTGTTGTTGTTATGTTAAGTATATTGTTTGTTAAGTGTGATTTGCACTTAAGTGTTGTAGTAGTCTCTATAAAGTTGTTGCTGTGATAGTGAGCATTAAGTGTGATCTGCACTTTGATTCATTAGTCTCACAAATTTTTTATTATAAATTGTGATAGTGAGCATTAAGTGTGATCTGCACTTTGTGACTAAAACCATCCTTCATATCCTTTGTTAATTTGGGGAAGAAGAAGTCACGGTTTGTGACTATTAAAAGGGTTGGAAAAGGAGAGTCAAATGGGACCAGAAGGGAAAAGACATAATTACCCTTAAAGTAGTATCAACTAACGGGGAAGGACTAACCATCGTTAGTGCCAGGGACTAAAATGAACCAATAGTTTGCCCACAGGGAGGCCGCCTGCAATTATGGAAGATCAGGGACGATACATGCAATTTTTTCAAACCACAAGGACGATTTCTACAATTTACTCTAATTACAGCTTCCATATTTGATGAAAAAAATTAGAATTATGATGAGCAAAACTTTAAAAATGCAATTGTTCACTAAATAATGGGGATGAAACAACATTGTTCATCAAATAATGGTCAAGATTCAACATGGAAGTTGTTCATCAAAGAATATTGAAGAAAACAAAATTGGTTATTAAAAAAAGAGTAAATTGCAAAAATCATCCATGTGGTTTGCTCAGATTGCATAAAACCTCCCTGTGGTTGGCTAATTGCAGGCGGCCTCCCTGTGGAGGAAACCTTTCATCATTTTGGTCCCTCATTTCTAACCCTGTTAGTGAGACTTAGTTAAGTGGTGGTCCCAAATTGCAAATATGAAAGGAACAAGGACAAATATGTCATTTTACTTGTGGACCCAAAATGCTTACATAATCCCCAAAGTGGTCCAAGACTCACCCGATAGAAACAAAAAGTTGCCCCACTTTAAACCCTAATTACATTTCTCCATTTCAATCCAATTATACGAAACCTTTCAGCATTTTCGTCCTTATGGTTTACAACAACTAAGCATGACATCATCTATGAGTTTCTGGTACATTAGACCAGATGGAGAGGAGGTTGATACAAAAGAACTCTATGGTAAAAGTCCTAATTCCCTATTCACATGTTATTTTGATTGTCTTATTGAAATATTGTATTGGTAACTGAAATATTACTATATGATTGTGAAACAGAACAATATCCGAACATGTTTTCAATAAGGATTCATCATGAAGGGCGATTTACAGAGTTACCAAAGAGGAAGTATGTTGGGGGTCAGGTAACATTTGTTGACTTTATAGCCATTGATCAGTTTAATATTGATGTATTGAACTCATTAATGTACCAGAGCTTAGGTTATGATGAGAATGTGAAAATGTATTATTACTACAAAGATCCTATGAAAGCATTAGATTTTGGACTGAGGCCTTTAGCTAGTCAAACTGATTTTCATGAATTGTTAAAACATGTTAATCAGCATAGGACAATTTATGTTTATGTTGAGCATGGCCATACAAATGTTGATTTAGAAGAAGAAATCAAGGAGTTGGATAGTAATGTGGATACAGTTGATTTAGAAACAGAAGTTAACATGTCTTATGAGAGTAGAAAACAATGACACTGAGGAAAGTGATACTGAATATGGGCAATCTAGTGATAGTGAGGATGATGTCTTAGAAGAATTTGTTGATGAGGAACACATGGTAGATGAAGTAGAAGTTAACATGTCTACTTTAGGTTTAAGTTGAACCAGACCCAATGCAACCCCATGTGAATATAACTGAAGATGCTTTGGAGGTTATAGATTATGAGTCTTTTGAAAGTGATTTAGGGTCTGACTCTGAACAAGCTAGGAGAAAAGACTTAGAAAGTTAAGAAAGGCAGTTGATGGTTCAACTCTCAGAAATACTAGAAGCTGGTTATGAGTTTGCAAACAGGGATGAAGCAAAAGATAGGATAGGCATCATTCATTTAGAAACAAGAAGGAATATTAAGATAATAAAAATGATAAAAGAAGGATTAGGGCAAAGTGCCAGGTGTGTTTTGAGCAAGAATACAAAAGTGAGAATATTATGAATAAAGGAAATGGCAAGAATGTAATTGACAAAGAAAGTAAGGGTAAGACTGTAAAAGTAGAAGAGGACAAACCTGGTTGCCCTTGGGTTGTGCATGTGTCAAAGGGTGATAAAGGCAAGTGGGTAGTTAAAACATTAAAGAATGAGCATAAATGTTACAATCTAGGAAAATTAAGCTTGCACTTCCACTTTTCTCTCAAAACACATACAAGATCTGTTAACTGTGAACCCTGATATTCCTGTCAAGGCTGTCCAAGAACAAATGCAAAAAAAATTCAATGTTGGTATTACAAACACCAAAGCATTTAGGGCAAAAGCAAAGGCACAGGTTATTTTAAGAAGTGATGCTAACCTTCAGTATTCACTGTTGAGGGATTATGTGAATGGTTGATGAGGTGTCACCCAAATACTACTGTTAAGATTGATGTGTATGGGGAAGAAAATCCAAATTCACCCACTAGAATGTTTAGGAGGATATATGTGTGTTTGGGTCCATTGAAAGAAGGCTTCAGAACTGCTGGTAGAGGTTTGTTAGGTTTAGATGGAGCATTTATGAAAGGACAGTATCAAGGACAATTACTCATAGCAGTTGGTGTGGATGCTAACAATGGGATATACATGTCTTGGTGATGATTTGGATTTATACAGCAATTCCATCTTCACATTCATCACAGACAGACAAAAGGTGAGTTTCATAATTGTTTTGTACATGTTATTCAATTATATGTTTTTAATTAATAATTAACTGCTTTTGAAAATGGTTTTGTAGGGGTTATTACCAGCAATTGCAAAGCTCTTTCCATCAGCAGAACATAGATACTGTGTCAGACATATTCATGAAAACATGAATCTTCATTGGAGAGGTGGAGAGTACAAGGATCTGTTGTGGAAGTGTGCAACTGCTTTAACTGAAGTTGAATTCAACAGACACATGGATGAGTTGAAAAGCTACAACAATAAGGCTTATGATTGGTTAAAAAAAATTCCACCACAACATTGGAGCAGGTCTCACTTTTCAGGTATTTACTAATCTTTAATCTGTTAACATAGGTAATTTAAAAAAACAGGATAGTTAACATATGTAATTGCTTTTACAGGAAGGGCAAATTGTGATTTATTGATAAACAATGTTTGTGAGGTCTTCAATAGGCAACTGTTAGATGCTAGGGATAGTCCCATCATTTCTGCACTAGAGTATGTTAGAGAGTATCTCATGAAGAGGATAGTGTTAGTGCAAAAGGTGATTGACAGGAGTGAAGGCCCATTAACTCCATCTGTGACCAAGATTTTTAGTGCAATCAAAGATGCTGCAACAAATTATACAGTTGAATGGAATGGAGCATATTTGTTTCAGGTTAAAGGTCCATGGGGTGAGCAGTGTGTTGTAAATTGGACTCAAAAAAATTGCAGTTGTAGGAAGTGGGAACTGTCTGGCAAACAATGGAATGAATGTTGGGTTGCCAGAAGATTATGTTCATGAATCATACAAGCTTCAGACATGGAGAGATGTTTATGCATTTAAGGTCAATCCAGTCAATGGGAGACAGTTTTGGGCAAAGTTTGATTGCCCAACTACCTTGATTCCACCTAAGGCAGTTTCTCAAATTGGTAGGCCACCTAAGAAAAGAAAGAGAAGTGCTGGTGAGATTGAAATGGTGAAAGGGGGCAAACTAACAAGGCAGGGTAAAACTGTGACATGTTGTATTTGTAAAGTGAGTGGCCACAATAAAAGAAGTTGTCCTTCAAAAGGAATTGGAAGTCAGGCTGGTACAAGTCAAACAGGGCCAATTCAAGCTGATGGTGAAGCCAAATGAGAAGTCAACCTGCAAATGAGGCTGCACCAGCAAATGTAGCTGCTGGATTTGTTACTCCAACCAAGAGAACAAAGAAAACTGCTTCAAGACTAAGCCCATATTAGTTTAAGACTATGTTATGTTTGTTTAATATTATGTTAGTTTAAGACTATTATGTTTCTTTAAGAATGGTATGTTCCTTTAAGACTATGGTATGTTTCTCATAAAAAATTTCAACTTCTTTATGTATGGGAATGCCCTTTTATGACAATTTCATTTTGTTTAATGCTTCAGTATCACTCACCAATTTAGTTTGTTTAATGCTTGAGTATCAGTCACCAATTCAGTGTTTCTGCACAATACTTGATAGCATAAAAAAGTCTTTCATTCATTTGAACTTCATTACATATACCAAAACTTGTTGACCATTACATACTACATTGGTCAACTATGAGTTCAGCTAATAAGAACAACAACCAACTAATTTTCTTAACCTTACAAAGACAAAGGTTACATCAATAACATGAAAACAACCACCAACCAAGTACATATCAACAAAAACTTCATCCTACCATATCCAACTGCCATAGCATCCAAAGCTTCTTGTAATTCATTTCTTGACCTTAGAAGACCAGGTATAATCTGCCTTGAACGAGCACACATTGGTGGATCGAACCATGAAAAGAAATCACAATGGGAATCCTATAATCAAGTATTAAAATCAGTTACTATATAACCTATCAAACCAAATGCATTAGAACAACCAAAAAAAAAAAAAAAAAAAAAAAAAAAAAAAAAAAAAAAAAAAAAAAACTTACAATTTGGGGGCAAGACATAAACCTTCTACCAGGGTTATTGTTTGTCCAAGAAGTGCGAATTGCCGCTTGGTTACCACAATAACAATTCACAGTTGCCATCAATTTGTATGATTTGGTATGTTAAGAAATTAGGGTTTGCTAATATTTAGAGATGGGTTTTAATGAGGAATCTGGTGTTCATAAGTGAGTTTGTGTTTATACCCGTATAAGGTGGGTTTGTGTTTATATCCATGTAAAATGACATATTTGTCCTCGTGTGCTAGGCACGTGAAACCACTTAACTGAGTCTCACTAACGGGGTTAGAAATGAGGGACCAAAATGATGAAAGGTTTCCTCCACAGGGAGGCCGCCTGCAATTAGCCAACCACAGGGAGGTTTTTTGCAATCTGAGCAAACCACAAGGATGATTTTTGCAATTTACTCTTAAAAAACAAAAAAGTTTGTTATGTTCATCAAATAATACAAAAATGTGTGTTATGTTCATAAATATAAAATGTTTATCAGTTTTTTTATGTTCATAAATATGTGTTCATCAATATAAAAAATGTTCATCAATACTCTGCCCATAACAAAGAATAAGGGGCACATGTGAAAACATGACAACTTCTTAGACTTTTTAGAAGGGAACCAATTTTCTATTTGATTATCTTCCTATTTCATAATATATAATTTATTATCTATTTCTCATTTTCTTTGAAATACCTAAGAATTTCACGGGTTAATTGGCTAGTTTGATACATAATACGATTTTGGTAAGCAAAATGAAGAGACATTCTTGAAAACTAAGTTCTAAAGTTTATTCGTTGCATTTTGTAGTTAGAATCGAAAAATATAAAAGTTGGGAAAATGAAGAAACATTCAGACTGTGTAGTTAAAAGGACAACACATTGCCTAAGGTGAACGAAAACTAATCATTTTAGTGACGTATGTCAGTATGTGAGATACATGTGATATGAGTAATAATATGAGGAAACGTGCTAAATGATCGAGTCGTTCTTAAACAAACTTTAAAACTTAAGTTAAAATTTTCTCCAGAAAAGGCAATTAACTAACTGACTAGCTATACAAACCTTTTTCATTCAAATATGCAACCTTAGCTTGTAATTAGTAAGAGTGTTGGGCTTAATAAAATAGTGTTGTACACTTGTACGTGTCTGAATAAACTTTGTAGGCTCTTTAAAACCGTTTGCGACCATATATTCATTTTGCACCTGCTTTTTCTAACTTTACCTCTTTAACACATGAAAACACATACCGTAAATTAATCTCTCTCATTACATGTATGGGTTAAAAAGCCTTAATATATAATGGAAGCATAAGTGTACAACAATTGGAGTTTGTTGTCCCAATTCTAGTCGAAATATAAGTTGCAAAGTATAATGATGAATAAGTATTATTTCTAACCTTTTAATTCGAGTACATACATACATATATATAGGTTTCTAATCGGCACAATCTAACCATTGTGTCCCTTGGTTTTTGTAACCGCTTTCTAACTACCTTTCGGTTACTAACTATCTTAACTAACAACATTGGTCCATCGTGTTATAATATTGCAATGTGTCGAGATTACTTGACCACATTCTCCTCCTTAATCTTGATCGTTGCTTCGTCCTAAATCTTGAACTCCGAGCATTTGTCGCATAGTCACGAACTTCAATCTTGGTAGATCCTTTGTTAGAATATATGCTCTTTGTAATTCTCCACTGACGTGTTCCACATTGAGGTGCCCATTCTCTACACATTCACGAATGAAATGATAGCGAATGTCGATGTGCTTGCTTCTTCCATGAAAAACTGGGTTCTTGATGAGTGCTATTGCTGAAATGTTATCGACCTTCAGCATTATCCTTTTTTCTTCCCAACCAGTTAATTCACTAAGTAATCGTTTTAACCATAAGGCTTGACATGCTGCTCCAGTAGCTGCCATGAATTCTGATTCACATGATGAGAGCGCCACTGTTGGTTGTTTCTGAGTACACCAGGTAATAGGAGACTCTCCAAAATAAAATACTATCCCAGTAGTTCCTTTTCCTTGATCCGTATTGATTCCATAACTACTGTCACTGTAACCTATAATCTTGCAGCCGCCTTCTTTCTTGTATATTATGCCATGCTCCTTTGTTCCTTTGATGTACCGGATTACTTGCTTTACTGCCTTTAGGTGATGATCCTTCGGGTCTTGCATAAATCTGCTGAGTAGTCCGACTGAGTAACTAAGATCTGGTCTTGTATGTAGTAAGTACCTGAGACTTCCAATTAAACTTCTGTAATAAGTTGCGTCAACTGAGTTTCCATCTTCTGCCTTGACCAACTTAGTACCGGGATCCATTGGTATCTTCGTATCATTACTGTCCATCATACTTGTTTCCTTCAAGATCTTGTTAATATAACTTGTCTGCTTGATTGTAATCTCTCCTCCTGTCTGTGTAACTTCTATCCCAAGGTAATAAGCTAACAATCCTAAGTCGCTCATTTCAAATTTATCTTCCATCTGGGATTTAAACAAGTCTATTTCCTTCCTTGGAGTGCCCGTGATTATCAAATCATCCACATAAACTCCAACTATAAGTGTAGAAGTCTTGCTTCTCTTCATGTAAACTGCTTGTTCGAGATTACATTTCTTAAAATCTAATGACTTCAACGTTTGATCAAGTTTCACATTCCAAGCTCGCGGTGCTTGTCTTAAGCCATACAAAGCTTTAATAAGCTTGTAGACTTTCCCTGAATTTCCTTGTTTAATAAATCCTTCAGGTTGTGTAACATAGACTTCTTCCTTCAAATCTCCATGTAAAAATGCTGATTTTACATCTAAGTGATGTACTTGCCCTCCATTATATGCTGCTAATGCTAATATCAACTGAACTGTCTCTATCCTAGCAACTGGTGCAAATACTTCATCGAAGTCTATTCCTTGTTCTTGTACATATCCTTTTGCTACTAACGTGCCTTGTATTTGATGATCTTTCCCTTTGCATCTCTTTTTGTTTTGAAAACCCATTTAAGTCCTATTGCTTTCTGGTTTTCAGGCAACTTGGTAAGAGTCCATGTGTTATTCTTGTTGATTGAATCCAATTCAATCTCCATAGCCTCGATCCATTTCTTATCTGTTGATGCCTCTTTGTAATTACATGGTTCTTCTTCCGTAAATAGTAAACTTGTAGTTTCAACTCCAGGTGCATCCCTATGTACTTCCGATATATTTCTAAAACCTCGTACTGGTCTATCATCAAATCTATGATCTGAGTTCCCAAGTGAACTAGTAGTAGCTGCTTCTTCTTCCTCTTCTGAGTGTGGGTTGTAAGTGTATGTAGGTGGGGTAATTGGTGAAGTTGGATCTGGAATTAGATCTTGTTCCTGATATATGTTATCAATGTTTTCTGTGTTGACTGGTATAGGTTTTTCATTGTCAACTCCTTCTACCACAAAACTTGTCCAAAATGAGTCTTGTGTTCCTTCTTCCTCTTCATTCTTATCCCAATCCCACGGTTTTATTTCCATAAACTTTACATCCCTACTAACATGTTTCTTCTTTCCTATTGGATCATACAACCTACATGCTTTTGATCCTTCTTCTACACCCAAGTAAACAATTGGTATGCTTCTATCATCCAGCTTCTTCAACTGAGGTATTGTTATCTTGGCATAAGCTGTGCATCCGAATATTCTTAGTTTTCCAAATTTGGTTTTCTGCTGTAGAGTGCCTCATATGGAGTTTTATCTACCAGGGCTCGTGTAGGTACCCTATTGAGTATATAAATGGCATGTCTGACTGCTTCCGCCCAAAAAGTTAATGGTAACCTCATTTCTTTCATCATACTCCTCATAGTTGATAACACTGTCCTATTTCTCCTTTCCACTACTCCATTCTGTTGTAGTGAGTAAGGTGTTGTCAACTGTCGTGCTATTCCATTCTCTTTACAGTAATTTGTGAATTCATTTGATGTAAATTCACCTCCCCTATCCGTTCTTAGCATCCTCAACTTCATTCTTATCTCCATTTCTATCGTTTGTCTAAATTCCTTGAAAGTACTAAATGCCTGATCTTTCGACGTCAGAAAGTAAGCCCACATAAATCGTGTACAGTCGTCTACTAACAAGAAAATATACTTCTTTCCGGAGTGTGTGGCTGGACTTATTGGACCACATAAATCTCCATATACTAAGTCTAATGGGTTCTTTGATCTAAACTTATCTTGATTTGGAAATGGTGTTCTACTGTGCTTTCCTAATAAACATGCATCACAAATTTGTCCTGCATGGTTTATTCTTGGTATTCCTTCCACTAGACCCTTCCTTGTCATCTTATTGATATCGTCAAAGTTCAAGTGACCTAGTCTAGCATGCCATAACCACGCTTGGTTATCTAATTGTGCTAGGAGGCATATAGGTGTTTCTATTTGCAGTCTAATACTGTAAAGTCTATTCTTCGATCTTTCAACCTTCATCAACAACTTCTTATTCTTATCATACAAGGTCAGTTGGTTTCCATCCATAATGACCTTACAACCTATCTCTGTGAGTTGTCCTAAACTCAATATGTTGCTCTTTAGGTTTGGTATATAGTATACATCCGATACTATCTTCTGTTCATTGTTCTTACACCCTAACAATATAGAGCCTTTTCCCTTTATCTTCACATACGATCCATCTCCAAAACGAACGCGTCCTGTCATTCTTTCGTCAATATCTCTAAAATGACTTCTAGTTCCCGTCATATGGTTACTTGCACCATTATCTAAATACCATATGCTTGCATCTGCTGTAGCATATTTTTCGGGTTGAATTTGTCCTTCATTCAACAAAACTTCCTCGTGTTCGTGTGTTGCCATTAACAGTGATGGTTCATCGTCTTCTAAGATAAGGTTTGATTGTTCCTGAGTTGTCGATGTTCCTCTACAATCTTTCTTAAGATGTCCAAGTTTCTGACACTTGAAACATCGTACTTTACTCAAATCCAACTCGCTTTTGTTCTTATTCATATTTCCTTTGTGATTTGAGTTCCCTCCTTGTGAGTTATTTCTGTTTCTATTATTTTTCCAGTTTCCTCGTGAATAGTTTGTTCTACCTCCACGTTTATTAAATCGTCTACCTTTACTAGAGTGTTCGTCATGTGCAAACAGTAGGTTTTCCTGGCTTTCAACTTGTCCTCCTTTCCGGAGTTTTATCCTTTCCTCAAATGCCTTGAGTTTTCCCGTGATCTCATCTAAGGTAATATCGTCGAGATCATTCGATTGTTCTATGGATGCTACTATGTGAATGAACCTATCTGGTGTGGAATCTAATAGTTTTCGTACTAAATGTGATTCATCCAAAGTTTTCCCTAATTCTTTTGCCTTAGTGGCATAGCCGTTTAGTTTAGCCGTAAATGCATCCACCGTGTCATCTTCCTTCATTTGAAGTGTTTGAAACCCAATCATCAATGATTGTAACCGTGCTTGCTGCACTCTCTCTTCTCCAACGTGTCTCCTTTTTAACGATTCCCACAATTCCTTTGCCGTTTTACTACCTGCTACTTGTAAAATTACATCCTCGGTCAACGCTTGATATAGGAAGGCCGTCGTTGCCTTATCCTTCTTATCATCTACTTGCGTATTTTCCTTAGGTTCTATCGCTTCCCATAAACCGTGTGCTTCTAATATGACCTTAATTTGTATAGCCCAAACGGTGTAGTTTGTGGTTTTCAATTTTGGGCATTGATATTGTGCAATTGGTGTTATGGGTTTTGGTGGCGTAGTACCATTTGCATTGTCACCCGACATCTTAATTGTGTTTAATATCTTCACCTTCTAACGTATGGGTGTTTCCTATCTAGTATGGTATTTCTACTAATATGGGAATATATATAGTTTTCCGGGAATCCTAATAGTACGGGATCAATAAATAGTTTTCGGGATTTCCTGGTAGTACAAAATAAATATTCTATACTATCCTAATAAAGTAGAAATCCAAAAAAACTTGTGACCTCGATGTTTGTGTTAAAACACAATTGTATTCCCTTTGTCTTGCGTTAGTAATATCGTTTACCAACGTTTTGTTGTTATTCCCAAGTTGGTTCCCTTGTCTCCTTGCCTCGTTGCTATTTTTGTTTCCAACTCCAATTCGAACACAAACCAAACGGACCTTCGGCCTCTTTTTTCTTTCGAATTGTTTTGCTTCGAACCAAAACAAAACCACGGTTTCCTTTTTACTTCTTGTTGTCGAATTGTTTTTCTACCCAACGATCCAAAACAGAACCACGGCTTCCTTTTCTTGTTTGCTTCTTGTCGAATTCCTTTCTTTGAACCAAACAAAAACGTCACAGCCTCCTCTTTGTTTTATTTGTTGTTGAATTTATTTTGTATTCGACAAGCCAAACAAAATACTTCCTTCCTTTTCCTTGGTATACCACACGTCCTCACGTTGCTATAAACTTTCCTTGTGTGTTGTTCTTAATTTCGTCTCCACAACGTCTCTATACGTTGTCTTTTCTACTTTTACTTCGAAATCAAAAACTTTCCTACACACAAATTTTGGTACCACTCTTGGTAACCCTCACCGAAACAAACTAGGTGTTTGTTTCTGATTTCTTGTTCGTTGTTGTTGTTCCCTTGTGTCGTCCCGACACGTTTTCCACACTAAACTTTCCTTGAGTACTCCTTGATCCTCCTTGTTACACGTATACGTTTCAATCTTTTTCACAACAACGTTCACTACTCGCGTTTTAACCCCGCGTATTTCTCTCTGTGTCTTGTTTAACCCGGTTTCACAAAGCCTTTTATCTCACTCGTTTTATAACCAAACGATGTGTACTTTCCTTTCCTGTGTTGCGTTAACAGCAAATCACAAGAAAATGTATTGTTCCTTTCCTGTGTCACGTTACCAGCGAACCACAAAAGAATTCTTAGCGCTTTCCTACTCTCTTTCCACGTTTCCTTGTCTACGTCAAGAGTTTCCTTCCTTCCCTTCGTTGTTACCAACAAAGTTTTGTCCCACCAATCTTGTTTGATGTAAACGTTTGCAACCCCCTACGCAGAAAGATTGTGCACTATCCTTTTGCGTATTACTTATTCAAACCGTTGTCTTCTTTGGAAGAAAAAGAAAACAAATCGTTCCTACTGAAAACCAAGGGTGTTCTCAGCGTGTATTTCTTCTTATGGCCTTCTTGTTAAAAGTTCTTTGTATCCAGAAACGAAGTCGTGTATTAACCTCTTGCTCTTGATGCCAATTGTTGTCCCAATTCTAATCGAAATATAAGTTGCAAAGTATAATGATGAATAAGTATTATTTCTAACCTTTTAATTCGAGTACATACATACATATATATAGGTTTCTAATCGCCACAATCTAACCATTGTGTCCCTTGGTTTTTGTAACCGCTTTCTAACTACCTTTCGGTTACTAACTATCTTAACTAACAACATTGGTCCTTCGTGTTATAATATTTACATATGAAGCAATGTGTCGAGATTACTTGACCACAGAGTTTACTTCACGTTTTGATTCTTCCAAAATTCATCTTCCCACATTTCAACTTGTTTTATAGCTCTTGTTTTGTTGTCTACAATATCTTTAAGAGTTGATGGATCGTATGGCGAAGGCATAGTACACGGGAGAGTGTCCGTAGGCTGCTGAACAAGCGACTCCATCATGAAGTTCCTAAACTTCTCGTCTGCAGGGCACGCTAACGACTCTGAACATAGCTCCACTGCATTTGGAGGGACGGCAGGTTTGAACTTTAGGAGCTTAGCATATTCTGTCAATAGATGTAACATGTAGTCATAGACGTATTCCATCTTCATGTCCTCTTGAATGAACCGGCTTGATGCCTCACCCATCTCTTGTGCCTAGTTTGTTCATTTAAAAACACGAGATTAAAAACACAAAACAGAAAACCTTAAAATGTACTACAAATATTTTCATGCCTCACAATGATACAAAAAGAGTGTAAAGGTACCAAACTGCCATTGTCGAAAATGACTATACCCTTAAGATCAAAAATTTGTATGACTGCTATTTTACCTTGGAAGTGTGATTGTTTCCCCACTCAACAGCAAATTTTAGAGATCTACATTTGTCATAGTCCCGAATCGGCCAAAAATGCTTGAGTGGTGTCAATACCCTTGCGAAGAAAGTATAGTAACGTGGGGTTATGTACAACGTTGGTGAATTACACGCCAATATGTATTTCTCACTCACTGACCACGCCCATCCTTCTACGTATATCTTATACCTGTCCATGAAATTTGTCAAATAGAATGTTGTCAAACACTTGCTGTATTCAACAATATATACCTGTAAGTACACTGATCTTTTATATTTGAGCCCTTGTATCCGTGTGTAGACTCGTTCACCCAGTTCTGTATCATTCAACAACAAAATGTTAAACCATCGACAACATTATACGTTTTAGATTACTAATCTAACCAATCTTGCTGTCTACAAGTGTATTTTTTTCGTGGATGTTTCGAGTTAAAACAAGCCGTGTTGCGATATCTCCATATAGTCTACTAGCATCTAAAATGAAAACATAACAAAAAATATTGATAACCTGGAAAAATAAACGAACATTCCAGTCAACATTAGAAGTGTAGTTTGCGTTGCACTTTTTAAGGTCAGCCCTAATAGGAGACACATCAGGGTTACCCTTCCAATAAGCATATGGTAATCTGTCCATCCATTTGACTCGCTTGTTTCCTTCTTTAAGCTCCTTCAATGTTATTTCCCATGGCTTTTGGTTTGTCTCTGGCCTGTCACAGTATAATTTAATCATTCAATTCAAATACAAACGTATTCAGATGAGATTTCCTTATTCAAATTACTCAGGAGCGCGAGTATTTGACTCCACTGTACGTGGTCTAAGAAGGGAATGACCGTAACCATTTCTGAACCATTTCCCTGGCCACCTCCAAGATGTTTACCTAGTGGGGTTTGTACCCGAGACCATGAGGATATCACGGACTGACCACTAGGCCACCTTGGCAGTGGTCAAGCTTGATTTATGCATCAGACCCCTAAATTCTTTTTGGGATAATTAGTACAATGCCCCAGTTGCCCAATGCGTTTGCTTATCCGCCCCGATCTCACAAAATTCTAATATTGGCATCTCGACCTATACGATGACAAGTGTCCTCCAGTTGCCCAAAAAATACACAAGTTGCCCAAAAAATACACAAGTTGCCCAAAAAATAGTGAGAAAATGACACTTGTCACTTGCAGAAAAGTGACGCTTGGCAGTTGCCCAAAACCCCAGTCTAATATTAGAATTTTGTGAGATCGGGTCAGATAAGCAAACGCATTGGGCAACTGGGGCATATTAGTAATTATCCCATTCTTTTTTTATAATTCAACATATATTAAGTCGAAAATAATGTATGACAAAGAAGAATAGCTTATAGATTAATTACCATCCCCAAAAGGACCAATCTGGTGAGACGATATCCAAGCTCCCGTGATCTGAACAATACTTGAACAGTGGTGGAGGCCTTGGATCCGGTCCTCTAAAGCGATTTTTTTTAATCACTGGTCGATCATTGCAATCAAACATAAGTTCCAAATCAGGAACCCTTCCAGGGTACCGTCTGATCAATTGTTGGAACCCCCATAATGTGAATAAATCTCTAGTCTGGATAGACTTTCTAAATTTTTCTACATACGCTTTTCCATCAAGAATTATTAGCCTGAAATGAGCACTTGGTTTTGCTCCGTCAACCATGTCTCTTGTGACCCCCGTCTCTCTCCAGCGGGCTAGATCTTCGTGGATCCAACGGAAGTAATCAGGGCATGTCTTGAACGATGGATGGCCTATGTTTTTATGAGTTGTTGGGTAGTTCTTGGGACATGTAAAGGTTTCATTCCATGAGAGACAGTCAAGTGGGAAATAAGGAACCTTTTTTGTTTGGAATTGTATGATTGATTGGCCCGAAAACAAGGACTACACATATACGAGTAATACTTTGATTAGCATATAAAGCTGAAAAAGAATGTCACTTGCAACAAAAAAGATTTCGCTAAGTAGCCATGGTTAAATAGTTTTAATTGAATCTTACCTTACTTAACTGCCATTTCTCTATTTAATTTGTCACTAAACTTCACTCAATTTTACTTGTTATTTTAAGCAATATCACACACTTGATCAAAATTTGTAGCATCTTAAACAAGCGCGGGTAATTGTGTCATGAGACATTTCCTCTAAATCTTCAAACTTAAAAATGAGAAGTAGCTCAATATACATACTTAAAGGATAGACGAATTGTTTAAATCTTTACAGTTGAAAGTTTTTAGAAATTTATTTGATCTCAAAGTTTTTAATCATCATACTACTTTTTTCAATCTTCATTGTAAACTCTTATAGCTAGTTTGTACTTTTACTACAACACCCTAAAATTTGGTTAACATTTTATTCATTTGTTATGATTATAACATAAGTATAAGTAAACAAATACATGATATATGGGCCAATTGGATTTTTAATAAAATAGGGTTTAGGGACACTTTTTTTTAGTTACCAAATTATAAACCCATACAAGTCCAAACCCAACTAGAATTTGATCCAACCCATCTTATACAAAAAAATAATAGTCGATTCCCTACTCCCTCCCCATAATCGATCAACAGGAAAAAAAAAAAAAAAAAAAAAAAAAAAAAAAAAAAAAAAAAAAAACCTAGCCTCCATAATTATTTGTCATAAAAAACTCAAGATCAAGATTTGTGATAATCCTGTGAAGGTTTGGTATGATTAATCACCTATTTTTTAAACATCTTTTGTTTTTAATTTTTTTCATATAACTATAATTGATGGATATGATTAGGGTTTATTAAAATTCCAGTAATTAAACATGTTTGATCATTAAAACATAATTAGGGATGTGTTAGAGGTTTTATCTTGCGTTGGTTAGGGTTAGGGTTTTGTTTGTGATGTTGTCCAGAAATTGGGTTGGATTGATGAGTGTCCAAACTGAAGATGCCAATGTGTGTTTAAGTGATTTTTGAGTCTAAACATAAGTACTATTTTTCTACTTTCTGGAAATATAAGGTTCATAGCAATTAGGGGTCGGTAAGTAAGCTTTTTGATTTTTGGAACATAAGTTGTCAAAACTGTGAATGTGAGTCTCAAAATCAGTCGATGTTTTTGATTTTTCGTTTTCAAACCACTAAGGAGTTAAGACCTCTCCTTTTAGAACGGTGATATTTAAGTAATTTTTGACTTCCTGGAATTTTTGTGGATTTTTCTGAAGTGTCGAAATGGGTAAATTAAATGTAAACTTTCGGGGTGTTTCTGCAGTTCACTTTCAGGACATGTTTGGATAGATGATTTTTGGAATAGTGTTTGCACTTAGTAATAAATTCTGAGAAAATTCATGTGAACAAATAAGACATATAGGTACTTGTTTAAATTATTGTAGCTTCTCGATTGGAGTATAGATATGGTTGAAAATTCGTAAAGTGAAGGCTAAAACATACTAAAATCAGAAATTTGTTAAGAAGTTAAGTTTTTGGTGATATTCATACCATTTGATGTGTTTGAGCCCTAAAAGGTATTTAAGTGATAATTATGATATAATTGGTTATATGTTAACCTAATTTTGATAACGAAAACCTAATTTGACTAATTGTGAGTCTTACCCTAAGTTACTAAATACAAAAACTTACTAATTATGGAAACTTACTATTAATGAAAACTTGCTAAATCTGGAAAGTTACTCAATCTAGAAAGTTGCTCAATCTAGAAAGTTACTAAATATGGAAAGTTACTAAATTTAGGAAGTTGCTATAAATAGCAGGAAAACCAAATATGACAATCTAAACAACAATAAGTATGAAATCAGTAATAACTTATGAAATGGTTCTTAAATATTAAGACGATCATTAATTCGTGTAGATTCGATGAAGAAGGAGTAACTCCTGATACTTGTGTTTTCTGATGTGGTTTCATTCGCGGTTTGAGGTACTAATATTCTACCTTTTCTCAGTAAAGGTTTCTCATGAATTATTGATCCTTGACTTTGATTCGTTTGATTTGTTATGATTTTGTTGATATGAACCTTTGCTATGATTCCCTTGATATGATCCTTGGCTTGATATTCATTTTATTATTCATTGATATGGTATTCGGTTGGTATCCATTTGCTATAATATGATTCCGTTCAGTTTTGATATGCTCTGTTTAGATATGATATGATGACTTGATATGATATGTTCTGTTCTATTCTGTTGCTCGAGCTATCTGTATTCCTAGCCATGGAGGTACCATGGCCATGTCATTGAGACACCAATGGCATGACACTTTCTGTGGAGGTGTGATTAATCAACGGCGTCCCCTTCTGTTCTGTTATGATATTTATGCACATTAGCCATTATGATATGTGTATATACCTGTCATGAGCAGGTGTATATATATGATTTATTTTGCAAGGGGGTATGGATTCATCCTAGATTCTGTTCTGTTCTGTTATGAATATGATTAGGTGATTGGTTGGTGCGTGCCATGCATCCCCTCACTTCTGGGAGCTAGCTACTCCATTTGGTACTTGAGAGGTCTCCCCTCCTTGTACAACTTATGATTTGACGGATATATGGATATGATATGATGTGATTATGTAACTAAGCATGTGGCAAGCTTTCTGAGCTCGATGGGCATTTCTGTTATGTTATATGATTATTATTCTATGTTTGATTCCTTTGACTTCATTATGATCTCCTTATGTTTCGCTACGATTTGCTTCTTATGGTATATGACATTTTGTTCAGTTGATCCTTGATCTCTTTCGTTTGGCAGATGATATTCGTTCAGCAGGAGCTTATGTTCCTTTTCCCTATACTTATATATGTTCGATCATTCGTTTGTTTATATCTGTTCACTGGGCTTTTTAAGCTCAGCCAAATTTCTTTTCCTGCGGCAGGTTTTAGGTTGGAAGCTGGGATTCGAGGGAAGAGTGCATAGAAGCTCTTAATGGACCACCCTGACGATAGATACCCATTTGCTTCTGGATTAGACTTGGATATAGCTTCAGTTAAATTTAGTTTGGTTTTGTACTTCAGTTTTGGAACTCATCATGTTTAGAGTTAGTATTTTATTATCATCTTAGAATACCTTTGTAATTATTATGTTTATAAGTCTTCCGCTTGCGTTTGTATGTTCTAATTGACACCATTATATGGCATTTTGACCTTGTCAGGTTGGGGTGTTACAATTATGGTATCAGAGCTCAGGCTTCGACTTGTAGCACATAAGTTATGGCCTGTGAAGATTTGGACCCTTAGGTTTGCACTATAGGAGCTTATGGAATGACCTTTGAAGTATTTGCTTTAGGTTTCTCCCCGTTGGAACGTCAGTTATGACCGGTGAGGATTGGGTAGATTATATGATAAGGCATTGGTTAGCTATATTTCTTCCGCACCACTCTGACTTGTGCCTCTACTTTAAGTTAGGCCCTCATAAGATCATTCGTTCCGGAGATTTAGAAATTTTAGCAGGATACGCAACATTAATTTAGTGATCAAATAAGTTTAAAATTCTTTGAGAATTTTGTAGTAATGCCTTGCAGGTTTCACTTTCTGAGGTTATCACATTCTTTCAAACTTCGATCCTTGATTCGTTTGTTATTTGTTTAGATACCTTTTCGTTCATTCAGAGAATTCGTATATGTATGAATCCGATGTGTTCGACACATTTTGTGGTTTCTCTTGCTATTGCTAAGCATATTAAGGTCTCCTCTGCACTATTAGAATTTGCTATACCTAGTTCTATCTCTATGAGAAAATCTTGTGATTATCCGTCACGAGTATCGGAATTGTCCAGTACGTTTGTATGATATTTGAAGATAAGTTTAGTTCTGCTAATCTGTTTCCTTTGGGAAAGTTTGATTCGATATTATTCTGGATATGGATTTGTTGACTGAGCATTGGGATGCAAACAACGATCATATTAGATTTGTCATCTTCGGCGAATTGAGAAACTCAAAATTCTTTACCATGGTTCTCAACCTGGTAAACAATTATGATCACCTTTGACTTGAAAACTCGTACGTTAATCCCTCACGGTTGTGAAGATACTTTGTTTGATGAAACTCTCCTCGAAAGTTATTCCGTTGTTTGAAATGTTGGTGATGTATTCCTTAATGAACTACCAAGATTACCATCTGAATATGAAGTTGTTTTGATCTGGTTATGAGAATTTGTTTAGTCATGACTCGAGGTAGAATGTGATTGCAATAAAGGAATGTGTATATGATGCAAGTATTATGACGCCTGGCCAACGTGATAATAGTTACATCATATAACTTGAACTTATTGTGATCATAGGCTGTCTCGAGCAGTGCCTGAGAATAGTAAGTTGGTTGATTCAAAAACTCTATCCGTATAAGAGCAAAGTTTTGGCTAATTCTGAAACTCCGTATCTTATGACATCAGTTGAATGGAAAGAATTGAAGGACCAGCTTTTAGAAAGTGGTTTTATCCGTCTGAGTGTGTATATGTGGTGTACTCTAGTTTTATTCGTAAAGAAGAATGATAATAGTATGAGGTTGTGTATTGAGTTCTGGATGCTGCATTGTATTACGGTTAGAACCGTTATCCGTTACCTTGAATCCACGATTTGTCAAATCAATTTCTAGGTGTGAAGTTTCTCTATGATTGATTTAAGATCTGATTATTTTTAGTTACGTATAAAGGAGCAAGATGTTCCTAGAATTACATTTCGTATTCATTATGGTCTTCATGAGTATTAGTGATGCCAATTGTATTGGCTACTTGCTCCGTCTGTTCCTATGGACTTGATTAAATCGTGTCTTTCATGAATACTTGGACAATTTGTCATAGTATGACATATTGGTATATTCAGAGATGAAAGAGAAACACAGAAATCATCTTCATATTCTGTGTTGAGATTTCTACGTCAGTAGAAGCTATATGTTATATTCTCGAAGAGTAAATTTTGGTTGGGATGAAGAATGAGAGGAGAATTTTGAGAAGCTGAAAAGAGATTTGTTACTACTCAAGAAGGAGACTTAGCTATGTCCTTATGCAACACGGGAAGATTGTTGGTTATGCATCCATACAGCTAGAACCGTAGGAAGTGAACTATCTGACGCATGACTTGGGAGTGATTGTGACAGACATAAAGAAGCTCAGGAGAAAAACGGTGGAATATGATCTATGTTAGAAGACTTGAGGGAAGTGGTTTTGATTGAACACACAGTTTTATTTGCTCTATTCATCTTAGTTGTACTATTATGCATAGAGACATGAAGCAGAATTTTGATGGAATGGTATGAAGACGATGGTGACTACCTTGGTGGAGAAGTGTTTAGCGTGTCAACAGGTTAAGATTCAGCATCAGCGTACAAGTGGTTTTCTTTAGTTTTGGATGTTCGTATGTGGAAGTGGGATTAAACCTTCATGGACTTTGTAACGGGATTTTTGCGCACAGTTAGGAAGGACAATACGTATTGGGTTGTAGTGGATCGTTTGACTAGGTCGGCTCACTATAGAAGATTGGCAGAGATTTCATTTGGCGGAAGATTATTCAAGCTACATGGCGCACCTGCAGTGATCGTGTCAGAGAATCGCGTTTTGCTTCACACTTCTAGAAGAGATACAGAAGACTATGGGGATTGGACTCGGGATTTTAGTACGACTTCTCACCTTTAGACGGATGGACAGACAGAACAACTATTCGAACTTGGAAGACGTGTTGAGCGGAAAATTCGACAAGTGTTTGGCATGGTTGTGTTTGCTCACTAAGATTGATGGCATGCAAGTGACAAGGGTTTTCCTTTCGGAGTTTTGTATGAACAGAGATGTGGAGCACCTTTTGGTTGAATTAAGTCAGAGATTTACTTATCGAAGGTCCGGAGTTGATTACAGTGACTAATGGATTAGTTATCATTGTGGAAGAGAAATTTTGAAACTTTAGACCGGAAATTTGTGTGTTCCGTATGATGTTTCCGTAAATAAGAGTTAGACGTTTTGTCATATAAGGAAGATTTAGTTCGCGATACGTTAGACCTTAGATTCGTTCTTATCCGCAAGATTATTCTACCTATTCTGTTATACCTTCTGATACGTTTTGATATTCCGATATGTGGTTAGTTGATCTTTGATATGAATACGTTACCCACCTCTTTAATAAACTCTTGATACGTTTGGTGATTCGGTATGTGCTTCTATGATTATTAACAAGTCCCTTAGTTCTTTCAGAATCTGGATAGAGTTGATGAAGTTTTATCGTTAAGCACTACCTCCGCATTTGCCTCGTGTGTATATGTGTTTCATGTATCTTTTTGTGAGATTACAACTGTCATCTGCTACGTATTCGTTGGATCAGAATTGTTATGATTTGTTTTCTATCGGAGAGCCTGGGGCTATCCTAGTTTGTCATGATCGAGTCATGAGAAATAAAACTATTTCACTTGTGAAGGTTCTTTTGGAAGAACCTCTCCGAGCGTAAGGCTAATTATCGTCATTCCTTTTCGTGATTTGGTACGTAACTTTTGCGATTTCAATTTCGAGGACGAAATTTTTTCTTTTAGAGGGGAAGAATTATAACACCCTAAAATTTTGTAAACATTTTATTCATTTGTTATGATTATAACCTAAGTATAAGTAAACAAATACATGTATTATATATGGGCCGATTAGATTTTTAATAAAATAGGGTTTATGGACTCTTTTTTTAGTTACCAAACCATAAACCCATACAAGTTCAAGCCCAACAAGAATTTGATCCAACCCATCTTATACAAAAAAATAATATTTGGTTCCCTAATCCCTGCCCATAATCGATCTACAAGAAAAAAAATGAAGTAAAAAAAAAACCCTAGCCTCCATAATTGTTTTTCATCAAGAATTCAAGATCAAGATTCGTGGTAATCCCGTGACGGTTTGGTATGATTAATCACCTATATTCTTAAACATCTTTTGTTTTTAATTTTTTTTCATATAACTATAATTGATGGATATGATTAGGTTTTATTAAAATTCCTGTAATTAAACATGTTTGATCATTAAAACATACTTAGGGATGTGTTAGAGGTTTTATCTTGTGTTGGTTAGGGTTAGGGTTTTGTTTGTGATGCTGTCCAGAAATTGGGTTGGATTGATGAGTGTCCAAAATGAAGATGTAAACGTGTGTTTAAGTGATTATTGAGTCTAAACATAAGTACTACTTTTCTACTTTCTGGATATATAAGGTTCATAGCAATTACGGGTCGGTAAGTAAGCTTTTTGATTTTTGGAACATAAGTTGTCAAAACTGTGAATGTGAGTCTCGAAATCAGTCGATGTTTTTGATTTTTCGTTTTCAAACCATAAGGAGTTAAGAGTTCTCCTTTTATAAGGGTGATATATAAGTAATGTGTGACTTCCTGGAATTTTTGTGGATTTTTCTGAAGTGTAAGAATGAGTAAATTAAAAGTAAACTTTCGGGGTGTTTCTGTAGTTCACTTTCTGGACATGTTTTGATAAATGATTTTTGGATTAGTGTTTTCACTAGGTAATAAATTCTGAGAAAATTCATGTGAACTCATAAGACATATAGGTACTTGTGTAAATTATTGTAGCTTCTGGATTGGAGTATAGATATAGTTGAAAATTCGTAAAGTGAAGGCTAAAACATACTAAAATCAGAAATTTGTTAAGAAGCTAAGTTTTTGGTGATATTCATACCATTTGATGTGTTTGAGCCCTAAAAGGTATTTAAGTGATAATTATGATATAATTGGTTATATGTTAACTTAATTTTGATAGCGAAAACCTAATTTGACAAATTGTGAGTCTTACCCTAAGTTACTAAATACAGAAACTTACAAATTATGGAAACTTACTATATATGGAAACTTGCTAAATCTGAAAAGTTAATCAATCTGGAATGTTGCTCAATCAAGAAAGTTACTAAATATGGAAAGTTACTAAATTTGGGAAGTTGTTATAAATAGCAAGAAAACCTAATATGACAATCTGAACAACACTAAGTATGGAATCAGTAATAACTTATGAAATAGTTCTTAAATATTAAGAAGATCATTAATTCGTGTAGATTCGATGAAGAAGGAGTAACTCCTGATACTTGTGTTTTCTGATGTGGTTTCATTCGCGGTTTGAGGTACTAATATTCTACCTTTTCTCAGTAAAGGTTTCTCATGACTTCTCGATCCTTGACTTTGATTCGTTTGATTTGTTATGATTTCGTTGATATGAGCCTTTGCTATGATTCCCTTGATATGATCCATTTGCTATAATATGATTCCGTTCAGTTTTGATATGCTCTGATTAGATATGATATGATGACTTGATATGATATGTTCAGTTCTGTTCTGTTGCCCGAGCTATATGTATTCCTAGCCATTGAGGTACCATGATCATGTCATTGAGGCACCAATGGCATGATACTTTCTGTGGAGGTGTGTTTTATCTACGGCGTCCCCTTCTGTTCTGTTATGATATTTGTGCACATTGGCCATTATGATATGTGTATATACCTGTCATGAGCAGGTGTATATATATGATTTGTTTTGCAGGGGGTGTATGGATGCATCCTAGATTCTGTTCTGTTATGTTCTGGATATGATTAGTAATTGGTTGGTGTGTGCCAAGCATCCCCTCACTTCTGGGAGCTAGCTACTCCATTTGGTACTTGAGAGGTCTCCCCTCCTTGTACAACTTATAATTTGACGGATATATGGATATGATATGAAGTGATTATGTGACTAAGCATGTGGCATGCTTTCTGAGCTCGATGGGCATTTCTGTTCTATTATATGATTATTATTCTCTGTTTGATACCTTTGACTTCATTATGATCTCCTTATGTTTCGCTACAATTTGCTTCTTATGGTATATGACATTTTATTCAGTTGATCTTTGATCTCTTTCGTTTGGCAGATGATATTCGTTCAGCAGGAGCTTATATTCCTTTTCCCTATACTTATATATGTTCGATCATTCATTTGTTTATATTTGTTCACTGGACTTTTTAAGCTCAACCGCATTTCTTTTTCTGGAGCAGGTTTTAGGTTGGAAGCTGGGATTCGAGGGAAGAGTGCATAGGGGCTCTTAGTGGACCACCCTGACGATAGATACCCATTTGCTTCTAGATTCGACTTGTATATAGCTTCAGTTAAATTTAGTTTGATTTTGTACTTCAGTTTTGGAACTCATCATGTTTAGAGTTAGTATTTTATTATCATCTTAGAATACCTTTGTAATTATTATGTTTATAAGTCTTCCACTTGTGTTTGTATGTTCTGATTGACATCATAATGTGGCATTTTGACCTTGTCGGGTTTGGGTATTACATGTATTCCCAAGGTTTCAAAAATCGTGATTCGGTAGTCGGTCGGTCAACCCCCCTTGTAGCTAGGGGTGTCAGTAACTCGACCCGAACTCGATAAGGCTAATCGGGTCCGGTCTAATCGGGTCAAAAAATCTAGTCGGGTTGTTTTGACCCGAACCCGATAACCCGATAGTGTTATCGGGTCGGGTTAGGGTTAAATAAAAAATGTTATCGGGTTATCGGGTCAACCCGATAAGACCCGACAATGACTTATTGATTTTTCCATCGAACAATATGATCAATACTTAGTATTTAGTTTCTTATATGTTATTGTTATCTCCTATATCACTTTATCAGCTATCAGTATACACATATAAGAGTTGTTTGTTGCTTTTAATGCGACAACTAAGTAGTAAAAGTAGTTTTGAGGTGTTAATTGGACTGCTTATTCAAACTTTGTATTTGAAAAAGCCATAAGCAGTAGTGAACCTCTTTAGTTTTGAATGCTTATTTACTCTAAAATGGCAGATAAGCACTTAAACAGTTAAACTATCAATGCCAATGATTCATTAAACTGATCATTACACGTACATACTTCCAAGAACTTTTTAACTTATCAAAAAACTGATTATATGACAACGTACTGGTACACATATAGATCAGCACAGTTAGTGTTACATACTTTGTGGTGAAAATTATTTAATTCAAGATTAGAAATTTTGATTAACTACAATAACTGGAATAAATTATGCTCCCATGCAAAAAAACAAATTAAGGTTCTTCGTTGGTTTTAACTTTTATATACTTACAAAAATTCCCTTTAATAACAACTCAAAAAACAATGAGGTTAGCATGCAACCCGATAACCCGAATCACCCGACCCGACATAACCCGACCCGATTACCACCCGAACCCGATAACCCAATTCCTTATCGGGTCGGGTTGCGGGTGAGTTTTTAAAAAATCAAAACTCACTCACCCGACCCGATAAGACCCGATAACCCGACCCAATAACACCCCTACTTGTAGCTTGTAATTGGTCGGCCAGATTTTCTTTAAAAAACATCTTGTAATAGATATAAGTATCGACTATAAGTGATTAAAACTAGTTTACAGTAAGTTTTGGGTATTTCTGTCAAGATTTGCAAGTTTCCGTCAAGTTTGACCATCGTTAACCGTCATTGACCACGGTTGACCCATTTTTTTTACCGATATACACAAATCGGAAAGGTTTGTGGCCTCGTAGCGCCTAGGCGCCGATATCGGCCTTGTAAGTTTTTTTGCAACACCGATATTTATTACTGCTATACTTGTAGTGTGAACTTCACTAGTATCCTATAGCACTTACACCTTCAGAATATGTATACGTACACTATTATAAATACGATGAAAAGATATACTTTACCCGTGCGCATAAAACTATGAAAAAACATCACATATCCGTGTACTGCTTCGTCGCAAGCAAAATATTTGCAACATTTGACTCATCATCATAGAAAAGTTAAATTGAAATGCATATAAACGACACTACATGTACATATGCCATATGCACTCTTTGGTTTAAATATGAAACAGCTAAACGCGTTTTTGCATATAAAAGATTTTTAAGGTTCAGTGATCACTTACGAGTTCTAACCAGCATGCAGCAGTTAAGTGCACGAAAACGGAGCCAACGACTGCCAATAGAACCATCAAAGTACGCTTCTCTTTATAATTTTTCGTCATATTTCTAAGCTGTTGAAGATGATCTAACTCACTCTATATATCCACTACGCATGTATCGCATTTGTATGTAAATTGAGTTGGGGGGATATATATATATATATATATATATATATATATATATATATATATATATATATATGTTAAGAGAAAATGGAGTTACATGTTGAATGCCATTCATTGGCATTGCATCAGCACTTTGATATTTTAGAAACGACAACGATCGTACTATGGTTTTTGTGAATATATGCTCACGGATTTTGGCTTTAAGCAGATGTCGATGACTGTGTACGTACAAAATAACTTATAACTCTATCATCTATTTAATCATCTTTTGTTGTCGACTTGATAGTGATTGAACCTTTATTTTATTTATTTATTTTTTTTTATTAGCAATTAATTTGAATTTACGTAAAGTTGAAAGTCAAACGAGCAATAAGTTGCGCCGCTAACCATTTTTGTATTGCAAAACTAATCTCTTATATAATAAAACAAAACCCCTAGTGGGGATTTTTACATTTCAAAAAAATTAAATCATACCTTATTAAGTAATAATCAAATTATTATTATTATTATTTTCTTAAATATTAAATAAGAAAAGCCTAAATACTTCTAAATTTATCCATATTCTACAAAAAAAACGAATGTGATTTGTAATCATTCAATAAAAACTTACAAAAATATATGTGTCAAAATATAAAAAATTAAAACTTGAAAATGGTGGAGCAAGTTTTTCAAAGATTTAGGTTGAAACTTAAAATTCAGTATCATTCCCACTAAATATTTGAAGTCCCAACATTCCCAAATTCCTCCTCCATCAATCAAACTCGATCTCTTATCATTCATTCACGCACAATCATTGACACAAGAACATCTCCGCAAAATCTAATTAATATTAAAACCCACTACATTCGTAAATAACCCTAATTCAATATCTCAATCAAAATACAATGGTTTTGAAGGTCCTGTTATAATAATTAAAACCCGAAATTAAAAATAATAATTTATTTAAATTATTAGAAAAAACCCCGCGCGTGCGCGGACATTATATTGCAAAACTAATTCTCTTAAAAACAACATTTGAGGATATAGTTGTCATAACATTACTATGCATAACACATTAAACTCTGTTAAGAAGCTCCAATGGCTCAGGTGCAAGAAAATCAAAAGTATCAAACGCGAAAGGAATTAAAATATGTTGATTTTCAATGCACACTTTCTCGTGTTTTGCCACTTTGTACGAGGCGGAATTCAAAGCATCATGTCCCATTGTAAAACCCCGGCTACTTAAACCCACAAGAGGAGAAACCCTGGTTAAATCCACACACGCATGTTTTCCTCCAACCCGGTTAGATCCACACACCTTTATTTAATATTGTTTTAGTTGTATATGTTGTATTTGATTTCAAATGACTTTGTTCATGCTCTGATTGATATATTATATTTTTTTTGTTGCTTTCAGTGTTGAGTACAACGAGGATTTTAACTCGCGTGTTGCTACGAAGCGTTTGTATATGTTGTTATTGTATGTGCTAGAAGCGTAAATCCGCAAAAATTAAGATAATGTTTGCTATGTTAAGTTTCTCATTTAAGATTAGCCTTGTTGTATTAACTAAAGTGACATCACAACCATAACGAATATCATAAACACAGAGTAAGTAGCATGTCCAATTGATATTCCTTGAATAGCCTAAATACAAAAATGAAAAATAATTATGCCTTGACTCAGAATAAATTTTTTATACTTACAAATGTGTGCCATCAGGGACACATTTAAAAAAATCTCTTTAAAGGGTTGTAACGTTAGGTGTAAGGGAATGGAAAACACAGTTTTGTTGGATATAGGAAATTTTTACTGCTGGCAAGTCAATCACATGTACAAGGTGGCGTTGCTAAGCCAAGACTCGACTCACTAACTACTAAATCTTTTTGTATTTTTCTTGACACTTTCTTGACTTAAACAAAAATAAAAAAAGGGATGGTAGTCCGTATGTTTTTTTTTTTTTTTTTTTTTTTTTTTTTTTTTTTTTTTATTATTTTTTTCATTTTTTTTTTTCTTTTTTAATTTTTTTCAATTTTTTTTCCCATACACTTTTGCCCTACCATCCAAAATATACATTAATACAAAAGGGATTTATAGTTGCATCCCTACACTTGAACTTTTAAATAATTAAAACTAACTAATGACCCGAATTAAGAGGATCAAAACACTTGGAGTAATTTAAAACATTAAACCGTACATATGGGGGTAATAACACTAGGCTTTCTTCCCCATGACTCCATAATAACTAGTAATTTACCCATTAGTCCCAATCGTCACAAAACTGTATTTACAAGATATGACTCAACATAGCAACCATGTAATCAACTAAACAATTAACAAAGGGTTTAACAAATATGTTATAACAATAATGCACTAAAGATGAGTACATACAAGGTAGGCTAAGGCGATTTGGGTGTACATTTGGGGGTAGATTGTAAACAATGCTCTTCAATAATATTTCGGAATCCACCGAAATATCACTAGAACCGCGAAAAGGATAGGCTCTGAGGAGTGTACTAGGGGTATCTTGTACTAAAAATGAGTACATAGCAAGGGTGTGGGAGAATTACTTGACAAATGTAGCCAATGTAATTATAATTACAGGTTTAAAACAATGGTTATCCTAATGCCTCTTACCATTTAGTAATTCCTAACTACACGAATGTAGTCTCACTAGCGATCTCGGGATGCATCACAAATGCAAGTTCTAGAATCTATATACTACCGGTACACTTATATGCATTAAAGGTGAATGATTTTTCCTAATAATATAAAGGCGAACCTGACATTTTTGAGGTGGAAATTTTTGAGTGGAAGGGTTTTTGTGCTAGTTATATAATTCATATCCATGAGACGCTTATTGGAACTAAAGTTTCACTCCTATATGTCATAATTTTTTTTTTAATTTGGTGCTAAAATCACCTTCACAAGTATCTCTTTTAGTTTATTACACAATTACTCTAAGACAAAATAAATATCAAGCGAGTTATAGTTTCTAAGGTGTCCCATTTTTCCCTCCCTACAATTAAATGGAACATTTTCCCCAATGTTCTTGAAAAGTATCAAAGTTATGATAACGGAAAGAATAAAAGAGATGAAAGAAACTAATACTCCTATTATTTGCTCGGCATGGACGATGTGAAACATGGTTAAATCCACCTCCAAGAAGATAAACAAGATAAGCTTCACTTCCAATGTATATTTTCATCTTCTTGTCCAATATAACCTGTAAATTACTAAGAAAACGAACACGAAACCTCGAATAAAATCGGCGGTAAACACTATATATAATAAAATAAAAATCCTAGAAAGCAAATAAGATATAATGCTTGCAAAATAAATGTTTACAGAATCCTGGAAATTTATTGTCTTTATCTTGATTTCTTTGTCTTGAACTTTTCCTAATTTGAGCTTTGATGATGATGTTGATTGTTGCGTATGTATAAGTTTATGATGGTGTTGATGTTGATGTAAGTGCTTATTCACGTCATGTGGTATCATCTTTTGTACCTGCATACTAAGGTTAGTTTCATAATCGTGTAACTCCAATTGTTTATAGTGAACTTCTTCATAGAGAATTCATTTACATCAATTGTTTTACTGATGAATGTCCTGATCTCATTCATCTTGGTCGAGCGAATCAGCCGTCCTAATCTCGTGAGAGATAGTTGTGGAAAACTAGAAGGGGGGGGGGGGTTGAAAAGTTTTCCCGGTTTTTAATTTTTTTCAAAACTTTGCTTTTGAGAAACTTTGATTCGAATCTTATGTGTAATCAATCAATACCAATATGAACTCTAAAATATACTATCTAATGTAAATAATAAATGTAACGAAAAGAGATGGAAAGATTAAACCAGGACAAGGAGATTTATAGTGGTTCGGTCACGAAGCTCTTCTTCGCCCTACTCCACTCCCCGAGTACCACACTCGAGAGTTTCAAGCACTATGTCAACAAACCTCCCTTCAGGCGGAGAAAATCGTACAACGTCGCTTATCCTAATTTCCGACACTAAGCTAAATGTCGAGTGCTAATCTTAGCTAGCACCAATCTACCATGATCTATCTGATCTTTTCTACTTCACAGAATTAACACACTAGACTCGATCTACCCGATCTACACTTGATCAATTTGATCAACACACTAGCTCAAAAGCTACAAGAGATATTCAATATCTCTATAAGATCACAATGATCTTCTCTCACAAACTCTCAAAAGAAAAATGAACTTGATGTATACAAAGATACAACAAGTGTGTAACAAATGTTACAAGTGCACTAACTACAACTACAATACTTTGTATCTTTTTGGATACCTTGTATTCTTCTCTTGCACTAGTAGAGGAATGAAGGTGATCACTTGGTTGGATGATTGGATCACTCTTTAAAAAAAAGAAAACTAAACTAAATGATCTAGAAGAGAAAATGTGATAAGAGTATTGAACTCAGAAAGTTGAGTGTGAAAAAGGATGCCCAAAAACTGTGAAGAGGGCTGGTATATATAGGCAGAAAAATTATAGTCGTTATGGGAACACGGTACCATTAAATCACCCACAGTACCACTAAATTTAGTGGTACCTTGCCGGACAAAAACGCTCCTCTTTTTACCTTTAGTGGTGAAAACTTATTTGGGGAAGTTTGGAGCTGATTTTGGGGGGGAAAATAGCTGTTATGTTATTTGAACTTATTTTTTCAATAAAACATTTCTTAATTATTCAAAAATAACTTGTGAAGTATATTTTTGAAAAAATGTTTTGTCACATTAAAAATGTGAAGTTTTAAACACAAATTCACTTCTTTGATCATTTGTCAAGTTGTAAATTTGTTCGTGCATACCTAGAGTGATTTGCGTAGAAATGGGATCTTTCGAATAAAAACTTGTTTACGTTAATTTTAACGTAACGTGTTTTCACATTTTGTCATCCTCAAAACGTGAAGTTATCGAAAGATATAAATAACGTTTTTAGAACATTATTTGCATCAACAATCTCCCCCTTTTTGATGATGACAAAACCTAAACTCATTTTAAGTTAAAATTAATTTTAACAAGTTTTTAATGAGTTTTTATTCCATTTCTCCCCCTTTTTGTCGAAGCAAAAAGGTTGCTAAGGGTCCTCCTTGATGTATACTCCCTCTCGTTTGGAGGACACCAAGGAATCGAGCAATGATTCTTGCTACAAAACAAAGTTAGATGACAAGTATACAATATCTAACATGTAGCAATCACGACAAATATCCAACCACAAACAAGAAAATGGCTAAGTAGCCAAACACAAAAAATAAACAACCACATAACATGCCAATCCATTACTTAAAAGAAATTTCATACATAGGTATGACTACATCACAAACACAATAACAAACAACAAGAAGCATAAATCCTTAATGACTAGAGGCAAGCTTCATTTCCAAAAGGGGTCCTAAAGGTTTATTGTTGGAAACTAAACATGAACATGTTTAGTTATGTGGGCTAGGAGGAGGTGGAGATGGTGACATGATTGGGGGTGGTGGTGGTGTCAAGAGATGCTCCACATAGGAGAACATGAAATGTATCTCATCCCTCAAGGAGAAGATGAGGTTATGGTTGTGGAGGCAACATAGGCAATTAGCACTATGTAGATCAAATGGATGATGTTGGATAGGTTGACCCATGATTGGGGAAGGAGGTGGTGGTGAGTTGGTTGGTGATGGAGTTGGCATGACATAATCCAATTGAGTGATGGGTGAGAGTGTGTAGTCCATGGATGATGGCATGGTGTTGAGAGAGGGAGATGATGAAGATGTGGTTCTAGTGGAAGAAGTTTTGGAAGGAGCATTAGGTGGAGATGGTGAGTGGGGAGTGGCTTGGGAAGGTGGTGTTGTGACTTCATCATCTTTTGTTAGATCAACAAAGAGAGGTTTAGATGGTGGTCTTACGGTTATCCTAGGTTTCTTGGAAATGTGGTTTGTTGATCCTTGTGTGGAGGACATGGTGATTGAGTTGTGTGAGGTTGAAGATGAGATGAAAGATAAGCTTGCAATGGTGAGGCCTTATATAGTCAAGAGTTGGGGAATTTGAATTAAAGGTTATGGTAGTGTCCTATGGTGTAGTAAGGGAATCTTGGGGTGTATGTGAGTTTGCAAAATTCTGCTGGTTTGAGGTTAGAGATGTAGGGATCTAGAGGAAACAGTGAAAATTCATCAAAAAAGGGCATGATACCACTAAATACCACACGGTACCGTTAAATTTAACAGTACCGTTAAATTTACGGTACCGTCGCCTATTTAACGATACCGTGACATGGAAGTCACGAATTTTCCTGTACAGCCTAGTTCTGGGCAGCTAAAGGGAGTTTTCTAGGGGGACTATTTGCAGGAAATGTTGGTGCCTCAAATCACTAAAGATTTAATTTCCTAATGTGTCCCATATTAAGCTACTCCTAGCAAATAAAGATTATCATGTAGTTTTCTAAGATAATCAATAAGCATGCAAACACAAAGGACAAAATAAGCTATCATCCAAGAATCATATATAAAATTCATGCAAGGTGATAGGATAAATGTCAAGCATGCAAAATAGCAAAGAGTATTAATCCCTAATATAATTCATCATAGATAAATCCAAATTATGAAAATATAAATCCCTTCTTTAATACTTATGACTTGAGCATTCTCCTGTTTTTATCACATTCTCATCTGGAGCATGCATCTCTTCCTCATGATTTGGATCATCAAAGGGTGCATAGTTGGTGGAGGTTTCAGAAATGAGGATGGATGAGACATACGACTCATTGAGGGGTTTCATGATGGGATCGAAAAGTGACTATTGAGGACCACGAAGGTATGGATGAGAGTTCATTAAGTGGTGATAAAGACGAGTTAGGAACATCCCATAGGGTATCATTTTATTTTTTTTACCCTTGAGATGTACAATTCACTTAGCGAAGAAGTAAGCAAGATTGTACGGTTGTTGAGTAAGAAGACAGTAAATCATATAAGCACAACACGCCGGACGTTGCTCACGATTTCCTGTTAGACTTAGAACATTTTCTCGCAGGATGACTGCCCAAGAAAGTAGTTAATAACGAACCTCTTCCAAACGAATTTTCGTTGGATTTGGGTAAGAAGAGTACGAATGAGTTTGGTAAGTTCAGTTGGAGAGGGTATGTAGGAACAATACGGACTATCCTTTTCTCGATAGTTGAAGAGGGACTCAAGAAACCAATCTTCAGTATAGGCACATTGCCCATGATTGGGGATTCGAAGAATTTGAGCAAATTGGTCAAGAGTTAAGACGAATTTGAAGTTTCAGATCCAAAACCAAAGTTACAAAGATTGATCCTCGTTACGTACAAGTTCAACTTGTCGAAAGAATTCTAACACAAAACGAGGACAAATGTGCTCGTGGATGTGTAGTAAGCAATCGAATCCTATAGCTCTAAATGAAGTGTTGATATCCCTATGATAAACTAAGGATGGATCAACGACTCGACCTTCATGAAACCGACGGGTTTCAAGATTAACATAGGCACAAATGTAACTACCGGGTGTTGTAGGTTCATGAGAGATTTCGGGAGTATAGGTGTCGGTTAGAAGATTATCAAAATCATACTCATGAGACATTTTTGTCACCTATAAGAGAATTTTAGGAAAAATTAAAATTGAGATTAGTTGCTTTAAAAACACGTGCCTAGTGTGTGCCTATATGCAAACTATGTGGAGGTGCGGCAATCTCGACTCTAGAACTAAAAATAATGAGATTACCCAAACACTCCTATCTTCACTTTTGCTCAAGCGAATATGTCGATGAATACATATTATTTATGTAATTCGATCAATATTCGTGAGATCATGTATGCATGAGAAAAACGTTTTTAGTTTGTATCAACAATGCACGAAAAATGTTTCATGATCCTAGTTTCGTGAAATTTTTCGAAAACAATGGAATTGGGGTGTTTGGCGACCTCAATGTTTTGGCGCCAAAAATTTGAAAAGTTAGAATGTCAATGACTCCTAATCCTAATTGCAAGTATTCTAGACATGATTCCTCTTAAACCAACTTAACAAGATTTGAACCAAAATATGTGATTAAGGTGGGTTTATGCAAATCCTATGTTAAGGGAATCATGAAGGTTATACATTGCCTAATCCTAGTCCTAATTTCATAGAGACTCAATCAAAATTGAAAAACCCCAATTCAATTTTCATGTATGAACAAACCTTAGACTCAAGATTAAAGGAAAATAGAGTCAAATGACTTACAATTTATGTTGAAAAAGTGAAAGTAGTTGATAATCTTGAGAATTAATGCCTTAAATATGATCTTTAAGGGGTGTAATTGAGTTTTGGATTGTGAGGTTTGGTTTTGACAGCAATTGCAGAAGTTGGGAAGGTTTAAAATTAATAATGTGGGAAAAGAGGACTGAAATATGGGTTGTATCAGATACACGGTACCACGGGACCATTAAATTTAATGGTGTCGTGCCACTTTAGTGGTGTCGTGATCTGCAGAGATGAATTTTCGTCCCATTTTGATTTTTGACGAATAAGTCTCGCTATTTTAGTGAGACTTTTTGACACGAGGAAAGAATTTATACCTAATGAATTCTTTTGACGAGGAGAACCTAGACTAAACGAAAGGAGATGACTTTAATATTTTCAGTGAAATATTCAAATAGTCATACGAGGGATGTGAAGGATGACTCAATATTTCCAGTGAAATATTTAAAGAGTCATGAGACGAGACACACGAGATGACTTCAATATTTCCAGTGAAATACTTAAATAGTCATGAGATTTATGGAATATGTTCCATCATTCCTAGACCTAGACGAAGATAGTTGAAGGATTCTCGTTTGAGAGGTTTGGTTAGGTTGTCGGCGATATTGTCTTAAGAGGGAACTTTTTCAATAGAAATGTTTCCTTTCTAAACATTATCGCGAAGGAAGTGGTGACGAATTTCGATGTGTTTAGTACGAGAATGTTGAACGGCGTTTTTGCTCAAGTCAATAGCACCTTTATTGCTCAAGTCAATAGCACATAATGGGAATGTCGTTTAGATGGATGTCATAGTCAATAAGAGCTTGTTTCATCCATAGTGCTTGTTGACATGCCTTTCCGGCGCTTACATACTCGGCTTCGGTCGTGGAGACAGCAAGAGCCGTTTGTTTCTTAGAGAACCAAGAAGTTAGACAACAACCCATGAAGGTACAAATGCCACTCGTACTTTTTCAATCCACATAATCTCCCGCATGATCAGAGTCAGCATCGACAACAGTTTCTACACTGGTCCCCTTGGGATAGAATAATCCCAAGTGTATAGTGCCTTTAATGTATCAGAAGATACGCTTAACCGCTTCAAGGTGAGAGGTTTTGGTATCCTCTTGGAAGCGAGCACAAAGGCAGACACTAAACATGATGTCCGGCATACTTGCCGTGAGGTATAATAAACTTCCTATCATACCTCTATACTTAGTGCTATCCACGGACTCACCTTCTTCATCTTTCGTGAGTTTAATTTTCGTGGACATGGGAGTTTTCATGGGCTTAGACTCTTCTAAACTAAATTTCTTAAGCATATCCTTACTATACTTAGATTGATTAAAGAATATACCATCTTTCATTTGTTTAATTTGTAGACCAAGGAAGAAATTTAATTCGCCCATCATGCTCATCTCAAACTCGTCACACATGATCTTAGAGAAATCATCGCATAGTTCTGGACAAGTTGAGCCAAATATGATGTCGTCGACATATACTTGAACAACGATGAGATGTGAATCACGTTTCTTCGTGAAAAGTGTGTTGTCAACCACTCCCATGGTATATTCATGTTCAATCAAGAATGCCTTTAGTCTATCGTACAAAGCTTTAGGAACTTGTTTGAGACCATAGAGTGCTTTCTTGAGTTTATAAACATGATTCGGTTTCTCGAAATCAACGAATCCCGGAGGTTGTGCAATATATACCTCCTCGTTGATATAACCATTTAGGAATGCACTTTTCATATCCATTTCGTATAATTTAAAGTCTAAGGCGCAAGCATAGGCAAGGAGTATCCTAATAGACTCTAATCTAGCTACGGGTGCATAAGTTTCATCGTAATCTATTACTTCTTGTTGGTTATAGCCTTGTGCTACTAACCTTGCCTTATTCCTAGTTACGACGCCATTTTCGTCGAGTTTATTCCTAAACACCCACTTAGTTCCAATGATGGTTTGATTCTTAGGTGGAGGTACTAAATCCTAAACTTGGTTTGCGGTGAATTGATTTAACTCTTCTTGCATGGCAACTACCCAGCTTTCATCCTTAATTGCTTCATCGACATTCTTAGGTTCTATGGTAGATATAAAACAAAAGAAATTACTTTTGTTTTGTGCTTGTGACCTAAGAGTTCTTTGGTTTAGGTTTCTTATGACATTTTCAATAGGATGGTTCTTAGATTCCTTAATGTTGACAACTTCATCAACTTCAACTATTTCATCCTCAATGTCATTTTCTAAGGTTTTCTTGCTATTAACCTTAATGGCTTCTTCCTCATCTAAGTCATCATCCACCAAGGGTGATGTCTTAGTTGGTGGAGGACTTTCATCGAATGTCACGTTGAGTGATTCTTCGACTTTCATTGTTTCCTTGTTTAGGATAACATAGCCTTTGCTATTTTGGGAGTAACCTAGGAAAACACCTTCGTAAGACTTTGGGTCAAACTTGGTGAGGTAGTCTTTAGTGTTTAGTATGAAGCACTTGCTTCCAAACACTCTAAAGTAATCAAGAGTAGGTTTCCTACCTTTCAAGATCTCGTATGGTGTTTTTTCTAAAATAGGTCTAATTAGAATCCTATTTAGGATGTAAGTTGAGGTGTCCACCACATTACACCAAAACTTTTGCGGAATTGATTGTTCATTCAACATCGTTCTACTCATCTCTTGTAGAGTATGATTTTTCCGCTCAACTACCCCATTTGATTGTGGAGTGCGTGGAGCCGAGAAATTGTGTGTAATACTATTACCATCACAATATACTCCAAATTGCACTAAATTATCAAATTCCCGACCATGATCCGTCCTAATAGAAACTATTGTACACCCTAGTTGATTTTGGTCTTTCTTACTAAAGATTTCGAATTCCTCGAAAGCTTGAGTCTTATTCTTAAGGAATCTAGTCCAAGTATACCTGGAGTAGTCATCAACTATTACTAAGGTGTAGTATTTCCTCCGTAGCTCCGTACGGCGGATGGACCAAATAAGTCCATGTGAAGGAGTTCTAGGCATCTAGAGGTCGAGACCATATTCTTAGCTTTGTGGCTAGAGTGAGCTTGTTTTCCAACCTTACAAGCATCACAAAAGTGTTTATCAAACTTAATCTTAGGTAGGTTTCTAACTATTTCCTTAGACGCCAATGATTGTATCAAGCGCATATTGGCATGACCTAGTCTCCTATGCCATAGAGTGGAATTATCATCTATGGTTGCTAGGCAAATCTTATCCTGAGGCTGATTTCCTATTTTCATAACAAACAAGTCATTCTTCCTAACTCCTCTGCCTATGGGTTTGTCATTCTTAGTGATCTTACTACCCTCTTCGGAGAATATAACACTACACTTATTGTCTACCATTTGACTAATACTAAGCAAGTTAAATCCTAAGTTATCTACATGCTCAACATTTCTAATAGTGAGGGAGTTTTGAGTAATCGTACCTTTTCCTATTATGTTGCCCTTAAGTTTGCAACCGAAAGTGACATTACCTCCGTTGTACGTCTTGTATGATGAGAATAGACTTCGGTTACCCGTCATATGATTAGTGCATCCACTATCCCTGACCCATTCGTCGGGCTCCAAGTCGATTCCCAAGCATATCTATTGAATAAGACAAACATTCAAGCATTTGGTCCCCAATATCTCATGGGTCCAAAGTTGTTAGTATTAAACATCCCCTGCATTAGTTGCATTTGGTTAGGATGCTGGAACGGAGGACAAATTTCCCATGGTAAGTAACTTTGTAGTTGACGGTTATTCCAAGTTACGGGAAAGTTACTTGGATAACTTGGTCTTCTAGAGTTATGGTGTGTGCACAAGTATATATATATTAGTGTAGGAAAAACCCGACCAAAGGGTAAATTCTATCTCTAACCAAGATTGAATAAACCTAAAGATCAAAGAATTTAAGACAAAATATAAAACCGGAAGTATTGATTTTTTCCCGGGTCGTGAGGTTCCGAATGAAGTGTGAATGGAATGGTGAATTTCGTTTGTGATCGAATGATTTGATTAAGAGAGGAATTTTGGGATTATATCTAAAACTATAAAACATAAACTAAAAACTAATTAAAAAGCATATAAAAAGAATAAGCAAAGCAAAAATTATCAAAAACGCAATTAAAACTAAAAACGAGCCTTAACGGCCTTAAAACGGGCTAAGAAAACCAAAATCTCAAAAATCTACTCTAGATGTGCAAATTTGGTTCCTAAAAGTACTAAATGATAAATAATAATAATAATAATAATAATAATAATAATTTAAATAATAATAATAATAATAATAATAATAATAATAATAATAATAATAATAATAATGATAAATAATAATAATAATAATAATAATAATAATAATTTAAAAAAAAAAATTGGAAAAATAGATTTGTATTTTTTTATTTTTATTTTATTTTTTTATAAATTAAAAACACTTTTAGATTAAAAATAATATAAAGAATACTAAATTAAAGTGAAAAATTATAAAATTTCCAGAAAACTACTTCAGGTTATGAAGATCCTAGGAAAAATAAAAGTGAATAAACAGCTTATTGAAATAAGCAGTTATTAAGCAGTTTAAGCAAATAAGCTAAAACTAAAAAAAATGGTTAAAAGGTTAACCACTGCAACCTTGGGCAGAGAAGTCCCAAGGGCGCAGATGGTTATGGAGAGTGTGTTTAAAGGTCGAGGTTGGTTGAGGTCCTAGGTTCGAGCCTTGGCTTACCTTGGACTTCCAAACTTCCATTTTTTTATTTTTTTTTTCTTTTGGAAATTGTCAATAAGCTGAAAATAACAAACTTTTGTGAAAGCAAACTTTTTAAAACTTAAAGAATAAGCCAGAATAAGGCATACAGTTATAAAAGGGTCTAAAAAGCTAAAGCTAACTGATAAGCTCACACACAAGCTTCTATAAGCTTGTGTATTTACTGAAATAAGCTATAAATCACTAAAAGCAATCCTAAAAAGCCAATGTAAACAGAATAAGTAGAACTAACCAGCAAATAAGCACAAAATCCAAAATAAGCAATTAAGGCCAATATGTTATCCCAAATAGCCTGCTGGGCAATATTTGAGCTTATGAAAAAGCACCCAAAAAAAAAAAGCAAATATATTAAAAACTAAAAACAGATAAAAATCATCAGCCAATAAGCTAATAGAACAAAAAGCAGACCCTGTAGAGCTTATTAAGGGCTTAAAAACTAGCTTAGAAGAAGGCTGTATGAAACAAAAAGCAAACTGAAGAACCAGTAAAACTGAATGATCAACTACTTTTAAAGCTCAAATAAGCAATACATTCAATAAGCATAAGCACCAAAAAAGTAAAAACAGATCAAGCTCATACACCAAATAGCTTATAGAACAAATCTCAGACCAATCAAAGCTTATTAAGGGCTTATAAATCAGCTTTAAAAGAGGCAATTCAGCACAATCCATAAATTGATTTTATTAGGTATGGAAGCTGAAGTACTAGTTTTAAGGCTATCAAAAAGCATTAAATAAATCTGAAAAGTGTAAAACAGCATAAAGCAACAATCAGATAACTAGTAAAATGAGATTCACGCACTATGATCAACAAATAAGCACTTAAAATGACCTACTTAAACTGCTAATCAGAACTGATGTGGAATATGAAAACTGATGTCAGATTTCAACTAAAATTGAACAAAAGGACTTCAAAACCTTATGAAATGTAACCAACACATAACAAACAACTTATAGCACTTGATTAAACACAAAAACTGCACTAAGAAGGTCTAATTACTAATTCAAGCAAAATAAGCACATATAACTAGGTTAAAGCTCAAAATTTTGAAAATCAATCCAAAACATTCAAAACTACTTATAAAAGCTAAAAACATCTTAAACTCAGCTTATTAGACTTAATGAAAGCTAAATCAAATTAATCCAAATGGCCAAACTTAAGTAAACAACTTTTTCACTTTATGAAACTCCTTATTCCAAACACCCCTTTACAGAACCTGATTTGATTTTTAAGTTAATTTATGATTCAAAACTCAGGTTTTAATGAAAACTGTTGATGCAAATAATGTTCTAAAAACGTTATTTATATCTTTCGATTACTTCACATTTTGAGGATGACAAAATGTGAACTCACGTTACGTTAAAATTAACGTTAACAAGTTTTTAATCGGAAGATCCCGTTTCTACGCAAATCACTCTTGAACAAAGTTACAACTTTAACTAGTGATCAAAGAAGTGAATTCATGTTTTGAAAATTCACATTTTAAATGGGACAAAACATTTTTTCAAAAATACACATGACAAATTATTTTTGAAATATTAAGAAATGTTTTAATGGAAAAATAAGTTTGAAAATCACAACAGCTATTTTTCCCCCAAAATCAGCTCCAACCTTCCCCAAATAAGTTTTCACCAGAAAAGACAAAATTTGGAGCGTCCTAGTCTACCACGGCTCCACGGTACCGTTAAATTTAACGGAGCCGTGGGTCATTTAGTGGAGCCGTCCGTACCATTTTGAATTGTAACGTTTAGATTTTCTTTGCCTATAAATACCCACCTCTTTCACAGTTTTAGGCACCCTTCACACACAGAAAAATCCCTTAGTAAAATCCTCTCACACCTTTCACTTCTTAGGGTCATTTAGATTAGTTTTTCTTTGTTTCAAGAGTGATCCAATCATCCTTCAAGTGATCCTCTTCATACCTCTTCACTAGCAAGAGAAGAACACAAGTATCCAAGTTGATACAAGGTGTTGTCATCCCTCTTCATTAGCAAGAGAAGAACTCAAGTAATCAAGAAGATACTAGAGTTGTAGTTGATAGGATTTTGTAACACTTGTTACAACCTTGTTGTATCTTAGCATACATCAAGTATATTTCCTTTTTGTGAGTGAGAGTGAAGATCAAGTGTGATCTATAGAGATAGTGAACATCTCTTGAAGCCATTGGGCTTGTGTGATTGATCAAGAAGATCAAGGGTCATTAGGTTAGTGTTAGTTGAGTAGAGTGAAGTGAGTGTTGATCATTGTGATCGTGTTGAGATCTTGGTGATCTCTTGAAGCCATTGGGCTTGTGTGTTTGGTCACGTGGACCTTGGTAGATTGGTGCTAGCTAAGATTAGCACTCGACATCTAGCTTAGTGTCGGTAATAGGATAAGCGACATGTACGGTTTTCTCCGCCTTAAGGGAGGTTGTTGACATAGTGCTTGAAACTCTCGAGTATGGTACTCGGGGAGTGGAGTAGGGCGAAGAAGAGCTTCATAGCCGAACCACTATAAATCCTCTGTCTCGGTTTGATCTTTCCAACTCTACTCTTTACTTTTATTTGTTATTATTACTTAGCTTAGTGTGTAGTTCATATTGGTGTTGATTGATTACACATAGAGTTCGAATCAAAGTTTCCAATAACCAACTTTTAAAACAAGATTTTTAAAAGAAGTTTTTAAACCGGTAAACTATTCAACCCCCCTTCTAGTTTCCCACAATTGGTATCAGGAGCCACGTCAGTCAAGTTTTTAAATTATATTGTATTTTAAAGCTTGAACCGATCAATGGATTCCGACAAATATCTAGAAGGGAAATCTATGCAAAGACCACCACTTTTCAAAACCGATTGTTTTATTTATTGGAAAACAAGATTCGAAACGTATGTGAAATCAAAAGACATTGATCTTTGGCATGTTATTACCGAGGGTGACTTTCAACCTATTCAAAAGAATCCGGAAACTAAAAAGGATGAAATAGTTTCTTATGATAAACAAAGTGATGAACTTAAAAGGAAATTAGCCAAAAATAATGAGGCTAAAATGATGATTTATAATGCTTTGCCTAAAAAGGAATTTGAAAGAATTTTTATGTGTAATACGGCAAAAGACATTTGGAAAACTTTGTTAGTCACTCACCAAGGTAATAACCAAGTCAAAGAGAACAAGATAGATCTTCTTGTTCAACAATATGAACAATTCTCCATTTCGGAGGATGAGTCAATAGATAATGCTTTTGCTAGATTTAATACTATTATCACTAGTCTTAAAGCTCTTGATGAAGGTTATTCTAGTAGGAACTATGTTAGGAAGTTTCTTAGAGCTCTACATCCTAAATGGAGAGCAAAGGTCACCGCCATAGAAGAGTCAAAGGACTTGGCGGCATTGTCACTCGATGAACTTATAGGAAACTTGAAAGTTCACGAGATGATAATTAAGAAAGACTCCGACATAGTCAAAGGCAAAGGCGAGAGAGTTAGATCTCTAGCATTGAAAGCCAAGAAGGAGTCTAGTGATGAGGAATGTTCAAGTTCCGATAGTGAAGATGAGGAATATGCACTAGCGGTTAGGGATTTTAAAAAGTTCTTTAGGAGAAGAGGTAGGTTCGTTAGGCAACCTCGTGATGAGTAGAAGACATCACAAAAGAACCATGTTGAAAAGAAAGGGACAAGTGATAGGAAATGATTTAGATGCGGAGATCCTAATCATCTCATAGGAGAGTGTCCCAAGCCACCGATATTCAACAACCAACGAGCTCTCGTAGGAGGCGCCTGGAGTGATAGCGGTGATGATGAAAAAAAGAAGCCCAAGGACGAAACGTGTCTAATGGCTCATGCTTCAAATGAGATATGCTTGGGAATCGACTTGGAGCCTGACGAATGGGTCAAGGATAGTGGATGCACCAACCACATGACGGGCAACCAAAGTCTATTCTCATCATACAAGGCATACAACGGAGGTAATGTCACTTTCGGTAGCAAACTTAAGGGCAACATTATTGGCAAAGGTACGATCACTCATAACTCCCTCACTATTAGAAATGTTGAGCATGTAGATAACTTAGGATTTAATTTGCTTAGCATTAGTCAAATGGTAGATAATAAGTGTAGAGTTATATTCTCTGAAGAGGGTAGTGAGATCATTAAGGATGGTAAAACCATAGGCAAAGGAGTTAGGAGAAATGGCCTATTTGTCATGAAAATAGGAAATAAGCCTCAGGATAGGATATGCTTAGCAACCATAGATGATAACTCCACTCTATGGCATAGGAGATTAGGTCATGCCAATATGCGTTTGATACAATCATTGGCATCTAAGGAACTAGTTAGAGATCTACCTAAGATTAAGTTTGATCAACACTTTTGTGACGCTTGTAAAGTTGGAAAACAAGCTCATTCTAGTCACAAAGATAAGAATATAGTCTCAACCTCTAGATGCCTAGAACTCCTTCATATGGACTTATTCGGTCCATCCGCCGTACGGAGCTACGGAGGAAACTACTACACCTTAGTAATAGTTGATGACTACTCTAGGTACACTTGGACTAGATTTCTTAAGAATAAGACTCAAGCCTTTGAGGAATTCGAGGTTTTTAGTAAGAAAGTCCAAAATCAACTAGGATGTACAATAGTTTCCATTAGGACGGATCATGGTCGGGAATTTGATAATGAAGTGCAATTTGGAGTATATTGTGATGCTAATGGTATTACTCACAATTTCTCAGCTCCACGCACTCCACAATCAAATGGGGTAGTAGAGCGGAAAAATCGTACTCTACAAGAAATGAGTAGAACGATGTTGAATGAACAATCAATTTCGCAAAAGTTTTGGTGTAATGCGGTGGACACCTCAACTTACATACTTAATAGGATTTTAATTAGGCCTATCTTAGGAAAAACCCCATATGAAATCATGAAAGGTAGAAAACCTACTCTTGATTACTTTAGAGTGTTTGGAAGCAAGTGCTTCATACTAAACACTAAAGATTACCTCACCAAGTTTGACCCAAAGTCTTACGAAGGTGTCTTCCTAGGATACTCCTAAAATAGTAAAGCTTACATTGTCCTAAATAAGGAAACAATGAAAGTCGAAGAGTCACTCAACGTGACATTCGATGAAAGCCCTCCTCCAACTAAGACATCACCCTTGGTGGATGATGACTTAGATGAGGAACAAGCCATTGAGGTTAATGGCAAGAAAACCTTAGATGATGACATTGAGGATGAAATAGTTGAAGTTGACGAAATTGTCAATGTTAAGGAATCCAAGAACCATCCTATTGAAAATGTCATAGGAAACCTAAACCAAAGAACCCTTAGGTCACAAGCACAAAACAAAAGTAATTTCTTTTATTTTATATCTACTGTAGAACCTAAGAATGTTGGTGAAGCGATTAAGGATGAAAGTTGGACACTTGCCATGCAAGAAGAACTTAATCAATTCACCGCCAACCAAGTTTGGGAGTTGGTACCTCCTCCTAGGAATCAAACCATCATAGGAACTAAGTGGGTGTTTAGGAATAAACTCGACGAAAATGGCGTCGTGACTAGGAATAAGGCAAGGTTGGTAGCACAAGGCTATAACCAACAAGAAGGAATAGATTATGATGAAACCTATGCACCTGTAGCTAGATTAGAATCTATTAGAATACTCCTTGCCTATGCGTGTGCCTTAGACTTTAAATTGTACCAAATGGACGTGAAAAGTGCATTCCTTAATGGTTATATCAACGAGGAGGTATATGTTGCTCAACCTCCGGGATTCGTTGATTTCGAATATCCGAATCATGTTTATAAACTCCCAAAGCTTGGTATGATAGACTGAAAGCATTCTTGATTGAACATGAATATACCATGGGAGTGGTAGATAACACGCTTTTCACAAAGAAACGAGATTCACATCTCATCATTGTTCAAATATATGTTGATGACATTATATTTGGCTCAACTTGTCCAGAACTGTGCAATGATTTTTCTAAAATCATGCATGACGAGTTTGAGATGAGCATGATGGGCGAATTAAATTTCTTCCTTGGTCTACAAATTAAGCAAATGGAAGATGGTATCTTCTTTAATCAATCTAAGTATAGTAAGGAAATGCTTAAGAAGTTTAGTTTAGAAGAGTCTAAGCCCATGAAAACTCCCATGTCCACGAAAATAAAACTCACGAAAGATGAAGAAGGTGAGTCCGTGGATAACACTAAGTATAGAGGTATGATAGGTAGTTTACTATACCTCACGGCAAGTAGGCCCGACATCATGTTTAGTGTCTGCCTTTGTGCTCGCTTCCAAGAGGATCCCAAAACCTCTCACCTTGAAGCGGTTAAGCGTATCTTCCGATACATTAAAGGCACTATATACTTGGGATTATTTTATCCCAAGGGGACCGGTATAGAAACTGTTGTCTATGCCAACTCTGATCATGCGGGAGATTACGTGGATCAAAAAAGCACGAGTGGCGTTTGTACCTTCATGGGTTGTTGTCTAACTTCTTGGTTCTCCAAGAAACAAACGGCTCTTGCCATCTCCACTACCGAAGCCGAGTACGTAAGCGCCGGAAAGGCATGTCAGCAAGTACTATGGATGAAACAAGCCCTTAACGACTATAGCATATACTTAGATGATGTTCCCATTATGTGCGACAATAAAGGTGCTATTGACTTGAGCAAAAACCCTGTCCAACACTCCCGTACTAAACACATTGAAATTCGCCACCACTTCCTTCGCAATAATGTTCAGAAAGGAAACATTTCCATTGAGAAAGTTCCTTCTCAAGACAACATCGCTGACATACTAACCAAACCTCTCAAACGAGAATCCTTTAACCACCTCCGTCTAGGTCTAGGAATGATGGAACATATTCCATAAATCTCATGACTCTTGAAGTCATCCCGTGTATCTCGTCTAGTCAAGTTTAGGAACCCCTAGTCACAAGAATTTGTTAGGTACAAATTCTTTCCTTGTGTCATAAGATCTCACTAAAACAGCGAGACTTATTCGTCAAAAATCAAAATGGGACAGAAAACAGTCCCAGCAGATCACGGCTCCACTAAATGTGGCACGGCACCGTTAAATTTAACGGTACCGTGGAACCGTGCGTCTGGAACATTTCGTATTTCAGTCCCCTTTTCCCACATTACTCATTCAAAACCCTCACAACCTCAGCAATTGCTATCATAACCTAACCTCACAACCCAAAACTCAATTACACCTCTTCAAGATCATATTCAAGACATTGATTTCAAGATCCTCAATCATTTTACCCTTTTCAACATAATTTGTAAGTTTTCTCATTCTAATTTGTTTCTAATTTTGAGTCTAGGGTTTGTTCATTGATGAAAATTGAATTGGGGATTTTCACCTTTTTCTAGGAATGTTTCAAAACTAGAATTCATCAACACTAAAACAACCCAATTCCATCAATTTTAAAATCTCACAAAATTAGGATCATGAAATTATTCTTTTTCATGCATTGTTGATGCAAACTAAAAACACTTTCTCATGCATTCATGATCTCACAAATATTATTCGAATTACATAATCAATATGTACTCTTCGACATATTTGTTTGAGCTAAAGTGAAATCAGGAGCGTTTGGGTAATCTCATTATTTTTCTTTTGAGTCGAGATTACCGCACCTCCACATAGTCTGCATTTAGGCACACACTAGGCACTTGTTGTATGCAACTGGTTTTTATTCTAAATTTTTTTTAATTGTCTTATAGGACACAAAAATGTCTCATGAATATGATTTTGATCATCTCCTAACCGATACCTATACACCCGAAATCTCATGTGAACCCACTAAACCCGGTAACCACATTCGTGCCTATGTCAATCTTGAAACCCGTCGGTTTCATGAAGGCCGTGTCGTTGATCCATCCCTGGTTTACCACCGAAACATCAACACTTCCTTTAGAGCTATAGGATTCGATTGTCTACTCCACATTAACGAGTACATTTGTCCTCGCTTTGTGTTAGAGTTCTTCCGACAAGTTGAACTCGTACGTAACGAGGATCAATCCTTGTCACTTTGGTTTTGGGTCAAAAACTTCAAATACGTTCTAACTCTTGAGCAATTTGCTCAAATCCTTAGTATACCCAATCATGGGCAATGTGCCTATACTGAAGATTGGTGTCTTGAGTCTCTCTTTCACTATCGTGAGGAGAATAGTCCGTACTGTTCGTACATACCCTCTCTAACAGAACTAACCAAAATCATCCGTACTCACCCTCACCCACATCCAACGAAAATTCGTTTGGAAGAAGTGCGTCATGAACTACTTTCTTGGGCAGTCATCCTGCGAGAAAATGTTCTAAGTCTCACAGGAAATCGTGAGCAACTCCCGGCGTGTTGTGCTCATATGATTTACTGTCTCTTAACCCAACAACCTTACAATCTTGCTTACTTCTTCGCTAAGCGAATTGTACATCTCAATGGTAACAAGAATAAATTGATACCTTATGGGATGTTCCTAACCCGTCTCTATCATCACCTCATAACCTTTCACCCTTACCTTCATGGTCCTCAATACTCCCTGTTCACACCTGTCATGAAACCCATAACCGAGTCATATGTCTCAACCATCCTCACTTCCGAATTCACCACCCACTATGCACCCTTTGATGATCCTATTCATGAGAATGAGACAAATACTCAAGACGAGAGTGTGACAAGAAGGGGGAATGCTCAAGTCATAAGTAGTTAGGAAGAGATTTATATCTCTCACTAGGGTTTATTACTAATAGATAATATTAGGAATTAATGCTCAAATTATCTAGCATGCTTACATAAATGTTCTATTTGACATTTGGATGATATCTTATCTTGTTCTTTATGCTTGCATGCTTATGATTCTTTAAGTATAATGCATGATCATCTTTATGTGCTAGATGTAGCATTGTATGGATATATTAGGAAAATAAGTACCTAGTGAGTTGAGGCACTCTCATTTCCAGGAATTAGTTTCCCTAGAAAATTCCCCCTAGCTGCCCAAAACTAGCCTGCAAGGAAATTTTCGTGCCAACAGTGTCACGGCACCACTAAATAGGGACGGCACCGTTAAATTTAACGGTACCGTGGGGTATTTAACGGAGCCGTGACCCTGTATAACGGATTTTTCCTAATGCTCCTACTTCCCTATTACCCTAACCTCAAACCTGCAAACCTTGCACCCTCACATTCACCCTAGGATTCCCCTCATACACCATAGGATCAACTTTAATTCAAATTTCACCCAACTTGCCTATATAAGGCCTCACCCTTGCAAGCTTATCTTGCACTTCACCTTCAACCTCCCATCACACAAACACCATGTCCTCCACACATGGTTCAACCTCTCAAATCTCCAAGAAACCTAGGATAACCGTAAAACCACCCTCAAAACCACTCTTTGTGGATCTCACAAGAGATGATGAAGCTATGACACCACCTTCCCAAGCCACTCCATACTCACCATCACCACCTTATGCACCATCTAAAACATCATCTACCTACACAACATCTTCATCATCCTATTACACTACATCATCAATGGAATACACACCATCTCCCTTCACCCCATTGGACAATGCCATGCCAATTTCACCTCCAACAACCCTACCACAATCACCATCTCCTATCATGGCATAACCCAACCAACCACATCCCTTTGAGTTACATAGTGCTAATTGCCTATGTTGTCTCCACAACCGTAATCTCATCTACTTCTTAAGAGACGAGATTCATTTCATGTTCTACTTAATAGAACATCTCTTGACACCTCCACCACCTCAAATGGGGCCCCAATCTCCACCACCTCCTAACCAAAACAACTAAACACTTGCTTGTTTAGTTCTCCACAATAAACTCTTAGGACCCCTCTTGGAAATGAAGCTTGTCTCTAGTCATTAGGAATTTAGGCTTCTTGTTATCTTTCTTAGTGTTATCTTTCCTAGTGCTTTCTATGTAGTCATACATTACTATGACACTTGTTTGTTTTATGAATGAATGTTTTTATGTGGAGGTTTTCCTTTTAAGGGATTGGTTATTTGTCACAATGTGCTACTTGTTAGATATTGTATATTTGTCGTCTAACTTTGTTTTGTAGCACGATCCATTGCTTGATTCCTTTGTGTTCTCCAAATGAGGGGGAGTACACATCAAGGGGGAGCCTTAACCACCTTTTTGATTTGACAAAAAGGGGGAGAAATGGGAGTAAACTCATTAAAAACTTGTTAAAACTAATTTTAACCTAAAATGAGTTTATATTTTGTCATCATCAAAAAGGGGGAGATTGTTGATGAAAATAATGTTCTAAAAACGTTATTTATATCTTTCGATTACTTCACATTTTGAGGATGACAAAATGTGAACTCATGTTACGTTAAAATTAACGTTAACAAGTTTTTAATCGGAAGATCCCGTTTCTATGCAAATCACTCTTGAACAAAGTTACAACTTTAACTAGTGATCAAAGAAGTGAATTCATGTTTTGAAAATTCACATTTTAAATGGGACAAAATATTTTTTCAAAAATACACATGACAAATTATTTTTGAAATATTAAGAAATGTTTTAATGGAAAAATAAGTTTGAAAATCACAACAGCTATTTTTCCCCCCAAAATCAGCTCCAACCTTCCCCAAATAAGTTTTCACCAGAAAAGACAAAATTTGGAGCGTCCTAGTCTACCACGGCTCCACGGTACCGTTAAATTTAACGGAGCCGTGGGTCATTTAGTGGAGCCGTCCGTACCATTTTGAATTGTAACGTTTAGATTTTCTTTGCCTATAAATACCCACCTCTTTCACAGTTTTAGGCACCCTTCACACACAGAAAAATCCCTTAGTAAAATCCTCTCACACCTTTCACTTCTTAGGGTCATTTAGATTAGTTTTTCTTTGTTTCAAGAGTGATCCAATCATCCTTCAAGTGATTCTCTTCATACCTCTTCACTAGCAAGAGAAGAACACAAGTATCCAAGTTGATACAAGGTGTTGTCATCCCTCTTCATTAGCAAGAGAAGAACTCAAGTAATCAAGAAGATACTAGAGTTGTAGTTGATAGGATTTTGTAACACTTGTTACAACCTTGTTGTATCTTAGCATACATCAAGTATATTTCCTTTTTGTGAGTGAGAGTGAAGATCAAGTGTGATCTATAGAGATAGTGAACATCTCTTGAAGCCATTGGGCTTGTGTGATTGATCAAGAAGATCAAGGGTCATTAGGTTAGTGTTAGTTGAGTAGAGTGAAGTGAGTGTTGATCATTGTGATCGTGTTGAGATCTTGGTGATCTCTTGAAGCCATTGGGCTTGTATGTTTGGTCACGTGGACCTTGGTAGATTGGTGCTAGCTAAGATTAGCACTCGACATCTAGCTTAGTGTCGGTAATAGGATAAGCGACATGTACGGTTTTCTCCGCCTTAAGGGAGGTTGTTGACATAGTGCTTGAAACTCTCGAGTGTGGTACTCGGGGAGTGGAGTAGGGCGAAGAAGAGCTTCGTAGCCGAACCACTATAAATCCTCTGTCTCGGTTTGATCTTTCCAACTCTACTCTTTACTTTTATTTGTTATTATTACTTAGCTTAGTGTGTAGTTCATATTGGTGTTGATTGATTACACATAGAGTTCGAATCAAAGTTTCCAATAACCAACTTTTAAAACAAGATTTTTAAAAGAAGTTTTTAAACCGGTAAACTATTCAACCCCCCTTCTAGTTTCCCACAAAAACATATAAAGGTTAAGTTCATTAAAGTGTTTTTAAGCAAAAAAGCAGCATGAGATAAGAGCTTATCATATGATCTAAGCTTATTAGCTATTTAACCCCAAAATCACTTATAAGCTCAAAATGATGAATCACAATGAAATAACCTAACACAGCATCAAATTAACTTCAATTAAGCATAAGTAAGACAAATAAACTCAAATAAGCATAGAAATAAGCAGTAAACAGTAATAAGCATTTTCAAAAGCAAAATGATGAAAAATTGAACTCACATTGTCCTTTGTACAAACAAGGACATAAAATTGCTCCAAGAGCTGATCTACAAGCTCCAGCTTGTTAGAAACAAGCTGGTAAAGTCCAATATGCCCTTCCCTTTTTGGCTTATCATACAAGTGCTTATTCCACAATGAGCCAAGGTAATTTGAGTATGATTTAGGAAAATTCAATTGATGACTATAGAAGCTCAAAGTAAGCTATGAGACAGCTTATTTGAGATCTAAACAGTAAATTAAGTAAAGTGCTTATTAAGAGCTTATTTTCGCCATATTAGAGTATTATGACACAAATGTAAAAGAGACAAGGTAATTAAACAAACTGAATTTTATTAATTATCTTAAACTATTACAAAGCTTATAAAAAAGACAGAAATCAAGATAAAAAGCAGTAAATAAGCTAATACACAAAAAATGACTTAAAAAAAAAAAAGGTTCCCTAATGTGTGTGAAGAGCCTTGTATTTATAGCCTCAAAATGCACCTCCTAGGGTTTGTATGATCCAATCCCAGCCATCCAATCATTATGTCGACATTAATCCATCAATCTTAGCCATCAAATCGAATGCCACATATCATCTACCAATGGGAGGGCTCTAAATTGCCAACGTGGACTAATAATGAGCTCATTATTTCGATACTAGATCATCCCAAGTTGTGATGGAATTAGGAGGTTCATTTTCAAGCCATGTCTCGGCTGCTCCTTTAAGTGAAAACGGAAACAAGACCAACTTCACCACATCATGAGGCACTTGGTTGACTTTTAAAGTTCGAGTTATTTGGGAAAATCTTCTGATGTGTGAATGAGGATCGTCATTTTCAAAACCATAAAAAGGATTGTTACTTATGAAATCTAGTAACTCGATTTTCAATTCAAATTCATCCGCTAGAATGGCTGGAACAACGATATCATCTTCAATACCTACGGTAGGTACTCGTAGCAATTCTAACATAGTACGCGTATCTGCCATAATTGGAACGGGATCTTCATCAAAAGTACGTAGCTCCAGTACGTCTCTTTGTCTATGATAACGTTGAGTCGGTATTGTTGGAGATTTATTGATTAAATTTGATTGAGAACGAGTGTGCATACACTAAAAACACAAAATTTAAAAGAAAAATAAATTTTGAAAAAGAAAATATTTTTGGTTTTTTATATTTATAAAAATAAAAACAAATATTTTTGTTAATCGATCCGTCAATCGGTGCTCGGTAGCTCTCTAAAATTACTCGCAAAGTAGCAAAGAAACAAAGGTCCGCAATAAGCTAATTAAAACCCCGTTTCTTTCGGATCGACAATTTAATGTCAATTCCTCTTTAAACCCCTCTTTTAGGTTGTAATTTAGAGGTGAGCCGACTTAACAATTGATTTCACGATTAATTTTGTTGGTTTTTTTTAATTTTTTTGGTTTTATGAATACTTTAGGAAAAGTATTCGTGATTTTTTAATTTTTTTGATTTTTATAATAATATAAGAAAATAAAATATTTACAAAATAAAACAGTAACTTCACGAGAAAGGATCTTCAAGTCACTAATCTGCAAACGTAACTCGATATTCACTTCAAAACTTGGTGTGTGCACAAGTGTGTATATATATATATATATATATATATATATATATATATATATATATATATATATATATATATATATATATATATATATATATATATATATATATTAGTGCAGGAAAAACCCGACCAAAGGGTAAATTCTATCTCTAACCAATATTGAATAAACCTAAAGGTCAAAGAATTTCAAACAAAATTTAAAACCGGAAGTATTGATTTTTTCCAAGGTCGTGAGGTTCCGAATGAAGTGTGAACGGAACGGTGAATTTCATTTGTGATGAAATGATTTGATTAAGAGAGGAATTTTGGGATTATATCTAAAACTATAAAACATAAACTAAAAACTAATTAAAAAGCATATAAAAAGATTAAGCAAAGCACAAATTATCAAAAACACAATTAAAACTAAAAGCGAGCCTTAACGGCCTTAAAACGGGTTAAAAAAACCAAAATCTCAAAAATCTACTTTAGATGTGTAAATTTGGTTCCTAAAAGTCATAAATGATAAAAAAAAATTATTATTAACAATAATAATAATAATAATAATAATAATAATAATAATAATAATAATAATAATAATAATAATAATAATAATAATAATAAAAATTGGAAAAAAATATTTGTATTTTTTCTTTTCTTTTTTTATTTTTTTTTTATGAATTAAAAACACTTTAAGATTAAAAATAATATAAAGAACACTAAATTAAAGTGAAAAATTATAAAATTTCCAGAGAACTACTTCAGGTTATGAAGATCCTAGGAAAAATAAAAGTGAGTAAATGCTTATTGGAATAAGCAGTTATTAAGCAGTTTAAGCAAATAACCTAAAAATTAAAAAAATGATTGAAAGGTTAACCACTGCAACCTTGGGCAGAGAAGTCCCAAGGGCGCAGATGGTTATGGAGAGTGTGTGTAAAGGTCGAGGTTGGTTGAGGTCCTGGGTTCGAGCCTCAGCTCACCTTGGACTTCCCAACTTCCCTTTTTATTTTTATTTTTAAATTTTCTTTTGGAACTTGTAAATAAGCTGAAAATAACAAACTTTTGTGAAAGAAAACTTTTTAAAACTTAAAGAATAAGCCAGAATAAGCAGTAAAAGGCAGACAGTTCTAAAAGGGTCTAAAAAGCTAAAGCTAACTGATAAGCTCACACACAAGCTTCTATAAGCTTGTGTATTTACTGAAATAAGCTATAAATCACTAAAAGCAATCCTAAAAAGCCAATGTAAATAGAATAAGCAGAACTAACAAGCAAATAAGCACAAAATCCAAAATAAGCAATTAAGGTCAATATGTTATCCCAAACAGCCTGCTGGGCAATATTTGAGCTTATGAAAAAGCACTAAAACAATAAGCAATTATATTAAAAACTGAAAAAAGATAAAAATCATCTACCAATAAGCTAATAGAACAAAAGCAGACCCTGTAGAGCTTATTAAGGGCTTAAAAACTAGCTTAGAAGAAGGCTGTACGAGACAAAAAGCAAACTGAAGAACCAGTAAAACTGAATGATCAACTACTTTTAAAGCTCAAATAACCAATACATTCAATAAGCATAAGCACCAAAAAAGCAAAAACAGATCAAGCTCATACACCAAATAGCTTATAGAACAAATCTCAGACCAATCAGAGGTTATTAAGGGCTTATAAATCAGCTTTAAAAGAGGCAGTTCAGCACAATGCATAAATTGATGTTATTAGGTATGCAGGCTGAAGTACTAGTTTTAAGGCTATCAAAAAGCATTAAATAAGCGGAGATCTGATCTGAAAAGTGTAAAACAGCATAAAGCAACAATCAAATAACTAGTAAAATGAGATTCAGGCACTATGATCAACAAATAAGCACTTAAAACGACCTACTTAAACTGTTAATTAGAACTGATGTGGAATATGTAAAGTGATGTCAGATTTCAACTAAAATTGAACAAAAGGACTTCAAAACCTTATGAAATGTAACCAACACATAACAAACAACTTATAACACTTGATTAAACACAAAAACTGCACTAAGAAGGTCTAATTACTAATTCAAGCAAAATAAGCACATATAACTAGATTAAAACTCAAAATTTTGAAAATTAATCCAAAACATTCAAAACTACTTATAACAGCTAAAAACATCTTAAACTCAGCTTATTAGACTTAATGAAAGCTTAATCAAATTAATCCAAATAGCCAAACTCAAGTAAACAGCTTTTTCACTTATGAAACTCCTTATTCCAAACTCCCCTTTACAGAACCTGATTTGATTTTTAAGCTGATTTATGATTCAAAACTTAGGTTTTAATGAAAACAGATCAAGGTTAATTTCATTAAAGTGTTTTTAAGCAAAAAAATAGCAAGAGATAAGAGCTTATCATATGATCTAAGCTTATTAGCTATTTAACCTCAAAATCACTTATATGCTCAAAATGATGAATCACAATGAAATAAGCTAACACAGCATCAAATCAACTTCAATTAAGCATAAGTAAGACAAATAAACTCAAATAAGCATAGAAATAAGCAGTAAACAGTAATAAGCATTTTCAAAAGCAAAATGATGAAAAATTGAACTCACATTGTCCTTTGCACAAACAAGGACATAAAATTGCTCCAAGAGCTGATCCACAAGCTCCAGCTTGTTAGAAACAAGCTGGTAAAGTCCAATATGCCCTTCCCTTTTTGTCTTATGATACAAGTGCTTATTCCACAATGAGCCAAGGTAATTTGAATATGATTTAGGAAAATTCAATTGATGACTATAGAAGCTCAAAGTAAGCTATGAGACAGCTTATTTGAGATCTAAATAGTAAATTAAGTAAAGTGCTTATTAAGAGCTTATTTTAGCTTATTTTCACCATATTAGAGTATTATGACACAAATGTAAAAGAGACAAGGTAATTAAACAAACTGAATTTTATTAATTATCTTAAACTATTACAAAGCTTATAAAAAAGACAGAAATCAAGATAAAAAGTAGTAAATAAGCTAATACATAAAAAATGGCTTAAAGAAAAAAAAAAGTTCCCTAATGTGTGTGAAGAGCCTTGTATTTATAGCCTCAAAATGCACCTCCTAGGGTTTGTATGATCCAATCCCAGCCATCCAATCATTATGTCGACATTATTCCATCAATCTCAGCCATCAAATCTAATGCCACATATCATCTACCAACAGGAGGGCTCTAAATGAGCTTATTATTTCTGACTTGTCAGCTTCTAAAAGAGGTAAGTACAATGGACGCAGGGTAAATGGTTGAAGGGGATGATGAACTGTAACTCTCTGTTTTAACCCGCCCTTTTTTAGTCGTTTGACCTGGGTTATATATTCTTTGACCTGGGTTTTTAATACGGGATGGGTGGATTGGGTTATTTGGATGTGATCCGGGTTTTTTTTAAAGGTGTGGGCTGGGTTATGAGTGGGCCGGATATGGATTGGATTTGGGATTGGATATTTTAATTAGTATTAGATTTAACAAAAGTTAGTTTTGGAATAAATTTGCAAAATCTAGGGACTAACGGTGTAAAAGGTTTTGGACCATTTATGCAAATGATTTATCATTAAGGCTTTGGTTTTGAGGTTTTTGTTTTTTTGACTGATAGAAACTTGTAAAATCATATCCCCGGCCTTGGCTTTTCTCACTTTTTTTTCATTCACTTCTGATGTTATTTTTAGCTACGACACGAGCCTCTTCATTAGCTATCAAATAATAGCATAAAATCTCCAGCGTCAATCAAAACATTGAGTTCATACCATGTAGTACAATCTGTAATGATTTCCTTTTCATCCGTTAACTCTTTCTTATTTTTCTTCAACTCATTTATTATTATTCTATTCATTGTTATGGTGACTGCTTCAGGTTGCTAATACACAGATATGAGTGACTCATTATATCCTTTACTTGCACATACACAAACACAAAAACAAGCATATATTTGGCATTTATGGTCGGTTTTTGGTCTTTTAAGTCCGTTTTTGATAAAGAAAAGGTATGTGATTTAACACATGCCAAGTTACTTCTCGGTAGAGGAGTTCTTGACCGAGGTTTAGAAACATTTGTTTTTTTAGGTAGAGGAGTCTTTGACCTAGTGTTTTCAAGCATATCATTAAGTGCCTTTGTTCCTACTTCAAACTTAATGATCCTTAACGCATTTTCTTTGAGTTTTTTATTTTCTACTCGAAGACTTATGCATGACCTACATCTTGCATCTATCTCTTTATTTTTCTCAAGTCTTTTAACTTGATCATTTAGTTCTAAAACTTGCACTTCGAGTTCATGCAATTTTAATTTTAGTGTTTTGTTTCTACCTAATATTTTAGAACTTACTTCGCATAATTTATTATATTCGTCATATAGTATGTTATCATCTATTGATGAATTATCATCACTATAATAAGAAGAATCGGAATGTACCTCATTTGAAGCCTGAGCCATAAGACATGTTTCATCATTGGGCTTCTTCTCTTCTTCTTCACCGCTATCACTCCAAGAGCCTCCTATGAAAGCTCTTTGGTTGTTGGTTTTCGGTGGTTTGGGACATTCTCCTATGAGATGATTGGGATCTCCACATCTAAAACATCTCCTATCACTCGTTCCTTTCTTCTCAACTCGGTTCTTTTGTGACGACATCTTGTCATCACGAGGTTGCCTAACGAACCTACCTCTTCTCCTAAAGAACTTTTTAAAGTCTCTAACGGCTAACGCATACTCTTCATCTTCACTATCGGAATCCGAACATTCGTCATCACTAGACTCCTTTATGGCTTTCAATGCTAGAGGTTTAACTCTCTCGCTTTTGCCTTTGACTATATCGGAGTCTTTCTTGATTATCATCTCATGAACCTTCAAGTTTCCTATTAGTTCATCGAGTGATAATGTCGCCAAGTCCTTTGACTCTTTAATGGCGGTGACCTTTGCTCTCCATTTAGGATGTAGAGCCCTACGAAACTTCCTAACATAGTTCTTGCTAGAATAACCTTCATCAAGAGCTTTAAGACTAGTAATAATAGTATTAAATCTAGCAAAAGCATTATCAATAGATTCATCTTCTGAAATGGAAAATTGTTCATATTGTTGCACAAGAATATCTATCTTGTTTTCTTTGACTTGATTATTACCTTGGTGAGTGACTAACAAAGTTTTCCAAATATCTTTTTCCGTATTACACATGAAAATTCTTTCAAGTTCCTTTTTTGGCAAAGCATTGTAAATCATCATTTCAGCCTCATCATTTTTGGCTAGTTTTCTTTTAAGTTCATCACTTTGTTTACTATAAGGAACTATTTCCTCCCTTTTAGTTTCCGGATTCTTTTGAATCGGTTGAAAGTCACCCTCGGTAATAATATGCCAAAGATCAATATCTTTTGATTTCACATACATTTCGAATCTTGTTTTCCAATATCTAAAACAATCGTTTCGAAAAGTGGTGGTCTTTGCATAGATTGCCCTTCTTGATATTTGTCGAAATCCATTGATCGATTCAAGTTTTAAAATAGAATTTACTTTAAAATCTTGACTGACGGGGCTCTGGTACCAATTGTGGAAAACTAGAAGGGGGCTTGAATATTTTTCCCGGTTTTTAATTTGTTTCGAAACTTTGCTTTTGAAAAACTTTGATTCGAATCTTATGTGTAATCAATCAACACCAGTATGAACTCTAAAATATACTATCTAATGCAAATAATAAATGTAACGAAAAGAGATAGAAAGATTAAACCGGGACCAGGAGATTTATAGTGGTTAGGTCACGAAGCTCTTCTTCGCCCTACTCGACTCCCCGAGTACCACACTCGAGAGTTTCAAGCACTATGTCAACAAACCTCCCTTCAAGCGGAGAAAATCGTACAACGTCGCTTATCCTAATTTCTGACACTAAGCTAAATGTCGAGTGCTAATCTTACCTAGCACCAATCTACCATGATCTACCCGATCCTTTCTACTTCACACAATCAACACACTAGACTCGATCTACCCGATCTATACTTGATCAATTTGAACAACACATTAGCTCAAAAGCTACAAGAGATATTCAATATCTCTATAATATCACAATGATCTTCTCTCACAAACTCTCAAAAGAAAAATGAACTTGATGTATACAAAGATACAACAAGTGTGTAACAAATATTACAAGTGCACTAACTACAACTACAATACTTTGTATCTTCTTAGATACCTTGTGTTCTTCTCTTGCACTAGTAGAGGAATGAAGGTGATCACTTGGTTGGGTGATTTGATCACTCTTTAAACAAAAGAAAACTAAACTAAATGATCTAGAAGAGAAAATATGATAAGAGTATTGAACTCAGAAAGTTGAGTGTGAAAAAGAATGCCCAAAAACTGTGAAGAGGGCTGGTATTTATAGGCAGAAAAATTCTAGCCATTATGGGAACACGGTACCATTAAATCACCCACGGTACCACTAAATATAGTGGTACCGTGGTACCATGCCAGACAAAAATGCCCCTCTTTTTGTCCTTAGTGGTGAAAACTTATTTGGGGAAGTTTGGAGCTGATTTTGGAGGGAAAAATAGTTGTTATGTTATTTGAACTTTTTTTTCCAATAAAACATTTCTTAATTATTCAAAAATAACTTGTAAAGTATATTTTTGAAAAAAAGTTTTGTCACATTAAAAATGTGAAGTTTTAAACACAAATTCACTTCTTTGATCATTTGTCAAGTTTTAAATTTGTTTGTCCATACCTAGAGTGATTTGCGTAGAAATGAGATCTTTCGACTAAAAACTTGTTTACGTTAATTTTAACGTAACTTGTTTTCACATTTTGTCATCCTTAAATCAGGAAGTTATCGAAAGATATAAATAACGTTTTTAGAACATTATTTGCATCAACAATAGCTATCAATACGTTGGATTGGATCCAAGTAAAGACCTACGTCTTCAGGATTCGATTCGTAAGATGAATCTCCTTAGTAGGATTTCTAGCACTTACGAGTTTAGATGTCGAGCGTATTTGCATCATTGTGTGTAAATACTATTCGAATCCTTACAAAGGCTATTTCAGAATTAGATGCCATAGGAGTGCTAACATAATTCTGATGAGTTGCTTAAGTATACCGATATATCACTTCACAACTGTAGACCTTTTGATGTATACGTAACCACTGAAACACTAAGCTTAATTCACAAAGAATTAACGAAGCGACCTGCTGTCAGCGCTGTTTGATATTGACACTGGCAGTAATTTCCATTCAATCACTATGGATCACATAAGTAATTCCACTCATGAATGTTCTGGCAAGATTACTAAAATCTGCGAAGGACTCTAAACATTCACATTTTACGTTCAAATTGATGAACAACAAATGTATGTTTTGGAATGTGTCCTAAGAGATTTTATAAATTTGAATCTCAATTGGCTCTAGTCTCAATTTGCGCGTTTTGATTTAGTGAGCGAAGGCTGGAGCAGAGTGCCACCTTTTCAATATTAACACATCTCGGAGTGAGAGGTCAATAGATTACGTGTTTATCTCCGTGAGAAGTGAAACAAGTATCTGTTGATAGAAACTAAAGTGGCTGGAAATAGGTTGTGCATTGTATCACTGGGTCCATGATGTATTGTCTTCCATATCTTAATCATCATTGTGATTAGAGATAGATTATGTATTGACCCTGTTTCTGTCATAAGTTTATGGATGGCTATTTCTTTTCACCCTTTCATTAACTTTTCTTTTTAATTCTTCAACCACTTCTTTCTCTTTTTCTCAATTACTCATTTTTTTCTCATACTATACCTAAGGACTTCTACACTAACTAGTGGATTGTCCCTGGGTAGATCCTTCCGGCTCTGGCTAGATAATGGGATAAAACCTAAACTTGACCTCCTTATATCTTCATAAGCATAAGAGTTAGATTTGTTGGTTTGTTGAAAACTTCACAGCCATTAAATCAATTTGAAAATCAATCAATGTGTTTGTGAAAACCTTGTTTTGATCACACATCGAAAGTTTTTATTTTGAAGAACTACTCCCCCTACACATGTGCTTTAAAAGATTTTGAAAACAATTTTTTCACGTTCACGTAAGGCTCTTGTTACCAATTGACAAGTTTTTGCACATGGTGGTTTGAGTAAAAACACCTTTAAATTAGTGAATTATTCAAATAAGACTAGACTTTGCGAGACACGTTTACGTTGCTAGATAAAGAGATACATCTCCAGCTTTTAGGTGATGACTGGTTCTAATAACTAACTTGAAATTATTACCCGTCACGGTGCAAGTCTATTCGAGATAATCACATTTGAGTCGAGCTAAATGATTTTTAAGATTCACAATGTATATCACAAATTCATAAGATCACTTTTTAATCACATTTTTCTCCCCCTAAAAACTAACATATCATGATATTTTTAATATCAACGATGTTTTAAAAAAGCATTTGGAGAGTCTAACAGATTCTTTAAGCATGAAAATTTTGTTTTTGAAATTTATACTCTCTCTGTAAAACCCTAAAATCAGGATTAATATTTTTCATTGTATTTTGATCTTAACCTAAGTTTTGATAAATGAATGAACTATGTTAAAATATATGTTATGAATTAAAGTTACAAAATATGATATCCTAACCTAAGTTTCTATGAAAGTCGGCACCTTATGCTTCCTAAAAATAAATCACACGTTAATATGTTGTATTGGACCAATTCCTAGTCTTTGAAAATATTGTTCATGATTCGAATTTTATAAAGAATGATACCGAAAATAAATTTGGAAAATTGGAAAAGAATAAGTCTCCTCTAATTTCTCTCAAAAATCTCGGCACTTCCAAACTTATATCCACCCTATTCGGTTATTCAGATCACAAACCGAATACCATATTTCTTTCGTACACAAAACCCTAGAAACTACTCCAAGAATCGGCAGCCTTCATTTTCTCTCAAGCTCGTAAGGTACGAAGGTGATAGCTAGTTGTAAGCGTGGTGTGGTTATCGTGGTAGCAAGGAGCGATCAGATTCAAGGTGTTCAAGCTCTGGTGTGAATCGTGTGTGATGATTTGGGTTCGAAGGGTTTTGGGTTTTTGGTGCTTTGATTCGTCCCTAAATCTGACCAAGAGGTATTTTCAATCGTCCTTGTGTTTTCTTGTTTGATATATATTATATGTATACGTTTTTCACATGAAAACCTAATCAGAACATGCTCGTTATAACACCTTCTTGATGCATGTTGTTCCGTTAATATATATGTATAAGAGATTTGGCGTCACATGAAATCATAACCTAAACATGTTTAAAAACTTGTGTATACGATCTGTTGATTTTTTTTCTATTCGACCCATCTTGTTCAACCCTATGTCAGATCTTTCAAACTTAATTAGAACATTGAATGCACAATTAATAAGCCTTACAATCTGGAAACCTAATATGAAGCCATACGAGGGAGTTTAGGGCTTGGCGGTTTTATGATTTCATGTGAGATCTTTTTGTCCTTGTGTTCCGCTAAAACTGAATATGGAGTTGTATTATGTGTGTGTGATGGGTGTGTGATCTTTAAGGGTTATAAACATATGTGATATTTTCTAATGGAACCTATATAAGATGTGTATTAATCGGATTTAGAAGGGATAAAGAGGTGGGTCATTTTCTGTCTTACATTCTATGCTGTCCAGAATTTAGGTCAAATTGAATGAGGTGAAACTTTATGATACCAACATTTTTTTGTATTATTGTTGAGTCTGAAACTAATTTCATGAAGTTTACTTTCTGTATAGCAAATTTCGTAGTCATTGGAGGTCGGGAGAGTAGTTTTTTGATTTTTGGATCATAAGTTGTCAAACCTGAGAATCTGAGTCTGAAAATCAGTCGATGTTTTTTTTTTTAGTTTTCAAACCATAAGGAGTTAAGAGCTCTCCTTTTTCAGGGGTGATCTTTGGTATATGTATGACTTCTTGAAATTTTTGTAGATTTTTCTGAAGTGTCGAAATGGGTTAATTAAAGACAAACTTTCTGTATGTATGTGCAGTTAACTTTTTGGGTAGGTCTGTAAAGATGATTTTTGAAACAGTACTTGTACTTTGTAATAAAATATATAGAAATTTTTGAAGATGCTAAACGAATAGGAGAATCATAGATAATTATTTCAGAATTTTTGGAGCTTAATTGGCAGGCCTGAAAAATCATAAGAAACTGAGTCAGATTTGTATTATAAACCCAAAATTCTGTTTTGGAACACTTAAACCTTAACTAGATTAATTATTGATTGAAACACATATAAAACCTATGTATTAATCACTTAACCTAAGTAAACCCTAATATGATAATGTGGTTAATAATGAGTAATAGAATCCGTTATGACATTAATGAGCTAATAAGTATATTATGAACCCTAATTCATGTAGATTCGTTGAAGAAGACGTGATGTTGTTTCCTTGTGTTCATTCATTCATTTGCTTTCCTTGCTTTGCATAAGGTACATATATTCCATCCTTTTTCAGTAAGGGCATTCATTGGTATGGTTATCCGTTATTGCTATTGATATCCGTTCTGTTATCTGATTGACGTTTTGATATTTGATTTGCTATCTCATTATGATATTTGTTGGTTATCCGTTTGATATGATTCAGTTCAGTATTTGACAGTGTTGCAAAAAAAGGTCCACAAGGCCGATTAATCACCGCCTAGGCGCTAAAGGGCCACCAACCTTGCCGATTTATGTATCTGGGTCAAACAAATAGGTCAACTGTGGTCAACGGCGATCAAAGGCTGTCAATGGTGGTCAAACTTGCCGGAAACCTACAAATCTTGCCGGAAGTACCCAAAACTCACTGTAAACTTATTTTGATCACTTATAGTAACTGTTTAAATCTATTACAAGTTGTATTTTAGAAAATTTCTTGCCGGAAATACGTAAAACTCGCCAGAATTACACAAAACTTGGCGGAAATACCCAAAATTTGCCAAAAATGCCAATCCGATTAATCACCGATTAATCCCGCCTAGACCGATTACAAGCTACAAGGTGGTCGACCGCCCGACTATCGATTCGCGATTTTTACAACCTTGGTAATTGATATTATATGCTTCAGTTCAGTATTTGTTATGATTGATTTGATATGATTATGATTATGATTGCTCTTGTATTGCCTAGCTTCTGTATCTGTATTCCTAGTCATGGAGGTACCATGGCCATGTCATTGAGGCACCGATGGCCTGACACTTTTTGTGCAGGTGTGATTGATCCATGGCGACCCCTTCTGTTCTGTTATGATATTTGTGCACATTGGCCATTATGATATGTGTATATACCTGTCATGAGTAGGTGTATATATGTGATTTGTTTTGCAGGGGCGTATGTGTAACACCCCCAAATCAGATCGCAGCGGAAATAATATCTGGGGTGCTACTTAATTGGATCACATCACAAGTAATAGAGAACGAATTTATCAAATCCGTTTTAAAAGCTTCATTAATTAAAACATAAGTTTTACATAATTGAAATGTGAAAAACAAGGCCCATAATAATTATTAGTTTTAAGTTGTTGTCCCATAATACAAAAACCCTGGTCATGAGTGTCATGTGTACACTCCAAAAGTGTGCTTATGCCCCTGCCAAGCGCTGCCTTGCATCATCATATATCAACAACTAAATACCTGAGAAAAACATGCTAAAAAAAGTGTCAACACAAAGGTTGGTAAGTTCATAGAGTTTACATAAAGTAGTAAAGTTGGACCAATAAGTTTTTGAGTTAACATTCGCAAAGTGCGAAATGTTATGCAGAAGTGCTATTACGCTATGCTAAGTTTCATGCTACCGAAGCTATGACAGTTTTCATGAAATAAGTCATGTAATAATACGGCCCGACAAGTGTTTTATCCCTAGACACTGTAATTCGACATGTTATACATCCGTTTATCCAATCGGGACTGTTGAATCGCAACACGGATGGAGGTGTTATCCCCAATAGATCTATTTATATCACTCGTGCTTCCCAGCAGGAATTAACGGTACATGAGCATGGGCATTTGGGATACAGTACTTAGTCCAGCAGGTAATAGTTTTATCAAGCAAAAGCATTGTTTAAGTAGTCCATAAAAGTAAGCAGGTATCTCACCCAAAAGTAATTCAATTCGAAGCGTATAAAAGTAGGAGTTGTGAAATCTCATAGTAATGTAAAGTTTTAGAGTACTTGTAAAGGTAATGGAAAATAGTTTAAGCATGTATCTCCCCCAAAGAGTTTAATAAACAATTAAACGATAGAAATCGGGGCTACGACTCACCTTGAGCGTATCTAGCAAGGTGAAATGTAAAATCAAGTAAGTTATGGGAACGGCTCCAACACACGACCTGGATAATAGTGAAGTCTGAGAATTTGACTTAATATGAATAGTGATTGTGAAAGTGAGTAACGGATAACGATTTGATTGGTGATGTGAGTGTGATATGTTTAAAATGCTTAAATTTAAAAAATAATGTAACCACTGCGAAAATCCCACACTAGATTACACTATCTCTTAGAATACTTTTCCTTTTCTACGTGCAAATTTTTTTTTTTATTTATTATTATCTGGGCATAACTACTATCTCATGTGACGTAACTCACATCCTTGATAAACGTGCTCGCACGCAACCTAACCTCAACCTATTTAATGTTTATTTATATAAACATTTTTCTATGTCGAGTATAACACTTTACAATATACCATTTACCATTTTGTGATAATTCTTTAACGAACGCACAAACAAAACATTCATTATCTATTTAGAATTTCCATGAAAACATAAATTCATTACAACACCAAATATAAATAACAAAACCCTAGAAATACTAAACTACAACTCATCTGAGTTAAGGTACAAGTATTTAAAGCACCAGAAACCCTAATTCTATCTTAAACTCCCGGTAAAACCCTAACTTCACAAAACCATGATTTTATGTAGCAATTTCACCAACCCTAATTTCTCTATGTAATATTTTTACAAAATAATAATTATACAAGTTATTTAAACTTAAGGTACAAGTCATTTATGCACAGAAACTGTATATTCATAAAAACCTTATTAAAACCCTAGATATTCATTATAACACCCGATTTACAAAACATTTATGCATAAGTCTTAAAATTTATATTTTTACAAGTCTTTAAACTAAAGTACAAGCACCTACTGCACCAACATAAAGATAATGAATATAACATTATAAACCTCAGTGTACTCACCCTAAAAGTTCGATATTCGCTATATTAGCCTTAGAAATTAATTACTTAGCATAAAATAGATATGTATCAGTCTTTAAACCTAGAGTACAAGTCCCTGAACTAATATACAAGTCATTTAAGCATAAAACTTAAATGAAAATAAAAGTCTTATAAAAACCTTGATAATAAATATTTAAATGACATATTTTGTAATATTTTCACACAATAATTTCTAAAAATAATTTATTAAGTTATTTAACATATGTACAACTCCTTAAACTTAAGGTACAACTCTCCAATGCATAAAATCTTAAAATCTCATTAATATGTATTTAAAGCTTAATAAAAATTATATAAAAATTATATAAAATTAATAAATAATTAAAATTATATTTTTCATATTTTCCTAACCCTAGTACAATCCTCTTAAGCCTATGGTACAACTTCATAATGCACAAAATCATTTTCTCATCCATATATGAAATTCGATATACATTTTATTATGTCATACAATTCTAAAAATTATTTTTAAGGAAACCCTAGACTTAGAAACCCTAACTAGAACCCTAACCCTAGAATACTACCCAACTAAGCCCAAGGTACAATCCCTTTAAGCTTACTTCGAACCAAACTCATTCAAATCCTTTTCATATGGTTCGAATATCACTACAAACCAACCAAAACCTTAACATACTTAACCCTTAAGACTTATAAATGAGAGAATAAAATAACTCCACATCCCCCCTCCTCTAGAAACCCCATACTTGTAAGGTTTAGAATAAAACACATCATCACCCCCTCACTAACACCACACGGCCTCATCTCCATCACTCAACCCACCAACTTAGGCTATGGCACAAATAAGAACACATCACTACATCCTTGAACCCTAGATAAATTCCTTTCTATAAATACCAACCCTACGCCCCATTTCCTTCATCACCACTAATCGAACAAACCACCACAGCCCTCTACCACTTCATTTCTGATCCCACAACACTAAACTAAGAACATAGTAGCCATTAAGGAGCATTGGAGAAGGCTAGACCTCTAGAGAGCTCAAATCGAACCCTAATTCCCCAAAATATACCCTAATCGACTCTAATACCCAAGGTATGTTCTTAGCCTTTTTAGTTTAATCTCTTATACTTATTTTACATCTAATAACATATTAAAACACTTCTGGAAACATGTCATAGCTGAGAAAACACAGGAACAAATTATTTATACATATCGAGTAGTAAAACATGCATATACATGATTTAATTTTCTAGAAACCCTAGGTTCCTTAAAATGGTCTAGAAACACTTTAAATATGTTTAACATACTAAAAATAATCCAAAATTACTAATTGATATGGTCAAAATTCGGAAAACAAGGTTTTTCTTTTCTTACTGTCAAGCGACACAGCAGATGTTGTGTTTGTGTGTCAAATTTTGGATAGTAAACGAGCTCCTAAAATTCTAGATTTTGACATGATTAAATATCACTAAGAGAGCTAAATATAGGAAAAAGAATCAGCTAAATTGGTTAAGAAACGAAGGAGAACCAGCCTTATTTTGTCGAGTCAAATCTGTGTCGAACAAACTGTGGTTCGAGAGTTTTGAAAATTATTTGCGACATCTAGGGATCGAACCAAGGTCAAATTTTTGGTAAAAATAGTCTTAAGACATTGATAAGTATTTTGGTAAAAAGTCGTAAAAGGTTTCGCTAAAATACGTAAGAAATAAAATGTTTTTGTAGAACAAGGACATCGAATGTAACATGTTAGGAGTCTAAGGGGTAAAAACTGCCAAAGCACTACTTAAAATTAATAAAAGGACTTGAAAAGCTGTCGATTGAAACCCTAGGAGTAAATCATGTCATTTTTGAAACTTGAGGGGTATAAAATGTCAACTAATCAAAGTTCAAGGGTAAAACTTGTCATATCCTAAAAGTTCGAGGGTAAAAGTTGTTAATTTATGGAATTAGAAGATCTAGTGTGTAAATTTCTTATAAACCCTAATTATTAATAATTTGTTATTATTATTATTTTAATTAGTATTATTATTATTATTATTATTAGGATTTAAAAACCTAAATTACGTTTTCTTCGATAACAAACAAACGAAGTATCTATTTAACGAATGAACAGAACAGAAACCTACAAATAAGAAATAAGTTAAAATCTTATTTTTGAAACTACATATTGGTTCAATTAAGTATTTAACCATCAACCAAAGTATTACGAAACGAACATTGGAAAACTTATAATATTCAGAAACGATTACTGAGAACTTGACATACCAACCCAGGTTGCGAGCCGGAGACGTTTATCAACTTTGTTTAACTTTGAATTTCATCAAGACTACCAGGTGAGTTCATAGTCCCACTTTTTACTACGTTTTTTCCAAACTTGTGGGGAGATACATGCTACAAACCGAACACAAGTATTTTCTGAATGCTTTCCTGCTTTATATTGCCTAAGTTTACCTTTGTCAAAAAGACCCCTAATCATGGACCTCTAATCTCCTGCGGCTGAGCGCGAATATAATGGATAGATCTATTGGGTGTGACGACCCCTTTGTGTTACCGTAACGTAACCAAATGCATTTTATTTGAGTTAAATAAAGAGACTGACAATCTCCTACTCGGGGGCAAGGTTACCTACATTTAATTATGGGGTAATTTATATCTCATAGCTTATAACTATGAAGATAACCTGTTAACGTTTTGCGTGCCATGAGACTTAAGGCAATATATAATGAATTATGATATTACTGATTTACTCTCTACTTAGCTTGTGTTCAAACTGATTATAACTGAAAACACTATGGATTCACTTAACCTTTGTGTTGACTTTTTAGCATGTTTATCTCAGGTAACTAGAAGTATGATTCGGCACGGAGCGGCTGTGGACTTTCTTCTAAATAAAAAGAGTGTCCATTTTGTTATCATTCAACGAATAATGTATCTTTTATAACATATGTCTAAACTTCCCGCTGGGACCTATATTATGTACTCTGATTTAAATAAATGAATGATAACAATTTCATATAAAACGTCTCTTTTCGAGTCATTTTCTATACTCATGACTGTGAACCATGAAGTAATACCCCAACTTATATTCCGTTGCGTATATCGAAAAACGGGGGTGTTACAGATTGGTATCAGAGCCTATGGTTATAGAGAACCAAATGTTTTCAAACATTGGACTATAACCGGTTTTCACAAACTCAACTAAAAAGTCCTCCGTGCCACAACGCTGCTGAAACACTATTTATACTTGTTTATTTTAAGTATTTTACCTAGTAAAATATTTATAATTGTCAGATGGTTACAGAATTATGACTTTCCCTATCCATTCTATTTCCTCTCATGTCCAGACTCGGACATCAAGATAATACCATTCCTAGTACCTTACCTATTAGGGTTAATTTTATATCAGTCTTCGCGTTTTTCTAGATACTCCAACTCTCTAAATTATTTTTTTTTTGGAAGGTGACTTTCAATTTTTTTGGGTTGGAGTCACACCCGCCTCATCGGCAGGCCCTGATCCACCACATACCCAGACTATGTTGTCTGAACCGGGTCCACGCTGGTGTAGTGGGGACTATTAATGGCTTCCTCCTGGAAACCGTACCGCCTCCACACGAGTTTTCCTCGCTGGATTCTCTCTCGTTACTGTTATTAAATTTCTCATAATAATTATTTATAATTATTATTTGTAAATTACTACAGTAAGATGACTCCCGAAACTCCTAATATCAACGAAACTACTCCAATTCCAAAACCATATTCACCTACCCACTCATCTACTCGTCATACATTGGAAGGAGTGATTGAATTTCATGAAAAGTTGATTGGTTGTCCAACAGCATCTGAGGTTGGACAGAAAGCACACCAAGAAACAATTCAGAAAAATGAAGATTCAAACTCTCCATTACCTGACATTCCAAAATCCCCAATACCGGACGACCCAGATGATAATTCTTCATCCAATTCCCCCGACTCAAGTTCAAACCCTACTGAATCGATGTGGAATCTCCTTTACCAACAAGCCAACACTCTCGACACTCATACTAAACAGTTAGAGGAATTACGTCCATTACGTTTTAAAGGATACGACCGTAATATTGACACTCTGTTTAGAAAGACCGATGCTGAAAGACGTACGGTGTTTGGTTTGGGAGCAAAGGTCGAGAAGATGAAGAATACTTACAACCATAAATTTAGATGCCTAGACTCCAGGATCCGCTGTTCAAGAAGAGAACATGATCAAATGCTTGGAAGGGTGGAAGATATTGAAAGAACCCTCTGGATAGCCAGTGATATGGCAAGAAACCAAGATCAAAAGATTTTCGCTCTGGAAGCCATAATGGACAATCAACTGAGGATATATCAGGAACTTCAGGAACGCTTCTTGGAAATGGAAATTACACAACTGAAACTTGAGACTGAAGTTAAGCTTTTACGTCAAGGACGTAACTGATCTTAAAAATTCACATGTGTCGTTGTTGTAACCAAATAGTATTTGGTTAGTATTTCCTGTATTTTCTAAATAAGCTCGAAACTCTCAGAGTTTGTAATCAATCAATAAATCTATAACAATCTACTTTTGTTATACATTTACTGTTGTGAACAAATTCATTCTATTATGTCTTACTATGATGCTATGCATACATGTAATGACTACTTCTTAAATCTTATTCTCCCGTACTCCATCGATAAAACGATTTTATCTAAAGCAAAACCATACTACCCTTTTCCTCTTCTCCGAACATAGAAAACCAACCTACTAGTAACAGAAATTAGAACCACTATTAGGAACCGAACCTCTCTATATCAAAGATAGGAAGACCCTAGGAAAAATTTCAGAAGAGAATTTGATGAATGAAGAGAAAGTTGCTAAACTTCAGTTTTGTAAACAAACTGTTTACTCCTTTAGCAAAGTTATATCTAGGGTTAATCATTTATCTACGATGTTAGCTGAGACACATCGTAATTAATTGATTCTCGAGATTGGATATAACTTCACATTATGATCATTTGTTAATATTAAATTATTCTGATATGATCATTACGGGAATTCTGAAATTCATATTTCTTGTTGCAAGAAGGAAGTCAACATGAAAAATATCAATGTTTCACTAAGGACCCCGGAAGATATTCAGAAGTTAGTAATTAACCTCATTACAGCAATACTCGAAGTGACTACCATAGCCCACCTAAATACCAACAACATGATCACAGGAGAAGAGAAGTCGGCTGTGTCTTGTAGGCGTATTCCTGAAAGTTTCACGGGATGCAAGCCAGCTTTTCATGGAGATTCCGGGAAAATAACCAAACCTAACGTTACCCATGCCTTAGGAGTTAAGAAAACTGTCACATTTAAACAAAAAAACCAAAAGCGAAAACTCAAAACCATCATCCCCACCTGCAACTATCACCAACAAAATCTTAGGAATGGTTATGTCGGAAGAAAGCCATTGTGCACACAATGCTTGTTGCACCATTACGGTCCATGCATTGTTAGGTGCACAAGGTACCAGAAGATTGGACATCAGACCAAAGACTGTAAGGCGACAGGAGCAAATCTACAATCAGTAATTGTGACTTGCTTTGGATGTGGTGGACATGGACACTACAAGAATCAGTGCCCGAACTTCAACCCGAATTGGAAAAACAAGGCTGATGTCCAGGAATGAGAGCCCAAGTATGAAAAATATGGAGAAGATGAATGCCTGTAATAGATAAATAAACTAAGGATTATAACTCGCTAAGTTATATTTCCTTTTAATTTCTCTACCCTAATGTAATAAATTATCTTTCTACCGTATAAAACTTTCATTCCGTAACTCTTCTACAACAATCTTAATCTGCGTTTAGCTTCATTATCTACTCTATGCCTCTTTACCCTATTCATAGATTGTACCTAAGCAAACCCTAGTATACCTTTAGGAAAATTGGGTAAATAATATTTTGGCGGAACGATAGACTATCCTTAGTCTGTAGGAGCATTAAACGAACCCTAAGATTTATTTGAAGATATTCCATTAGTACTCTAGGAAAAACCCTAAACCTATCACTGTGGCATAAACTAAAACTTTCTTATTCTTTTGAAAAATAATTATGATGTTATTTTTCGAAAATTTCGCGTTGTACAGAATCTAAAGCTTTTTGAAAAGGAATAAATATTATATGACTGAGCCAAAACATCACATCATTTGATCCTCGATTATACATAGCCTGATCAACTATGTATAATTAGGAAGAATCATGTAATGAATTGGACAGTTATCTTTTCAAAACTTTCTACTAATTTTCATTCAAAAGCGAAAATATCAAAAACAAAATCTTTTCATAACCTATCACTTTTGATTGAATACAATAAAAGTCTACCACTACTACCCATTACCTCTAAGACAGAATTCAAAAAAAAAAAAAAAAAAAAAAAAAAGGGATAAACAAAACATAGGAATTCACAAACTCAAAACTTTATTAGGAATCTTGGAAGATAGTACATAGAAACATAGTTAGCAACGAAAGTGCTAATATTACAAGGATTACATAAGTTTTATTTCATTTCACTAAGGATTACATAAGAAAAACAACAAAGACCATACTAATAACCCTAGCGCAAGACCTATTTTCCCCACGTCTGATCCACGGTAAAGGATACGATAGTAAGTGGTACGAAGATCATTAGAATCATGAACATAACTTCGTGATCTTCCTCCGGATTATACGCCATGTACGTAACAATCGCAACAATGAAAACAATTGCTAGAAGTGTAATAAGGTGCGACATATTGAGGTTTTTAGAAGAGAATTTAGTAGTGAAAGAATGAGGATTGAAAATGAGGTATTTAGAGGAGAAATATAGCCGTTATTCGACTGTTAAAATGCACTATTCTTGACCGTTAGAATCACTATTCATTGAACGTTAAATCTGACCGTTGCATAGTGTTCTTCACAGCTTTGAGATTTATTAGGTGGGAAACCACTCAAATTTATTTTACCCAGTAGGAATAAAACTGATGAAATTACATTCCCTAGAATACCAAACGGAAACCCCTAGACAACCCTTTCTAGACTAAGCATTTAACATAAGACTGATAGCGGGACTAAATTATTAGGTTTAAATGACATGAAGGCAAAATAATATTATTTATAATGTTATTTTTGAACTTCAGGCATTTTAAGCATATCAAACTCACATCTTCACTCAAATCCTGGTATTATCTCCTAGTATCATCCTCACTGACTGAATGAGACAGAATCTTTTGATTCTATTCAGATCATGTGTTAAATCTCTCATTAAGGTTAACTAAAAACCCTAAGTGAGAAAATCAAGTACGTATGATATTCCTACATCCTCTCCCCAAATCCTTGACCAGCATAGACTGAATCTCGGGATGAGATTCCCTTAATGGGGGAAGACTGTAACCACTGCGAAAATCCCACACTAGATTACACTATCTCTTAGAATACTTATCCTTTTCTACGTGTAAATTTTTTATTTATTTATTATTATCTGGGCATAACTACTATCTCATGTGACGTAACTCATATCCTTGATAAACGTGCTCGCACGCAACCTAACCTCAACCTATTTAATGTTTATTTATATAAACATTTTTCTATGTCAAGTAGAACACTTTACAATATACCATTTACCATTTTGCGATAATTCTTTAACGAACGCACAAACAAAACATTCATTATCTATTTAGAATTTCCATGAAAACATAATTTCATCACAACACCAAATATAAATAACAAAACCCTAGAAATACTAAAGTACAACTCATCTGAGTTAAGGTACAAGTATTCAAAGCACCAGAAACCCTAATTCTATCTTAAACTCCCGGTAAAACCCTAACTTCACAAAACCATGATTTTATGTAGCAATTTCACCAACCCTAATTTCTCTATGTAAGATTTTTACAAAATAATAATTATACAAGTTATTTAAACTTAAGGTACAAGTCATTTATGCACAGAAACTGTATATTCATAAAAACCTTATTAAAACCCTAGATATTCATTATAACACCCGATTTACAAAATATTTATGCATAAGTCTTAAAATTTATATTTTTACAAGTCTTTAAACTAAAGTACAAGCACCTAATGCACCAACATAAAGATAATGAATATAACATTATAAACCTCAGTGTACTCACCCTAAAAGTCCGATATTCGCTATATTAGCCTTAGAAATTAATTACTTAGCATAAAATAGATATGTATCAGTCTTTAAACCTAGAGTACAAGTCCCTGAACTAATATACAAGTCATTTAAGCATAAAACTTAAATGAAAATAAAAGTCTTATAAAAACCTTGATAATAAATAATTAAATGACATATTTTGTAATATTTTCACACAATAATTTCTAAAAATAATTTATTAAGTTATTTAACATATGTACAACTCCTTAAACTTAAGGTACAACTCTCCAATGCATAAAATCTTAAAATCTCATTAATATGTATTTAAAGCTTAATAAAAATTATATAAAAATTATATAAAATTAATAAATAATTAAAATTATATTTTTCATATTTTCCTAACCCTAGTACAATCCTCTTAAGCCTATGGTACAACTTCATAATGCACAAAATCATTTTCTCATCCATATATGAAATTCGATATACATTTTATTATGTCATACAATTCTAAAAATTATTTTTAAGGAAACCCTAGACTTAGAAACCCTAACTAGAACCCTAACCCTAGAATACTACCCAACTAAGCCCAAGGTACAATCCCTCTAAGCTTACTTTGAACCAAACTCATTCAAATCCTTTTCATATGGTTCGAATATCACTACAAACCAACCAAAACCTTAACATACTTAACCCTTAAGACTTATAAATGAGAGAATAATATAACTCTACATCCCCCCTCCTCTAGAAACCCCATACTTGTAAGGTTTAGAATAAAACACATCATCACCCCTTCACTAACACCACACGGCCTCATCTCCATCACTCAACCCACCAACTTAGGCTATGACACAAATAAGAACACATCACTACATCCTTGAACCCTAGATAAATTCCTTTCTATAAATACCAACCCTACGCCCCATTTCCTTCATCACCACTAATCGAACAAACCACCACATCCCTCTACCACTTCATTTCTGATCCCACAACACTAAACTAAGAACATAGTAGCCATTAAGGAGCATTGGAGAAGGCTAGACCTCTAGAGAGCTCAAATCGAACCCTAATTCCCCAAAATATACCCTAATCGACTCTAATACCCAAGGTATGTTCTTAGCCTTTTAGTTTGATCTCTAATACTTATTTTAAATCTAATAACATATTAAAACACTTCTGGAAACATGTCATAGCTGAGAAAACACAGAAACAAATTATTTATACATATCGAGTAGTAAAACATGCATATACATGATTTAATTTTCTAGAAACCCTAGGTTCCTTAAAATGGTCTAGAAACACTTTAAATATGTTTAACATACTACAAATAATCTAAAATTACTAATTGATATGGTCAAAATTTGGAAAACAAGGTTTTTCTTTTCTTTTCTTACTGTCGAGCGACACAGCAGATGCTGTGTTTGTGTGTCAAATTTTGGATAGTAAACGAGCTCCTAAAATTCTAGATTTTGGCATGATTAAAGATTACTAAGAGAGCTAAATATAGGAAAAAGAATCAGCTAAATTGGTTAAGAAACGAAGGAGAACCAGCCTTATTTTGTCGAGTCAAATCTGTGTCGAACAAACTGTGGTTCGAGAGTTTTGAAAATTATTTGCGACATCTAGGGATCGAACCAAGGTCAAATTTTTGGTAAAAATAGTCTTAAGACAATGATAAGTATTTTGGTAAAAAGTCGTAAAAGGTTTCGCTAAAATACGTAAGAAATAAAATGTTTTTGTAGAACAAGGACATCGAATGTAACATGTTAGGAGTCTATGGGGTAAAAACTGCCAAAGCACTACTTAAAATTAATAAAAGGACTTGAAAAGCTGTCGATTGAAACCCTAGGGGTAAATCATGTCATTTTTGAAACTTGAGGGGTATAAAATGTCAACTAATCAAAGTTCAAGGGTAAAACTTGTCATATCCTAAAAGTTTGAGGGTAAAAGTTGTTAATTTATGGAATTAGAAGATCTAGTGTGTAAATTTCTTATAAACCCTAATTATTAATAATTTGTTATTATTATTATTTTAATTAGTATTATTATTATTATTATTAGGATTTAAAAACCTAAATTACGCTTTCTTCGATAACAAACAAACGAAGTATCTATTTAACGAATGAACAGAACCGAAACCTACAAATAAGAAATAAGATAAAATCTTATTTTTGAAACTACATATTGGTTCAATTAAGTATTTAACCATCAACCAAAGTATTACGAAACGAACATTGGAAAACTTATAATATTCAGAAACGATTACTGAGAACTTGACATACCAACTCAGGTTGCGAGCCGGAGACGTTTATCAACTTTGTTTAACTTTGAATTTCATCAAGATTACCAGGTGAGTTCATAGTCCCACTTTTTACTACGTTTTTTTCAAACTTGTGGGGAGATACATGCTACAAACCGAACACAAGTATTTTCTGAATGCTTTCCTGCTTTATATTGCCTAAGTTTACCTTTGTCAAAAAGACCCCTAATCATGGACCTCTAATCACCTGCGGGTGAGTGCGAATATAATGGATAGATCTATTGGGTGTGACGACCCCTTTGTGTTACCGTAACGTAACCAAATGCATTTTATTTGAGTTAAATAAAGAGACTGACAATCTCCTACTCGGGGGCAAGGTTACCTACATTTAATTATGGGGTAATTTATATCTCATAGCTTATAACTATGAAGATAACCTGTTAACGTTTTGCGTGCCATGAGACTTAAGGCAATATATAATGAATTATGATATTACTGATTTACTCTCTACTTAGCTTGTGTTCAAACTGATTATAACTGAAAACACTATGGATTCACTCAACCTTTGTGTTGACTTTTTAGCATGTTTATCTCAGGTAACTAGAAGTATGATTCGGCATGGAGCGGCTGTGGACTTACTTCTAAATAAAAAGAGTGTCCATTTTGTTATCATTCAACGAATAATGTATCTTTTATAACATATGTCTAAACTTCCCGCTGGGACCTATATTATGTACTCTGATTTAAATAAATGAATGATAACAATTTCATATAAAACGTCTCTTTTCGAGTCATTTTCTATACTCATGACTGTGAACCATGAAGTAATACCCCAACTTATATTCCGCTGCGTATATCGAAAAATGGGGGTGTTACAGATAATATTATATATAATATTATCTTGTTTTTATGCCTTTAAATCCAATAATATCGTTTCCTCGAAGGTGATAAAACGAAACGTTAAGTTAAATCATTAAAACTCGTTATATAAACGTAAAAACGTTATGTGATTAAATATGTGAACGAAACGTATAAATGCACGTGATTGAGTTGAAAGGTGTAAAATATGAAATAGAAATAAAAATGAAATAAAGTTACAATTGGTCCTTGAACTTTTACAATTTTTAAACTTTTTACCCTAACAGAGTAAGTTTTGCACCGTTAGTCCTTGGTTAAATTTTTAGTCCAAAAAGGGTCACATGTTACATTTTATGACTTCTAGTTTATTGTTTCATCCTTTTATACCCATAAGTTACTGAATTTACAGTTTGTATCCTATTTTTCCAAAAGTTACAATTTTTACCCTTAATAGTAAATATACTTTGCAAAACTAGTCCAAAAATCACAAAAAAGGTAGGAAAAATTATCCGAGAGTTTTAGTAACTTTATATAGCTTATTTAAGTCTAATGGAACTGCTTATTGGCTGAAATGATTCTTTTTAAGCTAATTGGACTTAACGTATATAATTAAAGGCCCGTTAAGGTTTAATGATCCAAAGGGTTTTAAGACAAAGTGTGCTAATGTTTGGGCTTATTTTAAGGTTAGAAAAACATAAAAAAAGACCTTATATCAATAGCTTATCACGATTGCTTATTATTTGCTTATTGGGCTTAAAAGCCCATGTCGCTATTATATAAAGATTTTCGATCAGGTTAAGTAGCTTTTACTTTGAGGTTCAAAAATGGCTTATATGAATTTATTAACGAAAACTTATAACATCAACTTGTTAGGTGAGCTTATGAATAATCAAGATGAGCAATAAAAATTATATGTTATATGTACGGTTTCGATTTTATAGAACCATTTCTTAGTCGCTATATGAGTTGTACAAAATAATAAAGGTGACTTATATAAGTGTTATATTTTATACGATGAACATGAATTAAATATGGTAATCGATAAGTGATAAAATGAATATGTATGAGTTGTGTGATGGTGTAAACATGGTTTCTAGCCTTCCATCATAGGAGGCAACCATTGGTTTACATAAAATGAATACTAGAAGCGTAAAATGAATAGATAAACATATATACGTTCGAATGACATATGAAACAATGCATGGTGATATATAAACCTTAGAAATGAATATGAGATGAGTTTGTAGGACTGACAACACCAAGATGGCGGAGAGTTAATACGTTATAACGAGCTACGATCGAATAGAAAACTCTTCACTTGCTAAAATGAATACGAATGAATCGAGTTCAACTTAAAACAATTGAATAATGGCTCGAATGATTTTAGAAAGTTGCTTCTGGTCTCCTGTGGTTTGATTATGTTGAGAAAGAATTGAAAAAGTGCATGTAAAATATAATGGTGTGAAAGGAAGTTATTGCAAATGAATTATGTGCATATATTTGATATATATATCTACATATATTATATAACAATATGCGTATGATGTCATCAAATGCCATAATGCCCAGTAAGCGCCCTTAAATGCCCAGTAATCAGGCATTAATGCCCAGTAAGCAGCTATTAATGCCCAGTAAGCAGACATTAAGTGCCACATGGCAAAATTCCTATATTCTAATTTTTTTTTTATACCGAATTTTTTTTTTTTTTTTTTTTTTTTAATACCGAAATTAAAAATTTAGTATGCAAGATTCGAACCATGTATCTGTTAGGTTATTAGCAAGTATTGTTACCATTATGCCAAATTGATTTTGTTGATTTGTTTTCTAAAACAAAATATATACGTTTATTTTGCCAAGTTGTTTACCGAGTTTTATGAAGATATACTCAATATGTATTTGTTTTAATCGGTATATATTCGTTTTTATTTATAGTATATATTTGTTTAATTTATTCAAGATATACCTTGAAGATAAGTTTAGAATATATTTTGTTTAAATCTTTTCTTCCTATTTTTACGGTATGTGTTAACAGTATATATATACATTAACATAATATAACGTTTCTTATTTATCAGGGCATCAAAATCGGAAACATATATTCATAAAAATATAGTCAATAATGCAACGCCATAGACATTCTGCAAGGCTTGCACGAGGGTCTGATAAGAAAACTAACGTTGTTGCTTCAGAAGGTTTGTTTTTACATATGCTTTACATAATTTGTTGCTTAGTTGCTGTGTAACTAATCTGATGTTGATACTCTTTTTGTTACATGATTGTATATCTTTGTTGTATAATCATTGTAATGTTTCTAACGTTGTTGTGTTTTGATCTATTGTTGTCTAATTAATGTGATCGTTTCTTTCAGAAGGTTTGTTTTTACATATGCTTTACAAATTTTGTTGTTTAGTTGCTCTATAATTAATCTGATGTTGATACTATTTTTTGTTACATGATTGTATATCTTTGTTGTATAATCATTGTAATGTTTCTAACGTTGTTGTGGTTTTGATCTATTGTTGTCTAATTAATCTGATCGTTTGTTAATTGTGTATAGTTGTTAAGCCTGACAAGAATGATAGCTTACATAAACGCAATTCTAAAACCTATTCCCAAGGTATTTTGTTGTTTTAAGTTATCATACATCGTTTTTTTGTTTATTTTACAATGTAAATTTTATGCCTTTGTATTAGTTACTCATCAACAAGGTTGTTTTGATACAACAGGTGGACGAACCGGAAACCATAATTCAGATGTACACAATGTTTCTAATAATGTGTTGCAATCAACAGGTACCATCTTTATTAAGGTTTTATTTATATACATTATACATTATGTTTGTAGACTGTTGTTTAATTTTTCATTTTTTTGAATCAGATGAAGGTTTGGTTCAAAATACTCCATCATCTGTATTCCAAAATTCCATATTTGAAAGTGATACACCTGGTAGGGGTTCTAAAACAGCTGTTTCTAATATTGTTAGCCAATCTGAAGGTAGTGGGTTGAATACGTTTTAATTTCGGTAATACATTTTGATTAGGCCAGTAATAAATTATGTTTACATGTTGCTAATTGTTTCAGTATCTACATCACCTGCAAAGAGGAAATTTGGACAGGCATATCAAGTTCATGCGGGTAACATGTTTCAAAGATGTTTGCTTTCATATCAAAAGTCATTCTTATAATATACTAATATTCCATGTTTACATATTTTAAACCATGGTAAATCTGTACCCATTGAATAACAGGATCTGAACAACAATTGAAGAGAAAAGCTGCTAATCAATCAACCACTTCTGAAGCACGATCCACATATGAGAATTCTGATACTGATAGGAGAACAAACTCAAATTCTGAGTTTAGAAGGTTGCCCTACATTAGAGATCAACAAAAGGATTTGAGGTACCAGACATCAGCATCAGCGGTGCCTTCGCGTATGAACAACATATCCGCGGTGCACACGTCCTCCTATGGGAAGTTTCCATCAGGTTTTGTGCTAACATTGTGCATATAGTTAAGTTTAAATTAACCAGTTTATATACACTACATAATCATAATAATTTTTTGTGTATTTGTAGGAGGTAATTCTCATACACAAAAATACAATGGAAGGAACATGTCCACTGCTAAACGTTCATCATCAGGTTTATTTTAGATGATTTGTGCATTATACATTGTGGTTTTAATATAGTAGAATAAAATACCATGTTTTTTATTTTTTATGTATATACATTGTTATTTTAATAGAGTGCAAGAAAATAATCTATTTATGATTTTTTTATGTTCAGTACTTAAAGAGTGGTCAATGACTCTCATTAAAGATATTAATCCAATGAATTTAAACATGGCCGTTAAAGGAAGGTGTATCTCTGTGTGGCATTCACACAAACTCAATGAAGAACATGATCCTTACAGCCTTGATTGTGTTTTCCAGGATGAAGAGGTGTCTTGAATTACGTTTATAAATATTTGTATTTGTATAGATTTATTAAAAATATCTGATATTTGAATTGTATGATCAGTCGAACCGTGTTCAGATTTACATCAAGAAGGAGTTTATGTTTAAATTTGAACCTCTTTTGCAAGAAGGTCAATGTTACATGATCTCTAATTTTGGAGTTGCGGAGAATGCTGGGAAGCTACCATTGCTGCCAAACCAATGGAAGATATCTTTCTATAAAGGAACCGAAGTTACTCGGATTGATCACATCAATGACAACTTTGTTGGCTTCATTAACGAGCCATTCTCGAGTATTCTGGATACAAATAATGAATATCATGAACATGATTGTGTTGGTATGTGTATTTTATGCATAATACGCAGATTGTGTTAAAGTGTTTAAAAGGTTAATTGCATGTTCTTAATTTTTTTTTTCCCAGATATTATTGGTACAGTTGTGGCAATTGGAAAAACAGTGACCGTGAACAGTGCTGGTGGCCGTAAGCTACGCAGGACAATCGTTGTTGAAGACGCCGAGTAACTATACTTTATCCATTCTCATTTAATTAACATATTATGTATACAATTGTATTCAGCTGTGTTCATGTATTTAATAAACACTTTGATACGCAGATCTTTAAGACTCGATTGTACATTTTGGGACAATTGGGCATTAATGTGGGATGATTACGACAACAAGCGTGCTGAACTTGGCCATATAGACATCCTGTTGATGCTCGGAAAAGTCAAATATTGGAATAGTGAGTTTATTTATTGTGTATTAAAATTTTGTTCACAAAGGTAACATCTTTACTTCGTATGAATGCTTTTTAAAATTCATGGTCTCTGTTGTGCAATACAGACAAGCCATCAATACATAACGCTTTATTCGGCACCAGGATATTTGTAAACAGGGATGTGCCCCAATTGTTAGCATTCCGTAAAAGGTGATTATATTTGTGATGTGCTATATGTGTTTTAGCTTTAGACACAGTACATGTTAAATTTATCGGCAAGTTTATTTATACATGTCACAGGTATGAAGAGCAGGATGGATATGTTGCGAGTGAATTTAGGATTGGAGATTATTCACCTGACATACATGTTGTTACTCCTACGGAGTTCATGCACGGTTGTGTAAAAAGGATGGTTGGGATGATTCGTAGCATTGAACCGGTAGGATAAAATTTATTCCTTTTAAATGTGATATGACTTCTATTGTATATGTGATCAAAACCACGTTAATAATGTTTTTATATGGTTTTGTATTTAAACACAGGAATCATATTGTGTGGTTTATGCAAAAGTTCATAGTATAGAATATGAGAATGGATGGGTCTACACGGGTTGCAGAGCGTGCAATACCAGGGTAACACCGGTTGTTTCGAAGGGCAATTCAGGGTCAAAAAATCATAAGCAGGTGTGGTACTGTAAGAAACATGGAGAGACATTCGCAGTTGCTTCGAGGTATATAAACAACCTGTTCTATATATGTGAAATTACTTTAATCCGTCCTTAAACATGGAAAGTTAATGTAATGGCTTAAACTCTTTACGCCTGATGATTAATATACTATATTTGTAGGTTCAAAATAATTGCGCGAATATTTGATCGTAGTGGTACTGCACAAGTTGTCATTTTCGACAAGAATGTGCATAAAATGACAAATGTAACGGCGTGGGAGATAATGGAGAAGGAAGGCCTGAACACAGAGGATTACTTTCCAGAAGTCCTCAATCAAATTATTGGACGGAAATATATTTTCAAAATTTTATTTTCTGAATCTAACCACATCAATAATAGTTATATATATCGAGCGGAAAAGGTGACCGAGGATGCTGATATAATTGACTATTTCAAAAGTGGTTTTACAGGGGCACAGGTTTGCTTGATTTGCTATTTTGATATATTAAGCAATTGTTTATATTTACAAATAAATGTACACTAAACGTTTAACAAATTGGTAAAAATAGGATGATGATGAGGATGATCAGGGTTTGGAATATGACTCTATGTGTTCAGGCGATGAATTTGAAACAGACTCTGGTGACATGGATGAGGTATTGTGCACTGTATTTTTAGATGGCAACAAACACATTACAATTCTAACTAACAATATAATCTAAACTTTTGTTTCTTTTGACAAACTTTACCAGGAACCAAAAAATGATAACATTGTTCCATCCATAGATGCAGTGGACAATGTTCAAGCAGGCATTGTCGATGTCACGGGTGATAATGTAATTCAATTGGATGATGCTAACAACGACAATACAAGCAACAGTAATGCTCTCTCAACAACAATGCATAAAGAATCACCGCCCGGTGGCCTAAACGAGGAAAGCAGCGAAAAACATAACTAATGTTCATTTCAGTTTTTTTATTTGCTTTACCAATTTATTACACTTCTAAATTTCTGTCATAGACTTCTCATCAATATTAGTACATTGTACTGTTTTGGTTATCTGCTTATCTATTTTTAGTTAAAATAATTGTCGTAAGCGAATAGTTATCTATGTCGTGTGTTCTTAACATTTAAAAAATTCAAAGTATTTTTTGGTTTAAATTTAAAATGTATTGCTCATATATTTTTTTTTAGCAAGTAATTAACATATATGAATATGATAATTTACAGTTTTGTATCTTGATGTTTGCTGTTTAGTTACAAGATTACATATTTTGTATTTTCTTTGAACTCTCTAATGAAATTACATTCTTAGATATGCACATCACGAATACAGTTAACAAGAGAGTTGTTTTTCAACTACACATACTTAAAACATATTTTGTAGCAAATCGTTTTTTAATAATGTGTTGAGAAGATGCATCTTGAAACACATATCCATTGAAAGAGTTACCATTTTATAATTATCAAGAGTTAGTTACAATATTAGATATTTTGTATTCTGTTTAAACTCTCTAATGAAATTACATTCTTAGATATGCACATCACAATACATTTAACAAGAGAGTTGTTTTTCAACTACACATACTGAGAACATATTTTGTAGCAGATCGTTTCTTAATAATGTGTTGAGAAGATGCATCTTGAAACACATATCCATTGAAGAGTTAACATTTTATAATTATCAAGAGATAGACTAGAATAATCAAATATCGATTTCATGTATAATGAGAATATATTCAATTCTAATAATATACTCAATTTTATAATTATCAAGAGATAGACTAGAATCATAAAATATCGATTTCATGTATAATGAGAATATACTCAATTCTAATTATCATGAAAGGGGAAAAGGTAACTTTTATTTTATATCCAAGGCACAATATACATCATATAATCTCTAAAAATACGTTTGTAGAATAAAGGTACATATGTGTTTTAGATAAACCTACAAGAAAGGAATGGATTTTCAAATTTAATGCTCATCTCAAAAGGCTATAAATAAAGCCATATATTAGCCTAATGAACATGTATCTACCATAGCTAATATTTAATAATACAATCACGCCTAGATACACATTTACAAAAGGTACATACTGTTAAGTTTTTTTTTTTTTTTTTTTTTTTAATTATCATAGCCTAAACTCAATTTAACTTATACAATTTTAGCGAGGTAATATGAAGATAGAACATGATTATGCTTCTCCAATCGATGTTTCGCTTGCTAGCGATATACCGATCATTGATATATCAGATGATGAAGAGGTGCAGCAACTAACTTAAATTGTTATTTAATCTAAATATGAAACATAGCATCTGATTATGTTTATCACAACTACAGCCTGGACATGCTGGTGTGTTCAAAAAGGATATACCGATTATTCATATATCAGACAATGAAGAGGTATTGTTAATAAACATGTAGGTTGTGTGAAAAACCCGATAATAAAAACACAACCTGTAACGAAGTTATATCATCGAATGATGAAAAGCCACAGGTATTTGAAGCACGAAAAATAAATAATAGTGGAGTCCAAGGAGAACATAGAATGGTACAAATCAGTATATTATTTTCATACTTTGATTTATCAGGTTAATATCTTATAAATCACAATATGTCTTTATATTGTCTTCTTTTAATCCTATCAGGCTGATGAAGCAGTTAAGAAAGAAGACAATTACATTCATGGAGAAGATATAGTGGTATACATTAATTGTACAATAGCGTGGATGTTTTGTTTTTAATTTTTTTATATACATGAATATATTGTAACTTACAATTGGTTTTTATATTGTGTACTTTGAAACGTACAAGTCTGATGATGATGAACATGTTATAATAAAAAGATCTAAAGCATCGCATCCAACGGACGACATAAGACGCAAAAATTATATGTTGATTGATGATGATACAACTGATGAATCCGATGCGAACAAAAGCAGTTCAGAAGATGGGGTTTGGGTAAATATCAATGACCTTGATGAACCCTTTTATCCTTTAAAGGAATATAAGCCCAGATACACCATCCCTGATGAACTTATCATTGAAGCCTCTTCAACAGGTTGTTTGTTGAAAACAACTATGTACTTATTTGTATTTGTGAATAGTTAAATATGTTTTATATTAAAGATCGGATGTTGTTTAAATAATGGTCTGTCTGATATTTTCATAGGGGATTCAAAATATACATCCATAGATGAGGATCATCAAGAAGATTATGATGTTTATGACACGGAGGTTATCTCAGAATGTAGAATGGATGATGATGACATTTGGGATGAGCTGCCTGATATTGACGGAAACATGCACAGTAAAAGTATTCAAACCGTGAACGTCGATGATGAAATGTCAACTATGGACTCGGACACGTGTAATGTCAGTTATGGTTCTGATGAGGATGATATAAGCGCCTTTATTAACGACGGCTCCACTGATTATGAAACAACCAGCAATGATGAAAGCGATGATGAAATATGATGACTCATAACAAGATTTTACCATGGCTTATGTTTTTTGTTTTTTTATAAAAAAAGGTTAATATGTTTGGATTTATTGTTATTGGATATATATATTTTTATTGGATGAATGATAGCTTTTTAGTACTAATATTTGTTACAATTATTGATGGTTTAATAAACACAATGTATTATGTAAAAATCAAAAAATACTCCATGTCTACTAAATAATAACACACTCTAGCCCAGGAAGTCCAGCCCATTAATAACCATTACGAATAATCAAACCCTAAAATCTTTCATTGAGAAACTATATAATGGGTAAAAGGGTGGCATCCATCGACAGAGATTTCTCCAATGGAATCGTCAAACTTTAAATCTTTTCAGGATAAAAACTCTTGTGCATCTGACACTGATTCAAAGTCCAAGGATCAAACCGTTCGTGGAATAAAACAAGAACCGCGACCAAAGATGAAAGATGGAGTACATGATCAACACGTTAAAGAACCAGACGCTAAAGTGGATGATGCATTGAGATTTCTTGCATCAGTCTTTGAGGAAGGTGGACCTTCTCAAAGTACCAAAGGTATCTCATATACGTTTCTTACTATTTTGTTAAAAAAACTCATGATTTCGCATTAAGTTTAATAGTCTATGTACACATTAAGTTTAATAGTCTATCTACACTTGGTTTTACAGGTGAATTAGACGAATCCATCTTCCTTGACTGGCTGAAGCTAAATGTTGGGGATCCTCAAAGGTCTCGAGAAGTTCTCGACGCCGTTCAGGCAAAGGTTCTAAAAACAGAAGCTATGATTAACGAACTGCGCGGTATGGGTCACGAGATAGATGATGATTATTTTGTGGATTTAAACTTCTTCAGTGATGAAGATTGAGATATCAGCATTGTATTTGTATTCCATTTTAAATAATATGCGAAATAATTTGCTGTTTCGTGGTTACAAACGTTCCTATCGATGCTAATAAAATTAACATGAATTTCGCTTATGAACTGTCAGATATCTGGATTCTAAAGAGGAATTTTTTTTTATATATATATATTTTTTTTTTTTTTTCTGTGAATAAAAGTAATTCAACTATGTTATATATTCTAAATATATAAATATAATATGCACAAAACATTAACAAAATATAAGTTTATAATCAAATCAAGCAAATAAAATTCATCATTCACTTATCCAATTACAATATTCTGTTACCATGTATGCTATTATTTAGTGATAAATTTCACTTATCCAATTACAATATTCTGTTACCATATATGCTATTATTTAGTGATAAATTTTTTTGTTACTTATCCAATGATAATATTTTTGTTAGCATATATGCTATTATATAGTAATTGATATCGAATATTGTTAAATTTGGAATATATCCATCACATATTTTTCAACTTTTCAGTATATATAAACTCTTATTCGGACTCAAAAGCAATTAACCATCTACATTTTTTTTTTCTTTCGTTTAGCAAACACACTTTCCAATGGGTCGCGAGTTTTTTCCCCCATCTAAATCCCCAGACAATCGCCCAGTAAGTGTTTCACACCCAAAAGAAACTCCAGCAGATTCGAATGTAGAACATAGAGGTGGTAGATTTTTTCTACCAATGGTATATATTGATCGACTTAGGCGTATAATAGCAGTGATTGAGAAAGACATTGTACGTGATGAGCAGGCGATATTGGAACGCAAAGATGCTATTGATCAAAAAAGGAAAACAATATTAGCGTATCAGGAGAAAATAAACGATGTTAAGAAACAAGTAGATAACTAGAATTGTTTGCAATTTTTTTCGTACACAATAATTGCACTTTTTCCTCTTTTTTTTTTTTTTTGTTGAATTGTTATGTTACCTTCTTTCGTACCCAAGAACATTACCTTTTTTCGTGCTAATAAAGTTTTATTGTTGAATTGTTATGTTGTTAATGCTGTTGTTGTATAATCATTATAATGTTTGGTGTGTGTTAAGATTGTTTGTTATCTTTTTACTATTCTATATTATTGTTTAGTTTGAAACTTCAATGCCATTGTCCGCATCAATCGCTGAGTTGAAAAAAGGTAAACGACCAAGATATGGTTCAGTTCCTTCCATACCAGACAAGTACAAGGTTTTCAGCATATATGGGATAAATGTCATTCAAACGCCTATGGGACTGAAAAAGCGTTGATCGATCTTTGCAATAGCCGTATGAAGCTTCTTGAAGAACGTAACAGGAGGGATGAGAAAATCGTGTGGGCACAAGAACAAAGCATCGATACTTGGAATGCAACAATAGCAGAGTCACAAGAAAAAATTGTTGCGTTTTGCAAAGACATTGAATTACATTTACATTAAAACCATGTTGTTACTTGAACAATTAACCAGAATTATTGACCATGATTGTAAGCAACTGAAAACCCAATCAAACAGCCGTACTTAATAAATCAATCAAATATAGTAATTAATCGTTGTATAGGGAAAAAAAAAACGATAAAACTACTTAATTGAAATCGTTCATCTTCAGGGCATTAGCCTCTTCTTCGCGAGCTCCAGCTTTGGCTTGCGCACACAGATCTACCAGCAATTCAAGCAATATGCGATGCCTCTCTTGAGTTTTTTTCAAAGCATCAAGTGAGTCCAATGCAACCCCACGTTGTCCCAATGCTTCCATGTCAACTATCATCACTCGGTTTTTCGCCATCACTCTCCTAAGATGCTCACAGCAAGTGTGGATCAATTTTGCACAGGCCGAGTCTTCGCATGCCTGTTGTACAAACCAAACACGCATACGGTCGTGCAATTTGGACGATCCAGCAAGATTCATTAGTTCGTCTAAAATTTGGAATTGTGCCATTGGAAACAGTTTTTCTATCTATCCTTCTATTTCATTATATATTCGCATGTTTACAAAGTATATCATATCTAAATATACATTATATATTATTATGTATAAGGACTATATCTTAGCTAAATATAGTTGACATTTAATAGTTATCATGTAGAATATACTATTAATATTAATATATAGATATGTTGTACCAAAATTTGTTTAAAATTAAAAATAATTGATCATATATTATATAGATTTTCATCACCTTAAATATCTACCAGCCATTTCTACAAATATTTGATACGGTTTACATATTTAAACTTTGGTGGTTATCTTATATTATGTTCATATTTTGATATAAAATATGAAATTATATCATAATGGATGGATATGGTGTACACGATTTTGCTTAAATTTGAAATATATTGATTACTTATTATACAAAATTTCTGCAGATTAAACGTTTAGCATCTCCACAGATGGGGAGGCCAAGTGAAAATCACCAAAAAACAGTCACACGCATAGGTCGACCACCAATATATCCAATCCAAACTGGTAATTCAATTAATTGAAACTACTCAACATGATATTTTTAAATTATGTTTTTCTACAATGACAGTTAGTTAGTTATATTAATGCAATATCAATTTACACCAGCTGGTAGCATGGCAAATACATCAGAAAATTTTGCAATTCAGCCGAGCGGAAGACCCAAAGAAAAACACCACAACACAGTCAGAGGCATAAGCCGACCACCAATATATCCGATGCAAAACGGTAATTCAGTTAGTTGAAACTACCCAACATGGGGTTTAGGGACTATGATCGCCCACACTGTCACGTGTTTAATTATATTAATGCATTATCAACAAAATCTATTTACTTATATTAATGCAATATAAACTTAAAGCAGATGGTGGCATGGCAAGTACATTACATGATTTTGCAGTTCGACCGAGCGGAAGACCAAAAGAAAAAAAGCACGAGACAGTCACACGCAGAGGCCGACCACCAATTTATCCAACCCAAAGTGGTAATTCAGTTAGTTGAAACTACCCAATATGATATTTACCGACTATGATCGTCCAGATTAACACATGTTTAATTATATGACTTCACTTTCAATTTACAGCAGATGGTACTGTCGCAGCTTCATCAGATGATTTCACAACCCGACCGAGTGGAAGACCTAAAGGAAAAAACCAAAAGGCAAACACACGTACAGGCCGCCCACTAATATATCCAATACAAAGTGGTAATCCAATTAGTTAAAGCTACACAGCATATTATTTATTAGCTAATGTTGCTTATAGTGACTATTATTTAGCTATAGTAATGTACTTTAAATATGAACCAAAACACGTAAGAAACTTATCATTCCCTCGATGAGTAATTAAGTACTATTTAACACCACGAGACAATCACATTAATAGGCCATCCACCAATATATCCAACCAAAGCTGATAATTCAATTAGTTGAAAGTACTGAATATGATATTCGCCGACTATGATCGCCCACAATGACACATGTTTAATTATACTAATGCACTTTCAATTTACAACAGATGGTAGTGTCGCAACTTCATCAGATGATTTCACAATTCGACCGAGTGGAAGACCTAAAGAAAACCACCATAAGACAAACACGTACACAGACCGCCCACTAATATATCCAGTACAAGCAGGTAATCCAATTACTTGAAGCTACCCATCATATTATTCATGTGCTACGTTTGTTTATACTGACTATTATTTAGCATATTAATATACTTTCAATATGCACCAGATACAAATGCTTTAAACGTGCCACCAAGTCACGCCTCTTTTCAAACCAAAACAGCGACACCAGCAAAGAGACCAAGGGGCCGGCCATTCAAAGACCCAACTAAAACACGTAATAAAGTTATCATTCCCTAAACAAATTATTGAGTAATATTTCTCTCATTATCTTTGTAACCATTCACTTTTGCTGCAGCAATACCTAAAGAGCCTACTTATCTTGGAACTATTCAGCCTGGTGTACACACTGCGAAACGCAAATCACATAGGCTACAGGATAAAGCAATAATGCATACACAAAAAATCCCAAGACGTGAAAGTTTAAATAATATGGCTTCATCAAACAATCAGGATGCACAAATAAAACTATTTAAAGGCATATCTAATGGTACATCCATTAAACAAACCACTGTAAAAAAACCATTTGTTGACAAAGATAAAACAGCAGTTTCTTATTTTTCCAGACATTCCTGACTAATTTTCTCTTTACAGATTATTTGGACCATGGAGATCCTATTTTCACATGTGAATCATGCGACGCTTTATTATGGCATGCTGAGACTACGGTTGGATCGTCATGTTCAAGCCCAGAGTCATACTCCATATGTTGTGGGAAGGGAAAAGTAAAATTAGGAAGTGAGATTAAAAATCCACCTGAATTATTGAGACAACTAATGAATGGTGAACATTCAAAAAGCAAGGATTTCGTTGAGAACATCAGGAGATACAATTCAATGTTTTCATTCACATCTATGGGTGCAAGACAAGACACGTCTGTTAATCAAGGATACGGAGCATATTGTTACAGGATCCAGGGAGAAAATTACCACAGGATGGGAAGTCTGTTGCCAGAAGGCGATAAGCCTCCTGTTTTTGCTCAGTTATATATTTACGACTCAAAGAATGAAATACAAAATAGAATGAAATGTGTCAGGTATGACAACATTAATTATCGTATTGTTTAGGCTATGTTCTTCATTCAATCATTGCATAAACAACATTATATTAATATACATGTATTAATTTTATGCAGCACGATCGATGGCAATTCAACGTCAAACAACTATATTGTAGACCACCAATTGACTATTGATCTACGTGACATGCTGGATACCATCAATCCATTAGTTGGTCAGTTCAGAATGGCTGGGGAACGATTGGTCAGGAGAGATGATGAACATAGGTTCAAAATGCGCCTTATCGGTACAAGAGAACGAGATGGTAGAAATTATAACCTACCTACAGCTGATGAAATTGGAGGTCTCATAGTTGGAGATTTTGATGCAACAACTAATAAAAGAGACATTATTTTACATTTCCAGGAAGGAGGTCTTAAAAGAATTAGTGAATTACACCCATCGTATCTGGCATTACAATACCCATTGTTGTTCCCATATGCAGAAGATGGTTACTGGACAGATATATACCATGTTGGTATCACTGATCATACACCAACAAACAAGAGAACAAGAGTAACGATGAGGGAGTATTTTGCTTATAGACTTCAAGAAAGAACAGGTGTTTTCTCGATGGTGCTCAATGCAAGGAGATTATGTCAACAATTCATTGTTGACGCATACACCATGGTAGAATCTGAAAGGATGTCTTATGTTAAAAATCAACAGAAAGATTTAAGGAGTGAAACATATTCTAAACTTGCAAAGCTGGCGGAACAAGAAGATTCTGGGGTCACATTACGAGGGAAAAAGTTTATACTACCGTCGTCATTTACCGGGAGCCCCAGATATATGATGCAGAATTATTTAGATGCCATGTCAATATGCAGAGTTTATGGGTACCCTGACCTGTTTATCACATTTACATGCAATCCAAATTGGCCGGAAATTGCACGCTTTGTCGCAGATAGGGGACTGAAGTCTGATGATAGACCTGATGTGATAACTAGAGTCTTTAAACAAAAGTTGGATAGCCTAATGAGAGATTTTAAAGACCGGCATTATTTTGGACATTTGAAAGCAGGTATTATCACCATGCCTTTATCATCAAAAACAAAGTAATTGCATCAACTATTAGCGATTGTATACTGTACCTAACATTATCAATTTGCTGCAGCTGTTTATACTGTTGAATTTCAAAAAAGAGGGCTACCACATGCCCATATATTGCTTTTCCTGGAAGAAAATGATAAAATCAAAACAACGAGCCAGATCGATGGTTTTATTTCAGCAGAAATACCAGACAAAAATGAGGACCCCGAGCTGTATCAAATCGTCACAGATCATATGATGCATGGCCCATGTGGCCCCCAGCGTCCAAGTTGTCCGTGTACAGTAAAAAACAAATGCACCAAGAGATTCCCTAAAGAATTCAACGACTCAACGGTCATAGATGAAAGTGGTTACGCACTTTATAAAAGGAGAAACGACGGTTGTACAATAACAAAGAGTGGGGCAGAACTACACAACGGATACGTGGTACCTTATAATCCAGGGTTGCTGAGACGTTACCAATCACATATTAATGTGGAATGGTGCAACCAAATAGGATCCATAAAATATCTATTCAAATATATAAACAAAGGTCCTGACAGGGCAACGGCAGCAGTAGAAGACCAAGATATAGATGAAATAAGTGATTATTACGATTGTCGGTACCTTTCAGCATGTGAAGCGGCATGGAGGATATACAAATTTGACATCCATTATAGATTCCCTCCCGTTGAACGATTGCCATTTCATTTAGAAGGCGAGCAATCGGTTATATTTGATTCTTCGGAAAGTATTGATTGTACGTTAGATAAGGCGTCTGTAAATGACACGAAATTCATCCAATGGATGAAAACAAACAAGACCGATGTAGAAGCAAGAAAACTACTTTACCACGAGTTTCCAAAGCACTATGTATGGAAGCAAGAAGAGAGAGTCTGGGTAAAAAGACAAAAGGGCACGTGCATTGGACGTGTGCATCACGTGTCACCATCCACCGGGGAACTATTTTACTTACGAGTCTTGATTAACAAGGTTCCAGGCGCACAAGATTGGAAAGATTTTAAAAGATTCGAAGATGTTGAATACAACACATACAAAGAAGCTTGCCGAGCACGAGGTCTGTTGGAAGATGATAAGGAATACATCGATGGGTTGTTAGAAGCAAGCCTCTGGGGGTCCGGGAACTATTTGCGGAAGTTTTATGTTATATTACTTATGACGGATTGTATGGCTCGACCAGAATTTGTTTATGAAAAGACATGGGAAGTAATGGCTACTGATGTGCTACATGCAGAGCGAATGAAGAGGAGTGATCCAGGTATGACATTTTTTAGTATAATAAAGCATCTTAATAGCAACATATCTTAAGATCCTATAAATAATATATTGTATATTTGTTAGCAATAAAATTATAACAATCGAAGAGTATCGAATTAACAACAATAACGACTTCAACATAACCCTTAATAAACATAACATCATTTTAAACATAACATCATTTTAAACATAACCCTTAATAAACATAACATCATTTTAAAACACAATCACTTCCTACAAGTCCACCTACTATATCCATAGTTAGAGAAAACTACTACTGACATGTCCACACCACATAACAACACGTACACATAAGTTACACATACAGGGTTTAAAATATGATTACCTTAAACAACATAAAAGCTTCAATGTATAGGAAAACATACCAAAAGGATTTCTTAATCAGCATCGTACCAACCAAACAGCATCAGCAAACATGAAACAGTGGGATCTTGACATCATCCTCACCATAAAAAACGATAGCTTTATCGTCACCAACATCCTTTGTGTATTTAAACCTCAACATCTGATTCTGTTCCAGACCCCATTCTGCAGCCAACTGTCTCCAAGGCCCTTTCAGATAAACGTGATTAACACGATTTGCATCTTCATGGTGTTTCTCCTGGAAAAGGATGAATCTGAAATGATGAGACTTATGGCGAACCAACGCATGCTCATACCTGAAGAGCTTGTGCTGTTTGACAAATTTTGCAGGAATGGTCTGGCAAACAGATAAATAAAAAAATATAAAAATCACTTGCATTAAAAATTTACCTTAGAAAATAAAACCCATAAAAATACTATTTATACCAATCTTTTCTGCTCAAAAACATAACAATGCAATGGCCTGTAAAAGGTATTTTCTTCATCCATGTGGTACTTGGCATGTCCATTCCATGTGCAGTTTTGTAGTATCCTTGGGTCTAAAAAATAAAAAAAATTATATCCCTTTAAACAATGCAACCCATACGTAAATATTAGCACAGCAACGGTACACTTATAAACAATGACCTTTATCAACGCCAGGATATGGATCACCTCTTGCCACCAAAGTGCGTCTGACTACCTCGTGTGTTAATGGCGTACAATCTTTTTTAAATATGTTCACCGAAGCCCTGTTGTTAAACAGATTTGTGAACACAACTTTGAAACCTTGAGCCATGTTATAAACACCAACCAAATCCATCCATCCATGTCCATAGAAAAGAAACTCATATTTCGTTGTTGATGCACGATTTTGCATACGCTGATGCATCACATTGTATTCTTGATCATTTACTTTCAATATAAAAACCTCATCATCTTTAACATCTTTCAGAAATTCTCCGGAAACAACCTATAAGAATATTAAAAAAAAAGAAAAACACGTCAAAGTGTAAAACTGTTGTTATTGGCAAGAAAATTTACGTTGATACATCTCAGGCTTCAAACCAGAACAAACAAGAAAATATATACATATACTGACCGGTGATTCAACAGGGTTACTGCCAACAAACCCCATCCATCTGGGTGGACGCATATCTGAATTCACATTCCTGTACCCACCACTCTCAACTCCGTCGCGATTATAGCCTGTCACATAGAATGTATCGGCACTTTCCTTGATGAAGTGAAGGTATGCAATGTCTTGATAACCACTTTTCTTAATAAAATGTCTCCATTCGTCACCGTGCAACTGCCACTGTTCACACGGCAACCAGTCCATCCAGACTTTAAATTTCACACACTTATTGTTGATCAAATAGACCCAATTCTGACCATTATAATGCACCTCATGAAACCATTTGGGGAGTGTCTACAACATAGCCATAATAAATGTATATACATGTATTAAAAAAAAAAAAAAAAGAGAGTAAAAACGTCACACGAAATAAAATCAATCGTTCTACTATATATACAACAAACGGAAGTTAATACATACCTGACTTTTACGGTAATAGTAATCAACCTTGATCAAAAACTGAGATGCCATGTTTCTGAAAACTTGAAAATCACATTAATAAGTTAGATAACGACAAACAATGAATATGATGTTCATTCAGTGATACCTTTTTTTTTTTTTTTTAAAAAAAAACATACACAAACAAAAGCACCGCCAAACAAAAAACATTTATTTTAAAAACCACATTCAAAACTACTAAATGTTAAACAAAAAAACACTGGGTGTTACAATAATATGATTTTATTAAACAAAACCCTAAGAATCGAACTGCAATATTTGGGGATCATTTATCTAAGCAACAAAACGACAATGCATTCTTATAATGTTGTAATTAACCACAAGTTACATTGATAACCAATCAGTGATCATACATAAATCGTTCCAAACCCTCGTGTACCTTCAAAGTCGATACAGAAAAATGCTAAATCTGTTATTAAAGTGAATTTTTAAATGCTTTGTGGGTGAAACAATTCCTTTTTAATAATCAAATTAAAAAAAAAAAAAAAAATATATGCTTACAGTGATGATCGGCAGTGAAAGCGGCAAATGGGTGTGTGTGTGTTAGATTGATATTACCGGGTGGAAAATATCTACCAAAAGTTAGTTGTATGAGTTGATTTAGTGATACAAGTAAAAACACCCTACCAAATAGACACCATGAATATCTATAATACACTCCTAAAAATGTTTGACATGCATTTGATATATATAGCATGTATAATATACAGCAATGTGGGTTAAATGTTGCATCAAAATTTACGTTAAAGATTTAACACTTTGTTTTATGTAGATACTTTATTTGATCAAACTAAAAACATACATTTTAATTTTGCAGATTTGGAACTTTCAGACGAACAAAGGAAAAACATATGTCTTACATATATTGAGCACATGCTTCTTTGCAACAATAAAAGCTTGAGGAACATCCCAAACATGACTTTGCCAAACGAAATGTTCCTTATGTCACATTACAACAGGCTGATATCGGACGAGCTAAAATACAACCCAGTCGAATTACGCGAACAACACAACAGACTACTTGGAACGTTAACAAATGAGCAAAAAAATATTTATACTACTTTGATGGACGCTGTTAACGGCCAATCGGGGGTATGTTCTTCGTATATGGATATGGAGGCACGGGTAAAACTTATCTTTATAAGACATTGTCCGCAGCAATTAGATCAAGAGAAGATATAGTGTTAAACGTCGCATCAAGCGGTATAGCCGCACTTTTGTTGGAAGGGGGGAGAACAGCGCATTCTCGATTTGCAATTCCCATCAACGTAGTCGATGATTCTATGTGCCACATCCCAGCTGATAGTGAGCTGGCCGAACTTATAAGGGCATGCAAGCTAATCATATGGGATGAAGCTCCAATGACACATAGACATTGTTACGAAGCATTCGATAGAACACTAAGAGACATATGTAGAACACACCCATCACAACCATCTGATCAAGTTTTCGGGGGAAAGGTTGTTTTGTTCGGAGGCGACTTTCGACAAATCCTTCCGGTCATCACAAACGGTTCACGACATAGCGTTGTACACGCGTCAATAAACTCTTCATATTTATGGGACCATTGTACAGTACTACAATTGACTATCAACATGAGGCTAGGAACAAGTTCAAACAACTCCGAACGTAAAGAAATACAAGATTTTGCGGATTGGATATTATCAATCGGAAATGGAACGATCGGAGGTAAAAACAATGGGGAAGCAAACGTTGAATTTACAGACGACATGTTGATTCCTGATTCCGAAGATCATGTTGGTACAATAATTGAAGAGACTTACCCAGATTTGATTGCTAACCTTTATAACCCAACCTTTTTTCAAGAGAGGGCCATCCTCGCACCAACTCATGAACTTGTGGACGTGATCAATGATAGAATGCTTACACTACTTCAAGGAGATCAAAAAACATATCTAAGTTCTGACTCGATTGGTATTGCTGATGAAGACACCACTTTCAATCCGGAATTGTACACGTGTGACTTTCTCAACAGCATTAAAATATCCGGACTTCCGCGTCATTCTCTGACTCTTAAAATAGGCACACCTGTTATGTGCATGAGAAACATTGATCAAACAGCAGGACTATGCAATGGAACCAGACTCCAAATTCGAAGACTCGGTACTAATATTATTGAAGCTAATATTATATCAGGTGGAAGTGTTGGCACTATTTGCGCTATACCACGTATGGTTTTGAGTCCTTCAGATACCAAAATGCCTTTTAAATTTAACCGAAGACAATTCCCGGTATCACCGTGCTTCGCAATGACTATTAACAAAAGCCAAGGCCAAACATTGACGCAAGTAGGATTGTTTCTCCAACGGCCGGTGTTCTCACACGGCCAGCTTTACGTGGCAGTATCTCGAGTCAAAAGCAAGAAAGGTTTGAAGGTTCTTTGTTGTGACGAGGATGGGAAATACTCAAAGTCAACAACAAACGTTGTGTATAAAGAAGCATTGTTTCGCATTTAAAAACGTATTGTAATTATACAAGTTATCATTGAATGCAACAATGACATTTTATCAGTTTTCAGGCCTATCAAAGCAATGTCATTTATCATGTAGATCTGCGCCAGCTTTAGGACATAAGATTTTTCAAATCAGTAAATGTAATAAATGAAAAACATATTGTAATGAAGGATGAACATTAGAAATTAGGTTGTTGACGATCCATTTAAATACCACACCAACATCAAGACAGAATATAACAACCCATAAACATCAACGCAAAATATAACAACACACAAAACAACCACCTGTTGAGTTTTAGTTATAAAAACTATTGTTACCGTTAAAATATCTTATACACGCTACAGTCATAAGCGTTAGTAATATAAATTATCTTCGTACACCTAACTTTCATATACAAAATCAGCAAAAGACCTTACCTACCCATGTATGTCCACAGAGGAAATATTCGGAATCAAATTGCCTAGACAAAAGCTGATACGATGTTGTGATCAACTTAACAGACGTGGAATACCGGAATTACATTTTGTTGACCGTCCACAACTTCCAAAACAATGTCAACAAATTTAAATCGCATCAGTTTCCCAATCCTAAACCCACACATGTTTGCAAACGCCCTAAAATTCCCAGTAAGTTTCACTTGCTGTTCCCTGTTTGTTCTTTTTTTATCATTTATCGTACGAACCTTCACGGGAAACCTCTCATCATCATGCACCAGAAACGCCTGATTGTATGCATGCATCTGCTGATGGCCAGCAAAATCCACAGGTAGAGTCTATCATGAAAAATATCAATTAAAAAAAATTAAAAAATAAATGAAAAAAAAAAACCCTTCAAACATCAGCAACTAACAAAATATAATCAAGATAAATAAAATAAATCAGGAATATTAATACATATTCCTTGAATACTTACCACATGGTAAAATTCCAACACAATTCCATTCAGCTCGACATGAAAGACGGCGTTTTCATCATTATGGTTAGTGTGTCCTTCCCATGTGCAAATATGATGGGCTCTTCTATCTGCCGTTAAAATTAATAACAAGACAAAACTTCTTTCTATTTGAAACACATCATAAAACATTAAAGAATACATACCTTCCATGGCATACAATGGTATTCCACGACCAGGTACCCTCAACAATGTTGGATACACAATCTCCGGATATAAGCACGTCCCATCATTGCGAAAGAGTGCCAGTTTCAATTTATTATCTCCTAGATTGGTGAAAACCATCGGCTGCCTTATGTCAATTTCCAAATAGTCAACAAGTCTTTCCCAACTATTGCCAAACAGCCTGTTAGACCTTACTACACTGTTTGCATCCAATTTAACCCTTTCATGTCTCACCTTAACCCTCAAACCATTAGCATAAATTTTGAACGTATCTTTCCATATATCTTGCAAAAAATCTCCCGGTAGAATCTGAATTACAAGAACATAGAAAAACAATTAAATAGGTACAAATCTATGCCAAAATTGTCATTTAGAGACAAACAGTCTGAGAAGTTTACTCTCCCACCATAAACCATGCACAAACCTGATTCAAGTATACTAAAGTTATGCTCTGGAAATACCCTATTACCTGCACTAACTTTGAGATAACCAGATAAAAATGTATTTTATGTCTAGAAAGATAAATGTATGTGTTATTTGTTAGTACTCCTTAGTTTATAACGTTAATGACAGCCATGGCACACAATCTGATCGACCCACAGAGTTTATGATCTACGATTCAAAATGGTTTTCAAAGCTGCAAGCTAGGCCAAATGCTAAAAAAGATTCCAAAGAGGAAGACATGGCGATTAGAGGGTTAGATAGCTACTCTACCTAATCAGGAAGCTTCTTCCTAATTCCATTTCAAATGCAATTATAAGATTGACCTCCTTTATTGGTTGTAAATACAAATTCATTTCAAAACTTCCATACATGCACAAAGTGAAGCATCTTCAAGGATACAAAATCACAAACAGAAAAACAGCCATGGCACACAATCTGATCAACCCACGGAGTTTATAGTCTACAATTCTAAATGATTTTCAAAGGTGCAAGCTAGACCAAATACTAATCGCGTTTGACATCTGCTTGGCTGAAATCAATATTTTATTGAATCACCATTGTGCCATCATCTGTCTAAAACAGTCCACATATCAAGATTTATTTAATGGACCCGTTTGAAAAAATTGTAACTCAAATCAACCTTTTTCTATTTTACCTGCATTTTACTTAATCCGACTTGTTTGAGATAAAGCATAACACATATTGTCCCATCTAAAAATGGGCAACAAGTGGCACATGTTGTATAACTGAACACCATAAATATTCCACAAACCTTTCACTATGAAAATCTTAAATATCAAAAGTGATTATCCATTTATGAAATTCAAGCTCAATTCAATATCCACCAACTTCCCCTAAATCGATAATCTTAACGCAAGACACTAAATACACACCAACAATCATAATATATATGGATATACGCACCATAACAGATATGAATATAGATAAAAACATTAAACGATATCAATAACATTTCACCAAACAATAACTATCATATTCATTATTACACAAGCTAAACAGATGCACAAAAGTACTCTAAATGGATGCAATTATAGAGACAATGTATATCTATCAAATTCGTTATTCCACAGCCTATCTCTAATTGAATTTTCTTTAAATAAGCCAAGTAAGTTTATAATGAATAAGGTTAAACATGGACAAACTAAAACATACTATTAATAAAAATTATCATACAATACCAGTTTGTGTTTCACCTCACAATCATCTAATTAATCTCCAATCTACTTTCAAATACAAGAGTTCAATCGAAGCTCACATTCAGTTTTTATAGCCAACTTACATGATACTTATTTTAGTTGCACGTTAAGTGATGATGTCTATAAATCTACGCAAATCCAATCTATATCTAAAAGACATAGGATAAAATATTCATACCTGCCCTCCAACCATAAATCTGACCAAACACCTCACAACTCTACGCCCCACAACACGCCTATCGTAACCAGGGCCTTCACTACCATCCTCATTATACCCAGTGACGTAGAAAGTATCTAAACTCTCCTTCACAAAATGTAATCTTTTAACTGATGACGGCAAATTATCTTGAACAAATCTTCCCCACTCATGTCCATAAAGCTGAAATTCACCTTCAACCACCCTGATTAAGCATATATATCTGTATCTGTTATTTCCATTAACAAAAATATAATCTTGATCATCGTAAAATCTCTCTTTAAACACGTTAGGCAACTTCTGCAAAACAAAAATGTATCAATTGCTAAACGTACAAAATATCATCAGATAATAATCTATAGTCACATATATATAAGAATGTAAACCTGGTATTCTGGGTTGGTTTTCAAATTAAAAAGACATAAGAATTGTTGGTCCATCTTCGTTCTTTCAAGCCTAAAAAATCAATACAGTGAGTCTAATTCAGTTGAAATTGGTAATATAACAAACATAAACACGTTGTAGAACTGTGACGGAATCAATTAACAAAACACGTCATAATTATCCACTTGAAAATCATACACATTCAAAACTAAAAATACATACAACCCTTTATGAATCACAACGTCACGTTATATCTTTAAATTTTAAGGACTTATTAAAAACACCCTACTAAACATCCACAATGAATACAACTAAAATACTCCAACTAATCAACAAACAATTACAAACCAATCTAAAAAGCCATCATATTCATTTAAAGTCAAATTTTTTGTACATAAGATACCCACAGTTAGCCTTCAAAACATCAAAAAAGAAACACATCACGGATGATTAAAGATATAAACTATTTCACAACCATAAACAGCCAACTTTAACCACTTACATAACCCAAATGACTACCCACAAAATTTACCAAGCATAAAGTCATTCCTAAGATTAACAACTGCATTGCTGTCACCTGAAAGCCCTAATAAACGAACTTTTATCATCTTCTCACCAACCTAATCTAAGAAATAAACCAAAACGGATACCTTTGATGAACTTTTAACGGTTGACATATAACTACCTAATTTGACTTCAAATAATTAATTATTTAAAATATGGAATGACAATAATTTTGAAGATGATTAAACAAGTTGATTATAGCTTAAGATCAGACACAGAAAAAAAAAACATGCAACTACAAATTATTAGCTTAAACATACAGTTAAATATAATATACTTAAAATAATCAGTCGATACAAGGTTTCATCTTTTCAATGAGTAAATCAGGTAAAAAATATTAACAAAGCGTAAACAAATGTATAAGATCAAGATTGTATACTTCACCTTCTGTTGATCCGGAACAGTTGTTTTGACAAGTGAAGCTTTGGTGTTTTCAATGATGTGATAATGGTTAGTGTAAGGAAGATGAAAAGACAAATGTGGCAAGTCTATAAGAATAGACTACTAATGAATATCTTACACAACTTGCATGTTCTTCTCTTAATATTTTACAAACAGAAAGCCTTGCATAAAAATAAAAAAAAAAAAAAAAAAAAAAAAGGACTCACCAAATTATTTACATGAAAAAATATTAATTGGGATTATAAGATCAACATTGTAGTTTCATGTTTGCTTCTTGCGGATACACATTTTTATTGTCTAATGTAATTTAGCTTATTCAACTTAATAGTAATACTTATTATCTTAAAAGTAACAAACAAAAAATAGTTATGTAAAAAGACCATATGTAGTTGTTTAATTAGTTATTGTTGTAAAACAAATAGTGCATTAATTCTTTTTTTCATTGTCAAAAAAAACCTATTAAACTTTGAGTCGGATACACTTATATGCCTACGGCGTGAAAGAAAATAAAATGCTTCCTATTAGTGCAAATAATAAATGATTAAATAACAATTATATATGTGTTTCAATTTTAAATTCATTATATATAAAATTGATACACTTATATGCCTACGGCGTGAAAGAAAATAAAATGCTTCCTATTAGTACAAGAAATAAATGATTAAATAATCACAACCAAAAAAAAAAAAAAAAAAACAACAAATATTTGTGTAACAAATTTGAAGTATAGTTTAAATACGACAAAACTACGCAAACTATTATTATAAGTCATGCCCGCCCATTGGGCGGGCTTTGACGTCTAGTATATATATATATATATATATATATATATATATATATATATATATATATACACACACACACACGTATATGAGTTTTTGTTGAAAATATGAGACCACAAGTTGCATGTACAGCAATCTCAGGGAATAAAGGACCTTACGAAGATTTGAAATCTAGTTCTAAGACTTTAAGAAATGCTTGTGTGTGTAGGATTCTTTTATATGTCGATTGGTATATATTTGCATGTGTCGACATGCTCTAAAAGGTCCAAACAATTGTTATATCGTGTGATATTGTGAACCAAGGTTCATAAACGATCATAAAAAAATAAATAAGCTAGGTAGAATTTAGTTAAACCGAATTTGGTAATATGGTGTAAATATTAATTGAACTTGTGAATGTTGTCGAGGATGCTTTACTTTGCCTCTCATTAAGTGATCAAATGTACGAGATAAAATGTGAAACTCGACGTCTTGATTCTTTGGTGTGTAGAGATTCGAGAGGTATAAAAATTTTTATAGTTCATGTGTCAAATTTAGAAGAAAACGTGGCCAAGTGAGGTGAGTTTAGTCGAGTGAGATATGTGAAATAAATAAAACTAAAGAAAAATGGGTTGGGATTATGAATAGTAACAGGCCAAGGGAAAATTGAGCTGTAAATTAATAAGGATCCGTTTGGTATATATTGAGTGTATTTGATTTTCGTGTTTAGCGTGTGAGCTCATTCCATTATTTGGTGAATCACGTATCAACGTGTTTTGAGTTATTATAATGAAATAAACAGTTAAATAAAATAACTTCTCATTAATAGATGTCAATAAATCAATAATGCGCATTTTCTGATAATTAATCATAATTATACAAATGAAAAATTACCATTTGTCAGAGTCTCCCAACCTTATTTAGGTCAAAAAGAAGGGATGGCAGAGATGGTGGATAGTGATGGGTCGTATATGGTTTTTGGGGAAGGAGAGGGGAGGACAAAAGAGACCTAGGGGAAGACAGGATTTTTGATATTTGTGTGAGTGGCGAATATTTATTATAAGTATATAAGGATAGAATTTATTTAAGGATTGGGTAAATTATACCCGCGTCTCGCTGAACTGGGCTGAACACGGGTCCTTCCTAGAACCGATATAAATATTGAGGAATGGATTTTTAGAGACGTTTATATAATACTTGAATGAATTTAGGGTTTTATGAATTTACAATAATTTATGAGTTTTAATTTATTACTGTTGAGACATCGGTACGCGTGTGGTGTTATTCTGAGTAAAAAAAATGAGATAACCTCCTTTTTTTTTTTTTTTTTTTTTTTTTCCTACATTATATTTGGTAAAATGTGAGATGGGAAAATTCACTGTTCTTGGTGGGATTTAATATCATGCTTTAATGTGCGGGTTCTGTTTTCCGTGATAACCATGTAAATGCCTAGTCTGGTGATTTAGTCACAATAAATGGACAGTTATAAATTAAGTATTAGTGAAAATTTACCATTTGTGACAAAAATAGTACAAGATAGAGATATCATAAGACAGAAAGATAGTTGTTACACTCAGGTTAACTCATTGTACCTAAGGTAAAGTACAAAAGGAAATACAACCCTAGAGGGTTTCAACTATGGTTTATTTATTACAACAGGAACTTCTTCTTCTGTTAAAACATCGTTGTTGCCCATTGACGTTGTTGATGTTCTAACGAGCTTCCATTCTCTTCCACTGGCCTTGTTGTTCTAATTGGTATTCTGATTTGGGCACTTATCCTTGTAGTGTCCTTTCTTTCCGCAACCAAAGCAGGTAATGGAGGCTTTGTTGTTGGTGCTAGGAGCTTCCTGACTAGCTGCTAGTGTCCTCTGAGCAGTAGTATGAATTGGTGATCTGCAATTCTTGGCCATATGGCCGATCCTTTGACAATTTCCGCATCTCACGGAGCATGGTTCATTGTGATGAAGCTTACAACGATTGCACAAGGGTGATTTGCCGGCATAGACCTTCTGGTCACTGGGTCCAACAGAGTAAACCTTGGCGACCTCTTGTAGCTTGTTGGGCAGGTGGTTGGACCTCGAGCCGTCCTCAAACTTCCTTTTGTTGTTAAGACTCTTTATTTCCTGATGTATTCCCCGGCCCATCAATGCCATACGGATTCCCGTCTCGATAGCCTCTGCGACTCGTTGGGCTATGAGTTGTTCCATGGCTGCTAAGTTTAGGTTCTGCCCCTCAGGTGACATGTTTCTTCAAAATAAGTAATGGAGAGTGAGTAGTAGGGAAAATAGGCTCTAAGAGTAAATGTTTCGAGGAGACATGTTATAGAGGGATAGGTTAAAGTCGCGTTCAGGTAAGTGGGTGAATTCCTATATGATAGCAATAGAATTGTTTCAAAGGAATAAAATTGAGTGGTCAAACTCAGAGTTGAATAGTAAGATTTTATAAGGGAATGCATAGTCTGTGACAAGTACGGTATGTATGTGTAAGTATATAGGAGATACTTATAGTATATAGTATATGGAAAAAGTATAAGCCATCAAATAAGTACATGTGTATATGCAAACAAAATAACACGTAAGTATATGTTAAGCATGCTGAAACAATAAGTAAAGTAGCAGGTAAAGTGGCAAGTAAGGCAGGCTGGCACTGGCGGTCATAGGTTGAGTTTTTGTAAAAAGCGGTTATAGTCTAGGTTTTATGTGTACCTAGTTCTCTATAACCATAGCTCTGATGCCAATCTGTAACACTCCCAAATCAGATCGCAACGGAAATAATATACGGGGTGCTACTTAATTGGATCACAACACAAGTAATAGAGAATGAATTTATCAAATCCGTTTTAAAAGCTTCATTAATTAAAACATAAGTTTTACATAATTGAAATGCGGAAAACAAGGCCCATAATAATTATTAGTTTTAAGTTGTTGTCCCATAGTACAAAAACCCTAGTCATGAGTGTTATGTGTACACTCCAAAAGTGTGCCTATTCCCCTGCCAAACACTGCCTTGCATCATCATATATCAACAACTAAATACCTGAGAAAAACATGCTAAAAAAGTGTCAACACAAAGGTTGGTGAGTTCATAGAGTTTACATAAAGCAGTAAAGTTGGACCAATAACTTTATGAGTTAACATTCGCAAAGTGTGAAATGTTATGCAGAAGTGCTATTATGCTACGCTAAGTTTCATGCTACCGAAGCTATGACAGTTTGCATGAAATGAGTCATGTAATAATACGGCCCGGCAAGTGTTCTATCCCAAGACACTGTAATTCGACATGGTATACATCCGTTTGTCCAATCGGGACTGTTGAATCGCAACACAGATGGAGGTGTCATCCTCAATAGATCTATTTATATCACTCGTGCTTCCCAACAGGAATTAACGGTACATGAGCATGGGCATTTGGGATACAGTACTTAGTCCAGCAGGTAATAGTTTTATCAAGCAAAAACATTGTTTAAGTAGTCCATAAAAGTAAGCAGGTATCTCACCCAAAAGTAATTCGAAGCGTATAAAAGTAGGAGTTGTGAAATCTCACAGTAATGTAAAGTTTTAGAGTACTTGTAAAGGTAATGGAAAATAGTTTAAGCATGTATCTCCCCCAAAGAGTTTAATAAACAATTAAATGATAGAAATTGGGGCTACGACTCACCTTGAGCGTATCTGACAAGGTGAAACGTAAAATCAAGTAAGTTATAGGAACGGCTCCAACCCACGACCTGGATAACAGTGAAGTCTGAGAATTTGACTTAATATGAATAGTGATTGTGAAAGTGAGTAACGGATAACGATTTGATTGGTGATGTGAGTGTGATATGCTTAAAATGCTTAAAGTTCAAAAATAATATTATATATAATATTATCTTGTTTTTATGCCTTTAAATCCAATAATATCATTTCCTCGAAAGTGATGAAATGAAACGTTAAGTTAAATCGTTAAAACTCGTTATATAAACGTATAAACGTTATGTGATTAAATATGTGAACGAAACGTATAAATGCACGTGATTGATTTGAAAAGTGTAAAATATGAAATAGAAATAAAAATGAAATAAAGTTACAGTTGGTCCTTGAACTTTTACAATTTTTACACTTTTTACCCTAACGGAGTTAGTTTTGCACCGTTAGTCCTTGGTTACATTTTTAGTCCAAAAAGGGTCACATGTTACATTTTATGACTTCTAGTTTATTGTTTCATCCTTTTATACCCATAAGTTACCGAATTTACAGTTTGTATCCTATTTTTCCAAAAGTTACAATTTTTACCCTTAATAGTAAATATACTTTGCAAAACTAGTCCAAAAATCACAAAAAAGGTAGGAAAAATTATCCGAGAGTTTTAGTAACTTTATATAGCTTATTTAAGTCTAATGGAACTGCTTATTGGCTGAAATGATTATTTTTAAGCTAATTGGACTTAACGTATATAATTAAAGGCCCGTTAAGGTTTAATGATCCAAAGGGTTTTAAGACAAAGTGTGCTAATATTTGGGCTTATTTTAAGGTTAGAAACACATAAAAAAAGAGCTTATATCAGTAGCTTATCATGATTGCTTATTATTTGCTTATTGGGCTTAAAAGCCCATGTCGCTATTATATAAAGATTTTCGATCAGGTTAAGTAGCTTTTACTTTGAGGTTCAAAAATGGCTTATATGAACTTATTAACGAAAACTTATAACATCAACTTGTTAGGTGAGCTTATGAATAATCAAGATGAGCAATAAAAATTATATGTTATATGTACGGTTTCGATTTTATAGAACCATTTCTTAGTCGCTATATGAGTTGTACAAAATAATAAAGGTGACTTATATAAGTGTTATATTTTATGCGATGAACATGAATTAAATATGGTAATCGATAACTGATAAAATGAATGCGTATGAGTTGTGTGCTAGTGTAAACTGGTTTCTAGCCTTCCATCATAGAAGGCAGCCATTGGTTTACATAAAATGAATATTAGAAGCGTAAAATGAATAGATAAAAATATATACGTTCGAATGACATATGAAACAATGCATGGTGATATATAAACCTTAGAAATGAATATAGATGAGTTTGTAGGATTTACAACACCAAGATGGTGGAGAGTTAATACGTTATAACGAGCTAGGATTGAATAGAAAACTCTTCACTTGCTAAAATGAATACGAATGAATCGAGTTCAACTTAAACCAATTGAATAATGGCTCGAATGATTTTAGAAAGTTGCTTCTGGTCTCCTGTGGTTCGATTATGTTGAGAAAGAATTGAAAAAGTGCATGTAAAATATAATGGTGTGAAAGGAAGTTATTGCAAATGAATTATGTGCATGTATTTGATATATATATATATATATATATATATATATATATATATATATATATATATATATATATATTATATATATATATATATATATACACGTACATGAGTTTTTGTTGAAAATATGAGACCACAAATTGCATGTACATGAATGTCAGGGAATAAAGGACCTTAAGGAGATTTGAAATCTAGTTATAAGACTTTAAGAAATGCTTGTGTGTGTAGGATTCTTTTATATGTCGATTGGTATATATTTGCATGTGTCGACATGCTCCAAAAGGTCCAAACAATTGTTATATCGTGTGATATTGTGAACCAAGGTGAGAAATAAGTTCCTAAACTCATAAACGATCATAAAAAAATAAATAGGCTACGTAGAATTTAGTTAAACCGAATTTGGTAATATGGTGTAAATATTAATTGAACTTGTGAATGTTGTCGAGGATGCTTTACTTTGCCTATCGTTAAGTGATCAAATGTACGAGATAAAATGTGAAACACGACGTCTTGATTCTTTGGTGTGTAGAGATTTGAGAGGTATAAAAAGTTTTATAGTTCATGTGTAAAATTTAGAAGAAAACGTGGCCAAGTGAGGTGAGTTTAGTCGAGTGAGATATGTGAAATAAATAAAACTAAAGAAAAATGGGTTGGACTTATGAATAGTAACAGGCCAAGGGAAAATTGGGCTGTGAATTAATAAGGATCTGTTTGGTATATATTGAGTGTATTTGATTTTCGTAGTCCGCGTGTGAGCTCGTTCCAATATTTGGTGAATCACGTATCAACGTGTTTTGAGTTATTATAATGAAATAAACAGTTAAATAAAATAACTTCCCATTAATAGATGTCATTAAATAAATAGATGCGCGTTATGGATTCTGATAATTAATCATAATTATACAAATGGAAAATTCCCATTTGTCACAATATGGATGCATCTTATGGAATCTGTATCTGTATCTTATGATTGGTTGGTGTGTGTTCCTACACCCCATCACATTTTGGTACATTGGAGTCTGCAGCTCCTTGTATTACTTAGGAATTGACGGTATATGATTTGTGATATGATTGTGATATGATTATTTGGCCTATTCATGTATCATGCTTAGGCGATTGGGCATTGCACTCCGATCCTATATTGATTGATATTTATTATGCACTCTGATTCAGTATCTGATTCATATTCGTTTCATATTCTATTTCATCTGACATTTTCTCAGCAGGCTCTTTCCCTTTCCATGATTTGGCATCATTTGATTCGTTATTCGATTGATTATCGTATTTTTAGTTATTTGTTTATATCTGTTCACTGGGCTTTTTAAGCTCAGCCGCATTTCTTTTCCTGCGGCAGGTTTTAGGTTGGAAGCTGGGGATTGAGTGAAGTGTGCATAGGAGCTCTTAGTGGACCACCCTGACGATAGATCCCATTTGCATTTGGATTAGACTTTTGAGTTATCTACCATTTAGATTTGATTCAGATTTGTATTCTAGTCTGATAGTCAGTATGATTTAGACTTATTATGTCCTTAGTTTCATTTTGAACTTTTGTAACCTCAGTATTTATAAAAGTCTTCTGCTTACGTTTGTTCTGTTGACACCATAATGTGGCATTTTGACCCTTGTCGGGTTGGGGTGTTACAATTATGGTATCAGAGCCAAGTTTTGAATTGTAGTACTTAGGTTATGACCTGTGACGATTTGGCCCTTAGGATTGCACTATAGGAGCTTATGAAACAACCTAGGAGAATTTGGTTTAGGTTTCCCCTACAAAAACTTCAGTTATGATCGGTGAGGTTGGGTAGATTATGAGGCATTTGTTAGCTATCTTTCTTCTGCACCACTCTGATTTGTGCCTCTGCTTTTAGTTCAGCCCCTATAAGATAATTCGTTCTAGAGATTTAGGAAATTTAGCAAGATACACAATATAAGCTTAGTGATCAAATAAGTTTGAAATGCTTTGAGACTCTTGTAGTTATGCCTTACAAGTTTCACTTTTGGAAGTTATCACATTCTTTAGAGCTTTGATATTTGATTCGTATGATAATCATTTAGATGCCTTTTCGTTCGTTCAGAGAATTCGTATATGTATGAATCTGATGTCTTTGACACATTCTATGGTTTCTCTTGCTATTGCTAAGCTTATTAAAGTCCCCTCTACACTATTAGAATTTGCGTTACCTAGTTCTAACTCTATAAGAGATTTTGTGATTATCAACCACGAGTACAGGAATTTCCCATTACCTTTTGATGATAAGATTCGTTCTGCTAAATCTGTCTCCTTCAGAAATATTTTAAAGTTGATTTGATCTGGTGCTGATAGGTTGTTTAGTCAAGACTTAAGGTAGAATATGATTGCAATAAAGGCATGTTTATACGATGCAAGTATTATGACGCATGGCCAACGTGATAATAGTTACATCATATAACTTGAATTGACCGATTCCTAGTCTTTGAAAATATTGTTCATGATTCGAAATTTATAAAGTATGACACCGAAAATAAATTTGGAAAATTGGAAAAGTATTAGTCTCCCCTAATTTCTCTCAAAAATCTCGGCACTTCCTATAATGACCTAAAAATCCAATTGGGCATTGGAACTTTTGAATACGAACTTATCCCTAAGTGAACTATACATTATGAATGAAAACCACAGGATATGAAATCCTAACCTAAGTAAATATGTATTTTGGCTCACCCTCTTTATTTCTTTGGAATGTCACACGTTAACTATTACTTGGACTCCTATACGTTTTCTTTTGTACAAGCCCACAACCGAAAATGTTAAGCCTTTTATTCACTCATTAATTGAGATAAGGCCCAAGAATTGGTATTCCTATTTTGTAGCTGAAGACCTAGCACTTAACTCCCCTACTTCTTCCATTCGATTCATTAATATCACAACCGAATATCACACTAGTTCTCAGACATCAAAACCCTAAAATACAAAAACAATGCAACAGCTCTTTTGGTCAAGAAATCTGGTGGTACGAAGGTGTTCCAAGGTGGGTGTTCGTTGGTGCTTTTAGAGGTGTGATCGAGGGTGGTGATTAGGTTCGAATGGCATTGGTTTTGGTCCTTTGTATTCCTTGTTTCGTTCCTAAAATCCGACCAAGAGGTATCCTCTATTTTGTCCTTGTGTTTCCTCACTCAATTATGAAACATGATGCACGTATAAAACAATGAAACCCTGATCATATGTACTTCAATAAAATGACTATACGAACTAAACAAATGTCACATAAGATTATAGATTTTGTAAAACCAATGTATCGAACCTAGTGTATATTCATGTCAAACTAATAAGCATTCCGAGATCTAAAAACAATAAGGATAACACATTAATGAGGCGTACAAAATTTGAAGATCTAGGCTGTTTTGCCAACGAGAATATTATGATTTCATGTGAGGGTTTGGTTTTGTCTTTGGCTCGTTGAACCTGTGATAGTATGGCTGAGATTTATGTGTCGTGTGTTGTGTCCTACTTCTAGCCCTTGTGTCGACATGATTATTACCTAAATCAAGCCCTAAAAGTCTGCACTTAATGATCTTTAATGAGGCGTAAAAAGATAAGAAACCCTAGGTTCACTACAAAAAAACAGGCTTTCAGAGACTGAATTTCTAGGGATTGATATATCAGTCGCTGATGCATAGCATCGGTAACTGAAACATCAGTTACTGATACTTTTAAGGACTGACCTTTTATTGACTAATTGCGGTGACTAAAAATCAGTCCTCGATTCAGTGACCCCATATCTGAGACTAAATTTCAGTTACTAATATGCCTGTACGGGAAAAAAAATTGGAGGCAAATTTGTTAGTGACTGAATAAGGGTGACAATTCAGTCCCTAGTACATATACATCATATCTAAGACTAAATTTCAGTTACAAATATATTTGCGCAATAAAAAATTTTGGCAGAAAATTTGTTAGTGACTGAATTATAGTCGCAGTTCGGTCCCTAATACATGGAGATCATAGCTAAGACTAAGTTTCAGTTACAAATATGTCTACACAATAAAAAGGTTTGGAGGGAAATTTTTTAGTGACTAAATAAATCCCTATGTCAAGCTTTTGTTTTCGTTTGTCTCTTTACCTTATAAACTCAAATAACCGAATATGTAAGCCTCATTTTTGCTTTCGATAATAATGGTACTTACAAACGTAAGCTTATAAAATTTATGAAACAATAGGCTAGACTTACTTATTAGAATTACGCTAACAAGTGCCTAGAATAAATAAACTAACAAGTGCCAAGAATAAGTTAACGCAAGCATTCTTGGATCACATCTATATGACATGAATTATTTTAAGATTTATAATTTTCATAAAATAAAAGATTTAATGATTTCATGTTTTAATTATATTTGTGATTTTTAAAGGAAAGGCATTAAAATGATTTTCCTTTATATTTCCCTCTCCGTATTTTCACAAGCCCCGCCCTAAATCTTTCACCAAAATCAAATTATCCCTCCATAGACCTCAAAAATTCATTTTCATTTTCCAATCACCCATAAAACTTGCTCCCTCTTTCTCTTACTATGTGAAACCGAAAACCCCTAAGAAAAACCCACCTACATATGTTGCACACCACTAACTAGCCCCATTTGAAGTCAGTTTCTTCACAAATTAGGTACTTTATTGTATTTTACCTTCGATTTGATCATCAATTTGATGTGTTCATGGGTCAATTTTATGTTTTGGTGATTTTCAAATTAGGGTTCATGACAAGAACGTATTTACACTTACGCTAGGCTTGAAGGATGACCTTGTGGATCTCGCTCAGGTTACTCTTGAGCGTGGTTTTCCTGCTATAGTTAGCCCTTTTGCAACTCGGAGGCTCCATTTTCCTAGTGGCACCTTTGATTAGTTGTATATTCTATTACTAGCAATTACTTAAAATCTTATCTGCATGTCTGTTTTGTTTTCTTATCCAGGTGTGTTGGGCTATAAAGTTAAAGTACTGCTGGAATATCAAAGTACTGCTGGAAGTCAAAGTACTGCTGAAATACAAAGTACTGCTGCTTGTTGAAGGACTGTTATGCAAATTATGATTAAAGAATATTGTATTATTCTAGAATGTTCTTATTAGATTAGAGTTAGAATTACTTGTCGTTCAAGTATTGTAAACCGACTAGGGTTTTCCTTGTGCCTATAAAAGGATCCCTAGGTTGGCATTAGACGTACGATAATTAGACAAATGCTTAACGATTATTAGAAGCATTATTTAGAGAAGTACGTACGATATTAGTGTTTAGAGTTTGTTAGTTAATCTGTGTAAAGTAAGCAGGTTCAAGGTTTAATATAATCAAAGTTTTGTGTTAATTCTTCTTAGCTTTGTTGAAGTAGATTTCGCATACTTAACAAAGTATATCAGCGTTTCAATATTTGTAGTTTTGGATTTATCCAAGATTGCTAAACCCTTAAACAAGCTACAAGGTAGTTTGGTCAGAGTATAACGATCCAACAAGTGGTATCAGAGCTTGTGTGGAGACTCTGATTAAGAAGAAACCCTTAAAACCGATTTAACAACAAACCCTAAACGATGACGACTGAAGCTGCACTAGTCTCATCTATCACCTCACTCAGAATTCCTATCGTTAAGAAGGGAGAATAAGATCTATGGAGCATGAAGATGAGACAGTATCTTGCTATTACAGACCATGCTCTATGGGATGTGATTGTCAATGGTAATGTTGTTCTTGACGAACCAGTAGAAGTTGAAGGACAAGCTAAACCACCAAAACCAACCTTGCCAGCAACTACAAAAAGAATTCAAGACAAGGCTCTCAACATACTGCTGTCTGCTATCCCTGATGGCCATCTGCTAAAGTTTCATGATGCTAAGGATGCTAAACAATTATGGGCTACTATCAAAACCATATTTGGAGGTAATGATGCTTCAAAGAAGATGCATAGGAACTTACTGAAGCAGCAATTTGAAACTTTCACTGTTGGTGAAAGAGAAAGCCTTGATGCTGCCTATGACAGATTCCAGAACCTACTTAGTATGCTAGAATTGCATGGAGCAGAGGCTACTATTGAAGATGCTAACTTGAAATTCTTAAGGAGTTTGCCATTTACATGGCATGTGGTTGCTACTATGATTAGGGGACAACCTGGTTTAGATTCCATGGACTTTGATGATCTCTATAACAATCTGAAGGTGTATGAGCAAGAGATGAATGGTAACATAAGTTCAAGTTCTAATCATAAAAACATTGCTTTCGTGTCCTCTGAAAGCAGAAGCAGTACTTCCTCTAAAAGTACTGCTTATCCTGTTCAAAGTACTGTTGGTGATAAACAGCACGTTTGCACAACCATGACTACCACCACCTCATCACCAACAAACAACACCAACTCTGATGATGTTGTATGTTCCTTCTTTGCTCAACAAGCCACTCTACCTGTCACCTATCAAGAAGACTTGTTGCAGATTGAAGAAGATGCTTTAGAAGAGATTGATTTAAGATGGCAAGTTACCATGATCACTGCTAGGATCAGGAAGTTCATGAACAAGACAGGAAGGGGTATTGATTTCAAAGCCAAACAGGGTATAACTTTTGACAAATCCAAGATTGAATGCTTTAATTGTCAAAAGCTTGGACACTTTGCAAGGGAATGTAAGTTTGCAAAGTATCAGGCAAACAGAATGGTTGAACAACCAAAGGTTGAAAGAAAGGAGGTTCCTATTACTGACTCAAAACCAAAAGCTTTGGTGGCTCAAGAGAATCTCGCAGAGGTTGACTGGAGTACTGAATTTGATGATGAACCAGTAACCTATTCTATGGTTGCAATGGAAGACTTTGATTGGAGCACAGCTTTTGATGAGGAACCAGGATATGCTGCTTTGGAATCAAGAGATGGTCTTGGAGGCTTTGATTGGAGCATGGAGGATGAAGATGAACTTGTTCAGATTGCTATGGTTACTGCTTCACCAAGTTCATCCAAGGTCACTGAGGTATGCTCTAAGTGCAATGTTATGTATCAAAAGTTGCTTACTGAATATGTGACTGAAAGAGATAATTGTAGAACTGCTAGGTCTGAGGTAGCTGGTTATCAATTAACTTTAGAGTCAATGGAAGCCAAAATATTAACACATGAAAATAATGAAATGGCTTGGGCAGAAAAATATGAGCAACAAGATTATCAATTGAAATTAAGTGAATGGAAGTTAGGATGTAAGGTGTCTGAATTAGAAAAGATAACTAAGGAGAGAGATGCTTTGTTAGAAAAACTTGGTAGTATTAAACAGGCTGGTCTATCACATGTTCAATTTGTTGAAAAACAAAGAAGAATAAATAGTAGAGCTGGACTAGGTTATGGTGTTGAGGATAGTAGTTCAGATGAGATTCCACCTAGTGACAAGGAACCAATTAGTTCAGAGGAAATCTCAACTAGTGAAGATGAACTTACTAGCTCAGAAGAAAACACATCTAGGAATGAGGAACAAATTAGTGAATCACCTCCTGAGTTTAAGAAAGATAAGGAGTATCACTCAGTTCCTGCACCTACAGGTAGGCTTCAACCACCTAGGACAGATGTTTCTAGTTATGGAGTAGACAACTTAGAGTTTAGGAAGAAGCTTACTGGTCAATCTAGTTCTGAGACACCTAAGGATGATTTTCAATGGGGTAATGATAAACAGTTTCCTACAGCCTTTCAAAAACAAGCAGTACATCCAAAAACTTTTCAAAGTACTGCTAGACATTCAGCAGTATCTACAAGAGAAACTTTTCAAAATACTGCTTACTATAGGAAACCTTTTAATCATAGTAGAGGATTTGAGAATATGGAGCGAAAATTATGTTATGTATGCTATAGTCCTGATCATTTGATTAAGCACTGTGACTTACACTCAGATTATTTAAGTCAGTTCCCAAAGAATAGACCTGCCCATCATAAGCCTAAGGAGAATAGACCTGCCAATTATAAGCCAAGGGAGACTAAACCAGTTTGGAATCACTCAAATAGGGTTAACCATAGTAATTTCTCTAAAGACTATAGGTACCCTCACCAGAAAAGACCTTTTTCCAAACCACCAGTACCCTCAAGTGCTGGTAAGTCTCAAGCAGTACCTTCTAAAAGTACTGCTAGGTTTTCACCCAATCATGGTACTGCTAATACTTTTACACATGTAAGACCTAAGAGGTTCCATTCATATAAACCTAGAAGGACTTACACATCATATAGAGTACCTAGATCTGAGAAACCTAAAGTCAAATGTCACTGGGTTAAGAAAGAAAGTACTGTTGGGGGACAACCAGTACTTTCACATGATAAGGGTGAAACAGGGAGTGTTGTTGAAAATACAACACAGGACATGGGACCAAAGCAAATAATCATTGACCATGCCTTCAAAACCAGTGGAGATTACATACTGAAAGAATTCAAGTATGTCACTCTACAAGGGGAACACAAGTCAGTAATGGCTTGGGTTTCTAAAAGAAACTAACCCTTTTCTTTTACTGTGCAAGGCAACCCAGAGGAGGAGCTTAAAGATCATATTATTGTTGATAGTGGTTGCTCTGGCAGCATGACAGGGGACAAGGAGATCCTGTTAGATTTTAAGGCATATTATGGAGGAAGAGTTGCATTTGGTAATGATCCTGATGGAGGGAGAATCACTGGCAAAGGAACCATCAAGGCTGGATGTATTGACTTTGAAAATGTTAGATATGTGAAGGAGCTCAAGTTCAACCTTTTGTCAGTATCTCATATCTGTGATAAGAAATATCTTATTCTGTTCACTGATACAGAATGTCTCATTCTCTCTCCTGAATTCAAGTTTGTTGATGATCACTTGGTAACACTGAAAGTACCAAGAACAAATGATGTGTACAGTTTAGACTTGAAGAGTCTCAATTCTGCTGGAACAGCAACATGTTTAGTAGCAAAGGCAACACTTGAAGAAGCACATCTATGGCATAGAAGATTAGGTCATGTGAATTTCAAAAACATCAACAAGTTAGTCAAAGGCAATTTAGTTAGAGGTTTACCTTCCAAAACATTCAACACTGATCATTCATGCTTAGCTTGCAAGAAGGGTAAACAACATAAAGCTTCATGCAAAAAGCTTGAAGAAAGAGATATTAGAGAGCCTTTGGAGTTGCTGCACATGGATTTGTTTGGGCCTGTCTCTGTTGAAAGCCTAAACAAGAAGAAGTATTGCTTAGTCATAACTGATGATTGCAGCAGATTTAGTTGGGTCTTTTTCTTGGGATTCAAGGATGAAACTTTTGATGCTATTCATGATCTAATAATAGCCCTTGAAAATCAGTTAAGAATCAAGGTTAGAGGTATTAGATGTGATAATGGGACAGAATTCAAGAACAAACTTATGGATGAGTTTTGTGCCAAGAAAGGGATCAAGAGGGAGTTTAGCATTGCTAGAACTCCACAGCAGAATGGTGTTGCAGAAAGAAAGAACAGAACCTTGATAGAAGCAGCAAGAACAATGCTTGCAGATTCTTTACTACCTATTCACTTTTGGGCCGAAGCTGTAAGTGCTGCTTGCTATGTTTTGAATAGAGTGTCAGTTACTAAACCTCAAATAAAGACACCTTATGAGTTGCTTATGGGAAAGAAACCTAATGTTCGTTTTATGAAACCTTTTGGCTGTCCTCTGACTATTTTGAATACCATTGATTCTCTGGGAAAATTTGATGGTAAGTCAGATGAAGGATACTTATTGGGTTATTGTACCACTAGCAAAGGATTTAGAGTGTACAATAGGGCCACCAAAAGAGTACAAGAATGTCTTCATGTTGAGTTTTTAGAAGATAAAGAAACCAAGAAAGGTAAGGGTCCTGATTGGATTTATGATCTTGATCTTAAGTTGACTCCTTCTATGAATTATGTACCTGTTAGAGAAGAAAATCAAGTTGTTCACAAAGAAGATGTTCAAGAAGACTCCCAGTACATTGTTCATGGAGTCAATGTTAGACCAGAAGATGTTCCTGATGAAGAACCTGCTGTGATTGAAAAGGAACAAAGTACTGCTCAACCAAACTATACAGTGTCTGATGACGATCAAGCCATACAAGATGAACTTAATCGAATGCTTTTTCAAGAAACTATAGCAAACTCCTATGAAGATGAACAAAGGAGAGCTTATGATGCTGCAAAGAAAAAGGGTAAATTCACAGATACTGCTAACGGTACTTTTGATCAAAGTACTAATGATCCTTTTGACAGTACTTCTGGTATGATAGAACCATCAAATTGGAGCAATGCTGATGATTCCAATGTTGATGATGATGATTTGGATAATGCCAACATTCCTGGGTTAGAAGATATTGATGATGAGCTTAATCCTTGTAGGAAATACCCATCATGATTGTGTGGATCTATTCGGGTGGTCTTGGATCTTGAAAGATCAAGAAACCCATTTGAGTTGGTTTGTAGAGAGAAGTTTAGAGAGAGAGGGAACTATGTGAAAATCTGGAAATTAGATTAATGTGACAAGAGTTCCAACCCTTCCCTAGTGTGGGAAGGGGTATTTATACTAACTAATATTGGTGCCCCTAGTGGGCTGTGGAGTGAGCTGACAGTGGGGAAAGCCCCGACCCACTCCACAAATATAGATACGACTAATACTATTAATACTAATACTAATAATACTAAGCTAATATAAATAATCCTACGAGCTATATAAATGCTAATTAGATGCTCGGGGTGACCGAGCCTTCATCTGAATATTTATATTCCTAACAATCTCCCCCTAAGGGAGGTCACCCCGGAAATAATAATTCGACTTCTAGCATTCTTTCTTCTGAACTTGTCTTTATAGCTCGTAGTCTTTGATTCTTCATTGTCTTGAAACTTTGTGCATTCAGCAGTGTACATTTGATGACCGTTTGATCGTCTTGGATGATCTTTGAGTATTCTTTGACTTTATCATCCAACATTAGTTTCCAAGTCATCTTACAGCAGTATGTTTCCATGTGATGTGTGAATCTTTGAGCCGACATGCTCACACTATTTGGTGTCATGATCTTTAGCATCAGAGTTTGCAGAAGCCGTGTTAAAGGTCTTTTAGGTTGATCATGACTTTGTTGAGTTACAATTGTAGTGTAAGCATGTGGCATAGGATTGGCATCTTTTCTGCAACCAGCTACAACCGCATTCAGCTGCAACCTCAATCAGCTACAACTGCAAACAGCTGCAACAGCAATCAGCTTCAACCGCCAGATGTTCCTGCATACGATAGTTAGCAATAAAACGTCCGGTACTTACAGGTTCGAACTTCAAGATTGTTAACAGCATAGTATGAAAAACTCTCTCTAATTCTTACCAAGACTGTTCCTAATCGAAAACCCACAGAGGGCTTTTTAAGATCGAACCGTAGCACATCAATGATTAGGTGAGTCGCTGGAGATCACTCCACGACTGTAGACCGCTAGAAACCGCCGTGACCACTAAGCGTAATCCATAAAGAATTACCGAAGTGACCTGCCTTCAGGGCTGCTTGATGTTGACCCTGGCAGGAATTTCCATTCAATCATTGAGAATTACATTCGTAAATTCTCTCATAAATGTTCTGGCAGATTGCTAAGATCTGCGTAGGACTCTTAAGTTTACAACTGGTGTCCTTAATGTTGAACACCCAGTGTAGAAATAATTCGTGTCCCTATGAGATCTTATTATGCATCTCGTGGCTCTAGACTCTATTGTGCGTTTTGATTTAGTGAGCGGAGGCTGGAGAGAACTGCCACCTTTTCAATATCATCTAACTCGGAGTGAGATAGACGATAGGAATGTATTGAACTCCGTGACAATTGAAACAAGAATCCTTTAAGGGACCTTGAGTGGCTAGGGAGGGTTGTGCAGCGTATCACTGGGTCCATGATACTTTGTCTTCAATGTCAGCAATCAACCAAGTGATTCTGACAGCATATGAGTTGACCCGGTTTCTGCCTAAGTTGTAAGGAGGGCTATTTCTTTTCACCCTTTATCTTTACAATTCTTTTTCATTCTTCAACCCCTTCAGTGCTTACCAAGACTTCATAACTAACACCTTGTTGGGTTTGTTCCAGTGTTAGCTCCATCTCAGTCGGCACTCTTCCCTTAATCACACTTTTCTCCTTTTTAATCATACCTAAGGACTTCTATACTAACTAGTGGATTGTCCCTGGGTAGATCCCTCCGGCTCTGGCGGGATCGTGGGAACTTGAGCCTAACCTAACCATCCTTATAACTCCATACATTAATTAAAATGGTCGGTCTTTGGTATTCATCCACGATTGCCAAACCAAATCTTTGAAAAATCTCTCAAAGTGTTCATGATTCTGAAACACATTTTTGCAAACACTTGAGAGTTTTATATTTTTCAAATGCTCCCCCTCAACATGTGCTCGGTTGATTGTTTTATAAATTTGCACATGTTAGGTAGAGCTCGCACTTTTTGAATTGATCAACTTTCAGTGAACATGACCGATTCGAGACACGCTTACATCACTAGTTAGACTAGCTTGAAACGGTACACTCTACTCAGACACATCCTTTTCGAGACACGCTTACATCACTGGTTAGACCAGCTTGAAATTATTACCCGGCCAGGATATGTCCTTTCGATCAATGACAGTATAGGTTTCGTCAATTCATTGGTTAAGTCTGAGTCACGATCTCATGCTATGCCAAATCCTTTTTGTCCATTCGCTCCCCCTCAATATGTGCATCGATATACGAAAGAGTTTAGCACATATGGGAGAGCCTAACGTTTAAGTCCAAAACATCACATTTTCATCAGGTTTCATATTTAAATCACATTCTCTCCCCCGATCAAAAATTTCAAACCTTTTGAGATTTGTGATCCCAATTGATTTAAATAATTTAGAAAAACATGGGAGAAAATGTGGTCAGGTTTAACATGTTCTGATGATGAAACATACTTTGCTCCCCCTTAATCTAAGAGGGAGATTCACTGCTCATTTTGCATAAGATAACTTTTATGACACAAGTGATATTGACCTTTTTGCGCAGATGATGTAATCACTCGCTTTTCTGAGTGAGTCAATGGTCAACATCAATCATCCATCAACCAACAAATCTTCTCAAGTATTGTCGATCCCCTCTTGGCGAGATCCGAGTAAGTACTTCTTTGTTGAAATGATGGTGGTGGAGGTGAAGGTGTTGTTGTTGTTGTTGTTGCCGATGTTGTTGTCATGGTGAATTCCGAGCCAATCAATAGAATTTGAACGTCTGATTAAATGGTTGGAATGGGAACTGGCACATTCATTTTGGCTATGGAATCTGCATAAGAATATCAACACAGATATACATGCATACAGATACACTATTCCTAAATAGCTACCCTTCAGCAGCTTGCCACATTATTATACCAAGTTCATCTTATAATCAAACCCCAATCAGGAACTACGTCAAACCACTATCTAGCATGAAGAGCAATTAGCAATCATGAACATGGCAATTCACACAGATTACAATATTTAATTCAGGATCTTAGGAACATGATTCTAACATAATAGCAATCTACCTAAGCGAATCCTGAGAACATATGCACAATATCAACAACAATTAAGCAGCTGAGATAAACAACATTTGAAACTCATTCACTTAGTTCATACAAATGTCAGTGGAGCATTCAAGAACATCAAACACAACTGGTTTTCTAACTTCTTTTAGGTTTTGAGTCTTAAGGTGTTTAGGGGATTAAACGAGGATTCCAAAGAGATACAAATGAACCTTCTAGTTATATGAAGCTAGGATACTATAAGCAAGTTGCACATAATGTCCTAAACTTTCTAGCAACTAACACACTTGGTCATTTGATATATTTAAGCAAGATCCTCTTCAACTAATTCCCCATTAACTAAAAAACCATTTCTAACAAGTATGATTTAACCAATAAATGCGTTTGATGATATAAAATTTGAATTCACTCTCCCCCTCAATCAATGACCCGTATTCTAGTTGAACCTCAACTAAAATCACGCTTAACCCCACAACTCATCAAACAAGAACTGTCGTGAGGTTTTATAGTCGTTGATTGAGTGACAAATTTTATGCATATTCCAAGTATAAACAAATTTCATACAACACATATTCACCAAGTGTCTCACAAATAATTTTCAGAAGAATCATAGAATGAAAACTATTTGTTATACTAAGAAGATTTCTCTTCTTTTACAAGAAATGATGCACTGAAACGTACATCAAATCAGGAAACATGGATATGAAGTAATCCATGCCCAGGTGAACATCACCCAGTTGGAGGAACAGCCGTCTTTTTGGCGACGTGCTTTCCCCAATATGAAGCGCGGGTTGCTATCTAAAGTAATAGCAAGCCATTTAGACATGTTTTAACAATCCATTTTAACTTCTGCTCGAGCTTCATTTAAAGACCCGTGCAATTATTGAATGACATTTCTAAGTCCGTAAATGTTATCGATAAACAGAAGACATGCCTAGGTGAAACTATTTTTGGTCTTTTCTAATTTTTTAATTTTTATGGTTTTTCTGGTTTTAAGATACTCTATTTACAATTAGCAAGATTTCTATATATCTATTTACAAAAATGTATAGGGTATGAAAAAGAATGTAAGAAGCAAAATATATACAAGGATACGAACCAGAAACCATTACTCCTCAGCATTCTGAATCTTCTTCGCATTCATCACTTGACTTGCTGAAGAGAAATGTGAGCACTTTCAATCAGGGAATGATTCTGGCATTTCACTCTCCCCTAATTAGTGCTCTCCCCCAATCTGATAACCTTTCTGATGATCACCCATAATAGGAAGAAGACTTTGGATGAACGCCCGAAATATGAAGAAGTCTTTTGATAACCAAATGCATGTCGTCTTTAATCTTCTAACACTCCCGTCCTAGAGTGACGCCGTCAAAAACCTTAGGCATCTTTTCGGTAGTTTAAGTTGAGCCTCAACTGAAATCTAGCTTAACCCCACAACTCATCAAACAAGAACTGTCATGAGGTTAAACTAAACCACAAATTTAAGCCCAATAACAACTTGATTTCAGCTTAACCTCACAACTCATCAAACAAGAACTGTCATGAGATTAGGTTAAAATCAAGTTGGACCAAACCTTAAACTACAGAACAACTTGAACCTAACTTAACTCCACAACTCATCAAACAAGAACTGTCATGGGATTAAGTTAAATATCAAGTTGTAAGAAAAGAGCTCAACAATTTTTGAATGTAGAGAAGACTGTAGACTCGACCTTCTTCAAGATTGCCCAATGTGGAGGAACAGAATACCAATCTTCTTCATCTCACCCAATGCCTTCCAGTAACCTTACATGTAACCCATCAGCCCGCAGCATACACATGAGATGATAACTCCCAACAGAGAATGTAGAATAGACTGACGACTCGACCTTCTTAAGTCTTACGTATAACACCAAAGTAACAAGTTGAACCTCTGATCATCTATAGTATGTATCCATCCTTGGATATTAAGCCCTGATCACGTGAACCTGTTGTGCGTCCTTGATGTACACATTCTCTCTCCCCTGATGGTTACGATTAATCAGCCCATGACGTAACAGTGAAACGTAAATACCAAGGTAACAAGTTGAACCACTGATCATCTACAGTATTTATCCATCCTGGATATTAAGCCCTGATCACGTGAACCTGTTGTGCGTCCTTGGTGTACACATTTCTCTCCCCCATGATGGTTACGATTAATCGGAATCATCATCATGATGTGTACATGTAGCCTGATGACGTATGCATGAAGCATTGACTAGAAACCCTTTGTTGCTGATTGAACCAGCCCGTGAGAATATGTAGATTAGCATTCCATGACCATGTTCTTCAACACCTTAATAGACGGAAGAAGTAGTGTTGGAGAAACATGGTTTGCACGACTCCTGAACTGACGTATTCAGGAGTCGTATGACCATTTCTCAATCATCAACCAACATGTAGATTAATATTCACCCTTTCCCCCCCTCAAAAATTGCATATACCTTCCAACTGCAATTTTTGATGATTGAACTAGTGAATATGAATACCATCAACGGTAAGTAGCTCCACTTGACGGTTCTTGAAGACTAACATGTTGTTTATTCACCCTTTCCCCCCTCAAAAATTGCATATGCCTGTCAACTGCAATTTTTGGTTGAATACGTGAATAAAAATATACTCCAATATGCGCCGATCCACTTGAAGACTGAATAAGCACGGAAAGAGCATGAATCTTGTTGATGAGAATGGCCATAAATAAGAAGATTCCTCTTCTTTTGAAGATAAAGTGCACTCAAGCGTACACTTTTCTTTTCTTTGAAGAACGAGGCCTGAACTGAGGTGTACAGACGTCATCTGATGAAGAACGAGGCCTGCACTGACTTGTACAGACGTCATCTGATGAAGAACGAGGCCTGCACTGACTTGTACAGACGTCATCTGATGAAGAACGAGGCCTGCACTGAAGTGTACAGACGTCATTTCTCTCTCTTTACTTCTTCTCTCATCTAACTCGTTACCAACCCCATTATCATTCTGTCGGCTTGATGTCGTGACCACTGATGGAGAAAAACCCAATATGATGAACTTGATACTTAAGTAACATAACCCGAACTTGTGACTTAAACTTGTACTAATGCGTGACAAAGAGCGGTGTAGAGACTTCGTGCAACATCGAATCCCTAAGTACTCTATACTCTTCAACCAACCAACCACCAAGTATAAGACGTACATCACCTCTTGGATATCCACAACTTCGTGTGACACTGAGCACTTCAACGTGACTCCTTAAAGTGATAGTTATTTTGTAATAGAGAGAAAGACAAAATAACTAGATATCCAAGTCCTCGTCATTGTATTGAAAGCTCGAACAAGGATCTCGAAGAATCTTCATCCAACCTCCCCGATATCTTCAGATACTAAGTACACGCACCATGAAATTTCACTTCAGCCTCAAATAAATAATACTGATCTAATGCCGTAGTCACATCTTGTCGATTAACTGCCCCGATCCAGCCATTTGTGATGTCTTAGCTGATCTTTGATAATGGTTTTAACCCGATCATGGTCAAGAGCGCATAGCCCATCATCACGGGATTTTACAAATCTATGATTTAAACCGAGAAATAAGTCCTTTCGCGGGATTTTACAAAATCAAGAATGAACCGTGAGATAGCAACAGATTGAATGTGGCATGACTGATTTGATATTGGAGAACATCTGTTTGGGTTAAGAATTTCTTGTGAGAATTACAGTTCACATCACAACTTTTAAAACCTTTGTCCAACTAACCAACCTTGTACACAGATTAGTGACCACTTGATGAAGGAAGCCCGATATACCAATACTGAAAACTGAAGTAGAAGTCCCCAAATTTGTTACTTAAGCTTGCACTAATGTTGGAAGAACGGTGTAGAGAATTAATGCTCCAAGCAAATCTCTAAGTGCTCAGTACCCAACCAAAGTATGAGACATTAACACCTCTTGCGATTATCGACAACGTCAAGGACATGTGACACTGAGTACTCCAATAACTCTTAAGTGATAGTTACCCCAACTGCTGGTAACTAGATAACCCAAGTCTTCAACTTAAATTTTGAGCACGAGCAAGTTATCATTGAAGGTCATGCATCCAACCAACCCCGACTTCAAGATAAGATAAGTAGACGCCTTCGTGAAATTCAACTTCAATCACAAATAAAGAATACCGGATTAACTTTGTGATCATCTTGTGTTGTTGACTAGCCAAAAAGAGAAGAAACATGTGCTAATTCTTAGAAGTGCCCATGACTCATAGTCAGTCCAATCAAACAAAGCTGTCTGATCCAGCTACTTGGATGTGGAATAGTTGTCGTACTGTGTACAGGATTTTACAGTTCTTGAGATTTATCTGAGAAATAAATTCGAGAACTAACTGTACAACAGTAAGTATCAAACTGCTGTAGACTGAACCTCTGAATCCTGAATCGCTACGATCTGACCCGCTGTAACCGAAACTGCTAAGATTCAAACCGCTGGAGACTGAACCGATACGATCTGACCCGCTGTAACCGGAACCGCTAAAATTCACATTGCTGGAGACAGAACTTCTAGGAAACTTGCGATAATTCTCCCCCTCAAAAAGGACATGAAATGACCTTTTTGCCAAAGCTGAGAGTCCGTGATGTTTGTGAATTTGTCAGGCATAAAACATGGAAAGAGACAAATGAAACTACTGCAACGAAGATGGTGATTAAGACTCTCGTGTAGTAACCCCTTGCTTTCCTCATCATCAATGGTTTAGTAGATTAACAATTCATTGAAGCTCGTAATATGCCAAAACCGCTTGATGAAATGCATATGACTTTTAAAGTGAGTAAAAGGTTAAAACATGTCTCCAAACAAATCACCTCTTGTCTTTAAGCCTGACTACCTCTTGAGAAGATCTTGAGCAACAATCCCATTAGAAGCTTGAGAAACAACAATCACTTGATGAAGCTTGATAAAGAACAAGTCCGCGACTTAAACTTGCACTAAATTATGATTAAGAACCTATATTGAGCACAACAACGTAACTCCTTCAAATATAGGTAGTGATATATACCCAACCTTCCATCCTTAATTGTATATATCCACTTCGTGAACATCCAAGTCTAATCACCTTAAATTGCAAATTGTGATTTAGAACCTATATTGAGCACAACAACGTAACTCCTTTAAATATAGGTAGTGATATATACCCAACCTTCCATCCTTTATTGTATATATCCACTTCTTGAACATCCAGGTCTAATCACCTTAAATACGCTTTAGCAAGGGTCATCAAACATCGTGCGTCCATCCACCCCGAGATGTTTGTGACACTAAGTACACCAACCCGTGAATTAACAAACCAACCAAGTTACCATAATATCCCAATTCCTGCTGATCTTGAAGCACAAACTTATCCCGAAAAAAAAATAATCAAACCCCGTAAGTTTTATTTTGTCTAAATCCAAGTCCCGCCTACTTTTCCAATATTAATTTCACGGGATTTTACAGCTCTTGAGATTTAAACCGAGAAATCGAATCTTTCGCGGGATTTTCTAAAATCTACAAGAGAAACCGTGAACTCAACAGGAATAGCCTAGAGTGAAGTGCAATATTAATCTTCGAAATTCAAGTCACAGGAGTCAAATCACTACTTGATCAAATCGCAACAAGTCGAGTCACAGATTGTCAAATTGCAACAAGCCAGATTGCTATCAACCAAGTCACAATTAGTCAAATCGCAAGTGTCAACTCGCAACGTCATATCGTAACTGGTCAAATCGCAATCCGTCAAGTCGCAATAAGTCAAACACGCAACTTGACAAATCATAATTAATCAAATTGCAATTTGTCAACTGTAACTCAAATCGTAAACATCAAATTGCAGACTCACTTAAATCGCGGGTACCAATAGGACAATGCTGCCAAATCCACAACTCTGAAATCACGTAGACATTCATAAATCCAAATGCGAGCCGTATGAAGGTTTAAATAACCACTGTAGTTTTATCCAATACACTTGAAACCATCTAATAACTAGCACGGTAGTTATATTCAATGAACCCGAAAAATTTCACCCAAAATTAATTCACAGTCTCGGGTTAACAAAGCATGATCAAAAATATCGTCCAAAATTATATCACAAATGTTTATTACCAACAACAAACTCGTCCTTGTGAAGAATAACCCAACAACATTCAATCAACAACAACTAACTACAACCAATCGTCCCTGGTGACAAGAAAACCACTTGCACAGCCCAATGACAATTAAATTTACTTCGGCCCAAGGTGAACCTAGTGCAAGCCCACTCCAATAAATAACCAACCCTACTTAACCGGTATTTAAAGTTCACCCTAATCAATTATAACCCTAATCACTCACTTAACAAAGTACGCCCCCCCTTTCATAATTCTTCTCTGCAGTCACCCACACTCCACCAAACTAACCTCAAACCCTAATCACATAAACTCTCCGCCCCCCTCATCTTCTCATCTTATCACCATCATAAACAAAACGAACCAACAAACACACAAAAAACTTATTATACCTCTGTTCGAATAATTAAACCCACGAAGGCCTCAATATTCTTGAAGGTAGGTACTATAGTTATGTTCGATTTGTTTTTTTTTTTTTTTTTTTTTTTTTTTTTTTTTTTTTTTTTTTTTGGTATTATATTTAAACCGAATGTAAGGAGAGATAAAACAAAGTTGTTTTGTTTCTACCTTATAATTATTCGGACATAAACAAAATGAGTATAATCTCTATGATGTTTTAATTTCGTGTGTTGTATCCTTTTAAAGATCTTGAAATATCTAGTTCCACACGAACAGGGACGGCAGTGATCTTTTAGTTGTGTGATTTTACAATCCGAGTTATTGTTTGTGATAGAAGTGTGAATATGAGGTTTAGGTTTAGATTAGATTAGAAGTTGATTGTAATTGTTGTAAGCAGTCGTTGATGAGGCAGTTGTGAATTGTTGACCGTTGTTGTAATTTTGGCTTATGTATGTAGTTTTTGAAAGATATTGTGCAATGACATTTCTGTGGTTGTAATCTTTGTGTTTGATATGTTCTTGATGCTGTGGAATTTGTAGTGGTTGAGGTCAATGACTCTGCTTCATCTTGTTCTTTCATTTTGTTATTTGATACCTCGTTAACCGTTTGACCGTTTGACCAAGTGACAGACAAACCGCATGGTCTTTTATACACAAACCGAGTATACTTTAAATACACAAACCGAGTTCGTGATTAAATGGACAAACCGAGTTCATGACAGTATGGACAAACCGAGTTCGTGAGTAAATGGACAAACCGAGTTCATGACAGTATGGACAAACCGAGTTCGTGAGTAAATGGACAAACCGAGTTCATGACTGTATGGACAAACCGAGTCCAGGACAAACCGCATGTTTGACCAGTCAAAGTTGTCACACTCATACTTTTGTCTTTTACCCCATTTTGGTTACAATCCAAACTGCACCTAAAACTAACCACAAACCGCATTCAAGAATATCCATATAACACAAGCAGCAAGCAAGAACATCATAACCAAGAACAATCATATCTGCTGCTGCACACTCCAACTGTATGCCTTAAAACCCAGATGCAACAACAACCAACTATCACCACAAGTCACCAACGTTAAAACCATGAATTTAACCACAAATAAGCCACAACAAACCATCAAATCGTTAAACCTTTTTTTTTTTTTAAAGCAGTTTTAGTTTGGATCTTGGGCCAACAGAATATCAAAAGAAATAATATCGTGACATGTCACACCCAAAACCAAGAATGAGTCAACTAAAAGAACCACTAGTCCAAGCATAAATGTGTTAACATGATAAGTTAACACGGTTAAACCATTTGACCACAAGGCAGCGGTGAAAGCCAGAAAAAAAATTTAACCACAAGACCCTTATGTAAAGACGAGTTACAAAAAAATTGGTTGAGAGCTACAACTATCAACGCAAGATCTTGAAGAAACAAAAAATATTTTAACAACAAGACCAAAATCACGAAGGCCAAAATCACACCAAAATCACAAACTGTTAGCAACCTCATAAGCCCAAAATGGAGATCCATGACATATTACAAGAAACACATTCAAGGCCCACAAACATAATACCACACATACATGGTACGAGCAGATTGTGAAAGTGATGATTCAAACAACAAAAAATAGATGCAAACAGTTTGAACACAAAAATGGTACGAATCAACAAAAATGATAATATCAACACACAATCAATCGGATCTAACCATGGCTCTTGATACCAATTGTAGGAAATACCCATCATGATTGTGTGGATCTATTCGGGTGGTCTTGGATCTTGAAAGATCAAGAAACCCATTTGAGTTAGTTTGTAGAGAGAAGTTTAGAGAGAGAGGGAACTATGTGAAAATCTGGAAATTAGATTAAAGTGTGACAAGAGTTCCAACCCTTCCCTAGTGTGGGAAGGGGTATTTATACTAACTAATATTGGTGCCCCTAGTGGGCTGTGGAGTGAGTTGACAGTGGGGAAAGCCCCGACCCACTCCACAAATATAGATACGACTAATACTATTAATACTAATACTAATAATACTAAGCTAATATAAATAATCCTACGAGCTATATAAATGCTAATTAGATGCTCGGGGTGACCGAGCCTTCATCTGAATATTTATATTCCTAACAATCCTGAAGGTATTTTCTCAAATTCCAAAGAAAGTCCTGACTTCACAAATTTGGGATTTGATCTTCCAGTTCCACCAACTCCTACATTGAGAGTTCATAAAGCTCATCCTCAAAGTAATATCATTGGATCACCCTCTTCAGGAGTGGTTACAAGAAACAAAGCTAGAGGTCTCTCTAAGCAACATACTGCTTTACTTAGCTTTGTTTATAAACAAAACAGGCTGAATCACAAGGATCAACAAACATGCATGTTTGCTTGTTTTTTATCTCAAGATGAACCCAAGAAGGTAGCTCAAGCTTTAACTGATGAAAGTTGGGTTGAAGCTATGCAAGAGGAGCTTCTATAATTCAAGCTTCAAGATGTCTGGGTATTATGTGATCTACCAGATGGCAAGAGACTGATTGGAACAAGATGGGTTTTCAGAATTAAAAGAGATGAAAGAGGGAATGTTATCAAGAATAAAGCTAGATTGGTTGCACAAGGATATCGCCAAGAAGAAGGAGTAGATTATGATGAAGTGTTTGCTCCTGTTGCAAGAATTGAGGCTATAAGGTTGTTTCTTGCCTTTTCTTCATACATGGGATTTCCTGTATACCAAATGGATGTCAAGAGTGCCTTTCTTTATGGCACAATCACTGAGGAAGTTTATGTTAAACAACCTCCTGGTTTTGAAGATCCTGCACATCCAAACAAAGTCTACAAAGTTATCAAGGCTCTGTATGGCCTTCATCAAGCCCCTAGAGCTTGGTATGAGAGACTCTCCAACTTTCTCTTGCAACATGGTTATAGGAGAGGTGCCATAGACAAGAATTTGTTTATTAAGAGAGACAAGAAGGACATTATGTTAGTCCAAGTGTATGTGGATGATATTATCTTTGGAGCCACAAAACAGTCCATGGTGAAAGAATTTGAAGAACTTATGCAGCGGGAGTTTCAAATGAGTTCCATGGGTGAACTTACTTTCTTTTTGGGGCTTCAAGTTAGACAAACAAGAGATGGAATCTTCATTAATCAAGAAAAGTATGTTGCAGACATACTTAAAAGATTTGACCTTACAACTGTCAAGCCTGCCACCACACCCATTGATAACAATAAACCATTAGGCAAAGATGAAGATGGACAAGCTGTGGATGTAAAGCTTTACAGATCAATGATTGGTTGTCTTATGTACTTAACTGCATCAAGACCTGACATCATGTTTGCTGTATGCTTATGTGCAAGATATCAGGTTACACCCAAAGTTTCTCACATGAATGCAGTTAAGAGGATTTTTAGATATCTCAAGCATCAACCAAAGTTAGGATTATGGTATCCTAAGGAGTCACCTTTTCACTTGGAAGCTTTTTCAGATAGTGATTATGCAGGAGATAACTATGATAGAAGATCAACCACTGGTGGATGTCAATATCTTGGAAGAAGATTAGTCTCATGGCAATGTAAGAAGCAAACAATTGCAGCAACCTCCTCTACTGAAGCAGAATATGTTGCTGCTGCAAGCTGTTGTGGACAAGTTTTGTGGATGCAGAATCAACTCTTGGATTATGGATACAACTTCAAGAATACTCCTATCAACATTGATAATGAGAGTACCATCTGTATTGTGAAGAATCCAGTGTACCATTCCAAGACCAAGCATATTCAGATTAGGCATCACTTCATTCGAGATTGTTATGAGCACAGACTTATCAATGTGGTCAAAGTTCAAACAGATGACAATGTAGCTGATCTACTCACAAAGGGATTTGATGTTTCAAGATTCAACCACTTAGTTGTGAGCATTGGGATGATTAACTACTAAGCTACATTTGAGGGGAGGCTTTATTGTTAGTTAATATACTTTCTTACTGTTCTATCTGACAGTATTGGTTTTTAATATTAGTTTAGTACCTATGTTGTATTTGAGGGGAGGCAACATAGTTATTAGTTAGAACTTATGCATGCGCCATTTATAAGTTCTTGGATTAGTTTGAAGTATTGGTTTGTGGATAAGTGGATGGAAAGTACTGCTTTGTTATTTAAAGTACTGGTTCTGCAAAGTACTGCTTCAACGTACTGCTTTGAAGGGTACTGCTTATGTGGAAGTACTGCTTACGTGGAAGTACTATTCCAAGGTCAAAAATGTGGGGTTACAGTCATTTCGATTCTTACGGCGGGGATAATAGTCCATAACAACGGTAACTTTATTATTTTGGCTTTGATTTGTTTCAATTCTATCCAAAAATACTCTCACCTTTTCACAGACTATTACTCTCAACTTAATCCGTAACCACTCATACAATCTTCCACACCAATCTTTCTCACCAAAACACTTACAAACCGCATCCCTCTATACGCTACATCATGGCTAATCGCATCACAATAAGCAAACACAACATGATCGCCAATTTAGATAAAACAGGGGATAACATTGACTTTCATGCGATCATCTATTTCTTGACTGGGTCTTCAATCAACTATTCTCTTTTAGTTGATCCTAATGTTATCGGCCCATGGATTCAAGAATTTTGGGCTACTGCAAAGGATGCGGATGAATCTTTAATTAGGGCTAAAGTTGCAGGAAGAACAATTCGGATTTCTGAAGCCACTATTAGGGATGCTTTGATGTTTAATGATGACGGAGGAGCTGTTCGTTTTGATAAACAAGTACTTTGGGACACATTAAGGGATATAGGATATGAGGGAGATCTTACAAAATTGACTTTCCAGAAGCCTTTGTTCTGTCCTCATTGGAAGTACCTAATCCATCTATTACTTCACTGCTTAAGTCCCAAGAGTACTTCTTTTGATCAATTTGGTCAAAATATTGCATCTGCTTTAGTGGGTTTGGCTACCAATCAACAATTCAACTTTTCAAGACTTATTCTTGATGGTATGCTTTCACACATTATTAATGGTAAACCATTCTTGATGTACCCTAGGTTTGTTCAATTATTCTTGAACAAACAGCTTGAGGATGTACCTAAACCTCAGAGTTTTTTACCCACTGTCAAACTTCCACCAAAGGTGTTTACTTTTATATCCAAGAAGGGTGTCAAGTTTTCTGGAAGAATTACACCTTTAACTGTTCATATATTGGAAGTGGCACAAGCAGTTAGGGATGCAGAGCAAGAGAAGAAGAATCCTCTGCATCAGCAAGTAATGAGCATCCAGCTTCAAGAGAAGATAGTGTTTCTCAACATACTGTTTCTCAACATACTGCTCACCATACTGTTTCATCTCCAGTTGCTGAACCTTCTCCACAAAGTGCTGCTCAGGAGAATTCAACTCAAGATGAGACTCAACACCACTGATGCTGGTTTGCAACCTACAGCAGGTTTCAAACTCTCGAGTGAATCTCAGGAGGCTTGACAACCCAACCAAGGAATTGTAAAAACTGACCGATAAGTAATAATACTGTTGAAAGAAGTATACGAGGATTGATTCGTTCTCCATAAAGGAAAGGTTGTCGGTTAGTATGAAAGACTACCTCTAAATAGTCTAAGGTAGAAGGATCAAGTCTTCTTATTGGGGAATTTTATAATTTTAATGAAAGCAAGTAAATACTCGGTTTGAAAGAGTGGTGGAATTGATGCTATCAATAACCCAAAATTACTCTAAGAATGCAAGAAAATATAAAAAGCAATCACATAAATGAAATGTTGATGTAAAAACTTATGTGGAAGAGAATTGTGTTTTACTTTAAATTTCCTTAATCCCTAACGTAAATCATTTTATACCGGTTAGATTAAGAGATGTTTAGTGTTCCGTGGATGACGTGTATTCCTAATACCATTGTGATGGTGGACGTAGTACATTGTCAACAAAAGCTACACATCTCCTATTACACTCCTTTCGATGCCGTCTGAACTCCTAACATGGGATCACTAGAATTCGCTTGTGCATTAAATAGAACCATAAAAAACCTTTAGTACGCATTGGTTCATGTTTCTTAAGACGTTCAAGCAAGTTACCGAATAGGAAGTTAGCCAGTTTTCTTAAGCCTAACATAGATGAACAATCATCCAATACAACTAATAACACACTAATAACCAATAATCAATAGCTAGGTTTCATTAGATCTAAGCAAACACAAGATAAATCTAGCCTAGCATGTTAAACAAAAGACAAGAACAAGATAGAATCAAACAACACATAGACATATTGAATGATTAATTGATAACTTATCTTCAATGTAACATGGAAGATCTCAAGGCAAAAAGCCTTGAAAAAGCTGCCAAATTCGTCTTAGGGTTTTCACACACAAAGTTCCCCAATAAGTTCCACACTAATGACAAAAAATTGCAAAACTATATATAGACTTTTAGATCTGACGGCGTCACGTTATGGAGTGTGACGCCGTCACCTCGCCGCTTTTAGGGTTCCCGGATGACCTTCTTGACGCCGTCCCTCTTTAGCTCTCCAAAATCCATTCTGGCCTATCAAGGCTTGACGCCGTCAGGATTATGTGTGACACCGTCCCTCTTTAAATTAAGCCGTGACGACCTTGATCAGATTAAAGCGTGACGCCGTCAGAATTCCCATGCAAATTTCCCTGGCTTATCATGAGTAATTTTCACATCCACCTTTTCTTGTCAAGCCATGACGCCGTCCAGGGATAATCCTGACGCCGTCAAAGGTAATTTCCAGCATGATTTTGAGACTTTGTCGTTTCTTCACTTTATGCTCCAAAAACGTCAAATGCTCCTTATCCAAGATGTTCTCCTCAAGCTACCTAAATTGACCAAAAGAACGATTAGGGCATATTTGAATCAAATTACATACGATTTTAGGCTTAAATTACCCCTTAAATGCGGTAAACTTTCGCTCAATCAACCACCAACTCCCAATGATTATACTTCCACAGATGGGCATCAAACATCTGGAGGAGATGAGGGAGTGGTTGAGGGTGTCTTGACCAACTATGAGCTTGCAAGGGAATTAAGGAGGCTCAAGAAAGTAACTGAGGATCAAGCTAATCAGATACTGGATTTGAAAAGAAAGTTTAGACGATTAAAGAGTTTAGTTTGGCCATTAGTAAAGCACCACAGGTTGTGGGTAAAGTCACAGAAGAAGACTGGTCAGCACTCAAAGAAGTCTAAGTCAAAGAAAAGAAAGATCAACAAGCAGTCTTCATTCCAATTGGGGAGGAATTTAGAGAATTTGAATGAAGATGCTGGACTCAATAAAGATGCTGGATTTATTGATGATACTCAGATGACACCACTTGAAGATATTCCTCATGAAGATACTTTTAGAGAGGAAAAGTGATGAAACAGAGCAGATCAACATTGAAGATGCTACTGTTGAAGTAAAAAGTGGTGATATTGAGGAAGTGGATTTGGAATGGAACTGGTGCTGAAAGTACTGCTCTTCAAGGTACTGCTCATCAAGGAACTGTAAGACAATTTTTGATTACACCAAGGACACTAGACTTTGAAGAAGATGTTGGTCCTTCCAATCCAGCTCAGGAAGAAGATGTTATAGCTCATACTAACAGTGATGATGAAACTATTGCTGACATTATGATTAATATGTCAAGACAAAGAGGCATCAGCATTCCTGGAGTTGAACAACAACTTCATGTCTCTTCTCAATCTACCCAGGAGTAGATCCAAAAGACAAAGGTAAAGGGATCATGGTAGAAACTAAGAAGAAGAAGAAGCTCACCTTGAAAGATCTAAGAGCTATTCAGGATGCTAAAAATGAGGAAGCTGCAAGGAAATTACAGGCTGAATTAGATGCTGAAGAGTCAAGGAAACTTATTATCAAACCTAGAAGGCCACAAAGTAAAGCTCAAGAAAGAAATTCTATGATGGATTTTCTCAAAGGTAGAGGATATAAAGATTTGGTGAAATTGACACATTCAGAATGAAGGATTTGTATGATGCTGTTAGGGAAGCTGTAGAAAAAGATCTTGCAAGTATTATTTCTTTTGATTCATTCAAAGATAAGAAGCTTGAAGATATTAGAAAGGAAAGAGCTGTTACAAGGAGCTCAAAGAGGAAAAGAACAACAACTGATGAACAACCATCAAAGAAGCTCAAGGATTCTATTGAATTAAGAGTAGACACAGCTGATGAGCTAAGAAATTACTTGAGAGTTGTTGACTTTGAGCATCCAAAATCAAAAGAAGTTGCAGACAAGAAGTCCAAGATTTCTACATTCTCAGTTGTAGATTCACAAGAAGGGGACTACTTGATATTTCATAGACAGAATGGAAGCTTTAGAGTATTCAACTTGTTATGGGATATTTTACATCTGATAGACAGAGAGGATTTGCTTCAGCTATATCTACAAGTGCAGACTTATTTTGAACATATTCCACCACAAGGAGTGGGTTTGGTTCTGCTAGGAGACGTCACAACCATCTGGGAAATAGAAGAGACAAGTGATAGTGCTCTTGGGAAAATCAAGAGGATTGGGAAATTAACAGATGGAGGTTCTTTGAATTAGTGGGAATACATGTTTTGGAGCTAGAAGATGGAACAATGATCCACATGCAAGCAGAGCAAAGATATCCACTTACTAGAGATCTGATGATCATAATGCTAGATCATGGCATGGAAGTGGAAGAAGAAAGTGAAACTGCACTGATGGTGATTGGATTGTTCATCAAATGGACAATGCTAGCTGAAGATTGATGCATAACAACTGGTATGATATTTATAATATAAATCTTTTGAAACATAAGTACTTTATTTAAAAGTACTGCTTGACAAACAGTACTTTCTCAAAGTACTGCTTGCAGCATGAAACCAGTAAAGTCTTTTGATAAAATCAGTGATTTTTGAAAAGTGCAAAAACATTTTGAAACACAAAGATTTAAACAGCAACAAATGGTATTCAACTCACCATGTTTAAGTAAACAAGAAAGAGTTTGACTCATCATGAGGGTACGGCTCTGATGTGATTATCAAATCCGTTTTTAGTTGACAATTTACTAAAAATTGTATGGTCTTCAACTCACCATATCTATGATAGTGAAGAGTTGGCTAGCCCACAAGATAATGGCTTGTGGTAAAGGCTGTGGAAAACCATTGTATGGTAATTAGTTCACCATGGTAATGATTGTACTAAAAGAACTAGCTAGTCCAAAAGCAAACGGCTATTGGTAAAGACTAATCAAATCCGTTGATAGCTGATGATTTGCTAAAAATCATATGGTTATCAATGTACCATGGTTCTTAAACCTAAACATTGGCTACTCCAGAGTTAATGGCTTTGGTAAAGAGACATCAAAATCCATTAAGTTTTCAATGATTCACCTCTCACAGGAGTTAACACACCTGGAAGTGATGAGAATAGTATGAAACTTTTAAGATCTGATGTACCTATTGCCAAATATGATGCTGAAAAGATGAATTTCTAAAAAGAATTGTTGCTGATAAAGATTGCAGACACTGATTGCATTAATGATAACAAAACAACAACAAGACAGACTTCAAAGATACAACCTTTCCTTGAAGATAAAGATGATTGATATTCAAAGATTACAAAGAAACTTGAAATCAAGCAAGTAGAATTCAAGTTAGGGGAGGATTGTTGGGCTATAAAGTTAAAGTACTGCTGGAATATCAAAGTACTGCTGGAAGTCAAAGTACTGCTGAAATACAAGTCAAAGTACTACTGCTTGTTGAAGGACTGTTATGCAAATTATGATTAAAGAATATTTTATTATTCTAGAATGTTCTTATTAGATTAGAGTTAGAATTACTTGTCGTTCAAGTATTGTAAACCGACTAGGGTTTTCCTTGTGCCTATAAAAGGATCCCTAGGTTGGCATTAGACGTACGATAATTAGACAAATGCTTAACGATTATTAGAAGCATTATTTAGAGAAGTACGTATGATATTAGTGTTTAGAGTTTGTTAGTGAATCTGTGTAAAGTAAGCAGGTTCAAGGTTTAATATAATCAAAGTTTTGTGTTAATTCTTCTTAGCTTTGTTGAAATAGATTCCTCATACTTAACAAAGTATATCAGCGTTTCAATATTAGTAGTTTTGGATTTATCCAAGATTGCTAAACCCTTAAACAAGCTACAAGTTAGTTTGGTCAGAGTATAATGATCCAACAAGGTGGTAAGCTGCTTTTAGAAATGAATAGAATCTTACGACTTGCTGGCTACTTGATTTTGTTGAGTAAACATGACAGTTTGCTTCATTAATTCTTCCATAAACTATAGTTTTATATGATAACATTCTCACTGGATACTCGTGATATTTGTCCAGCTATGTCGAAGCTAACAACATCATTAGGATGGAACATCTTGGCTCATAAAACTGATGATGTCAGCGATATTGTTATTAGAATATTCCAGAAACCATAATCCAATGATATATATATGCATTAAGAAGGAAGAAAGTTCCTCCCATGTGCAAAGACAATGAGAATCCAGATGCTGCTTGGTAAGTGCATATATGCTTGTTACTATATTTGTATAATTAACACTGAAACTTTAAATTATTGAAGATTAGTAACTAATATATGTATCAGTGAATCTCAAAATTGAACGCTATTAGCCAACATAATCGTATATTTAATCTTTGAACTTCACTTTTCACTCACAAATATTTTAGGCATAAACGTGTGGTTCTATATAACATCTCAACCCTCTTGGACCTGTTAGTATATGCATTATTATAGAAATCTATAACTTTTACTAATAAATTGTGTGGACTCCTGTGGATCAGGTATGCTCCCATAAATTCATGCTTGCATCCTATTCCTTCTGCCATAGAAGACAGAGGGACTGAGTGGCCTGAGGAATAGCCCAAGAGGCTTCAAACATTCCCTGACTGGATGAATAATAGAGATAAATTGGTTTCAGACACTGAGCACTGGAAAGCCATTGTTGACAAGTCATACCTAAATGGAATGGGAATCAACTGGTCAACTATTCGGAGTGTTATATAGAACCACACGTTTGGGAGTTGGAATTGAGTAGGCATTGGAAGAGTGTTGGAGGGAAAACAAATCCTCAATTGGCCAGACAGAAAATTAAACCTGGTTGTCACCCAGATAACTTGAATCATTTTTGCAACTATTGGGAGTTGGAAAAAACCCGGGTGAGTGTGCTAACTTTATTTTACAAATCAAAATACATATGCGTTAACTTTTTTTTTTCATTTTACAAACCATGATACATTTCCGACTTTTGATTTTCTAGAATCACTGCCTTCTGCCAGGAGCAAAGAAACATGCTTTTTGGCACATATGATACTTATTTGCAGTCAAATTCCAAGTTTTGTATTTTGAGACCTGAATTAATCACTGCCTTCTGCCAGGTAATATTTTGGCTGAAGGAGCAAAGAATTCAAAGTCTAAGCGCGAGTCACAGGAAGAACCTGCATCTATAGACTCTTCAAAGGCTGGATTATGTACACGGGTTTTGGGCTGGTTATGTAAAGGAATACATGGAGGCATTTGATGTCACACAATTTGACATTAGATTTGTTTCATGAATATTCCAAACATCCAAAGACCAATTTTTTGTGTCGTCATGTATTACCTCAGCCTTCTGAGATCCCAAATATTTCAATACAGCGACTACACTCAGTTTTCTTTTATATAGTAATAGTTCTTCTCGTGTTAACTGGTCACTGGATAAAGCAGAATCAATCAAGATATTCAGAATTGCAAAGCAAATTCTCATCACATGGCTTCGAGAGCATCTGTTGCAGAAATTATAGGTATGTGCTACTTTCTTCATGTTTTTCTTCCTTGGCTTAGTCATTAGGAATCATAATTTCTTTGATCTCATGCGTGTTATTAGCACATGGATACAAATGTATGCACAAAGATGTGTTGGCTACTCTTCCATATTTACTTTCTTGCAACCAAATTCTCCTGAAAAGGAAAGTGCCGAATCTGTGACATCTTTTTTTGTGAAATGCAGCTTCACCATCGTGTAGGAGCATGCTCATATTGCTAGTCTCTTGAGGGAGAACACCAATGTCAACTTTCTGTTTCTGAGGCAAGTAGAACACTGACACCCTACTACGTATGTGCAAACTAATCCGATTGTCTGATCAAGCAAGTCTATTTTATTTACTCGTCCAATGCCTGGGAGTACATATAAAGAATTGAACCTGAGATCTTTGTTGGTGCAATTGGCAGTCTACTATTTCCCGTCCAAATTCAGTTCACTCAAAATCTCAGCCCACACCAATTGTTCCTACTATGCCTGCCTCTGAAGAAAAGGTATGAAATCTTGGCTTATTCTAAAAAATGGTTTTCATGTCATAGAAAATAAAAGATATAAAAAAGGAATAGAAGCAGTACAGAAGAGGAGCAAATTATTATTATGCTTTTAAATTATTATTGATATATCTTTTTGAAACACCAAGTTTTATTTTTTGATAAATAGGACAATTGCAACACTTTATTTTCTATTTAACACCCATATCGACCCATTTTTCATAAGTGAATGGGTTGAAATTTTCATTCATGATGAAAACTACATTTATTACCCAATTTTGTAAATCATACAATTTCATTATTTTCGAAGTGACAATAGAAAAACTTGTGTGTGCAGTCTGAAATTTCCAACATTAAAGCGCAATTGCTAAACATATTTGTACCTGATGACGATGTGTGTCCTATAGACTCCCCCTCTGCAGATACAACACAGCGTAGTTCGACAGACCATAAATCGATGGATGAGGTTAATTATTAAATTTCATAAGCTTCAAGTATGATCAACCTCAATGGACACTATATATAGCTGTGTTGGTTTTGTGTAGGATGCTCCACTTTTATTCACGGATGATGACACTTATGAAGATCCATTTGAAAGTACAAACATGCCTTCACTAGCGACAGCCGAGACTGAGGACCTTTTGAGTGTCAATCAGTTATTAGATTCAGTAAGTCTTGTGGTTGTGTGAATCTTTCGGTAATTGATCGTAGTCAACAAGAATATCCATGTAACATTATACCACCATAACGTTACAAAATATATGGTTTTGAACAATTTATGTTTTATGTCGTTTGTTTAAGTTATTGTCTAAGTCTTTGAACACTTGTAGCGAACCCAGATTTGTATGTTGAACACTTGTAGTGAATGGGATTTGTATGTTTAAGTTATTGTTTGCTGTAAATAAAATTGTTTCGGTTCATCGGTGTATTTTTTAATTTTGTTTGTACATAGTGTGTTTGGTTACACAGATTATGGAAAAAGTCTGAATGCATTTTTTTTAAAACAAATGGATTTTGGTACGGTTTAGTAGGAAACCGTACCAAAAAACAAAATATCAGTTACCAAAGCCTTTTAACAGAGAATGATTTGGTGATGATTTGAAACTAATTTTCAGTCACCAAAAGTAGCAAATCATAGACTGAAATCATTTGTATTCTGTGACTAACAATCAGTCTTTAAAGCCTTTCATCGGAGACTAATTAGTTTTTAAATCTTATTATTAGAGACTGATTTGGTACGGTAATCTACAAAACAACGAAACGTATTAGGGACTATAAACAATGTTTATGGACTAATTTTCAGTCCCTAAATCCATGTGTTAGTAACTGATCTAACATAGTATTAGCGACTGACTTTTCAGTCGCCGATAATATGCATTGGGGACTGAAATAACATGATACCAACCCATAGAAATAAGGACTGACTTTTTTATTTTGGAGACTGATCTCTGGTCCTCGTTGGTTCGATACAACAAGGACAGAATTTCAGTTGATAACGTCACTTTCCGTAACTAAGCTGTTGTAATTGATTAGTGACTAGAAAAAATAGTCCTTGATAGACCATTTGTAACTGATCATGGTGTATCGGAGACTGATTTTTCAGTCTCTGAAAGCCTGTTTTTTTGTAGTGGTTGTGTGGTTTTGTATTAAATGCAAATTAAGGTTAGAGTTTTGTAGGGTCGTGGTTGGTGTGATGTTAAAATGAAGGTGTATACATGTAAAGGTAATGTTTAATACAGGTCTCATGTTATATAAAGGTCTCGGGTGTGGTTGGTATGAGTAGCATATAATATAAGGGTCTTAAACGGGTTTTTGAATGAAACAATTTTGAAGGCTGAATATGTTAACACTATAGCTTGAGTTTTGTAAGTGTATAATACTAGTTCTTTGCTTTTAAACCTTGTGTAATGTCTTAAATAAGTTCTCCAATTGGGTTGGAGTGATTTGGAGTTGTTTTGGTCATGCTTTTGAATTTTATGGGATCATGTGTCAAACCTGAGTTTTGGGAGCTTAAAAATTAGTCGGTGTTTATGAATTTTAATTTACAAACCACTAGGAACTGAGAGCTCTCCTTTTTTATGGGTGATATTTAGGTTATGTGTGACTTCCTGGAAATTTTTTTGATTTTTACGAAGTGTTGAAATAGGTATATAAAAGGCAAACTTTCTATGTGTATCTGTAGTTAATTTTCTGAACAGGTCTGGAAAGATGATTTTTAAATCAGTACTTGTGGTTGGTAATAAAATCTATAAAAATTTGTGAAGGTACTTAACTGATATGGGAATCATTGAGAATTATTTCAGAATTTTCTGAGCTAAGTTAGCAAGTATGAAAAATCATAAGAATGTGGTTCAGATTCACTAATATGTCCTAATTAAGTAATATATGAATTGGAAGTATTATATACCCTAAGTTTGATTAATTATGAATGTGACCCTAACTTACTAATTAGGGAAACTTGCTCAATATGGAAAGTTACTAATTCGGGAAACTCACTTAATTTAGAAAGTTACTAATTCAGGAAAGTTACTAATTTAGGAAAGTTACTAAATATGGAAAGTTACTAAATTTGGAAAGTTTCTAAAAATAGAAGGAAACCCTGATATGTTAATCTGCTCAACAACAAGTGATGAATCAGTAATAACTTATGAAGTGGTTCTTAAATAATAAGACGATCATTAATTCGTGTAGATTCGATGAAGAAGGAGTAACTCCTGATACTTGTGTTTTTTGATGAGGTTTCATTCGCGGTTTGAGGTACAGATATTCTACCCTTTCTCAGTAAGGGTTTTGTTCTCTCATGACTTTCCGATCCTTGACTTTGATTCCTTTGCTATGATATGATCCGTTGATATGATCCGTTTGATATGATCCAATGATATGCTTCCCTATGATATGATTCCCTATAATATGATTCAGTTGCTATCCATTTTGTAATGACATTCAGTATGCTATCTCAGTTGATATAAGATTCTGTTTAGTTTGATATGCCTTTGTTGATTATGCTATGATTGCTTTGTTATGGATAGCTTTGTTCTGTTCTGTTGCCTGAGCTAACTAGCCATGTAAGTACCATGGCCATGTTATTGAGGCACCAATGGCATGACACTTTCTGTGGGGGTATGATTGATCTGCGACATTCCCTTTTGTTATGATGATATGATTATTGTGCACATGGCCATTTTGTTATACATATGCATAGTCTCGTACTTATATATGTATTTTTTTTCAGGGGGCGTATGGATGCATCCTAAGTTTGTGATATGTTATGATATGGCTTTGTAGTGATTGGTCGGTGTGCGCCAAACACCCCATTTCACTTTTGAGAGGTCGCTCCTCTATGGTTACTTATGATATGACAGGTTATGATTATGATTTTGTGACTAAGCATGTGGCATGCTTTTGAGCTTGTTGGGCATTTCCATATGATGATTTGATTTCGTTGATTCTTTGATTCCCTTATGATACTTATGACTGACATCTACTTCGACTCTTATGATATATGACAACCTTGTTCAGCAGATTCGTTTGATTCCGTTTTGTATGCTTTCAGATTCAGCTATTGTTTTGTATATTTGTTCACTGGGCTTTTTAAGCTCAGCCACATTTCTTTTCCTGTGGCAAATTTTAGGTTAGAAGCTTGGATTGAGTGAAGAGTGCATAGAAGCTTTTAGTGCACCACCCTGACGATAGATCCTATTTGCAGTTGGATTAGACTTCGGAGTTATTTACCATTTAGATTTGATTCAAATTTGTATCCTAGTTTGATAGTCAGTATGATGTAGATTTATTATGTCCATAGTTTCATTTTGAACTTTTGTAAACTTAGTATTTAATAAATTCTTTCGCTTGAAATTGTTCTGTTAACACCATAATGTGGCATTTTGACCCTTGTCGGGTTGGGGTGTTACACTTCCAAACTTATATCCACCCTATTCAGTTATTCAGATCACAAACCGTATACCATATTTCTTTCACACACAAAACCCTAGAAACTACTCTAAGAATCGACAACCTTCATTTTCTCTCAAGCTCATAAGGTACGAAGGTGATAGCTAGTTGTAAGCGTGGTGTGGTAATCATAGTAGCAAGGTGCGATCAGATTCGGGGTGCTCAAGCTCTGGTGTGAATCGTGTGTGGTGATTTGGGTTCGAAGGGTTTTGGGTTTTTGGTGCTTTGATTCGTCCCTAAATCCGACCTATAGGTATCTTCAATCATCCTTGTGTTTTCTTGTTCGATGTATATTATATGTATACGTTTTTTACATGAAAACCTAATCAGAACATGCTCGTTATAACACCTTCTTGATGCCTACTGTTCTATTAATATATATGTATAAGAGATTTGACGTCACATGAAATCATAACCTAAACATGTTAAAAAACTTATGTATATGATCTGTTGATTTCTGTTCTATACGACCCATCTTGTTCAACCCTAAGTCTGATCTTTCAAACTTAACTATAACATTGAATGCACAATTAATAACCCTTACAATCTTGAAACCTAATATGAAGTCATACGAGGGAGTTTAGAGCTTGACGGTTTTATGATTTCATGTGAGATCTTTTTGTCCTTGTGTTCTGTTAAAATTGAATATGGAGTTGTATTATGTGTGTGTGATAGGTGTGTGATCTTTAAGGGTTATAAACATATGTGATATTGTCTAATGGAACCTATATAAGATGTGTAATAATCAGATTTAGAAGGGATAAAGAGGTGGGTTATCTTCTGTCTTACATTCTATGCTGTCCAGAATTTAGGTCAAATTGAATGAGGTGTGTGTTCCTACACCCCATCACATTTTGGTCATTGGAGTCTGCAGCTCCTTGTACAACTTTGGAATTGACGGTATATGATTTGTGATATGATTATTTGGCCTATTCATGTATCATGCTTAGGCAGTTGGGCAATGCACTCTGATTCTGTATCTAATTCATATTCATTTCTTATTCTGTTTCATCTGACATTTTCTCAGCAGGCTCTTTCCCTTTCCTAGATTTGGCATCATTTGATTCGTTATTCACTTGATTATCGTATTTTCAGTTATTTGTTTATATCTGTTCATTGGGCTTTTTAAGCTCAGCCGCATTTCTTTTCCTGCGGCAGGTTTCAGGTTGGAAGCTGGGGATTGAGTGACGTATGCATAGGAGCTCTTAGTGGACCACCCTAAAGATAGATCTCATTTTCATTTTGATTAGACTTTGGAGTTATCTACCATTTAGATTTGATTCAGGTTTGTATTCTAGTTTGATAGTCAGTATGATTTAGACTTATTATGTCCTTAGTTTCATTTTGAACTTTTGTAACCTTAGTATTTATAAAAGTCCTCCGCTTTCGTTTGTTCTGTTGACACCATAATGTGGCATTTTGACCCTTGTTGGGTTGGGGTGTTACAATTATGGTATCAGAGCCAGGTTTTGACTTATAGTACTTAAGTTATGACCTGTGACGATTTGGCCCTTAGGATTGCACTATAGGAGCTTATGAAACAACCTAGGAGAATTTGCTTTAGGTTTCCACTAAAGAAACTTTAGTTATGACCGGTGAGGTTGGGTAGATTATGCGGCATTTGTTAGCTATCTTTCTTTCACACCACTCTGATTTGTGCCTCTGCTTTTAGTTAAGCCCCTATAAGATAATTCATTCTAGAGATTTAGGAAGTTTATCAAGATACGCAATATAAGCTTAGTGATCAAATAAGTTTGAAATGCTTTGAGAATCTTGTAGTTATGCCTTACAAGTTTCACTTTTGGAAGTTATCACATTCTTTAGAGTTTCGATCTTTGATTCATTTGATAATCGTTTAGATGCCTTTTCGTCCGTTCATAGAATTCGTATATGTATGAATCCAATGTCTTCGACAAATTCTATGGTTTCTCTTGCTATTGCTAAGCTTATTAAGGTCCCCTCTACACTACTAGAAATTGCTATACCTAGTTCTAACTCTGTAAGAGATTTTGTGATTATAAACCACGAGTACATGTATTTACCATTACCTTTTGATGATAAGATTCGTTCTACTAAATCTGTCTCCTTCGGAAATGTTTTAAAGTTGATTTGATTTGGTGCTGATAGGTTGTTTAGTCAAGACTTAAAGTAGAATATGATTGCAATAAAGGCATGTTTATATGATGCAAGTATTATGACGCATGGCCAACGTGATAATAGTTACATCATATAACTTGAATTTATTGGATCAAAGGATGTCCTGAGAAGTTACAACTATTATCCGCTTCAGGTGTTTCGTATCCATTGGATCAGATTTATTATGATTTGTGTTAGGTTGGAGAGCCTGGGGCTATCAGAGTTTGTCTGGATCGAGTCATGATAAATAAAGCAAAACATTCCGTTCATTAGAATCTTTTGGAAGAACCTCTCCGAGCTTGAGGCTAATTATTGTCATTTCTTTTCGTAATCGGTTACGTCTCTGTCAAACTGTTGCGACTCAAATTTCAAGGACGAAATTTTTCTTTTTAGAGGGGAAGAGTTGTAAAACACTAAAATCCAGATTAACATTTTTCATTGTATTTTGAACTTAACCTAAGTTTTGATAAACGAATGAACTATGTTAAAATATATGTGATGAATTAACGTTACAAAATATGATATCCTAACCTAAGTTTCTATGAAAGTCGGCACCTTATGCTTCCTAAAAATAAATCACACGTTAATATGTTGTATTGGACCAATTTCTAGTCTTTGAAAATATTGTTCATGATTCGAAATTTATAAAAAATGATACCGAAAATAAATTTGGAAAATTGGAAAAGAATAAGTCTCCTCTAATTTCTCTCAAAAATCTCGGCACTTCCAAACTTATATCCACCCTATTCGGTTATTCAGATCACAAACCGTATACCATATTTCTTTCGTACACAAAACCCTAGAAACTACTCTAAGAATCGGCAGCCTTCATTTCTCTCAAGCTCATAAGGTAAGAAGGTGATAGCTGGTTGTAAGCGTGGGGTGGTGATCGTGGTAGCAAGATGCGATCAGATTCGGGGTGTTCAAGCTCTAGTGTGAATCATGTTTGGTGGTTTGGGTTTGAAGGGTTTTGGGTTTTTGGTGCTTTGATTCGTCCATGAATCCGACCTAGAGGTATCTTCAATCGTCCTTGTGTTTTCTTGTTCGATAAATATTATATCTATACGTTTTTGACATGAAAACCTAATAAGAACATGCTCGTTATAACACCTTCTTGATGCCTGCTGGTCCGTTAATATATATGTATAAGAGATTTGGCGTCACATGAAGTCATAACCTAAACATGTTTAAAAACTTGTGTATACGATCTGTTGATTTCTGTTCTATTCGACCCATCCTGTTCAACCATAAGTCTGATCTTTCAACCTTAATTAGAACATTGAATGCACAATAAATAAGCCTTACAATCTGGAAACCTAATATGAAGCCATACGAGGGAGTTTAGGGCTTGGCGTCTTTATGATTTCATGTGAGATCTTTTTGTCCTTATGTTCCGTTAAAACTGAATATGGAGTTGTATTATGTGTGTGGGATGAGTGTGTAATCTTTAAGGGTTATAAACATATGTGATATTGTCTAATGGAACCTATATAAGATGTGTATTAATCGAATTTAGAAGGGATAAAGAGGTGGGTCGTTTTCTGTCTTACATTCTATGTTGTGCAGAATTTAGGTCAAATTGAATGAGGTGAAACTTTGTGATACCAACATATTTTTGTATTATTATTGAGTCTAAAAATAATTTCATGAAGTTTACTTTCTGTATATCAAATTTCGTAGTCATTGGAGGTCGGGAGGGTAGTTTTTTGATTTTTGAATCATAAGTTGTCAAACTTGAGAATCTGAGTCTGAAAATCAGTCGATGTTTTTGGTTTTTAATTTTCAAACCATAAGGAGTTAAGATCTCTCCTTTTTCAGGGATGATCTTTGGGATATGTATGACTTCCTAAAAATTTTGTAGATTTTTTTGAAGTATCGAAATGGGTTAATTAAAGACAAACTTTCTGTATCTATGTGCAGTTAACTTTCTGGGTAGGTCTGGAAGGATGATTTTTGAAATAGTACTTGTATTTTGTAATAAAATATATAAAATTTGTGAAGTTACTAAACGAATAGGAGAATCACAGATAATTATTTTCATAATTTTTGAAGCTTAATTGGCAGGCCTGGAAAATCGTAAGAAACTAAATCAGATTTGCATTATAAACTCAAAAATCTGTTTTGGCACACTTAAACCTTAACTAGATTAATTATTGATTTGAAACACATATGAAACCTATGTATTAATCACTTAACCTAAGTAAACCCTAATATGATAATGTGGTTAATAATAAGTAATAGAACCCGTTATGACATTAATGAGCTAATAAGTATATTATGAACCCTAATTCGTGTAGATTCGTTAAAGAAGACGTGACGTTGTTTCCTAGTGTTCATTCATTCGTTTGTTTTCCTTGCTTTGCATAAGGTACATATATTCCACCTTTTTTTCAGTAAGGGCATCCATTGGTATGGTTATCCGTTATTACTATTGATATCCGTTCGGTTATCTGATTGATATCCGTTTTGATATTCGTTTTGATATTTGATTTGCTATCTCATTCTGATATTCGTTGGTTATCCGTTTTATATGATTCAGTTCAGTATTTGATATGATATGCTTCAATTTAGTATTTGATATGATTATGATTATGATTTCTCTTATATTGCCAAGCTTCTGTATCTGTATTCCTAGCCATGGAGGTACCATGGCCATGTCATTGAGGCACCGGTGGCATGACACTTTCTGTAGAGGTGTGATTGATCCACAGCGTCCCCTTCTGTTCTGTTATGATATTTGTGCACATTGGCCATTATGATATGTGTATATACCTGTCATGAGCAGGTGTATGTATATGATTTGTTTTGCGGGGGCGTATGGATGCATCATAGGGAATCTGTATCTGGTGATTGGTTGGTGTGTGTTCCTACACCCCATCACATTTTGGTACATTGGAGTCCGCAGCTCCTTGTACAACTTTGGAATTGACGGTATATGATTTGTGATATGATTGTTATATGATTATTTGGCCTATTCATGTATCATGCTTAGGCAGTTGGGCAATGCACTCTGATCCTATATTGATTGATATTTATTATGCACTCTGATTCAGTATCTTATTCATATTCATTTCTTATTCTGTTTCATCTGACATTTTCTCAGGAGGCTCTTTCCCTTTCCTTAATTTGGCATCGTTTGATTCGTTATTCGCTTGATTATCGTATTTTCAGTTATTTGTTTATATCTGTTCACTAGGCTTTTTAAGCATAGCTGCATTTCTTTTGGTGCGGCAGGTTTTAGGTTGGAAGCTGGGGATTGAGTGAAGTGTGCATAGGAGCTCTTAGTGGACCACCATGACGATAGATCCCATTTGCATTTGGATTAGACTTTGGAGTTATCTACTATTTAGATTTGATTCAGATTTGTATTATAGTTTGATAGTCAGTATGATTTAGACTTATTATGTCCTTAATTTCATTTTGAACTTTTGTAACCTTAGTATTTATAAAAGTCCTCCGCTTGCGTTTGTTCTGTTGACACCATAATGTGGCATTTTGACCCTTGTCGGGTTGGGGTGTTAAAATTATGGTATCAGAGCCAGGTTTCGACTTGTAAAACTTAAGTTATGACCTGTGACGATTTGGCCCTTAGGATTGCACTATAGGAGCTTATGAAACAACCTAGGAGAATTTGCTTTAGGTTTCCCCTGAAGAAACTTTAGTTATGATCGGTGAGGTTTGGTAGATTATAAGGCATTTGTTAGCTATCTTTCTTCCACACCACTCTGATTTGTGCCTCTGCTTTTAGTTAAGCCCCTATAAGATAATTCGTTCTAGAGATTTAGGAAGTTTAGCAAGATACGCAATATAAGCTTAGTGATCAAATAAGTTTGAAATGCTTTGAGAATCTTGTAGTTATGCCTTACAGGTTTTACATTTGGAAGTTATCACATTCTTTAGAGCTTCGATCTTTGATTCGTTTGAAAATCGTTTAGATGCCTTTTCGTCCGTTCATAGAATTCGTATATGTATGAATCCGATGTCTTCGACATATTCTATGGTTTCTCTTGCTATTGCTAAGCTTATTAAGGTCCCCTCTGCACTACCAGAATTTGCTATACCTAGTTCTAACTCTATAAGAGATTTTGTGATTATCAACCACGAGTACATGTATTTCCCATTACCTTTTGATGATAAGATTCGTTCTGCTAAATCTATCTCCTTCGGAAATATTTTAAAGTTGATTTGATCTGGTGCTGATAGGTTGTTTAGTCAAGACTTAAGGTAGAATATGATTGCAATAAAGGTATGTTTATATGATGCAAGTATTATGACCCCTGGCCAACGTGATAATAGTTACATCATATAACTTGAATTTATTGGATCAAAGGATGTCCTGAGAAGTTACAACTATCATCCGCTTCGGGTGTTTCGTATCCGTTGGATCAGATTCATTATGATTTGTGTTCTATTCGAGAGCCTGGGGCTATCAGAGTTTGTCTGGATCGAGTCATGAGAAATACAACGAAACATTCCATTCATTAGAATCTTTTGGAAGAACCTCTCCGAGCGTGAGGCTAATTATTGTCATTACTTTTCGTAATCGGGTACGACTCTGTCAAACTGTTGCAACTCAAATTTCGAGGATGAAATTTTTCTTTTTAGAGGGGAAGAGTTGTAAAACCCCAAAATCCTAATTAATATTTTTCATTGTATTTTGAACTTAACCTAAGTTTTGATAAACGAATGAACTATGTTACAATATATGTTATGAATTAAAGTTACAAAATATGATATCCTAACCTAAGTTTGCATGAAAGTCGACACCCTATGCTTCCTAAAAATGTATCACACGTTAATATGTTGTATTGGACCGATTTCTAGTCTTTGAAAATATTGTTCATGATTCAAAATTTATAAAGAATGATACCGAAAATAAATTTGGAAAATTGGAAAAGAATAAGTCTCCCATAATTTCTCCCAAAAATCTCGGCACTTCCAAACTTATATCCACCCTATTCGGTTATTCATATCACAAACCGTATACCATATATCTTTTACACACAAAACCCTAGAAACTACTCCAAGAATCAGCAGCCTACATTTTCTCTCAAGCTCATAAGGTACGAAGGTGATAGCTAGTTGTAAGTGTGGTGTGGTGATCATGGTAGCAAGGTGCAATCAGATTCGGGGTGTTCAAGCTCTGGTGTGAAACGTTTGTGGTGATTTGGGTCCGAATGGTTTTGGGTTTTTGGTGCTTTGATTCGTCCCTAAATCCGACCTAGAGGTATCTTCAATCGTCCTTGTGTTTTCTTGTTCGATATATATTATATGTATATGTTTTTGACATGAAAACCTAATTAGAACATGCTCCTTATAACATCTTCTTGATGCCTGCTGTTCCGTTAATATATATGTATAAGAGATTTGACGTCACATGAAATCATAACCTAAACATGTTTAAAAACTTGTGTATACGATCTGTTGATTTCTGTTCTATTTGACCCATCTTGTTCAACCCTAAGTCTGATATTTCAACCTTAATTAGAACATTGAATGCACAATTAATAAGCCTTACAATTTGTAATCCTAATTTGAAGCCATACGAGGGAGTTTAGGGCTTGGCGGTTTTATGATTTCAAGTGAGATCTTTTTGTCCTTGTGTTCCGTTAAAACTGAATATGGAGCTATATTATGTGTGTGTGATGAGTTTGTGAACTTTAAGGGTTATAAGCATATGTGATATTGTCTAATGGAACCTATATAAGATGTGTATTAATTGGATTTAGAAGGGATAAAGAGGTGGGTCGTTTTCTGTCTTGCATTCTATGCTGTCCAGAATTTAGGTCAAATTGAATGAGGTGAAACTTTATGATACCAACATATTTTTGTATTATTATTGAGTCTAAAATTAATTTCATGAAGTTTACTTTCTGTATATCAAATTTCGCAGTCATTGGAGGTCGGGAGAGTAGTTTTTTTATTTTTGGGTCATAAGTTGTCAAACCTGAGAATCTAAGTCTGAAAATCAGTCGATATTTTTGGTTTTTAATTTTCAAACCATAAGGAGTTAAGAGCTCTCCTTTTTTAGGGGTGATCTTTGGGATATGTATGACTTCCTTAAATTTTTGTATATTTTTCTGAAGTGGCAAAATGGGTTAATTAAAGACAAACTTTCTGTATGTATGTGCAGTTAACTTTCTGGGTAGGTCTGGAAAGATGATTTTTGAAACAGTACTTGTACTTTGTAATAAAATATATAAAATTTTTGAAGATACTAAACAAATAGGAGAATCACAGATAATTATTTCAGATTTTTTGGAGCTTAATTGGCAGGCCTGAAAAATCATAAGAAACTAAGTCAGATTTGCATTATAAAACCCAAAATATGTTTTGGCACACTTAAATCTTAAGTAAATTAATTATTGATTTGAAACACATATAAAACCTATGTATTAATCACTTAACCTAAGTAAACCCTAATATGATAATGTGGTTAATAATGAGTAATAGAATCCGTTATGACATTAATGAGCTAATAGGTATATTATGAACCCTAATTCGTGTAGATTCGTTGAAGAAGACGTGACATTGTTTCCTTGTGTTCATTCATTCATTTGCTTTTCTTGCTTTGCATAAGGTACAGATATTCCTTCCTTTTTCAGTAAGGGCATCCATTGGTATTGTTATTCGTTATTGCTATTGATATCCGTTCTGTTATCTGATTGATACTCGTTTTGATATTTGATTTTCTATCTCATTCTGATATTCGTTGGTTATCAGTTTGATACGATTCAGTTCAGTATTTGATATGATATGTTTCGGTTCAGTATTTGATATGATTGATTTGATATAATTATGATTATGATTTCTCTTGTATTTCCCAGCTTCTGTATCTGTATTCCTAGCCATGGAGGTACCATGGCCAGGTCATTGAGGCACCGGTGGCATGACACTTTCTGTAGAGGTGTTATTGATCCACGGCGTCCCCTTCTGTTCTATTATGATATTTGTGCACATTGGCCATTATGATATGTGTATATACCTGTCACGAGCAGGTGTATATATATGATTTTTTTTGCAGGGGGCGTATGGATGCATCCTAGGGAATCCGTATCTGTATCTTGTGATTGGTTGATGTATGTTCCTACACCCCATCACATTTTGGTACATTGGAGTCTGCAACTCCTTGTACAACTTTGGAATTGACGGTATATGATTTGTGATATGATTGTGATATGATTATTTGGCCTATTCATGTATCATGTTTAGGCAGTTGGGCAATGCACTCCGATCCTATATTGACTGATATTTATTATGCACTCTAATTTATTATCTGATTTATATTCGTTTCTTATTCTGTTTCATCTGACATTTTCTCAGCAGGCTCTTTCCCTTTCCTTGATTTGGCATCATTTGATTCGTTATTCGCTTGATTATCGTATTTTCAGTTATTTGTTTATATCTGTTCATTGGGCTTTTTAAGCTCAGCCGCATTTCTTTTCCTGCGGCAGGTTTTAGGTTGGACGCTGGGGATTGAGTGAAGTGTGCATAGGAGCTCTTAGTGGACCACCCTAAAGGTAGATCCCATTTTGCATTTGGATTAGACTATTGATTTATCTACAATTTAGATTTGATTCTGATTTGTATTCTAGTTTGATAGTCTGTATGATTTAGACTTATTATGTCCTTAGTTTCATTTTGAACTTTTGTAACCTTAGTATTTATAAAAGTCTTCCGCTTGCGTTTGTTCTGTTGACACCATAATGTGGCATTTTGACTCTTGTTGGGTTAGGGGATTACACTCTCGTTATAAAATCATTTTGAGTGAACTAATGTTCAAAAATTTTAAGTTCTTGAGTGGGTTAACTTTTAAGGACATAAAATATTTTGTTTGCACATAAAGACTATGAAATATCTTTTTGGCAAACTTTGTTGAAAGCAGTTGCTAAAAGTTGGTATTTTTGGGTTGAAATCTTTTCATTTGTCAAAGGAATTTTTCAAATAGAAAAAAGTTTCATTTTTGAAAAGTTTGAGTTGTGTACCGATGTATACACAAGTCGTTTGAAAACACGAGTTTGTTGTTTTGAAATCTTTTTGGATGTTTTATATTCGTTTCCTTTATTAAAATATTTCATGTTTAAGTACGAGTTCTAAGCTAAAATATTAGAAGTCATTTTTAGTTTTGTAAAATTTAAAAGATTTTTGACAATCTAAAAAATTTGAGTAAATTTTTCAAAAAACAAGAAGATTTCTCTTCGTTTTCTTTTTACCAAAGAATGCACTGAATGAGTACAAAATTCTCTTTTTTGAAGTACGAGTTACAGTCTGTCATTTAACTGCAAGTCATTTTAAAGTCCTTGTTTTGAAATCTTTTTCGAGGTGATGTACCCGGACTTTCTTTTAAAAGATTTCACGTTGAAGTGCGAGTCATACACTGTTATATGTGCTTAAGTCATAATGAAAAAAATAAAAATAAAAACTATTTTTGATTTTTTGAATTTTTGAATCTTTTGATGATTTTGTATTTTTGTGGTTTTCTATTGTTTTTGGATTTTTCAAACTTTTATATTTTGTTTTTATGGGTTTTTCAAATTTTATATTTTGTTTTTCAAAAATATTTATAGATAAGCGAAGTCTTTTGATTTTGAAAAATCTTAAAATGATTCGAGAAGACTCTCTAACTTTTCTGGAGTTAGGCTTCGCATCCCAATTCGATAAACTAGATACTTGAACCTTTCTTTTGGAAGGGCTTTAGTAAATAGATCTGCGAGTTGGTATTCAGTCCTCACGAAATATAATTCTACAGTACCCTATTCCACATGCTCTTTGATGAAATGGTAACGAACTGCAATGTGTTTTGTACGTGTGCGCATCCAAAGTTATAATAACCTAAAATGTGGATTCTAAAAATCCGTTATTAACTTGAACCTTAAACCCGAATTGTAACCTAAATAAACAAAAGCTATAATATGAGAACTACCAAATACTCAAAATCCTATAATATGAGCTATATAGGAATCAACATATGCATGCTATACTCATAATATGTCACACGTCTAAATGTATACACATAGGGCTGAATTTTATTTTAAAAATTGTACACTACTTGAAGCATGTGAAGATGTCTAGATACATTTGCATTCAAAATGAAGATTTGGTCTTGTGGTGATCCCCTTTTACTCGGCCTACTTCCATCTCCAATTCCTTTATTTATCTGCCATAATAACCAAATATACAACAACATTAAAACACTCCAAAAACCCTAAAAACAAATCCAGTCGACCGCCCTTTTGTTGATAGATTGCGAGAGGTAAAAAGGTGGTGCAAAGGAGGTGTAAAGGACACACAAAGGCTGTGTTGATCGTGGGTCTATACCAGGTTTGAAGGGAGTTTTGTTTGGTTCGAACCAGGCTGTGGTCTTGAGTTCATTATTCTTGTTTTTGTCCAGTTCTAATCGACCCCAAGGTATATATACCACTCCTGATCTTAATTGCTCGACATAAATACACACAAGATGTTAATATTGTAACCTAAAACAAGGCTGTGTCAACTTATAAAGACTGATACGAATGAAGGGAAATATTGTCGCATAAAATGATACACATGCAAGGTTTATAGAATGCATAAAATAATGAAAATATATAGGTCGACATATATGGTTTAATCTGCTATAGAATCAGGGTATAGGAGCCATGAAATCTGGTCTAGGAACATATGTTTGGATCACTAAAGTACAACATGGAACCTGGGAATTTAACTTATGAAATGTTGGAATCTATATGTCGACATAAGGGTTATAAGTGGCTGTTTCTAGTCAGTGTTTACGAGCTCATAAATATGGAAATCCATTGCATGAAATCATGATATATAAAAGGGTCGATATAGGGACTGTATGCATGTGAAATTAGATCTTTTTGATACATAATAAACCTGGATAAATGGTGCATGAAAAGATAGGATATGGTCACATAAAATGATGGGTGATATCATGTATCGATATGAGTTTAATAGGGCTAACAGGAATCAGGTTTGCATGCATGTAAATTGAATCTGTGTTGCACTTAAAACCTGGGATTCTATTCGTGAAAATAAAATAGAAGATTTGCATACATGTGTATGGGTGTTAATAGGTCAAGTATAGGGCTGTAAACTGGTTGTTATACGTATAAGAAATAGAAAATGCATGCATGTATAAATATAATTTAATGAGGTCAAATAGAATGGAAAGAATAGGGCTGCAATAGGATTGTGTTTGTGTGTTGAAGGGGCTGGTTGTCTGGGTGCATATGTGGGTCAAATGGACTAGAAAAAAGTGTGGTTGTGTGTGTGTTGTAAATGTGTTGTATGGTCTAAAACCTGGAAATAATACGCATGAGATGATAGAACTTATATGGGTCGATGTTAGGTTAATTTGGCTATTAAAAATTAGACTTACATGCATGATAAAGTAGATCTATAATACACTTAAAACCTTGAATTTATATGTGGGAAAGGGAAGATTGCATGCATGTTGTAGGGTCATAGTAATGTAGGCCAAGAAAGGTAAATGTGGAGCTTGTTTAGTTTGTTATTTGACTGGATCTACACACACTCCTTGCGTTAGATAGATACTTTGAATGATGCTTAGTCTAGCACGCGGAATTTACTAGCTTGCACTTTAGAAGATTTATTTGTATGATTTGTATGTAACAGTGAATGAACAATGAAAACAATAATTCAACTTCAACGATTCAATATTATTAATGAATAATACGAGTACTCTTAATTAGTACTAGGGTTTACAACCTTGAATCTTATCAAAAACTCGATATCTATATATCCCTTAACCTTCACCTAGGAGATCCTTTTATAGACTAAGGATTCCTTTACAAGATAACTATCACCTAATCGTATAAGATATACACAATATCTTTTCTATAATTATCTTTTACAAAAACATAAACCGTACTAACTTCTTCATATAACCGTACTAACTGTTCTTGTCTTCAAAACTCATCAGCAGTACTAATTTCCACATTCAGCCGTACTAACTGCTTAAGCTTAATTCCTAACAATCCTCCCCTAAACTTATGATTTCTTCCCAAATTACTAAGTTTCTTCAAATTAAGCTTCATCTCCTATATGAGGGGGATTCTTCCAAACACCTTTCATAACTGTCTCTTACTACTGATCTTTCTTTGTTCTGCAAGGTTGAAAATCTTTGTTACCAACAGATCTGCCATTTCAGAATCTTCTTCAACCCTCAGTTTTGTATATATCATAGACATTAAAACACTTGATCTGAGTGGATAATCCTTTTCCACTAACATATAGATTTCTATGCCATCCTTAGTAGAAACTCTGTGCACTCCACATGTTTCAAACAACTTCCAAGAGACATCTTCAACTTGTGCTTGAAATCTCCACATTGATTCTCCACTATCAGGTTCATAAATCCTTTTCAGCTGCACCCATAACTCTTTATCTTTGTCTTCAAGTGGATCTTGAACTCTGAATCTTTCTTTGACTAAGCTCCACAACTGATTAAGATCTTCCTTATCAAAACCTTTTAGTAGATCTTCAAACAGCTTGTATCTCTCAGTAATACCTCCAAGTCTTATGATCTTCCATCCCATCATCCTTCCATCAGTGAAAACTTCCCAGCCAATGATAGGATATTTGACTTCTAATGGTTTGATATTTGTAGACTCTGGAACTATCACCATCATATTCTTGATTTGCTCATTGGTCAATCCTTCTTCACCAGACTTCAACTTCTTTGCAATATCAGATTCCAGAACTTCTGGTTCTCTTTTCTTTCTCTTTGTAGCATCCTTCTTGTCTGAAGTATTCAGTCTTGCATATGTCTCATAGAAAGCCTTTTCTATCTCAGCATCTGTCTTTCCAATGAAATCACTCATCTTGTCGTTCCAAGTAGCTTCTTTATTCTTTGACAAGATGAATTCTTTAAGTTTCTCTGACTTTTCTTCTTCACTTAGATCTTCATCTCTAAGAATCATCATTGCTTGAGCTCTTATAATGAAATCAGAATCTAACAGATATTGTAATTGTTCATTGAAGATTTCTTGATCAACATCTTCAGATCTTGTTCTCTCCATGAATTCAGCTATGTTTCTTACATCATCTGCAGCCAACTTCCTTGCTAATTCTGCATCTTGAGCTATCTGAGCTTGTTCATCAGCTAAATCCTTGTCTAAAATCTCTCTTGCTACCTTTGCATCAAAGTCTATTTGAGCCTGAGTTCTTGGTTTTGTTTTCTTGAGCCTTTCTAGTACTTGAGCAGCTTCTTGTTCTTGAGCAGCTTCTTCTAGTGTCATAGGCTTTTTACCCTTATCTTCCCTTTTTCTAGCATATTCCTCTTCAGCCGTAGTATCACCAGTTGGAACTGTCTCATGCTCTGTATCAGCAGTTGGAACTTCTTCAGCTTCTTGAGTACCAGTCTGAACTGCTTCATGTATCTCCGTAGTTTCTTCTATTTCCATATCAACATTACCAGAACCCATATCAAATTGTTCTTCTTCTTCATCATTTTGCCTCCCCTGAGAACCTGATCTATCTCTCTTGCCTTTATCTGATTTCCTCCCCTGTTTGGGAGAATCACCACCATCACCATCAGAATCATCTGAGTCATCATCATCAGAAGAATCCAAAACTACCTTTTCCTTTTTCTTCTTTAACTGCTCTTCAAGTTTCTTCACCCTAAGAGTCAATCTGGAGTAGACCTCGGCAAAATTCTTTTTGTGAGCTTTGAGTTCCTCATTGTTCTTCTTTAGCTCCTCCTCCAAAGTTTCAACCTTGTCAACTAGCTTGGTACACAATTCCATCAATTCAGTATGTGAAGTACTACCCTCATCACTTCTAGCTGTGTTACCTGCTAAGAGAGGTGAATCATGGGGAAAGGATCTAGGAATCTCTCTGGGTGTTTCCCTTCTCCTATAAGTGATGTGAATTTGGGATGTTTGGGTCCTTTCTGGAGCCGAAATAGATGTGTAATGGGGATCAGTTGGTGGTACTGAACCTTCACCCACTTCAGTTTGAAGTATTTTAGGAAACAATGGAACTACTACTCCATTAAAAAGCCTACTAACCATAGCCATGTTTTGAAAAACTTTTGATTGAAGGCTAGGAGTAGCAAAATTTTCTGTTGGTTTTGTAAGCATGTATGTCTTTTTATTCAAAAGAGTTTGAACAAATCTTGGATACGTTAGAAACTTGGTTTTGCTGTTGACATTTGATGCCATACCCTCAAAAATAAATTTTGAAAAATTAAAAACCTTGTTTTTAGACAAACAAATGAGAGCAATAGCAATATTGCTACTGAACTGCTCCCAAGCAGTCTTTTTAGGACTTAAACAATGTAAAAGGGTATGTATCAAAAATCTCCATTGAGGAGAGAAACATCCTTTTTGAAAAGTTAATTTGTGTTCGGATGTATCATACCCCATTTTGGTAAGTTCTTGCCATATTTCAGTGTTGTGCATAGTGTGGATACCATCTGAGTCTTTTAATTTAAGATGTCTCCTAAGTATAGACTCGGTAACAACAAAAGATACACCATCTACTTCAGAATGAATTTCTAAGTCTCCATTTTCACTAGTCAAGACAGTAGCATTCTGCCAGAACTGTGTGATGTGAGAGACATAAAGAGTAGGAGAAACGGTTAGAGCATACCTTATGTGAGAGTGGTTTAGCAAGTCCACAATCTCATAAAATTTTGGTCCATCTCCTTCCTCTGTTTTCTCTAGAAACGCAACCTGATTGTGACGCTTAACAAATTCCAAATTAACCATTTGTATTGATGAAGAGTGAAAGATTATAGCAATAAGATGATCGTTTAGAGTGGAATTGAAGTTTTATGCAGCTAATTGGGTTTTTATAGATACTGTTAGGGTTTTGAGAATTTTGCGAACGAGATAAATTATCTTGTGAAATATATTAAATCAATTTATGGTAAAAAGATAATTATCTCAAGAAAAATCCCTATAAGTATGCTTCAGAATAACGGTTTAACCCCAACGGCTAGAAATTAATTACTGGCAGATTTTTACAACGGCTAGTTGAGCCGTACCAACTTTTAACGAACAGTACAAACTGCTGGAAAATTTTTATTGAGCCGTATGAACTTATTGAAAAGTTTTAAAATACCATGGCTCAAATATAGTTTTTAGCAAACTATCAGCTATCAACGGATTTGATTAGTCTTTACCAATAGCCGTTTGCTTTGGACTAGCCAACTCTTCACAGTTAGATATGGTGAGCTGATAACCATACAATTTTTGGTAAATTGTCAACCATCAACGGATTTGAGAAGTCTTTACCAGATACCGTTTACTCTGGACTAGTTGATTCTTATGTGGGTTAGACATGGTGAACCAATTACCATTTGTTGTGTGCACAGATAACACACTCAGCTCCAAATCACCATATAGTCCAAAACATATTAACTCCTTGGTGCTTTTCATCCAAATCCTGCAAGTGTTAGTCCAAAAACAAAGAAACAAGCCACAAAGAACTTGTCTCACAATATAAAAGTATATGACTAACATTGCACTCAAAAAGAAAAATTAATTTCCTTGTGGAACCCAAGCCAAAACAGACTTAGGCTTTCCTCTTGCATCAACATAATTCATTCTTTTCAAAACAATTTTAGCACCATTGGGTTTGATGGGTCTCCAAACCCAAAATGCTGATGCATTCACTCCAGTACCCATATTTCCCTTAGCAGTGTTTTTATTAACACTAGTACCAATTACTCTGCTAGCAGTTGGAACTGCTGGCTTGGTAGTTGTTACCTTGGGTTTCCAAACTTGGTTTTTCACTACTTCTCTGTGATAAAAGGTTCTGTTGCCAATCTTTTGTGCTGGTTTAAAAACTATTTGTGCACCTTGAACTGTTGGCCTTGGGTGAACAGGTCTAATAGGTCTGACAGTTTGAACTGCTGGTCTATCAGTATGAACTTCTCTTGGTCCAGACCTCAAAAGAACTGACCTGGGTATCATCTTAGCATTTGTAGGGTGAGAAGGAGGTCTTACTGAGTTCACCCTAGGGGTTGAATACCTGGTTACCCATTTATCACAAAAGGCTGCAAGATGGTCAAAGCTACCACAAGAGTAACAAGCTTTCCTATAGCAGACAAAATCATCACCTAGTTGGTGAGATTTGAGGTCATTCCAATTCCCTTGGTTACCTCTGGGCTTGTTTGTGGTTCTATACATTTCTGCATACCTAACTGTTGGTCTAAAAGGTTTAGCATTTGATCTAGGCCTAACAGTCTCAGTTTTAACCATCTTTGGAACTTTTGGTTCCTCCACCTTAACACTAATAGGCTTAACCTCAGCCTGATCATCCTCATCATCAGAAGTCCAGTCCTCAATGGTTGGAGCATCTGAGTCCTTAGCTGAGGACACCTTATCCTCAGAAAGTGAAGCATCACTTGCACTCTCATACACAGGTTTATCAACTACATTCTCTTTAGGTTGAGGACCATACTTAAGCTCAGGTAGTTGAAATTCTGGAAGTCCTGTGTATTCTAGGTCTATGCCTGGTGGTGTTGGAATTCCTCTATAGGGAGGTGGAACTAACTTATAACCTAGGCCTGACTTAGCTTTATTGAGGATCTGACACTCAACAATCTTACTAACACCCTGAGTTGCAAATTCTAGTGTGTCAAAAGTCATTTGAATGTTCTGATTTGCTTTCTTAGCCTGATCCAGCTCATGTTTTAACACACTAATCTCATTTTCTCTAAACATTAAGTCTCTCTTAAGAACAGCTACAGTATCACTAAAGGTAGACTCATTTTCCTTAAAGTGTACTATCTGTTCTTCTAATACAGCTAAAGCCCTCTTATGATTAGCTAAATTAAAACTGGTTTAGGTTAGCTCTATTCTCTGTGCATCATATCTATTCTTAAGGGTTTCTAGATCTTTTAATGCTTCACAAGATTTAGAACACTTAGAAACTTGTACCTCAGAGTCTGAAAATGCCATGAGAGCAATCTCTGTAGATGCTTCTGCTTCCTCCTCTGCAATCTAACTCTAGTCAAACCCTAAGCCATCAATGGCAACCATGGCTTTTGAGCTTGAATCAGTAACCTCCACAACCCTTGACTTGCTTCCATATCCTCTGCTCTTTCCATCTTATTGTCTTGGCAGTCTGCACTCCCTTGAATAGTGACCTTTCTTGTGACAATTAAAGCACTCAATCTTTGACTTATCATACCCAGCCACATCATTGCTGTTTATGACAATCTTCTTGCCAGTCTTCTTCAAGAATCTTTTAGCTCTTAAGCTGAGAAGAGAGAGCTGCCACTTGATATCCATCTCTTCAATGTCATCTTCATCAATCTCTTGAAGATCTCCATAAGTCAACATAGTACCATTGTGTTGTGTAGTAAGGAAAGCACAATAAGTGTCTTAAGTCAAAAGTCCATTAGTACTGCTAACAGTACCACTGTTAGAGTTAGCAGTACCAACTGCTCCAGCAACTTGCACTTCATCTGCTTGACTTGATGTACTGGGAGTTGACACAAAGGCCAAATTTCCAGAACTTGAGCTTGAGCTTGATCCAGCAGACTTCTTCACATCTTTTTCTACTATTTTGAAGTTGCTATAAAGGTCCATCAGATCCATAGAATCAATATATGGCTTATTCTTCCATACAACCACATGCATGGACCATTCTGATGGTAGACTCCTTAGGAATTTTGAGTTGAGATCTTCTTTTGGCATCTCAATTCCTAGAACAGCAAGCTGACTCACTAGTTTCTGCAGTCTATTAAACATATGATCTAGTGACTCATTGCTTGTAGCAGAAAAGTTCTCAAATTGTTGCTTAAGAAGAGTCTTCTGAGTTTTCTTGGTGGCATCATTCCCACCATATCTTGCAACAATGGCTTCAAAGAGAGTTTTAGCACACTTGTATTTACTGAAGTTTAGTAATTGATCATTGGGGATTGACATTAGCAGCATGCTCCTTGCTTTAACATCATTCTTATGCTGAGCCTTCTCTTCAGTAGTCACTGGCTTGGTTTGCACAGTTGTCTTAGTCTTACCGTCAACCGAAGTGGAAGTGGATGGAGGTTTGAACGAGTTCCCATCTTCTATGATCTCCCAAAGTGCATAATCCTACACTTGAAAGAATTGTTCAACTCTTAGTCTCCACATATCGAACTCATTGGGTTTAAGCATTGGTAGCTTAGCAGCAATGTTGGTTTGACTTGTAGTTGTCTCCATGTCCATCTTCTTCTTAAACAAATTCGTCTGGATCTTCTAAAACAAAGTATCAGGAACCTGTCTCTGATACCACTTGACCGGATCTACATACACTCCTTGTGTTAGATAGATACTTTGAATGATGCTTAGTCTAGCACGCGGAATTTACTAGCTTGCACTTTAGAAGATTTATTTGTATGATTTGTATGTAACAGTGAATGAACAATGAAAACAATAATTCAACTTCAACGATTCAATATTATTAATGAATAATACGAGTACTCTTAATTAGTACTAGGGTTTACAACCTTGAATCTTATCAAAAACTTGATATCTATATATCCCTTAACCTTCACCTAGGAGATCCTTTTATAGACTAAGGATTCCTTTACAAGATAACTATCACCTAATCATATAAGATATACACAATATCTTTTCTATAATTATCTTTTACAAAAACATAAACCATACTAACTTCTTCATATAACCGTACTAACTGTTCTTGTCTTCAAAACTCATCAGCAGTACTAACTTCCACATTCAGCCGTACTAATTGCTTAAGCTTAATTCCTAACATTATTCCATGTGTATAAAAGGGTGTGTCGTGGTGTGTATGGACTGGAAAAGAAGTTGTGTGTAGGTGTTAAGTGTGTTGAGTTTATGGTCTGTTACACAATGGAAATTAGTGTCGAATGGTGTTATGGGCTGGGAAATAGGAGTGTGTTGTGTATGTCGTATAGGCTGGTGAAAGGTGTGGTATTATGTGCATGAAATAGTGTCGAGTCGAGAGTGTATAGCACCATCGAAACATGGTTCGACATTGGGTATATGTGGTGGTTCAAATATGTTGTTTGGGGTTGTTTTGGTCTCGGCAAAAAGGATTAACGAAAGGGACGAAATGGTTGTGTTGTGATTCAATTTTAAAAAGAAAAAGTAAGGTAGGGTAGGCGTATATAAGTGGGTATATTATGTGTTGAATTCATGGCTAACATATAAATTGATCATACATTTATATAATTTACATAATAGACCCTAAACTATTATAAGTTGTCATATTTAACCCTAAATTATTATATTGAACATAATAGACCCTAAAGTTAATTAAATTGTTATTTGTAAACCTAAATCGGGAAACTTACTAATTATGAAAACCTTCTAAAAATAGAAAGTTTCTTAAAATAGAAAGAAACCCTAAATATGGAACTGAATAACTATACGCAGTAAAATGAGCTTATAAGTAATACGTGATCATTAATTTGTATAGGTTCTGTGAAGAAGGAGTGATTCCTGTTTCGGTGTGCTTTCCGGTTTGGTTGATTTGCTTTGGATAAGGTACATATATTATACCCTTTTTCAGTAAGGGTTCTGATCTCATGGCTTTCTCGATCCTTAACTTTGATTATTTACTTTGACATGATCCCATTTGATATAAGCCATTGCTATGATCCCTTTGATATGATTCAGTTGCTATCCATTCTGTTATGATGATCTGTTTATTATCTCATTGATTGAGAATTTGTTCAGTTGATATGCCTTTGTTGATTATGCTATGATTGCTTATTATGGATAGCTTTGTTCTGTTCTGTTCTGTTGCCCGAGCTAACTAGCCATGGAGGTACCATGGCCATGTCATTGAGGCACCTATGGCATGAAACTTTCTGTGGAGGTGTGATTGATCCATGGCGTTCCCTTCTGTTATGATTATATGATTATTTGCACACATGGCCATTATGTTATATATATGCATAGTCTAGTACTTGTATATATATTCTGTTTCAGGGATCATATGGATGCATCCTAGGTATATGTGATTGATATGGATATGATTTGATACGACTTAGTGACTGGTTTGTACATGCTTTGTACCCCATTTCACTTCTGGTACTTGAGAGGTCTCCCCTCCTTGTACACTTATACTATGACAGGATTATGTGACTAAGCATGTGGTATGCTTTCTGAGCTCGATGGGCATTTCTATTATGTTTTGTTCTGTTCAGTTATATGATGATTATTCTCTGATGGATTGTTGTGACTTTATTATGATTTTTTTTCTGCATTGTTGCTCTAATTATATGATATCTTGTTCGGCAGTTTCTTTTGCTTCTGTTGCCTACTCATTTTGATTCAGTTATTTATTTCCGTTATATCTGTTCACTGGGCTTTTTAAGCTTAACCGCGTTTCTTTTCCATGCGGCAAGTAATAAGCGGGATGCTGGGCATGAGTGATGAGAGTAGGAGCTTAGAAGACCTACCATGTTTAGTTTTCCCCATTGTTGGATGATGTTTAGACTTATGTTTGGATATTTCCTTTCATTTCATTTGATGTCGTTTACACTTTGGAAGTTGTAAGTTGGAAGTCATGATGTTCTTGACTTTACTTTATTTGTGAAGTCTTCCGATTGCATTTATTTTATATGTTCTGATAGACACCATAATGTGGCATCTTGACCAAGGTCGGGTTGAGGTGTTACAAAAGTACTTGAGCACAACATGCCAATAGAGATACATACTTAGCTTTTGCAGTGGAAAGTGCGGTACATTCTTGTTTCTTTGAAGACTAGCTTACTAGTTTTTCTCCCAGGAATTGAGCTCCTCCAGATGTACTTTTTGCTGTGTCTCTACAACCTGCATATTCAGCATCTGAAAAAGCCATGAGATTGAATCCAGATCCATTCGGATACCAAATACCCATGTCGACGGACATACGAAGGTATCAAAATATTCTTTTTACCTCTTTGAGGTGATTCTCTGTAGGCTTTGCCTGAAATCGCGCTAATAAACATACAACAAAATGAATATCTGGTCTATTGGCTATTAGATAGATGTCACAACCCGTAATTTTAGGTCATTTTCCGAACCCCGACGATTCACTATTCATCAGTCACTATTCATCATTTACTATTCACCGATCACTATTCATCGTTTTACTATTCATCATTTTCGGAGTCAATTTGAGATTCTGAGAAGCGTTCGGAAATTTTACTATTCACGTGACACTATTCATTCCCGGAGAAAACTTACTATTCATGTTCATTCATTCATGTCATCGTAAACGTAGTTTACGGGTATTCATATTCGCGTAACCGGATGGGTTTAGCTGCGAATTCATGCGTCATTAGTAGGGACGCTGCATACGGACTAGGAATAGTCTACATATCATCATAATGACATTTTCATACTATTCCACTCGTAGGGTTATTAAATTAACACTTTTATTACATTTGACGTTTTACGTATAATTAAATTTAATTAAAACGTTAACGCGCGATCAATAAATGTGACTAACACGTCCGACAATCCCCACGAAGGTCCCGACATGCTTTTACACCTCTTATAACATCATAAAGATTATAAAATTCATTTACTTGGTATTTTGGAAGTTTACGTTTTCCAGTTCAGCGTTTTACGCGAATTACGCGTTTTAAACCCGCGTTTCCAGTTTTAACTGCGTTTAAGCAACCCGATGAAACTTACCATTCATTTCACATTTTCTTATGGAGTATTTTGACAAGTTTAGTCATTATTTCAAGTTTCATATTTTTACGATACCCGGAATTACGTTTCGCGACTTAACTATTTACGTTTAGTGATTAACGGAACCAAAACTCACTCCGTAAAAACAAGATAACATCACAAACTCACCAATCTTATCCAAGAAGCCTCCTAGGCGTTTTTATTAGTCAACAAGTCAAAGAAATGGAAGCTTACAAGGAAAGTCTTAAGCATGTGCAAGATTTTATACTTAATCCTTTAATATTACCTAGATATTTCCACATAAAGCATAAAGTCTTCATCCTTTCCATTTCCTTTGATGGGGAACGACCCAAAACAGCTCCAAGACCATCTCCATTGATTTTTTCAAGATCAAGGTTCATCCAAACTCACTAGTGTGTTTTGCAAAGGGTTTGAAGTGTTTGTTCCATGGTTTCACTAAGTTTCTTTCATCCTTTTCACTAAACCCACCAAGTAAGCTTCAAGATCACTTGTTGATCTTTCCATACTTACATTTTTCTAGTTTCATGTTGTTTATTCTAGATCTACATGCATATGCAAGCTATACCACTCCATTTACATTTATTTAACTTTTGAGCCATAGAGATGGGTTATAGGTAAATCCTTGGTAGATTAACTTGATGGATGATGTTTAGGAACCCATGACACCCTAAGAAGGTGTATGGTAGGATTTGGGTTGATTTGAAGTTGTTTGGTTGGTTTTTAGACAAGTTAGTAACTAGGAAAACCAAGTTTTGACACTTATAGAAAGTTGCTGTCCATTTTTGCAAAACGTGGTAAAATCAGTGGGTTTTGGGTAATTTTTGACCAAAGATTTAGAAAATAAATCCCGAGATGAAACTATGGCCGAAAGTTTGGATAAAAACGAGTTAATAACGAAGGAGATATGATTTTCCGAAGTTAACGACGAAAACTATTTTTCTGAAAATCCTTTGCTGATGAACAGTTGTCGCGGGCTGTTTTGGGCATAAAACTTGATCTAGCCGTCCCGACTTATCAAAAATATGTTAGTACGTTGTCCCACGATTCCGGGGATGTAAAGAACATAGAAAACGAGCTAATAACGAACAATATACACGCGTTTAAACATCGATAATTCCTACTAATTTTTGACAGCTTTTTAATGGAAATGTAATTACGTACTAGAAACTATATTTTTCAAGTAATAACCATGGAGAGCCGTATCTCTTACCCGTTGGAACACGTACGATCAAAGGTTTATTAACGCGACTATTATGAGACATACCAAGGTTTTCAAAACGCCAAGACTAACACGAACGTTTTATACATTTCATTATACGACTAGTTTTGCAAGCCTAGTATGGGCATATTTTCCTAAGTTATGGCAACGCTATAACTCAACGCTAACACTTATTCTTAAGCTTCGAGTGGTATAGGCTTCATGTGCATATGCATTCATCTCACACCTCATAATCTAAGTGAATCATATCATTCATTCATATTAGGTCGCGGTTAGAGAATCGTGCCTCATTTCAGTGTATCCACTTTTGTCATCGTAGCTATCGCACCAGGTGAGTTTCATAGCCCCACTTTTACTCATTTTAACTGCTTTATAAACTCTTTGGGGGAGATACATGCTTAAACTGTTTGCTATTACTCTAAACAACTTTACTCATATGCTATGCTATACTTTCATACTATTAAACATATTGCGTAAATCTTGATTGTGTATTCTTGGATTCTTATACTTTGGGAAATGGCACCCAGTAAACATACATACATACATACTTCCAGTGGCTCCAGATTAAGTTGCTGGATGACTACTGAGACTCTCCAGTGGCTCCAGATTAAGTTGCTGGATGACTACTGTGACTTTCCAGTGGCTCTAGATTAAGTTGCTAGATGACTACTGTGACTTTCCAGTGGCTCCAGATTAAGTTGCTGGATGACTACTGAGACTATCTAGTGGCTCCAAATTAAGTTGTTGGATGACCATTAGCTTTGATAACTGTTGTGATAAACTTATACTTGTTTTACTCATACTATATGTTAGCAGTGGGTTGTAAACACACAGGTTGCGAGTCTTGTATGGCCAGGGCTTGGAACTGAGTGGATTTACAATGCCTTTGCTGGGAAATCTTAATCCAATGCAAATTCATTTTACACTAAACTCTATGAACTCACCAACCTCGTGTTGACACTTTAGCATGTATTCTCAGGTATTAAGCAAAGGCACGCTACTGGAGGTTTTGGCAGGGCACGGCATGGTCATAGAAGACTCTGATATTCATAAGGGACCGTTTTAAACGATATTTTCAAGGGCCTAATTCCGCACTACTTTTTACAATGTAAATCAACCTTTTTGTTAAACTATGTTATTCTAAATGATTGAGTTGAAAACCGTTCTTTGCACTTGTGTTGTGATACCAATTGAGTTGCACCCCAGCTACATGTATGCTTCCGTTGGACCCGATTTTGGGGGTGTGACAGATTGGTATCAGAGCCTAGGCTATAGAGAATTGGGTAATTTTAAAACCTAAACTATAGCTACTTTTACGAAAACTTAACCCTATGACCGCCACGTGCCTGCCTGCCAAGCTGATGCCTCATTTGTGGTTTGTTGCTGACATATTTAATGAGATTTATATCTTATTGCCAGATAGATTATACTCACTTATTCTCGTTGATTACTATGATTGTCTTACATATAAGGGTGCATACATATCATACACGTCACAGCGTTACACCTCTTCCTTACGTAGTTTATCATTCGGCCTCAAGCCTGATCACATGCCTTAGTCATTTGAACCACCCTTTACATGTGAAGGACATAGTATTAGTATAACTAAGCTGAGTATTCCAAAATTCATTAAACCTCGGTGGAATATAGACTGGTCATCTATATTCGACCCGGGACAGTGGGACATAGCCTGACCACCTATGTTCGACTCAGAGATGAATTTTGCAATACTGAGAGTAGTTATAATGGAATTATGTCCGGATTGATTTGATCGGTGTAAGCAATTCCAATATCGAGCCAATCTTTCAAAAGACCTCATTTCAGGATGTTGAATCCATTATTTTTGGCAACTTGTTTCCTAGCTTGATCTAGTGACAGTTCTTGTTTGATGAGTTGCGAAAATCAAGCTAAGATCCAAGTTGTTACCCCAGCCGATTCAGTTTAATCTCATGACAGTTCTTGTTTGATGAGTTGTGAGATTAAATCTGAATCGACAACCTAAACCGATTTAGCCTAATCCCATGACAGTTCTTGTTTGATGAGTTGTGGGATTAAGTAAAAATCGGTTACCTTAAGATCTTTTGGGGACTACGCTCGATAATGGGAAAGTTTACACCCATCAAACCCGACCAGGAGAACATACGTACGTAGACGAACGAGCTAAACTTCGGGACGAAGTTCCTTTTAGGGTGGGAGACTGTCACAACCCGTAATTTTAGGTCATTTTCCGAACCCCGACGATTCACTATTCATCAGTCACTATTCATCATTTACTATTCACCGATCACTATTCATCGTTTTACTATTCATCATTTTCGGAGTCAATTTGAGATTCTGAGAAGCGTTCGGAAATTTTACTATTCACGTGACACTATTCATTCCCGGAGAAAACTTACTATTCATGTTCATTCATTCATGTCATCGTAAACGTAGTTTACGGGTATTCATATTCGCGTAACCGGATGGGTTTAGCTGCGAATTCATGCGTCATTAGTAGGGACGCTGCATACGGACTAGGAATAGTCTACATATCATCATAATGACATTTTCATACTATTCCACTCGTAGGGTTATTAAATTAACACTTTTATTACATTTGACGTTTTACGTATAATTAAATTTAATTAAAACGTTAACGCGCGATCAATAAATGTGACTAACACGTCCGACAATCCCCACGAAGGTCCCGACATGCTTTTACACCTCTTATAACATCATAAAGATTATAAAATTCATTTACTTGGTATTTTGGAAGTTTACGTTTTCCAGTTCAGCGTTTTACGCGAATTACGCGTTTTAAACCCGCGTTTCCAGTTTTAACTGCGTTTAAGCAACCCGATGAAACTTACCATTCATTTCACATTTTCTTATGGAGTATTTTGACAAGTTTAGTCATTATTTCAAGTTTCATATTTTTACGATACCCGGAATTACGTTTCGCGACTTAACTATTTACGTTTAGTGATTAACGGAACCAAAACTCACTCCGTAAAAACAAGATAACATCACAAACTCACCAATCTTATCCAAGAAGCCTCCTAGGCGTTTTTATTAGTCAACAAGTCAAAGAAATGGAAGCTTACAAGGAAAGTCTTAAGCATGTGCAAGATTTTATACTTAATCCTTTAATATTACCTAGATATTTCCACATAAAGCATAAAGTCTTCATCCTTTCCATTTCCTTTGATGGGGAACGACCCAAAACAGCTCCAAGACCATCTCCATTGATTTTTTCAAGATCAAGGTTCATCCAAACTCACTAGTGTGTTTTGCAAAGGGTTTGAAGTGTTTGTTCCATGGTTTCACTAAGTTTCTTTCATCCTTTTCACTAAACCCACCAAGTAAGCTTCAAGATCACTTGTTGATCTTTCCATACTTACATTTTTCTAGTTTCATGTTGTTTATTCTAGATCTACATGCATATGCAAGCTATACCACTCCATTTACATTTATTTAACTTTTGAGCCATAGAGATGGGTTATAGGTAAATCCTTGGTAGATTAACTTGATGGATGATGTTTAGGAACCCATGACACCCTAAGAAGGTGTATGGTAGGATTTGGGTTGATTTGAAGTTGTTTGGTTGGTTTTTAGACAAGTTAGTAACTAGGAAAACCAAGTTTTGACACTTATAGAAAGTTGCTGTCCATTTTTGCAAAACGTGGTAAAATCAGTGGGTTTTGGGTAATTTTTGACCAAAGATTTAGAAAATAAATCCCGAGATGAAACTATGGCCGAAAGTTTGGATAAAAACGAGTTAATAACGAAGGAGATATGATTTTCCGAAGTTAACGACGAAAACTATTTTTCTGAAAATCCTTTGCTGATGAACAGTTGTCGCGGGCTGTTTTGGGCATAAAACTTGATCTAGCCGTCCCGACTTATCAAAAATATGTTAGTACGTTGTCCCACGATTCCGGGGATGTAAAGAACATAGAAAACGAGCTAATAACGAACAATATACACGCGTTTAAACATCGATAATTCCTACTAATTTTTGACAGCTTTTTAATGGAAATGTAATTACGTACTAGAAACTATATTTTTCAAGTAATAACCATGGAGAGCCGTATCTCTTACCCGTTGGAACACGTACGATCAAAGGTTTATTAACGCGACTATTATGAGACATACCAAGGTTTTCAAAACGCCAAGACTAACACGAACGTTTTATACATTTCATTATACGACTAGTTTTGCAAGCCTAGTATGGGCATATTTTCCTAAGTTATGGCAACGCTATAACTCAACGCTAACACTTATTCTTAAGCTTCGAGTGGTATAGGCTTCATGTGCATATGCATTCATCTCACACCTCATAATCTAAGTGAATCATATCATTCATTCATATTAGGTCGCGGTTAGAGAATCGTGCCTCATTTCAGTGTATCCACTTTTGTCATCGTAGCTATCGCACCAGGTGAGTTTCATAGCCCCACTTTTACTCATTTTAACTGCTTTATAAACTCTTTGGGGGAGATACATGCTTAAACTGTTTGCTATTACTCTAAACAACTTTACTCATATGCTATGCTATACTTTCATACTATTAAACATATTGCGTAAATCTTGATTGTGTATTCTTGGATTCTTATACTTTGGGAAATGGCACCCAGTAAACATACATACATACATACTTCCAGTGGCTCCAGATTAAGTTGCTGGATGACTACTGAGACTCTCCAGTGGCTCCAGATTAAGTTGCTGGATGACTACTGTGACTTTCCAGTGGCTCTAGATTAAGTTGCTAGATGACTACTGTGACTTTCCAGTGGCTCCAGATTAAGTTGCTGGATGACTACTGAGACTATCTAGTGGCTCCAAATTAAGTTGTTGGATGACCATTAGCTTTGATAACTGTTGTGATAAACTTATACTTGTTTTACTCATACTATATGTTAGCAGTGGGTTGTAAACACACAGGTTGCGAGTCTTGTATGGCCAGGGCTTGGAACTGAGTGGATTTACAATGCCTTTGCTGGGAAATCTTAATCCAATGCAAATTCATTTTACACTAAACTCTATGAACTCACCAACCTCGTGTTGACACTTTAGCATGTATTCTCAGGTATTAAGCAAAGGCACGCTACTGGAGGTTTTGGCAGGGCACGGCATGGTCATAGAAGACTCTGATATTCATAAGGGACCGTTTTAAACGATATTTTCAAGGGCCTAATTCCGCACTACTTTTTACAATGTAAATCAACCTTTTTGTTAAACTATGTTATTCTAAATGATTGAGTTGAAAACCGTTCTTTGCACTTGTGTTGTGATACCAATTGAGTTGCACCCCAGCTACATGTATGCTTCCGTTGGACCCGATTTTGGGGGTGTGGCTATTAGATAGATGAGAGAACCAATCATGCTCCGATATAATTTCGGATCAACTGGTTTCCCGTGTAAATCAGAATCCAGTTTCGTTATAGTAGCCATTGATGTTTCTTAAGGATTTCTAAGGTATATTTGTGTTGATTTAGAAAGATACCAGTTGGGGTTTGATGAATTTGAAGTCCAAGAAAATATTTTAGCTCCCCCATTATTGACATCTCAAATCTGCTCTTCATTAGATTTGAAAATTCTTTTGAATGTTTTAGATGAGTGGAGCCAAAAATGATGTCATCCACATAAATCTGAACGATCAATATGTCATTGTGGTATTTTTGTGTAAAAAGAGTTGGATCAACAATACCTTTTGTGAAGTTATTCTGAAGTAAGAATGAAGATAGTTCATCATACCATGCCCATGGAGCCTGTTTTAGACCATAGATGGCCTTCTTTAGCTTGTATACGTGGTCTGGATGTTCCATATCAGCAAAGCCTTCGGGTTGACTCACGTAAACCTCTTCCTTGATAGTGACGTTCAAGAACGCTGTCTTGATATCCATTTGATAGACCGTGATGTTCTTGTGAGCTGCGTAGGCTAGAAAAATCCGAACCGCTTTTAGTCTTGCCACTGGTGCGTATGATTCTTCGAAATCTATTCCTTCTTCTTGAGAATATCCTTTAGCCACTACACGAGCTTTGTTGCGAATTACAATCATTTCTCCATCTCTTTTGTTCTTCCATAACCACTTATTGATAACCGGTTTGTCGATCGGTCGTTCAACTTTTTCCCAAGCGTCATGTATTTCGTATTGTAGAAGTTCTTCCTGCATCGCTTCAATCCAGCTGTCATTCGCCATTGCTTCACGAATGTTATTTGGTTCATCTTCTATGGATATAGCAAGTGCAAAGATACAAAGTTTTGGATCCTTTGCTAGTTTGTTTCTCGTCATTACTGGCCGTTGTATATCGCCGAGCACTTGGTGGATTGGATGGTTTCTTGTCCATTTAAGTTCTGAAGGATACTGTGGAATTACCAAATCCATGTTGTTAGCTCTTGAAGATGATTCAGCAGATCCCATTGTTTGAGTAGCAAATGGATTATTGAATTCTTCTAAGTCCTCATTGTCATGGTTTGGTGTTTGTTCATCTTGAGATTGTTGGTTCTGCTCGTTTGCAACATTTTTTGGTTGAGTGAGTTCAATGACTGGTGTTTTTGTAGTTGATGTAGATGAGTTTGTTGTTGTTGGTGCTTCCTCTTCGACGGTTTTTGATGCATCATGTGGTTGTGGTAGTCGATTTTGTTAAGTGAGTGCAGCGGAATGATGTATTGATGCATTTGTCGAATTTCCACCTTAATATTAATCAAACATTAACTCAAAGAAATTTTCTAGTTATTGATCTTTAGGCTTATCACAATTCGTTGTTGGAGCTTCTTTAGGTACGAGTCCTGAACTGATGTATCCAGAAGTCATAGTGTTAAGCACATGTTCGAATCTATTGTAACTAGAAGCCATCGGGTTAAGCACGGGTTCTAGAGCGGGTCTCTCAGAAGCCATCTGTGAAATTTCATCAAATTTCACATTCATTGTCTCCATGATTCTTCTTGTTCTTCAATTGTGGATTCTGAATGCCCGTGAGTTTTGTGCATAGCCAATGAAGAGTCCAATATCACCTTTAGGTTTCAATTTGACTAAATCTTCTCTGTCATTTGTTGGATAGCACAAGGCGCCAAACACGTGAAGATATGAGATATCAGGATTTCTATTGTAGATTAGTTCATAGGGTGTTTTGTGAAATGGGTATGGATTAGAGATCGGTTTTGAGTAAAGCATGCAGCTGCAACAGCATCAGCCCATAAAAATAATGGTGCACTAGAATAGATAAGCATTGTACGAGCTGCTTCAAAAAGGGTACGATTTCTTCGTTCAACGACTCCATTTTGTTGTGGAGTTCGTAAAACCGAAGTTTGATGTGTAATGCCGACTTCTTCAAAGTATTGTCGTAACTCCTGATTGATTAATTCTGTGCCATTTTCCATTCTAACTATCCTAATTGGAGCTTGTAGAAGGACTTGTATACGTTTCAAGAAGGTGATGATGATGCCTGGTGTTTCGTCCTTTGATCTCAGAAATTTTACCCAAGTATATCTAGAATAATCAACGACGATTACTAGAATGTACTTCTTCCCATTTAAGCTTTCAATCCTCATTGGACTGCATAGATCCATATGCAACATGTGTAACCTTTGTTCCGAACTTGGTACGGTTTTGGGTTTGTATGATTCGTTTTTGCTCTTTCCTAACTCACATGAGGGGCATAAATGAACTGATCAAAGTATAATCAACTGGTTCATTTTAAGAAATCTTTATCAAATGGTTTTAATTAAAATGATCTTTAATAACTGTTTTTACAAAAGTAGTCTTTAAAAGTGGTTTTCATAAAGTTTAGTAAAATTCCAAATAAAAGTGGTATCGCATATTTCATAAACATCATTTTAAAATAAGTTTTCCTCAAAACATTTACATGTTATAATTGAAAAGGTTTTCATATCTAGTTACCAAAATCAAATGAACCTTCTAAGTATCAAGTGATTCGAATACTAATATCCTAAAGTGATGAACGAATATCAAATGGATCATTATAGAGGCTCAAAGCAAAAGGGTCATATCGAACATCAAAGTCAAAATGAATCAAACAAACGAACCAAAGTGTAAGGGAACGTAGCAATGGCTTAGGGAATCTTAAACGAATAAAAAATCAGAATGAAATGAGAACGAAGGCACCTTACTGAAGAAGGGCAGAATATCTGTACCTTATTACGAATGCAAACACGAACAAGAAAATAGAAAGCACAGAAACGGATCAAGACCTCTCCTTCTTCGCACCTAAAGGAGTAGAACTCAGTTCAAAGGACACCTTCTAATTCGCCACGGTTTGAAAATTAAAAATCATAAACACGGACTAATTTTCCAGACATACGAATTCGATTAGACACTTAATTTTCTAAAAATCAAAAATTAGTCTTCCAGGCCTCTAAAAATTACAAGATAAATTTTCCCAGATAGCTATTTCATTGAACTTAGTTTTAGACTCTGAAAACACCCAAAAACACGTTCACATCATTTAGATACATTCGATTAAAGTCGGACAATTTTCAGATCAGTAGCAGTTCTCATTTTCTTGTGTAATCTTTTAGGGTTTTCATATACAAATGATTATATCTTGCCACAAAATGGTTATTTTCGAGTTTATGACATATTTAGGTCGATCCTTACATATTTTAACATGTTCATATTAATTTAATCTCATATTCATATACTCATTCAATTCATACTAGGGTTTTCATAGCCAATATTTCATATTCTTAACTTATGATTTTATGTGTTATATAATTCGACAAGACCAACAAATATAAATTGAACACACAATATAGAACAAGAAGAGAACGAATTGAACAAGGAATGGATACGTTACCCTCGCTGCGTAACAAAGAGAAGGAACAAACACTATGGATCGAATCACAACAAAATCCCAGCCGATTACCCTATCAAGAAGCCTTCGAATGGACTGCCCAAAGAACCCACAATCGAGTACCACTTCGCACCAGGAACCACAAGACCCAAACACCAATTAAAGACCACGAAGTACCTCTTTTTACTACTGTGATGGATCGAACAGGAGAGGAAAAAGAGTAGCAGCAGTAGGTCATTTTTTTTTGTAGCATGTTTTTAGGGTTTTGGTTCCAAACTCACGATCAATACATCACGAATCCAGGAACAATGCACGATGGAACCACCAAGGAAGCAGCAATAATCGACTCCTTGGCTGCTGTCTTTGATCGAAACAGGAGGGAAAGCAAAGAGGGATAATAGCCGATGTTTTTTTTTTGTGTTTTGCTTCTAGGGTTTTTCAATTTTCGGTATACCTAGCCCTATAACAAACCGTGTGTTTGATTTGGGCCTAATAAGGAAGGAATTTATTTTTCTTATGGGCTTGTTGTCAAACAACACTAATGCATGATTATTTCTTCATATTTTGGGCCGAAATTGTGAGGCATGGGACACATAAAAATCGACTAGTATGGCATAAGTATAAAGAGTTATTTATTTTGTGACAAATTAAATTATAGTGTAAGTTTTTTATTTGGTAGCTTAATCCATTAGTTAGCTTAGGTCATAATCATTTTAGGTTAAGTACCATGATGTTACTTACATAATTTATAAGTTCTTTAAAGTTCAAATTTAGAGGGTATTTTAGTCATTTCGGATTATATTAACTTTGGGGTTTTACAACTCTTCCCCTCTTAAAAAGAAATTTTCGTCCTCGAAAATTGAAGTCGCAAAGTTAAACGAAGTCGTAGCAAGTCGCAAAAGATCATCACAAACATTCTCACGCCCGAGGAGATTCTTCCAAAAAGATCTTCAGACCAAATAGTTTCTCATGACTCAAATGAAAACGAGGTGGGTTCAAATTTCTCAGAAGGAGACAAAATAAGTTGATTTTTGATCAAAAGGTCCATGCAACATAAAATGGACGATAGGCGAATCTTTAGAAAGCTCATATAGAATACGAACAAGATTTCAAATCGAATTAACTGTGTCAACAGTAGGGAGTTCTAAAGGGAGTTCAAGATTTATAACTGAGGTCAACAAAATGCAAAACGAGAGTCCAAAACTCATCCAGATATTTAACGAACGAAGGTAGAGTATACGCATAGGTAGAATGAACCTAAAGTCTCACTAATCACGGATAATCCAACGGAATTTCAAATTCTAACTTCTTAGGTACTCCCCAAGATATCCTATGCCCACAACAAGTGCACGTTATATGATGTAAGTATTATCACGTTGGCCAGACGTCATAATACCGGCATCATATAAATATGCCCTCATGATGGTCATACTTTATCTCAAGTCGAAATCAAAACCACCTATCTTAATCCACCTAGTACTTCTACAGTCTCAGAGGTCAACAAAATCAAATGCCATAGTCAAGAGGAAAAACAAAACTATTCGCAAGAGTATCCAAAATCCCAGATTGCCTAGCAGAAGTGAGGTACGCCGTCACAAGCATCATATCTTCCACAATGCGCCAAAATCTCTCAAAACAAAGTCATCACCGAACATACAAAGAAAAGATGAGCACGAACTGAAATGCTTCTAGGGAACTTAAATCATAAGAGGATCTTATTACGATATAACGAAACTTAAGAGGGTCAACGGAAATGAAAGTTAGTCGCCAAAATCTTCGGCCTTCATAGAATCAATTCTTCCAAACATAAAGGGTCTGTTTCAAAATCCGTTCATTCAACACATCCAATCTCCTCAAGTCCGGTTAACCTGTCTTCGTCTGTCCATCAATCGGGAAGTGAAACCAAAATCGGGAACTTGTGTTTGGTTCGTCGAGCCTCCTGCATTTCTTCTTGGAATGTGATGGAGTAATGTGAATTCCTAGCATGCTCTTTAAATTCCTTCATCATCCAGTCTGCTTCCGTTCTCAATTCATCTTAGTACAACCAAGATGAATAGGGAAGTGAGACTGTACGTCTTCATCAGTTCCATGTTCGCCATGTTGACTAGATCCTCTGCGTCGCCAACACTTCTACCTTGTAAGGAATGTCTTCACTCTTTAGGGTAGTCGCCAATGTTGTCAACTCCAGGTCAGGCAGTGAAATACTTCTTCTGACGCGCTTCTAGTTGTCTTGATGCATACGCAAAACCTTCTGTGCTGTAAGGGAGTATAATCGAGTCTCTTTCTGGAATGCCCCAAAATTCGTTCCGCCCGAAGATATGGAAGCTAATCTCTATTTCAGCTTTTCCAAAAATCCATTCTCAATCAAACCAAGTTGTTTCTCTCTGTTCACGAAATTTCTCCATGGTATCATCAGTTGCAAACATCTTCCAGAATTCTTCTGCAAGGTTCAAAAGGTTTCAGTTCTCCGTTCTGCTATCGGTCTTGACCAATTGGTGATAGTTTTCAAAACTTGCGGGATTTAAAGAGGTATCCTCAAATAAGAACATCGTCGTCTTTAAAAATATCAATCTCTCAGAATGCACAAACGATCGACGAATTTCCTAGCAAAGTGCAAAGATGATTTTCATGCTCTTCCTCGTTTCCGAACATACTATTAAGTCATACAATGACCATTTGCCCAAGTATTCAAGAGAAAAACACTATTTATCAAATTTACGAAACAGTCACAACTTTAGCTAATACTATTAGCGTCACTAACCGTCATAGCAGTCGTTACGAATACAGAAGTGATTTCAAGAATAACTTCAATTTTTTAGAAGGAAACTTCGCGCTCCGAAATTAAACAAATACATAGTCGTTTCAGGGTGGATAAATATTGGCTCCTAACAGTAATACGGTTCAGCTATCTCCAGTTACCATCCTTCTCTATCGCGATTGAAACTAACACACGCCCAGAAGATACACTTAAACAAACTTACTTCCTGGTCTTCGGTTGCTGCTCTTCCCGGTCGCTCAATTCAACAGGTATGATTTCGGACACATCTGAAAGACACCTTCGCTTGGTGACTAGACAATCATTCGGTATCATGTCAAATCTTACTTCACATTCCGGTGGAAAACTTGGTGGTTCAGTCACGAATCATATTCAGAAAACTCAGGGTGCCAAAAAAAAAAAAAAAAAAAAAAAAAAAAAAAAAAACTCTCAAGATACGATTCATTCATTGGTGTACGAAATGGGTTCTAGGAAAACTTCATAGCCGCGAAAGTAACACACGAGTCTCCAGAGTAATAGTGATAGCAAAGGGTTTAACAATCGGTAATCATGGTAGGGAGTTCAAAATTGTTTCAAACGCCAAAGGTGAGACATAGGGGAATAGTTGTCAATATTTGAATGATCAATCAACTAATTCCTTGTCAGAATAAAATCGAAGTTAACCATCCAAGGAAAGACGGATCAACAAAGCAAACCTTATCGTTCAAAAGTGAGAGGGAAACATTCTTATACTCGTGGTAAACACCATAAGACTTCTCATAGGGACAGAGATGGGTAAGACGAAATCAAATAGTGTCGGAAGATTCATAGACGTTTATCAAAGCAAAAGACAAATAACAAAATGTATCAAGTACGTCATCGCCATGGAGATTCTCAGAATGCCCGAATAGGCATCAAAGTGATTAACAAAAGGATCAGAGTGAAACGCGGGTCTTTATCAAAATGATTAACAAAAGGAATCTGAAGATAAGGATCAAATAGTGTCAGACAATTACTATGCAATTCTCAATGCCTTCAAGATTTAATCAGGTTTAAATTTTAGGTGGTGCAAAGCATAAGCTTTCAATTTCCAAAAGTGATATCAACAAGATCTAACCAAAAGCAAGGCACGAATCAGAGTGATGCGGAAGAAATGATACTTAAACAAATGCCTTATAGTCTACCCCTTCCTCACTGGTCAAAACTTACATTACTATAAGGAAATCTTAAAGCAAATTTTCAAAGGTTGTCTTACGAGCGCCTACAGGGAAAACTTAGTGGTCCTAACTTACACAGGCCAAGGGTAAGTGTATTACGAATCGCAGCCTGTATCTCTGATACCATAATTGTAACACCCCAACCCGATAAGGGTAAAGATGTCATAATAATGGTTTCATATCAGATCAAAACAAAGCGTACATCAACAGTAATACAAGGGTTCTCAAAGGTTACAAATGAAATACTAAATATACAAGGCTACAAAGGAAATAAAAGCTAAATACTAAGTCTGCAAATGCAAATCCTTCTAATAGTCTCTACTTCAGAATAACTATCAAGGTCTTCTAAGTCCAAAAGTCTCTTCACTCATACCCAGCTTCCAACTAAAACCTGCCGCAGGGAAAGAAATGCGGCTGAGCTTAAAAAGCCCAGTGAACAGATATATATAAACGAAAACGAAAGCAAAAGAAAACGAACATGTATGATATAGTGCAATGGAATAACATAAGGTATAGATAAAGGTACAAAGTAAGAAAAGAAAAGGATAGGTCAGTAATCCACCACGAGCCCGAACACGAACCAAATATAGTAACCATGTCTTCATAATCATATAGAGGGGAGACCTCTCAGATAATCAGATAATATGAGGGGTGTCCTCATTCTTCAAATGGAGTAGCTAACTCCCGAACTTGTGAAAGACGTGGATTGCACCCATACATCAGTCACCGAACAATAATATAATATCAAATCATGTCAAATCCACTAATACGAACACGAACCTAGGATGCATCCATACGCCCCCCGAACAATAATATAGGCCAATAATAAATATAATGTGCACGTTACGAACAATATGGGGACGGTGTGGAACATCACTCAACCACACTAAAGTTATGCCATTGGTGCATCAATGACACAGCCACGTTACCTTCATGGCTAGGAAACGAACTTGGCTCGGGTATCAAACTGAAGGGTCAAAGGTCAAAGGTCCAAATCATAGCAAAGGTTCAAATAGTCAAAGTCATCGAGTCATAGTCAAAGTCCAAATATCAAAGGTTCATGGCAAAGGTCATATCCAATATCAAAGTCAAATGAATCCAAATGAACTGATCAAAGTATAATCAACTGGTTCATTTTAAGAAATCTTTATCAAATGGTTTTAATTAAAATGATCTTTAATAACTGTTTTTACAAAAGTAGTCTTTAAAAGTGGTTTTCATAAAGTTTAGTAAAATTCCAAATAAAAGTGGCATCGCATATTTCATAAACATCATTTTAAAATAAGTTTTCCTCAAAACATTTACATGTTATAATTGAAAAGGTTTTCATATCTAGTTACCAAAATCAAATGAACCTTCTAAGTATCAAGTGATTCGAATACTAATATCCTAAAGTGATGAACGAATATCAAATGGATCATTATAGAGGCTCAAAGCAAAAGGGTCATATCGAACATCAAAGTCAAAATGAATCAAACAAACGAACCAAAGTGTAAGGGAACGTAGCAATGGCTTAGGGAATCTTAAACGAATAAAAAATCAGAATGAAATGAGAACGAAGGCACCTTACTGAAGAAGGGCAGAATATCTGTACCTTATTACGAATGCAAACACGAACAAGAAAATAGAAAGCACAGAAACGGATCAAGACCTCTCCTTCTTCGCACCTAAAGGAGTAGAAGAGAATTACAATTGGTTCATAATTACTTATTTTAGCTTGCCTTTCCATTTTAAGTAACTTTCTATTTTTAGCAGGTTTCCAAATTTAGTAACTTTAGTTAGTAACATTTCCGTATGTCAATTTAAAGTATTAAAGATGACCATATTCGTAGTTTAAGGTTCATAATGTCATTTACATAAGTTTAGGGTTCATAAAGTAGTTTTCATAAATTTAGGGTTCATTAAGTAAGTATCACAAATTTAGGGATTAGTATGAAATTCTTATAAGTTTAGGGTATAAAATGTAATTACTATAAGTTACAGGTTTTCATAAGTTAGGTCCCTTAATTTTAAAAGAATGACAAATTAAACCCTTTAGTTTTGGAAAATAAACACATAACACTTTTTAAACCTTTTTAATCCGTAACAGTCTTTTATACATACGAATTTAGCACGTTTCAAATAATTTAAGAATCACATTAATACTTCGAAATAAAATCTATAAAAATTTACAAACGTTACTCAATGTCTTAAGTATTTTATGTAATTTTTCCAGATTTTATTAAGTTGTCTAGGTACAAATGAAAAATCCATTTTCACAACATGTTCCAGAATCGTATCTGATGAAACACTCGACAAGTTTGTACTTAGTTACCCCTTCAAATTAATTCACAAAAATCTATAAAAATTCCAGTTATTATTAGACATATTGAGTATGACTTTGTTCAAAGGACACCTTCTAATTCGCCACGGTTTGAAAATTAAAAATAATAAACACGGACTAATTTTCCAGACATACGAATTCGATTAGACACTTAATTTTCTAAAAATCAAAAAGTAGTCTTCCAGGCCTCTAAAAATTACAAGATAAATTTTCCCAGATAGCTATTTCATTGAACTTAGTTTTAGACTCTGAAAACACCCAAAAACACGTTCACATCATTTAGATACATTCGATTAAAGTCGGACAATTTTCAGATCAGTAGCAGTTCTCATTTTCTTGTGTAATCTTTTAGGGTTTTCATATACAAATGATTATATCTTGCCACAAAATGGTTATTTTCGAGTTTATGACATATTTAGGTCGATCCTTACATATTTTAACATGTTCATATTAATTTAATCTCAGATTCATATACTCATTCAATTCATACTAGGGTTTTCATAGCCAATATTTCATATTCTTAACTTATGATTTTATGTGTTATATAATTCGACAAGACCAACAAATATAAATTGAACACACAATATAGAACAAGAAGAGAATGAATTGAACAAGGAATGGATACGTTACCCTCGCTGCGTAACAAAGAGAAGGAACAAACACTATGGATCGAATCACAACAAAATCCCAGCCGATTACCCTATCAAGAAGCCTTCGAATGGACTGCCCAAAGAACCCACAATCGAGTACCACTTCGCACCGGGAACCACAAGACCCAAACACCAATTAAAGACCACGAAGTACCTCTTTTTACTGCTGTGATGGATCGAACAGGAGAGGAAAAAGAGTAGCAGCAGTAGGTCATTTTTTTTTGTAGCATGTTTTTAGGGTTTTGGTTCCAAACTCACGATCAATACATCACGAATCCAGGAACAATGCACGATGGAACCACCAAGGAAGCAGCAACAATCGACTCCTTGGCTGTTGTCTTTGATCGAAACAGGAGGGAAAGCAAAGAGGGATAATAGCCGATGTTTTTTTTTTGTGTTTTGCTTCTAGGGTTTTTCAATTTTCGGTATACCTAGCCCTATAACAAACCGTGTGTTTGATTTGGGCCTAATAAGGATGGAATTTATTTTTCTTATGGGCTTGTTGTCAAACAACACTAATGCATGATTATTTCTTCATATTTTGGGCCGAAATTGTGAGGCATGGGACACATAAAAATCGACTAGTATGGCATAAGTATAAAGAGTTATTTATTTTGTGACAAATTAAATTATAGTGTAAGGTTTTTATTTGGTAGCTTAATCCATTAGTTAGCTTAGGTCATAATCATTTTAGGTTAAGTACCATGATGTTACTTACATAATTTATAAGTTCTTTAAAGTTCAAATTTAGAGGGTATTTTAGTCATTTCGGATTATATTAACTTTGGGGTTTTACAGTTGGTCTCCAACTAAGGAAAATACTAGTTGATGTGTCACTACAGGGTGATCTAGGTCGTGCAACTAGATTTCCTATGGGTTTAGCACGCGTTCCTTTAGGAACATCTTTCTATTTTGGCTTAACATTCAACGGAGTAGACACACATTCATCATTAACATGAGTACTAAAGCACTTCTTGCATGATAAATAAACAGAGTCATTACATGCATTTAACACAGTACGATTAACAGTACATTCCGATGAATTGTGTCTCTTATTATAAAGTGGTAAATTCCTAGGGTGTTCTTCTACTTCTTCAGCTTTATTCATGCAACTACTCTTAGAGACAGGCAAGACTCTATTGTTCCTTGTATTGCTTCTAGGTTGTAGTCTGTTGCTCCTAGATGTGCTTTCTAGTCCTGTAGAAGGTAAGGTACACTCATTAGAATTCACATTGGTTGAGGAAGACTTAGCATCAGTTTTCCTAGGCACTTTGGGATTCTTAAGTAAGCTCATGTCATTTGATCCATATGCTTTAGATTTAGAATTAGACGTTGTAATACCCCGTAATTTTCCAGGTGTATTTCTATACAAGATTATCCATGTTTTTCATATACGAAATTTTCTAAACTCATTTGGTTTAAAAACGTGAAGTTATCTCGCGAATTGTGCAAACCGTGCACAACGCGTACTGGCACAACCAACGATTTGATTTGATTATTTTATTATTTGTGAGAAACGAGGCGTATGAACAGTCGTTTTTATTGGAAATATTATTCTAAGCACGATGGCGTAATTCTCGTGTCTTGAATCAACCGTTTACTAGTCTAAACGAGCCTTGAACCTCATTTTGTGAAAGACATGATAAATTACAGTTATGGTCCCTGGATTATATTTTCACCGCCACCCCTTGAAGTTACTAGGGTTTACAAGATTGGTCCTTCTAGTCCCTAGGTTTTCCCTATATAAACCTACTTATAACACACACCCTCCTATTTTTGTGATAAAACCCTAGCCCTCTCCTAGGGTTATAGCCGCTACCCTCACCACTTGGTCGCCACCGTGGCTCAGCCACCATCGCCATCAATACAACGCCACCACCTCAGCTACGCCACCGCCGCCGCTGTTGTAGATCAAGAGTTTGTAGTTTTAGATCGAGTATAGAGTGAAGGGCATGTTTGGAGTCGTGGTTCGAGTTGTACTCGTAAAGACACCACCACCATCGTCCCCCTCCTCCCCCTTCGTGTTGGTAAGACAAAAACCAAAGATCTGTTTTGTTTTCATATGATTTGTTGACCGAATATATATAAGTGTTAAGGTTTTCGTGGATTTAAAAACGTGGATAAGCAAAATAATAAGTGTGGTAAGAATAAATGGTGTTTGATTGAGTTGTTGCGTTTTTGGGTCGGGTCGGATCCGATGGCTCACGGGTTTGGTGGAGAACTGCTTATTTTCAGGTCGAATATGCTTTTGTTTTATTTGAAGTTATTTAGATTTGATGAGCTTATGGTTATGTTTGATTGTTTTTGGTTCTCAGTTGGTATAACGAGACCTCAAGTGTGCTCATTTGTGTTTGTCGCCTCGGTCTCAGTCACAGAAAACACCACGAAGGTGTTAAACCCTCAAGAGTGTCGAGTTGCTTATTTGTTTTGGGTCACGAATTTGAGTTTGGATTTGTTTTTGTCATTAACATTAATAATCTAGATTGTGGAGTTAGATGTGGGGATTATTTGGTTTATGAGTCATGTTTTTTGTTGTCTCGACTCAAACCCACATAGGGTGTCGAGAGCTAGTCATTGTTTTGGTCGAACGAATGTGTCAAAAGAGTAATTGCAAAAAAATGTGTTGTATAACAAGCTACATTTGAAATTGATATAGTGTGATTTGTGTGTGAGTAAATTTTTATGTCATGGTACGTTAGTGTGGCTAGGCGAACGGTTTGGTTTTCACTCATAAAGGGTCGCATTTGTCTTCAGTTAAAAAGAATGCGTTTGGTGTGTTGTGCTACACGGGCTGAAGCCCTACAAAATATTGGGTGTGATTGTTAATCTTGGCCTGCAAGCCTAATGACACAAATAAGTGTATGTATGGTCTTGGTGTGGGCCGAAGCCCACATATATAATAAAGGGTGTGTTTGAAATGTTATTAAGTTATTGAGTCGTTATATATATCTATATCTATATATATATATATATATATATATATATATATATATATATATATATATATATATATATATATATATATTTGCGGACATAATGGGTCTTTGGTACGTTTCGGTAAATGTTGGGATATTACAATGGATCAAATACTTGGATTGTGAATTGGACTTGAATACGGATGATAACTCGACATTGGACATATAATGGATATGTATCGTTTAGACAAATATTGATCGTTGTCGAATTTATGATATTAGGTAATGGATTCATTGAACATTTTGGGACTTGTGACGGTGTAATATATTAAATTCGAAAAGACTTTAGTATATTAGACACGGACCGAACAAAAAATATTCAATAAACCAAAACAAATATATACGCTAATGATAACGAAGCAGGGAATTTATTAAGTATTGTAATGTGAAAATTTATTTTTTGTAAAGTCACTATAACTTGGGAAAGTTGTATAAATGGACACGTTATGCCGAAATTTATAAAGCTTTCTAAACTTATAGTTTTTGCTAGCATGTAAACTTTTATTTGGGATGATGGGGTCATGAACTCACCTTTGCTACCAATTGACCTATTTGTATTGACATATTTTTCAGCTTGAGTTTGCGTTAGTAATGTTTTTGACTGTGTCGGTGTCTTGTCCTTTTGGCGTGAGTTGTGTTTTGAGTCTATGTTTTCTTACCACATCACACGAAATGTTGATACTAAACTGTTACGAGTAATGATAAGGATAATCCACGAAAACTATGACACGTTGTCTTTTATAGACTTTATTATTGTACGAGCCATATTTTGAGATAATTATATATGTATTAGGTCGTGCCGATCTCGTACCATTGTGCCCGTACTGCTTGTACCTCCGTGTACCATTGTGCATGTCTCCCGGATACCATTGTGATTAGTTCTAGATGCCAGTCATGTCATTTGTGATGTTTGCACTGCTGTGGCTAAGGTGAGTTCATGGCCCCGACTTTTACTGGTTTTTAAACTGTTTTGGGGGAGAATACATGCTCGTTTTAACTAAACTTAAAGATTGTTTATTTGGTTACGTGAGTTGTTTACTCAAGACTTGACTATTTGGTTGAAATATTTGATTTGGTTATTTGAATGCGTCAAGTGATTATCTGTTGCTTATGTGATTATTTCCTCATGGACCTGATATGTTTTGGGGCAAGATATATGCAAAACCTGTTTATTGATTTGACTTAAAATTGTGTTTGTGGTTATGAAATTGTTACGTGAGTTGGCTAAGGTTATTATTCCATGTCTACAATTGTGCGGAGTTATTGTTATATGTCTGCAATAGTGCAGGGTTATGGTTATGAGCTGCAATAGTGCAGGAATATTATTGCATGTGCTGCAAGTGTGCAGAACTATAGAATGCACCTATAGGGATGATTGCAATGTTGATATGAGACACTCCTTGAGTGCGGCCCATGTGTTATGGGACACTCCTTGAGTGCAGCTCATGTGTTTGGTTCATGAATTAGCCAGCATAACAGTTAAATTTGTGTGACACTATATGAGTGTAGTATCTTTATGATTGATTATGGTTCAAGATGTTTAAATTATGATATTATTTTCGGATTTGGTTTTGGAACTGTGATTTAGGCGGTGTAAGCCTACGTTGAATTTGACTTGTTTGTGAATGATGTTTTAAACTTGAAACCTTGTGGTTCAACCATATTGTTTTAAACTAAAACCTATGAACTCACCAACCTCGTGTTGACACTTTTAGCATGTATTTTCAGGTTAAGGCGATAGCTTATTTTTGGAGGCGCTTGGCAAGGGGCACGGTCATAGACGACTCTGATATATATATTTGGGACTGTTTTATTATTATGGGCCTGTATTCTGCACTATATTTTGAATGATGTAAACTTAACGTTTTGATAATGAAATTTTCTTCTAAACGGTTGAGGTAAAACCGTTCTTTGTACCTTGTGTTATGATAACAATTGAGTAGCACCCTAGTGACATGTATGCTTCCGCTGGACCCGATTTTAGGGGTGTTACAGATTGATATCAGAGCTAGGTTATAGAGAACTAGGTATATTTTTAAAACCTAGACTATAACCACTTTTGCAAAAACTTAACCCCATGACCGCCACATGCCTGCCTGCCAAGCCGAAGCCTCATTGATGATTTTGTTTGATGGTATATGTGATTAGACGTTTGATGGTATATGTGACGAGATAATTGATGATATATTTGTTGAGATGCGTGCCTGACTATTGGATAATGTATATCCACTTGTTTTAGTTGTTCACTATAAGCATTTCCATATGCTTATGTACGCACCAAACCTGTCACAGAGTTACGCTATTTCCTTGTGTAATCTCATTATTGGATTTCGAGTTTTGGATACTTGTTGTGGATTTTCAGAATGATTTTGGAATGTAAGGGACATATTACTAGTATAACTAGGCTAAGTATTTCAAAGTTCATTGAACCTCGGGTGAATATAGACTGATCACCTATATTCAACCAGGGACAGTGGGACATGGCCTGATCACCTATGTTCGAATCAGAGGTGAATTTTGCGATACTGGGAGTAGTTATAAAGGAATTATGTACGGGTTGGTTTTTGATTTTGGAAATGATAAGGTTTTGCGTGTGTACACGGACATGGAATATTACTTCCACACACACGACACACTGGCATCACAACACCGCATGAACCGTAATACCCCTGGTACCGCTATACGTCTCCGTTATATGGAATTCCTGTTTGTCGCCGTCGGACCGTAGTTTGCATCGGGTCAGGTTAGACCCGATTGGCACTGTTTAAATCTGAGTTGCTTATTATAACTCATTAAGATTTGTAATAAGCCCATTTGAGTCTATTGGAATGTTTGGAATTTGGTTTTGGCTATATTTGGATTTGATTGTAGCTACGTTTGGATTTGATTTTGGTTATGTTTGGATTTGATTTTGGCTACGATTAGATTTGATATTGGCTATGTTAGATTTGGTTTTGGTTATGTTAGATTTGGTTTTGGCTATGTCTGAATTTGGATCGCTGGATTTTGTGATTTTGGACCCCATTCCGGATTTGGAATTGTTATTCGGCCTTGTTTTGTTGTGGTCTTGTTACAGTCGCCTCTACCCTAAGCCTTGTGCTCAATCGATGTTGTTCAATCGAAGTTGTTTAATCAGTTTTGTATTTCCCGCTTTAAGTACTATGTACATTACTGATTCAACCTACTGATTCAACCTACTGATTGCTAGTAGCAATCAAAATCTTCCTTCAAATTTGTACTCTGAACTCGCTAAACTCTCCTTTTGGCAGAGAGATTCCGCGCCCAACAGAAATCTTAAGACCTTAAAGAGTAACCAGAACCGCGTTCCTTGGGACAATCACCTAATTCTCTTCTCGTCCCTTGGGAATACAGTTATCTTTGCTACCCTCTTATAGGGTAATAAACTATTTTGCCATTAATTTACAAACTGCCTTTGATTTTTCTACTGACCATTTGCGGTCATCCTACAAAATGTTTTACTGCTATTTCATGAAAATCAAAATTTTAATCCTACTACCCTTTTATAAATGGCGAACTGCTTTCCTGTTACCCCGTAAACTGTTCTACAAATCATTTAGCAAAACGATTTCATAAAACATTTTGCTGTCTTGCTACGATGTTATGAATCAAACTAAAGATCAAAATTTTGACTTTGCTACAATTTTATAAACGATGAATTGTTTTCCTATTATCCTATAACCCGTTTCACAAATCATTTTGTAAGTCGATTTGTTGTTTTTGCTACTATATCATAAGCTAGACCTCAGGAGCGAATCCCGCACCTCTACCTGAGTAATCGTGTGTGGAAATGGTTGGGATAGACACCTCCTATTGGCCAAATCCTCTTATAATAATCACCTAATTTCAACGGCACCGTAAGAGACACTTTACTTTATGGTCGTAAGTGTCGATTGCCGATTTGTTGGGTAGAAGTTGGAGATACCCAACTTGCTGACCCTGAACTTGTTCATGAGATTTCCGTTCAGATCGTTCAGATTCAAAAATGGAAATGCAAGCTGCTCGTAGATCGTCAGAAGATTTATGCTGGCAAATGACGTAAATTTCTTGAATTCCCAATTAGAGCTTAGATTATGCTTAAAACATTCACCATGAGAAGGTGTGATACGTTTAGTAAACGTGGAAAGCTTAATCCTCTCTATATTGATCCTTTTGAAATCCTTGCTAGAGTTGGACCGGTAGCTCACAGACTCGAGCTACCGTTAGGACTCATCAGTGTTCACAACGTTTTTATGTGCAATGTGAAGAAATGACTTGCTGATGAGGCAGTTGCTATTCCTCCGAGAGAGATCCAGATTGATGAATGTTTAAACCTTGTTGAGAAGCCTATCGAGATGATGAACCGTGAAATCAAACAACTTTAGTAAAGTCGTATCCTTATTGATAGAACTCGTCGAAACTCGTGAAAAGGTCCTGAATTCACGTGGAACGTGAAGATGAATCCTCGTGCATATATACTCATCCCTTTTCGACCGTAACTGGTAACTTGAATTGAATCGCGAGGACGCAATTCCTTTTTAAGGAGGTGAGACTGTATTACCCCGTAATTTTTCAGGTGTATTTCTATACGAGATTATCCCTGTTTTTCATATACGAACTTTTCTGAATTCATTTGGTTTAAAAACGTGAAGTTATCTCATGAAACGTGGAAACCGTGCATAAAGCGTACTGGCACAACCAACGAATTGATTTGATTATTTGATTATTTGTGAGAAACGAGGCGTATGAATAGTCGTTTTTATTGGAAATATTATTCTAAGCACGATGGCGTAATTCTTATGTCTTGAATCAACCGTTTATTAATCTAAACGAGCCCCGAACCTCATTTTGTGAAGGTTATGATAAATTGTAGTTATGGTCCCTGCATTATATTTTCACCGCTGGCCCTTGAAGTTACTAGGGTTTACAAGATTGGTCCTTATGGTCCCTAGGTTTTCCCTATATAAACCTACTTATAACACACACCCTCCCATTTTTGTGATAAAACCCAAGCCCTCTCCTAGGGTTACAGCCGCCACCCACACCACTTGGCCGCCGCCTGGCTCAGCCACCATCGCCATCAATACAACACCACCACCTATGCTACACCATCGCCGCCGCTGTTGTGGATCAAGAGTTCGTGGTTTTGGATCGAGTATAGAGTGAAGGGCATGTTTGGAGTCGTGGTTAGAGTTGTACTCGTAAAGACACCACCACCGTCGTCCCCTCCTCCCCCTTCGTGATTGTAAGAAGAAACCCGAAGATCCGTTTTATTTTCATTTGATTTGTTAATCGAATATATATAAGTGTTAAGGTTTTCGTGGATTTAAAAACATGGATAAGCAAAATAATAACAACATATGTGGTAAGAATAAATGGTGTTTGATTGAGTTGTTGCATTTCTGGGTCGGGTCGGATCCGATGGCTCACGGGTTTGGTGGAGAACTGCTTATTTTCAGGTCGAATATGCTTTTGTTTTATTTGAAGTTATTTAGATTTGATGAGCTTATGGTTATGTTTGATTGTTTTTGGTTCTCAGTTGGTATAATGAGACCTCAAGGGTGCTCGTTTGTGTTTGTCGCCTCGGTCTCAATCACAGAAAACACCACGAAGGTGTTAAACCCTCAAGGGTGTTGAGTTGCTTATTTGTTTTGGGTCACGAATTTGAGTTTGGCTTTGTTTTTGTCATTAACATTAATAATCTGGATTGTGGAGTTAGATGTGGGGATTATTTGGTTTGTGAGTCGTGTTATTTGTTGTCTCGGCTCAAACCCACATACGGTGTCGAGAGCTAGTCATTATTTTGGTCGAACAAATGTATCAAAAGAGTAATTGCAAAAATGTGTGTTGTATAACAAGCTACGTTTGAAATTGATATAGTGTGAGTTGTGTGTGAGTAAATGTTTACGTCATGGTACGTTATTGTGGCAAGGCGGACGGTTTGGTTTTCACTCATAAAGGGTCGCATTTTCTTTAGTTAAAAAGAATGTGTTTGGTGTGCTGTGTTACACGGGCTGAAGCCCAACAAAATATTGGGTGTGATTGTTTATCTTAGGCCGCAAGCCTAATGACACAAATAAATGTATGTATGGTCTTGGTGTGGGCCGAAGCCCACATATATAATAAAGGGTGTGTTTGAAATGTTTTTTGCGGACATAATGCGTCTTTGGTACGTTTTGGTAAATGTTGGGATATGACAATGGAGCAAATACTTGGATTGTGAATTGGACTTGAATACGGATGATAACTCGACATTGGACATATAATGGATATGTATCGTTTGGACAAATATTGATCGTTGTCGGATTTATGATATTAGGTAATGCATTCATTGAACATTTTGGGACTTGAGACGGTGTAATATATTAAATTCGAAAAGACTTTAGTATATTAGACAAGGACCGAACACAAAATATTCGATAAATCAAAACTAATATATACGCGAATGATAATGAAGCAGGGAATTTATTAAGTACTGTAATGTGAAATTTTATTTTCTGTAAAGTCACTATAACTTGGGAAAGTTGTATAAATGGACGCGTTATGCCAAAATTTATAAAGCTTTCTAAACTTATAGTTTTTGCTAGCATGTAAACTTTTATTTGGGATGATGGGGTCATGAACTCACCTTTGCTACCAATTGACCTATTTGTATTGACATATTTGTCAGCTTGAGTTTGCATTAGTAATGTTTATGACTGTGTCGGTGTCTTGTCCTTTTGGCGTGAGTTGTGTTTTGAGTCTATGTTTTCTTACCACACCACACGAAATGTTGATACTAAACTGTTACGAGTAACGATAAGGATAATCCACGAAAACTATGACACATTGTCTTTTATAGACTTTATTATTGTACGAGCTGTATCTTGAGATAATTATATACGTATTAGGTCATGCCAATCTCGTACCGTTGTGCCCGTACTGCTTGTACCTCCGTGTACCGTTGTGCATGTCTCCCGGATACCATTGTGATTAACTCTAGATGCCAGTCGTGTCAGTTGTGATGTTTGCACTGCTGTGGCTAAGGTGAGTTCATGGCCCCTACTTTTACTGGTTTTTAAACTGTTTTGGGGTAGAATACATGCTCGTTTTAACTAAACTTAAAGATTGTTTATTTGGTTACGTGAGTTGTTTACTTAAGACTTGACTGTTTAGTTGAAATATTTGATTTGGTTATTTGAATGCGTTAAGTGATTATCTGTTGCTTATGTGATTATTTCCTCATGGACCTGATATGTTTTGGGGCAATATATATGATAAACCTGTTTATTAATTTGACCTGAAATTGTGTTTCTGGTTATGAAACTGTTACGCGAGCTGGCTAAGGTTATTATTCCATGTCTGCAATTGTGCGGAGTTATTTTTATATGTCTACAATAGTGCATGGTTATGGTTATGAGTTGCAATAGTGCAGGAATATTATTGCATGTGCTGCAAGTGTGCAGAACTATGCAGTGCACCTATGGGGATGATTGCAATGTTGATATGAGACACTCCTTGAGTGCGGCCCATGTGTTATGGGACACTCCTTAAGTGCGGCTCATGTGTTTGGTTCATGACTTAGCCAGCGTAAGAGTTAAATTTGCGTGACACTATATGAGTGTAGTATCTGTATGATTGATTATGGTTCAAGATATTTTGATTATGATATTATTTGCGGATTTGGTTTTGGAACTGTGATTTAGGCGGTGTGAGCCTACGTTGAATTTGACTTGTTTGTGAATGATGTTTTAAACTCGAAACCTTGTGGTTCAACCATATCGTTTTAAACTAAAACCAATGAACTCACCAACCTCGTGTTGACACTTTTATCATGTATTTTCAGGTTAAGGCGATAACTTATTTTTGGAGGCGCTTGGCAAGGGGCACAGTCATAGACGACTTCTATATATACATTTGGGACCGCTTTATTTTTATGGGCCTGTATTCCGCACTAATATTTTTAATGATGTAAACTTAATGTTTTGATAATGAAATTTTCTTCTAAACAGTTGAGGTAATACCGTTCTTTGTACCTTGTGTTGAAATACCAATTGTGTAGCACCTCGGTGACATGTATGCTTCCGCTGGACCCGATTTTGGGGGTGTTACAAACGTAATGTTTGCACTAATCCTATAAAGTCCAGGTGCTAAAACTTTTGGTGTCTTATCGATCGCTTTACTTTCATTTGATTGTTTTCCTTTTTGAATAGGTAAGGGTTGTGGAGTGACTTGGTTTTTGGAAACATTTGGTTCAATGACTTTTGGAGGAAACATCGAAATAGACATTTTTGGTTTTGCAACCGGTTTTAAAGCTTGTTGTTTCTCCTTAGTCAAAGCTTTGTCACCTTGAGTGTCCATACCCTTCCGTTTTTGATTTTCCAATTGGTATTTCAAAAAACTGATTTGCTCATTCAAGTCCTTTTGAGTACGCTCATACGAAATTTTGTCATACTTGCATTCCTCTTTTTTATGATCAAGTTGTCTAGAGTAGGACAAGTTTTCACTTTCAAGTTTTATAAGAGCATTTTCATATTTTGAAACTATGTCAGAATTTTCAGAATGAAGTTTTTCATGATCTTCAACCGAATATGTTTGCAAAATGATGGACATTATATATGTGGTCATAACTGCTTCTAGAAGTGAGTCATTTAGATTTTCCAATTCAGTGATGTTTTCAAGAGTCTCATTAGTTGTCTTCACTAAGGATTTGTGATCCTGAATGAAGTCCATTGTTTCGTTAAAAAGTTCTTTTTCAAAATGAATTACTCTCGCATATATGTTATTCAATGGAGTAGCAATATCAGTATCGAAAATCTTTTTCATTTCATTGTGAAAACTCGAATTCTAGGTGTTTATGGTAAGGCTTGCTTTTGATTCAACAGTCCTTTGAAGTCGCTCAATTCTTGTTTGGACATCTTCAAGAAATCCTTTTGCAACACTTGTGTGAAAAGCATTGTTAGAGGACATTTGTTCAAGTTTTGAAAGATGTTTTGAGACAACTATTGGTTTTGAAACTTGTTTTCGAACACTTCACTTGATGAATTCTATTTTTGTGTAACAAAAGTAATTCCCGAAATTTTATTAAGCTTCTTATAATCTATGGGTTTTATTTATGGGGTCTTTTGTTTCATTTTTTATCTACTTTCCTCAGCAAGTTCTAATGTTTCATCTCAGTCCCTAACGCTAATGGGTTCATGTTTCTCATACAAAGCATTTCCATTATAAAAAACATTTTGAGCTTTCTGAGCTTTCTTGAGATTGCAAGGGTTTTCACAACCAAGAGCCATTTTTTGAGCTGTGTGCAAAAGTGGATCTTTGTTTTTCATAATCATATTGATTGTCTGTTGAGAGTGTCCAGTTGTAATAAGCAAATTTTCCAGTTGTAGAATTTTATCCTTCTTCTCAAGTATTTCATCAAGAAGATCATTTTCACGTTTGGAAAAGTCAGGTTTTAACTTTTTCTTTTCTTTTTCAAGATTAGAACAAGTTGTTTGATGTTTAGAAACTTGGTTTTTCAAAACAGAGATTTCTTCGTTTAAAGATTTAATCTTTTTGTTTAAATTGACATCCAAGGTGTCAAACTTAATTTGAAGTTGTTTTTCTCTTAAAATGGAGTTTTGATAACCGGTTTCCTATTCTGTTACTCGTTGTCTGCTAAAATCAAAGACTTTTTCAATCTCCTTGTATCTCTCAAGCTCAGCAATTAACTTGACATTCGCTTCTTTAACCTCGTGATTGTTCAATTTAACTTTTCAATCTCTGAACTACATGTCTTAAGTAATGATTCAAAGTAAGCATGAGTTTGCTCATCGTTCACTACATTCTGGGTTTCTGAGATTCCATTCGAATCCATATCTGGAGTGCTAGAATTAATATTGCTATCAATCTCCTCCTCCACATATATGTTCATAACAGATGCGGTGTCTCATGAGTATAAATATCATAGATATCATTATCATAACATGTGGTATAGTTACGTACCTCTGAGAGTCCATCTGAGTTATAGACGGGGGGTGTGACTGCCTCGTTTTCATACGATGAAACTTGAAGGTTCGCCATCAAGATGCAGTTTGCATTGACTTCTTCTCTATCCTCTTCACAGTCAGCTAGTGCCAAATAATCATGTTCTTCAGCAGTGAGTTATATCCCCGCTTCTTCTTTCTAAGCCAATAGCAATGCTTCCTCGAAGTATCTAGCATCCTTTCTAATTGTTCCAAAAGTGCAATTCCTGGCATAGTGTCCGATACCCTTACAGTTATAACACCGAATCTGATTACCCTGATTAGCATTTCCCATATTCCCAACTAATCGAGCTGCAACATTCCCATTCTGATTTCTCATATTCTAATTCCTTTGATTCCCAACAAACTGACCCGCTTTTCGCCTCCGATTTCCCATCTACATATGTCACACCTCGCCAAGGCGGAAACGCGAGTGCAACATCATGGATATCATCACAACACATGGTGTCTAAATAGAGAATTTCTACATGCAAATAAGTAGAGCAAAGTACAGACACAAAGTGTCGTAACAATACCCCAAAACAAAATAACCAAAAGAACCAAACTCCATAGGTATCTTCATTAAAACATAAAGTACTAATGAAAGACATTCAAGTATCACAATCAAAATCCAACTTATTCAAATTAAAACTTAAAGACAAATCATCCTCAAATGCAACTAAGTCTCGTCTAGTCGCTTCCTTCTACCTTAGCCTTAGAATGATCACCTGAAAATGATGCTTAAAAACGTCAACATAATGTTGGTGAGATTCATAGGTTTAAGACACGCAATATTACTTAAGGCAACCAGTTCACTGTGATTATAAAACCTAGCAGGACAATAAGTATAGTCATTATACTAGATAGCATGCAATCATATCCAACCAACCAATAATCAACGGGACGGAACGTGCTCACGATCCAAGTACACATTAATTGGGACGGAACGCGCCCACCGATCCAAGTTAATAATAATGGGTAAATCATTACCTTCCGATCGGACCACACATAAATAATAGTGAGTAGAGCTACTAGAACTTACTACTCTCCAAATGGATAATGGGAGCATAGCTACTCTCCAAATGGACCACACAGAATCACCACACAATAATCTCATAACATGCAAAACACGTATAATAACACTTACAAGTTCATGCATTTTACAACCACATAATCACAGTAACTCAAAAACATTTAAACACAAGCATCATTCCCATCCCAAGTTTAAAACAAAGTAAAAAATGGGACTATGAAACTCACCTCAAACCTTGCAGCTTCCAAATATCAACCACAATCTATATAACACAAATAAGATCACATTACACGCGACCAAGCTAAAAGCTATAGTCCATGTAACACACATATATGATGGATGTATTAGGTTCATATAACCCACCATGGATTACCTAGACTCCAAACTAATCTCTACCAAACACTTATACTCACTAAATCCCTTAAATAAACTCTTTCAGAAAACGCAGAATTTTAGGGTACTTTCACCCACATAAAATCACGACCAAACACTCTCCACAACTCACACCAAAAATTCACCATGATCCTTCATGAGCATAAAAGATTCTCTCAGAAGGCCATGTACTAAAAATACACACAAGTACCCAATGAGAAATCAAACATGACAGCTATCCAGATTCGGATCTGAACGCACACCAAAATGTTTTGACCTAGTAGACATACTTGCATAACTTATTATCGTCCAATTTTCGCGTGGAAGTCAAAGGGAATATAGAACTCAACTCCCACATAAGGGCTAACCCTAATAACACTTTTAAAACCACTTTTGACCTCAATACTTTTAACCTAAATCTGTCCCGGTTTAACTGTTTTGACACCTTTACATTCAAAAATCGTTTGACTGACCTCCGGACCTTGAAATCACTCGTGGCCAGACTTTTTGGAAAGCTCTTTCTCTGAACTACAATTTAGACTCAAAATTCGTGATCTAACTCATCTCCATCTATTAAATATCATCGAATCTCTACAGCCTTATAATTCTGTCAGAAACTTAACTCATTAATTAACAAGTTTTAAACCCTAATCTCTTCACCAACCATCATAATATTACTAATTAATGATCCCAACATGTTTTATATTAATAATTTACAGAATTAAACATAAACCTTAATTCATCATATTATTGTTACATGAATTACAAAAATTAATTAAGCATAAGTATTGAAAATTATACCTTGATCTTGATTTTAGCTTCAAGAATAAAAACCCTAAAATTTTCTTCTTCCCTTCTCCTTGGTCTTGGCCGAAAATCACAAAGGGTGAATGAGAGGGTTTTGGTTTTGTATTTATAATGACCCATGGATTATTCTAGACCTCCTTAATATTTGGTAAGTGTATTTGGGATCAAATTTGGTTTCCTAATTTCCCCTAATCCCTATATTCGCCCCCCCCCCCATTTAATATATTTTTTATTTTTTTTTATCAAATTTAATTATTACACTTAAAACCTTGTACTCTTGATATTTTATAAAAACCCTATACCGAACTTAACACTTTACGCAATAAACTTTCGTTTTTACGACAACCCGGAAAAATATCATTTTCAAAACAAAGTTTCCAAAAATAGATTTTCACACTTATTATTAATATAATCCCATAAAAACAACCTCCACGTAACTTACTAACGCTCAAATATTTGAACGGAGACTTGTTACGCAAAATCACAAAACACCAAAACTACACAAGTCATTTCTACACCACCAAGGCGATCAAAATGAACTTATCCCAAAATTCAACACTACTCAATCATGATGAAAATCTCACACCAAGGGATTTAGTGCAAACACACGTACTTATCACACATATACCGCACATATACCACATATAACACATAATACACACCAAACCAAAAGTTAGATAGGTTGAGACTATTAGTCAAACTAACCTGCTAGAATCACGGTTGTTACATCATCCCCCACTTAGGGAAATCGTGTCCCGAGATTTAACAGCTCGTCTCATCAATCTCCTCAGCAAACAACTTTGGGTACTTGGACCTCATCTGATCCTCACGTTCCCAAGTAAACTCAGGACCACGCTTGGAATTCCAACGTACCTTTACCAACGCTATCTTACCACGCTTCATACTCTTGACCTCTCGATCCATAGTCTCAACAGGTTCCTCAACAAAATGAAGGGTCTTATCAATCTTAATCTCATCTAATGGCACATGCAAACTAGCATCTGCCAAACATTTCTTCAGATTAGATACGTGAAACGTATCATGCACACTACTTAACTCTTCAGGCAATTTCAACCGATATGCCACAAGTCCAATCCTTTCCGTAATCTCGAACGGCCCTACATATCTTGGTGCTAATTTACCTTTCTTACCGAAACGTACAACACCTTTCCAAGGAGACACTTTCAGCATCACAAGATCACCAACACTAAACTCTAAAGGCTTACGGCGATTATCCGCATAACTCTTCTAGCGATCTCTCGCTGCCTTAAGTCTTTCCTTAATCTGAAACACCTTATCCGTAGTCTCTTGCACTAGTTCAGGACCAATTAGTTGGCTTGTCCCAACCTCTGCCCATAGAACAGGCGATCTACACTTCCTCCCATATAACATTTCAAATGGTGCACACCTAATACTGGAATGATAGCTGTTATTATAGGAAAACTCCGCCAAAGGTAGATGAGTATCCCAGCCTCCTCCAAAATCAATAGCACATGACCTAAGTAAATCTTCCAAAGTCTGAATCGTTCGCTCACTTTGCCCATCCGTCTGTGGATGATAAGTTGTACTCATATCCAATCGTGTATCCAACGCCCTTTGCAACGATTTCCAGAACCGCGAGGTAAACCTACTATCGCGATCAGAGATAATCGACACAGGCACACCATGTCTCGCCACAATCTCATCAATATAAATTCTCGCCAGCTTCTCCATCTTATAATCCTCACGAATAGCCAGAAAATGTGCAGACTTCGTCAGCCTGTCCACTATGACCCACATCGTATCATGTCCATTACTTGTTCGAGGCAACTTGGTAATAAAATCCATCGTTATATTCTCCCATTTCCACTCAGGAATCGGCGGCTGCTATAACAACCCAGAGGGTTTCTGATGTTCAGCCTTAACTTTCAAACAAGTCAAGCATTGGCGAACATATTCAGCTATTTCCCTCTTCATTCTCGGCCACCAGTAAGCATCTCTAAGATCATAATACATCTTGTCCGATCCTGGATGAATCGAGTATCTTGTCTTATGAGCCTCATCCATGATCAACTTCCTTACACCTCCTACCGATGGAACCCATATCCTATCTAAGAAATACAGTCCACCATCCTCATTTTTCTCCATTTGTTGATCTAATCCACGCAACATCTCAGCGGTCGCATTCTCATCCTTAAGAGCTTCCTCTTGCGCTGTCAATATCTTACTCTTAATTCCCGACTGCAACGTCATGCACATCGCTCGTACACGCTTAGGCTTAATCCTTTCCTTCCTACTTAAAGCATCAGCTACCACATTCGCCTTTCCAAGATGATAGCGAATCTCACAATCATAATCACTAAACAATTCAATCCATCTTCTTTGTCGCATATTCAGCTCCTTCTGACTGAAAATATGCTGAAGGCTCTTATGATCTGTGTAGACAACACTCTTCATGCCATACAGATAATGCCTCTAATTCTTGAGAGCAAATACTACCGCACCAAGCTCTAAATCATGAGTAGTGTAATTCTTCTCATGGATCTTGAGTTGTCGGGATGCATAAGCTATCACCTTACCTCTTTGCATTAGCACACACCCAAACCCTTGATTCGACGCATCACAATACACAACAAAATCATCTGGCCCATCAGGTAACGTCAGAATAGGTGCATTACACAAACTATCCTTTAGCGACCGAAAAGCCACCTCCTGCTCTTCTCCCCAAACATACTTCTTGTTCTTCTGAGTCAGTAAAGTGATGGGTTTAGCAATTTTCGAAAAATTCGCTATAAATCTTCGGTAATAACCCGCCAACCCTAAGAATGAGCGTATTTCAAACGGCGTCGCAGGAGCCTTCCAGTTCTTAACCGCTTCTATCTTACTAGGGTCTACATGTATTCCCTCACTATTTACCACATGTCCAAGAAAATGTACCTCCTCAAGCCAAAACTCACATTTTGAGAACTTGGCGTACAACTTCTCCTTCTCCAGTAATCCAAGGATCCACTTCAAATGCTCTCCATGCTCCTCCTTCGTCTTAGAGTAGATTAGAATGTCATCTATGAACATAATCACGAATTTATCCAAGTAAGGCTTGCAAACGCGATTCATCAAATCCATGAATACCGCAGGTGCATTTGTCAACCCAAATGGCATAACCGTGAACTCAAAGTGTCCATAACGAGTCCTAAAAGCAGTTTTCGGAATATCCTCCTCATACACTCTTAACTGATGATAACCAGAACGTAGATCTATCTTCGAAAAGAATCGAGAACCTTGCAGCTGGTCAAAGAGATCATCGATTCTAGGAAGAGGATACCGATTCTTAACCGTTAACTTGTTCAATTCCCGATAGTCAATACACATCCGAAATGAACCATCCTTCTTCTTAACAAATAACACAGGTGCTCCTCATGGAGAGTGACTAGGTCGGATAAACCCCTTATCCTGAAGTTCTTGCAATTGCGCAGACAACTCCTGCATCTCAAAGGGTGCTAAACGGTATGGGGATTTCGCCACAGGTGCCGCTTCAGGAATCAACTCAATACGGAATTCAACTTGACGGATTGGAGGCAACCCAGACAAGTCTTCAGGAAAAACGCCAGGAAATTCACATACCACAGGAATCTCTTTCATGCTACGCTCTTTGGCCTTTGCGTTCTTAAGGGACTTCAGCTCATTTCCTACACATTCTCCTTGTATCCGAAACATAACACCACTCTCTAAAGGAATACGAACTACCTTTTCGTGGCATATAACTTCGGCCTTGTGCTTAGACAACCAACTCATCCTTATCACCACATCGAAACTCCCATGTCCAAAAGGTATCAAATCAATCATAAACGGAATGCCCTCTAACTCTATAGTACACCCACGTATAACCTTGTCAACCTCTACCTCCCTACCGCTAGCTATCTCAATCACAATACTAGACCTAAGTTCACTAGGTTCAAGCGTCTCGGTCTTTTTGGTGCCATTTCCTGGACACACAGATCGTTAAAACCGTTAGGCGCCGTTCATGACATTCGCGAATACACAATCATACTTAACACTAGTACTCCCCATCGAATGGGACAATTAACACAAATATCACAGTTAAACCTCATCCTACTACACGTAAGCATGTCATCATTGGTCACCGTAGCATTGGCCATAAGTCCACATGTGTCATGATACATGTATAATTATGTTGGCCACCCATAATTATAGATGTATCCTTTCACATGTGTACTCGCTTCCAATACCACACCTATCAATAACAACACCTTACAATAACACATACACAAACTCAGAACCAATCACATAAAATATTCAAACTCGCTCAAGCATTATTATAAATTACTTGGGAAAAATCCCAAAATCCAACGGAATCCATATTCCAACACAATGCCAACATCAAAAGACCACAAAAGACATCCAAAACATAACGCTAAACAACAATGTCACACGTGGCTCGAGCTCTATCCCTATGCTTAAATCGGGTTACTCGCGGTGGACTCCAGATCTGAATCCACTTCATCTCCCTCACTAAGCCATCCATTCCTACCTCCCTCAAACTGTGATAGGGGACGAATTGCAAAGCTATCCCTACGACTCCTTTCCTCCTCCTCCACACGATCCACAAATTCATACGGATCGTGGGGTCTTAGCACTACTCCCTCTTCCGGGAATTTAGGACACTTTCCAAGGTACCTAAAAATGTGGCTATCTTTATATGTCACCTTTGTCTCGTACCTTTCAATCTCCACTCCATTCACGTTTACTAGAGTCATCCTCTCCTCGATCTTACATGGACACATGCTAGCAGGAACTAAGATCCTCTTGTTAGTCCGCTTCAAACCGCCAATCCTCTTGCACCCAGTAGCGACAACGGTCGTCCAACGAAACTTGCTACGCGCGAGAGGTGCCATGCTAAAAGTGGCACATATATAACTAAGTATGGGGTTCGATCGACGTCCAAAAGTCAACAAAACTACTCATAAACTTAAGAAAAATAGACATATAAAGTACTATACTTACACATAAGCCCTAAATGCAACTATATGAGGGACTCCTAGGTTATAGTCTAGGCTCAACCACCTACTTCTCTATAACCAAGGCTCTGATACCAATCTGTCACACCTCGCCAAGGCGGAAACGCGAGTGCAACATCATGGATATCATCACAACACATGGTGTCTAAATAGAGAATTTCTACATGCAAATAAGTAGAGCAAAGTACAGACACAAAGTGTCGTAACAATACCCCAAAACAAAATAACCAAAAGAACCAAACTCCATAGGTATCTTCATTAAAACATAAAGTACTAATGAAAGACATTCAAGTATCACAATCAAAATCCAACTTATTCAAATTAAAACTTAAAGATAAATCATCCTCAAATGCAACTAAGTCTCGTCTAGTCGCTTCCTTCTACCTTAGCCTTCGAATGCTCACCTGAAAATGATGCTTAAAAACGTCAACATAATGTTGGTGAGATTCATAGGTTTAAGACACGCAATATCACTTAAGGCAACCAGTTCACTGTCATTATAAAACCTAGCAGGACAATAAGTATAGTCATTATACTAGATAGCATGCAATCATATCCAACCAACCAATAATCAACGGGACGGAACGTGCCCACGATCCAGGTACACATTAATTGGGACGGAACGCGCCCACCGATCCAAGTTAATAATAATGGATAAATCATTACCCTCCGATCGGACCACACATAAATAATAGTGAGTAGAGCTACTAGAACTTACTACTCTCCAAATAGATAATGGGAGCATAGCTACCCTCCAAATGGACCACACAGAATCACCACACAATAATCTCATAACATGCAAAACACGTTTAATAACACTTACAAGTTCATGCATTTTACAGCCACATAATCACAGTAACTCAAAAACATTTAAACACAAGCATCATTCCCATCCCAAGTTTAAAACAAAGTAAAAAATGGGACTATGAAACTCACCTCAAACCTTGCAGCTTCCAAATATCAACCACAATCGATATAACACAAATAAGATCACATTACACGCGACCAAGCTAAAAGCTATAGTCCATGTAACACACATATATGATGGATGTCTTAGGTTCATATAACCCATCATGGATTACCTAGACTCCATACTAATCTCTACCAAACACTTATACTCACTAAATCCCTTAAATAAACTCTTTCAGAAAACGCAGAATTTTAGGGTACTTTCACCCACATAAAATCATGACCAAACACTCTCCACAACTCACACCAAAAATTCACCATGATCCTTCACGAGCATAAAAGATTCTCTCAGAAGGCCATGTACTAAAAACACACAAAAGTACCCAATGAAAAATCAAACATGACAACTATCCAGATTCGGATCTGAACGCACACCAAAATGTTTTGACCTAGTAGACATACTTGCATAACTTATTATCGTCCAATTTTCGCGTGGAAGTCAAAGGGAATATATAACTCAACTCCCACAGAAGGGCTAACCCTAATAACACTTTTAAAACCACTTTTGACCTCAATACTTTTAACCTATATCTGTCCCGGTTTAACTGTTTTGACACCTTTACTTGCAAAAATCGTTTGACTGACCTCCAGACCTCAAAATCACTCGTGGCTGGACTTTTTGGAAAGCTCTTTCTCATAAATACAATTTAGACTCAAAATTCGTGATCTAACTCATCTCCATCTATTAAATATCATCGAATCTCTACAGCCTTATAATTCTGTCAGAAACTTAACTCATTAATTAACAAGTTTTAAACCCTAATCTCTTCACCAACCATCATAATATTACTAATTAATGATCCCAACATGTTTTATATTAACCATTTACATAATTAAACATAAACCCTAATCCATCATATTATTGTTACATGAATTACAAAAATTAATTAAGCATAAGTATTGAAAATTATACCTTGATCTTGATTTTAGCTTCAAGAATAAAAACCCTAAAATTTTCTTCTTCCCTTCTCCTTGGTCTTGGCCGAAAATCACAAAGGGTGAATGAGAGGGTTTTGGTTTTGTATTTATAATGACCCATGGATTATTCTAGACCTCCTTAATATTTGGTAAGTGTATTTGGGATCAAATTTGGTTTCCTAATTCCCCCTAATCCCTATATTCCGCCCCCCCCCCCATTTAATATATTTTTTATTTTTTTGATCAAATTTAATTATTACACTTAAAACCTTGTACTCTTGATATTTTATAAAAACCCTATACCGAACTTAACACCTTACGCAATAAACTTTCGTTTTTATGACAACCCGGAAAAATATCATTTTCAAAACAAAGTTTCCAAAAATAGATTTTCACACTTATTATTAATATAATCCCATAAAAACAACCTCCACGTAACTTACTAACGCTCAAATATTTGAACGGAGACTTGTTACGCAAAATCACAAAACACCAAAACTACACAAGTCATTTCTACACCACCGAGGCGATCAAAATGAACTTATCCCAAAATTCAACACTACTCAATCATAATGAAAATCTCACACCAAGGGATTTAGTGCCAACACACGTACTTATAACACATATACCGCACATATACCATATATAACACATAATACACACCAAACCAAAAGTTAGATAGGTTGAGACTATTAGTCAAACTAACCTGCTAGAATCATGGTTGTTACAACATACCCTGAGCGTATCATTGTTGATTACCATTAACTGCAACCAAGTGTCCTTCTTGACCCATATTCATACCCGGTTGTGCAATCTTCCTGTTACGAGTATTTGACGATATCCTTTGTTTGTTGTTAGTTGGTTTGTTGTAGCGAACATTGAATGCTTTGGATAGCATGGCAAAAGCTTCTGTCAAGGCCTTTGTGCCTTTATCACAATCAAGTGTTGTGTTGTCAGCAACTTGGTAATGTTTTATCGATTGTTGTGGAATAAGTTGTGGAATGTGGTTTTGAGGAATTGTTTGTTGCATGAAGTTGTGATTGGAAGATGACGGTTGATGAGGGTTATAAGTTGGTATGGTTGTTGGTGTATTGGCAATCAATGCTTGTGGATCATGATTCTTCAACATCTTCTCTTTCTTTACTTTATCTGCTTCAGCTTGGTTTTGCTTTAAGAAATCATAGAGTTGATCAAAGTTCACAGCATACAAGTCCTTGATTTGGTTAACTATAGTGACATATCGTCCCCATTCTTCTTGAAGGTTGTTAAGGAACTTGATGTTGCTAACTATCACTGATGGAGTCAACTTGTTTCTTGTAAGCTCATTCATAAGAGTACAGTAGCGATGATAGTAAGATTCAATGGTCTCTCCATATGTAGATGTGAATTTCTCAAACTCTGTTAACAACTTATTCTCCATGTCCTGCTTACCAATTTCTGTTCCATGACATAATCTTCTAACTCTTTCCCACATTGCATTAGCACTTTCACAGCTATCTAACGCAGCAAATATCTCTCGTGACAATCCTAGTTGGATTAAGTGCATAGCAAGATCACCAGCTTCAATTTGAAGTTTGTCATCCTCACTGTATTTTGCTTCTGTTTGGTCACGAAGGTGAGGTAAAACTGGTGGTGTAAGGTTAGGATCTCCCGGATTTTGGATTTGTCGAGGCTTAAAAGGTCCTTCCATAATGGATTTTATCATGAGTTTTCCATTAGGATTGGTTTTTAGATATCGAATCATTCAACTTTGCCATTGAAGATACCCACATTTCTCAAGCATAGGAGAACGGTTTTCATTACCCGCTACGTAAATATCTTGTTGAGTTGACATTGTGTAAGTTGATTTTTGATTGATGATGTGTTACCGGTTTACAAAAATTTCTCGAAGGATTACGTTTCTCGAAAAGTTTACTTACTTATAAGTTTAATTTGGTTAAAGTTTCTTTGAATGTGTTTAAGATTATTCCAAATTTTTGTCTTTAGGTTGTTAGGTTCCTTTTCCACAAAAGTCCAATAATTACTCGAAATCCTAATAGTTCTCGAAACGGTCTAGTTCTCGAAGCGTAAAGTTCTCGAATTCTGAATTTCTCGAAACGTTCTAAGTTACTAGAAAGGTAACTAATGATGGTGAAAATTTCTCGAAACTCTAATTTTCAGGTTGAAAAGGTTCTTGCCTAAATATACGTGTTTTTCTCGAAACTTTCTTAAAAATTACTAGAAAACTAAATTTCTCGAAACTCTGAACTTTACTCAAAATGCCACGTCACCAAAGTAGTGGAATCTCAACTAACTAAAGTACTCGAAACTGCCACGTAGGATTACTCAAAATTAAAATTTCTCGAAAAGCCAAAGTATTCGAAAGCTAAATTTCTCGAAACTGCCATGTCAGCCAGGTAGCGGAACTCCAACTAAAAAGTACTGTCACCTAGATTTCGAGAAAACTCGAATTTTTCGAAAACTTTTGAAGATTGAAATTTTTCGAAAACTTTTCTGCTACAGTAACTTTCTACTAAATCCTAAAAACAGCTTCTTTTGTGATTCTTTTTGGATTTTTCTTAGATGGATGGCTAGGTTATGACTAAAACTACTCGAAAGTTCAAACCTTTAACTAATCTAACCACTAGTTCTAAGATTCAAGCCTTATGCGGTTTTTCGAAAACCTGCGTTGTATTATCTTTTTCGAAATCGACCAAAAAGAAACTAATAAACCTAATAATCTAACCAATAACTATCGTTAGGCTCTGATACCAATTGTAGGCTCCTATTTATATCAACTTACTACTCTATAATCATGGTGACTTGATGGTGTTCATGGTGGTGGTGGTGGTGGTGATGGTGCAACGGTGGTAAGTAGAGTGAGAGAGGGATGGAGATGGAGTGGAGAGCTTTTTTATTATCACACACTAAAAATACACACAAGCACACACATGAATGGACCATGCATGGGTACATATATGCCTTCCAACGCCTATGGGCTTGGGTTGGGCTTTATGTTCTCGTGGTCTTTGGCCTATTATCTTAGCCTATTAGTTTACTGCCTATTGCCCATTACTTAGACTCTTACATAACGTTACATAGTTCCTAAATATAGAATGACCATCACTTCTATTACTTTATCCTAAAAGTAATGCTAAAGGATCTATTGCCGAACTAATATCCTCCACCACCAAGAAATCCTTTGCATATGTGAAATTTCCTACGAATACGTGCAATCCTTTAACTCTTCCAATAAAATTGGTTCTTTTTCTAGGATTCTCGGGATCTTGCCTAGGTACAAATGGCTTTTTCATTATCCAATTATAGTACGTCCTTGTCATGATGTTTATAGGAGAATTTAGGTCTATATAAGATTTCCACACGTGAATGTGTCCTATATTCCATGGTATATTAATGTTTGAAGGATTACCATGTGCAATGCTTGGAAGTCTGGGCGAAGATCATGCAATAAGTACTTCCGATATGCTTATTCTTCTACCGTGGGAAACTTATCAAAGTAATTATTATCTACTTCTCCCACTTCCTCATTATCATCATTCGTAGTTTCCTTCTTAGGATCACTATTGTCCTCAATTACAGTTTCATTATCTTATTCCTCACTACTCCTATTTCGTGGTATTAGAGTAATAGCGTTGACAAAGTGAACATGTTTTGATGAAGAAGTATATTTGACTTCACTAACCCTATTTTTACCTTTGGTTGATCTACTTGAAGGGTTTATCACTTGATTGTTAATAGCCTTCAACAAATTGTCAATTTTATTTGTCATCTCACTTTATTGTTGCTTGAAATCGGCTTCAAACTTTGACAAATGAGCTTTTTGAGATGACATAAAATTAGACACTAAACCTTCAAGATTGTTGAAATTGTTGGAAGGATTATTATTAAAGGTACTGTTCGAGGACGAACCGCTTGGTTGAAAATGATTAGGTGGATTTGAAAATTTGTTTTGAGAAGAATTTTGGCTTTGTTTCCACATAAAGTTTGGATGATTTTTCCAAGAGGGATTATAAGAATCACCAAGAGTGTTTTGCTCGGGATTGATAGTGTACCACTTATCTCCCACTCCGTCGGTATGCGAGGATGCATAATCCGCAAAAGCTTGTTGGGGGAGTTCCATGCAATCACGAGTGTCATGGGGACCACTACATAATTCACATGAAGAAGTGATTTTGTTCACTTGACGTGTAGGTTTAGGAGCTTCGTAGGATTTCATGAGAAACTTGACTTGGTCTTCAAGTTCCATCATCCTACGGTCGGGAATGCTTGAGTTATTCGAAGGCAAGGATATTGCCTTAACCGTTTTGCTCAACTCGCGGGGGTCATTCCAACATTCGTTGTCATAGAGGGAAAGATCTTTTATGATTCCCCACGATTCTTCCGCATTCTTGTCACGTAGCTTACCACCGGCCACTTGGTCAATGGTTTCCCTTGTGGAGTGATTGATATGGTCATAGAAAATTTGGACCTGGAGTCAAAGATCAATGCCATGATGAGGGACTTTTTGGAGTAAGTCCTTGAAACGAGTCCACGCTTCATAAAGAGTTTCACCTTGGCATTGTTGGAACATCAAAATGTCATTCCTTAGCTTGGTATTTCTCCCCGGTGGGAAAAATTGAGCTAGGAAACGAGAAGTAAGATCATCCCAAGTTGAGATAGATCTCGCGGGTAAACGCTCAAGCCAATTACTAGCTTGGTCATGTAGAGAGAATTGGAAGAGACGCAATCGCGTCGTCTCATGAGTAGCAACATCAAGGTCAACAGAATCAACAATTTTAAGAAAATCCTTGAGATGTTGGTTTGGATCTTCAGAAAGAAATCCATGGAATGCACATCCGTTTTGCACCAACCGGATGGTGTCGGATCGAAAAGGAGACACATTGGCTCTTTGGGGGAGCTCAATGGTGTTTCAATAGCCTTGGTGGCTTGGTTTGGAGTACTCACCTAGAGTACGGGCTCGAGGTGGGTCTTGGTGTGGTTGTTCTTGGTAGGGTTGCTCTTGGTGTGGTTGATATAGTTGGTGTGCTTGGTGTGCTTGGTCAAGAGGTTCAAAGACGCCTTCATTTACCATGATGGCAAATGAAGAGAATTACGAAACAAATAGAACAAAGAAAAGATAGACTAAAAGAAAGCTAATAAAAAGAAAATAAAATTCTCACTTGATAGGAATATAGTGAGTAGACTAAACGAGATTGAAATTGAAACCTATACTATTCCCCAGCAGCGGTGCCAAAAACTTGATGCGGCAGTTGTAAGACCTCCTAAAAAGTTTTACAATCCTCCTAGGCAGTGTGATGAACTCAAATAAGTACATTTTATTACTATCATTTATCCTATTAATTTGACTTGTTTTACTATATTATGTATGAGGATTGGTACTTAATCGTTTACTTTTGTAATTCTCAGGTAAAAACAAGCATTTGGTGAAACTTAGCGATTTTGGACTGATTATGGAGCAAAACATGCAAGAAGTTAAGAGTCTACTGAAATGAAGAAGATCAAGACTAATCTGCTCCAGATGCGCCGCATCTCACTCATGACATGCGCCGCATCTCTATCAAGATATCACCAGATACGATCCAAGATACAAGAGGACATGCGCCGCATCTAATCATGGAGTTACGCCGCATCTTCTGGCGGTGTACGAATATTCCTGAATATTATAATCTTGGACCCCACGCGAAGTTAAGTCAATGCGCCGCATCTACTTACTAGATGCGCCGCATCTTCCCTCAGACAGAAACTATAAATACCCCAAGGCCAGACGAATTTCGTGTGCAACATATAATACCGAAGACCGAACAGGAGAAACCAAGGACGAATTCAGTCAAGGAGGCAGCACAAGACACACCCAAATCAAAGATACAAGAGCTGTAAGAAGGTGCTGCATGTGTTTAATTCATTAAGTAGTTTTGTTTTATTGTGTTAGCAAACTTTAATTCATCAGGATTGGTGGCTTGTGTAATGTGACAACGAAAGATTGCACTCCCTTTAATACTTGCTTTCCCATCAATTAAAGTTTATATGTTGATGTCTTTGGTTACTACTTATTAGTGCATTGATAACCTCTGTGTTTATTAGTGGCTTGCGGGCATTTGACTGCGGGACATAATGTGGCTCCCACGGTTATTACTAAATTGATCACTTAGGAATAACTTTTAGACATAAGTAATCATTAAGGGTTTACTCGCCGATAAGAATAGGACCAACGAGAAAGGGTTAACTACATACACTTCATATAAAGCTATCAATAAAACAAGTGACAATCTACTTAATCATAAGGACAGCCCTCTTATTGTCTCGAGTATTTATCTGTGTACGTGTGTGCTACTTGCTGATTCGTGCCTATTGGTTTATTTTATTATTTAACTGCAAACAAATCGTGCCAGTCTCTCAGGCTGAAACCCCCTTGCGTTAGGATATTAAAATACTGATTAGAATAACTAGATAATACGTTCCACTCCTAGTGATCGACACTCTACTTACCATTATATTCATACTGACCGGGTACACTGCTCGTTAAATGTGTGTGTTATTGATAAGTCGGCTAAATATAAATTTAAAACTTGAGTAGGCATTAAAACTGCTAAAACTATACTACGACACCGCACGCATCAAGTTTTTTTGGCGCCGTTGCCGGGGAGTGAATTGTTATTATCTGTTAATTTGATTAGTATTTTAATTAGGATTTTCTTTTATTAGATTAATTGCATCATTGTATTATTTTGCATATTTGTTGTACTGTGTGTTATTTGTTTTGTGTTATTTGTTTGCTTTTATTTTTGTTTTTGTTTATTTTTGTTTGTGTGTTTTTATTTTTGTTTTTATTTTTCGTATTTTTCTGTTCTGCTATCGTTGTACTGTGCTAAATCAAACGATACGGCCCATCTGATCTCTCAGATACGGCGTATTGCATTTAATTTTTAAAAATACAACGCGTTTAATTAATTCGATACGACGCATCTTTTCCCCAAGATACGGCGTATCTGTTTTTAATACAAAATTTTTTTTAAAAGCGATAAAGTAATACGACGCATCTGCTTTTGCAGATACGGCGTATCTGTTTTTGATAAAAAAAAATTCTAAACGTTAACGCCATACGACGCATCTGCTTTCGTAGATACGGCGTATCTATTATTTTAATTAAAAACAGTTTGCGAATTATTAAACAGATACGACGCATCGATCTATATCGATACGGCGCATCTTTCTGAATCAAAAATCGATATTTATTTTTAAACGTAACGAAAATACGGCGCATTAACTTTCGTTAATACGACGCATTTAATTTTAATTAGATAAGCTGATTTTTGATTAATTAATCCGATACGGCGCATTAATAAATTCTAAGCGGCGTATCTATTTTCTGAATAAAAGTCTGACTTATTTTTAACGTATTAAGATACGGCGTATCCCATTTATTGGATACGGCGCATCAACAGCAGATATCAGAAGCTTTTATTTTACTTTGATCGTTTCACCCTTCTTTTGCACGAGTAAGTTTTATTTCAGGAAGATGGACGATCCAGATATTACAATGGAAGAATATATCAGATTTAAAGAGGAAAGAGCCTTGAGCAATTATGAGAACTATGATTGGAAAAGAGCAAGATATGGTGCACAAGTCATTGAGACGAAAGAAATCACTATGGAAGAATACTTGATTTTAGGGCAAGAAAAGTCAAGGAAAGAAAGAAACAAATTGCCGTTTCGACACACTTGGTGTATGTCAAATGATGATGAAGAAGATTCATATACCGTGAAACCAATTCCGGCAATTGTTATTGATAGTACTTTTTCTCCGGAGATTGCACAAGATGATGTGTATATGGAACCCTACGTTGAAGAATATTCTGCAATCGTATTACCACCATTAGACAATTCAACGGATGAAGATGAAAAGTATTCTAATTTTGATTTCGAACCATTTGACGCAATAGTTTATGATGACATACCTCAACCAGATTTTGACCCAACGAGGGATTTTGAAGAAATCTGGGATTACTTATTTAAGGATGAAATTCGGGACGATGCTGAAATTGCAAGACCACTAGTTGAAGATGGAGATTCACAAGATGAATTGGAGTCGCTTACAACACAAAGTGGTACAAATTTATTTAATATTATTAATCCCGTTACTAATAATCTTGCTAGTTTTCCTAAACAGGTTGCAAAACGAAAAGATGATGAGGTGAAATTTATTACACTACCTATTGAAGCACCTGTGATCAACCCGTATTTGGTGGAGCTCGAAGAAGAATTTGGTGATGAGCTCTTGAACATTGCTATGATTGATGAAGATGATGATTTCGACCCTATGAAGGTTGTTGAGGAACTCGAACTTTTACTTGCTAAAGATCCTTTCTCATTTTCTGCGGAATTCAAGGGACGCCTTACTACCAAAGAAACTAACCAAGAAGAAAGGAGACTCATTTTTCCTCAACGTACTACTCTTTCAGATGAAGTGGGCAAGTCATCCAATTTATCAACCAAACCGGGTAAGAATAGGAAAGATGTTCATATATTGCCAAGGTATGATCTTTATTTATTTCTTCCATCTTTACTAGCAAATTTACACTCTTTTCGTGTTTATTGCTATTATCACCCGCACTTGATCCCAAGTGGGGGGAACAACACCCTTTTACACAGTAAATAAGGGTGGAGTCAGGCTCGTGACTCGAACAAAAACAAGCGCTTCGTGGGAGGCAACCCATGCTTATCTTTTAATTTTTATTATTCTGTTTTGTGTCAAGTCAGTCAGGCCCGCCGAGGATACAGCGCATCTCAATTCTGAGATGCGACGCATCTCCTGCAATGGTCATATCTTATTTTATTTTTCTGCATTTTTATTTTTGACTTTAAAACTTTTTATCAGTTTATTTTAATGCGGCGCATCCCTGGTTAAGGATGCGGCGCATCTTTATTCTGATCCGTATTAATTCCAGGCTCGATACGGCGTATCTTCTTCCATAAGATACGGCGCATCGACTGACCTGATGATTTTCAGTTTTAATTTTTAAGTTTTATTTTTCCTAACTACTAATGTATTATGCAAGTTTGAACCTTTCTTATCTTAGGTGTGTTTTAAAGTGTTGCTGGTATTATAGTTTCCTGGATTTCCTGTGGATACATCAAGTATGAAGCTTTAACGTTCTCATCCACAAGAAAGATGATTTTTGCTCTTATACTAATGGAGGATCATACCGAGCAAATCTCAGGGGAGTTTTTCTGTTCTAATTCTTTTATTTTCCAGTTTTTAACCTTTTATACAAACAACGAGGACGTTGTTTAACTTAAGTGGGGGGATTGGAGAATTAGAACACTTAACAATTACTTGTCCTAAACTTTTTCAAAAATTATGCTTAAAATGTGCTTAATATATCAAACTTAAAAAAAATTTAGCATGTTTTTGTTTAAGATCTAAGTTGCATAGCTGCACACATGACGTTATTTTCAAAAATTGTGATTTTCCAAAATTCACAAATCTATGAGTGTGCCGGTGACTTGTAAACTTTAGAACTTGGCTTGTATACTATTCGAGACCACCATAATAAGTATTATTTATATAATTGGAATGACTTGTCTAAATTGGTAAAATTCTAGGATTACACCCAAAAAGCCTATTATATGTTATGTGTTATTAGCTAACTACACTGGTTAGTTAACCCCCGTATAAACCCTTTGTTACTCTCATTTTTAGAGTAAGATACCCCTAGAAAAACCCTCAGAGCCATTCCTTTCGTTTCTTACACCTATGTTTAAAATGTTTCGTTACACCCTTACACCTTAGCCTACCCTGTAGATTAGAATCCGTGGTTGGTTAATTGCTATAGGCAAAGTGTGTTTCCTTACATTACCTGTGTTCGCGTGCGTAATTCATTATCTTTGGTTAGGTCGGGAAATTGCACAATGCAATTGGAGTGAAAGTAAATATTGTATATCTTTGAGTTTATTTTTCGTGTGTTTACTACTTTCACTATTAGCGTTATTTCTGAAAGTATGAAAAGTATGGAAAAATTATTATCCGGAAAGAAAGTTATAGTGATGTGGTGAAATTTTACACATCTATGTTTATATTTATGTTTGAAAAAAAAAAAAAAAAAAAAAAAAAAAAAAAAAAAAAAAATTCGAAAAAAAATAAGAAAAAAAAAAGAAAGAAAGAAAAGTTGGAAGTTAGTTTTAACCAACTTATGTAAAGTTATGTAAGTGGTCGATATCACCACTATTTGTTGTACTATATTTATGGATTGAATGGGAATTGGCAGTTATGGGAACGCCAATTAAGGTTTATTCTTTGATTAAGATCTTGTTAAGTATAATTCGTGTCTACCTAAAGCGTGTGTTTCAAGTGTTAAAGCGTGAGTTATTCGATGATATGAGTCTTATTCATGGGATGGTTGGGATAGTGATTAACCACACTTAGGATTTTAATTTATCTGTTTTGTTTATTTTTCATTTTACACCAATTTATATCCCAAATGTTATCCATGCCCTTTATTATTCTTTATCCAACCAAACCTTTGATTTATTGAGATTAGGGATTTGAGCAATCTTAAATATCGTAGTCGTGGATTCGGCTATGTATTTATGATTTTGTCGCCCTTTTTGATATATTATTATTGGCAAAGTTTGGACCTATCTTTAGCCTATTCGAGTTAAGGATTTGAGCAATTGCAAGTATCGTGTTCGTGGATTCGATCATGTATTTGTGATTTTGTATCCTTTTCTGGAATTTGAGATCGATAGTGAAAGAGAATAATTAACCCTTAAGCCTACAAACCCTTTTTACCGCTTTAGACTTGTTATTCCTTAGCTTTAGTGGGGGAGATGTGTATACTTGCCAAGCTTATGATAGAATATTCGTCACGACTGGACAGTTAAACGATTAGATTTGCTTTTATCGACTTATTTTATTTTACTTCTAATTCGTTAAGTGTTTAGTTGTGTGATTATGAAATAAACGAATACATGCTTGATATAAAAATAAATCCTAACATCTTTTAGGATACATTTTCATAAAAGAAATTCTAAGGTTTACTTGGGGACAAGTAAAGTTCAAGTGGGGGGATATTTGATGAACTCAAATAAGTACATTTTATTACTATCATTTATCCTATTAATTTGACTTGTTTTACTATATTATGTATGAGGATTGGTACTTAATCGTTTACTTTTGTAATTCTCAGGTAAAAACAAGCATTTGGTGAAACTTAGCGATTTTGGACTGATTATGGAGCAAAACATGCAAGAAGTTAAGAGTCTACTGAAATGAAGAAGATCAAGACTAATCTGCTCCAGATGCGCCGCATCTCACTCATGACATGCGCCGCATCTCTATTAAGATATCACCAGATACGATCCAAGATACAAGAGGACATGCGCCGCATCTAATCGTGGAGTTACGCCGCATCTTCTGGCGGTGTACGAATATTCCTGAATATTATAATCTTGGACCCCACGCGAAGTTAAGTCAATGCGCCGCATCTACTTACTAGATGCGCCGCATCTTCCCTCAGACAGAAACTATAAATACCCCAAGGCCAGACGAATTTCGTGTGCAACATATAATACCGAAGACCAGAAACCAAGGACGAATTCAGTCAAGGAGGCAGCACAAGACACACCCAAATCAAAGATACAAGAGCTGTAAGAAGGTGCTGCATGTGTTTAATTCATTAAGTAGTTTTGTTTTATTGTGTTAGCAAACTTTAATTCATCAGGATTGGTGGCTTGTGTAATGTGACAACGAAAGATTGCACTCCCTTTAATACTTGCTTTCCCATCAATTAAAGTTTATATGTTGATGTCTTTGGTTACTACTTATTAGTGCATTGATAACCTCTGTGTTTATTAGTGGCTTGCGGGCATTTGACTGCGGGACATAATGTGGCTCCCACGGTTATTACTAAATTGATCACTTAGGAATAACTTTTAGACATAAGTAATCATTAAGGGTTTACTCGCCGATAAGAATAGGACCAACGAGAAAGGGTTAACTACATACACTTCATATAAAGCTATCAATAAAACAAGTGACAATCTACTTAATCATAAGGACAGCCCTCTTATTGTCTCGAGTATTTATCTGTGTACGTATGTGCTACTTGCTGATTCGTGCCTATTGGTTTATTTTATTATTTAACTGCAAACAAATCGTGCCAGTCTCTCAGGCTGAAACCCCCTTGCGTTAGGATATTAAAATACTGATTAGAATAACTAGATAATACGTTCCACTCCTAGTGATCGACACTCTACTTACCATTATATTCATACTGACCGGGTACACTGCTCGTTAAGTGTGTGTGTTATTGATAAGTCGGCTAAATATAAATTTAAAACTTGAGTAGGCATTAAAACTGCTAAAACTATACTACGACACCGCACGCATCAGTACCTAACCGTTGTAGTGTAGTATAGGAAAGACACGGGGGATTGATCGTTCTCCAGGGGAATAGTGTATGTGAAGGCCGAAGTGTATGTCGAGATAGGTCTAAAGGTGAGGGATGATTCTTTTTGTATTTGTATATTTTATTAAAAGCAAATTAAAATCTCGGGGTTTGAAGAGTTGGCGGTTTAGCTACTAATTAACTAAACCTAATCTAATAATTAAACTAAATTATACTAATAAACAAGAAAATAAAGTGGTAACTCTTATAATGAGGAAAACGTGTTTACTTAGATTTCCTTACTCCCTAGTTATCTCCTATTGGTTTGTCGAATTGTCACGTCCTTTTTTTAATTGAAGCGTTGTATTCCTTAATATTGGTAGTGGGGAGGTGTCGAAGTCCCCAACTCTATGAACGTATAAGTCTCCCCAAAAAACCTTAAAGTCTATTAAGTTTTCCAGAATCTACAAGCCGCAATTCATGCAATAAATACAATGAGAAAAACCAATAGTGCACTCCATGGTTGCGTTTAGTAAGATGTTCAAGCTAGCACATATAAGAGAGAAGCCATTTTTCTTTCTCCTAATGCTAAGCAATCAATTAAACAAGAGACGACAAATCAATGATCAATAACTAGGTTTCATTAGATCTATGCAAACACAAGTAAATCTAGCCTAGCATGTTATAACGAATAAAAGAAAAACAAATAATCAAACAACACATAGACATATTGAATGATTAAACTGAAAGCTCTGAAAATCGTCTAGGGTTTCGTCCTCCAAAATGTTACAATTAATAAAACATTCGAAAACTATATATAGATTTACAACTGTGATGGCGTCACTTGCAATCTGTGACGTCGTCAGCTCGCCTCCAATTCGGGTTTCGTCTGTGTAATTCGCCGTCATGACGCCGTCAGGAATGTCTTGAGGCCGTCACTTTGTAATTCTTCTGGGCCGTCACATTATAAAATTGCATTGAGTCTAGGTCTTCAAATACAAGTGACAGCGTCAGGCTATAGGTTGTGACGCCGTCAGGTCTCCACTTTGACAAAGGTTGTGACACCGTCAGGTATCCACTTTGACAGATTCTTAACTTGATCGTTTTTCTTCGTTTTCTTGTCATTTTTAGTCCAAAACATGTCGGTTTTCACAATTCTCGTCCCAAGTACCTAAAATGCAAAAAGAAACGATTTAGGGCAATATTTGATCAATTACATATGACTTTTAGGCTTAAATAACCCCTTAAAAGGTACCAAATAAATCTTTATCAATAGTGTTTCAATGTAGTACTTCTGGTTGGGAATGTCCAATCAAGCGAATTTCATATATCATGTAAGTTGCGTTGATATTAATATAAATTTTCACCCTTTCCACCAAAAAACATTTGAGGTAAAAGTAACTAAAATGACAAATCTTGATCAAGAAACCCTAAATTAACATCAAATTTTCATCTTTTTTGTTTTATAAAAGTTTTTCACATAAGAGTTAAAAGAAATCATATGTTCATGAAAACACACATAAAGTGTTCGATGAAATGTTTCGATGAAGCAAATTTTTTTATTTTAGAGTATGAAAGTGTTCATTCCAATATAAATATTCTGGTAATTCATATAAAGCTTCCATATTTGATGAAAAAAATCAAAATTGTGATAAGCAAAACTTTGAATATGCAACGTGGATGAAACAAAGTTGTTCATCAAATAATGGTCATTAAAGATTCAACATGGAAGTTGTTCATCAAAGAATATTGAAGCATACAAAAGTGGTTACTAAAAAAACAAAAAAGTTTGTTATTTTCATCAAATAATACAAAAATGTGTGTTATGTTCATCAAATAATACAAAAATATGTGTGATGTACATCAAATAATACAAAAATATGTGTGATGTACATAACTATAAAATGCTTATAAATTTTTTTTTTTTTTTTTTTTTTTTGTTTTTTGTTCATAAATATGTGTGCATCAAGGCAAAAAAAAATGTTCATCAATACTTCGGTTGTTCATCAATACTCCGCCCATAACAAAGAATAAGGGACATATGTCAACACCTGATGACTTCTTAGAAATTTTAGACGGGACACAACTTTATCTGTGGAAAACTAGAAGGGGGGTTGAATAGTTTTACGTCTTTTTAATTTATTATAAAAACTTTGTTTACTTTTAAAAATTTAGATTCAAGTTTGTTAAAACTTAAATCTTATTATTAGTTATATATGTATTCTTTTAAATTGATTGTAAATGTTTTGGTTTCTTGAATGGATTTTTAAATTGATCTTTATGTGAAGTCGATCTCTAAAAAATACTAGCAGTTATATAATCCTATGTGTATGAATGTAATAACGATATAAGTAAAGAAGTAAATAAGGTATGGAAAGATCTAACCGAGACACGAGAGATTTATAGTGGTTCGGCTACAAGGACACCTTCCTTGCCCTACTCCACTCCCCGAGCACCGAGCTCGAGAGTTTTCTTCACAACTTCAATAAGCTCCCTTATGGCGGAGAAAACCTTACACGACTTTGGCTTACACCGTGTAAGATCCTACAA